>OZ008371.1:211110686-211818179 GCA_963931995.1 Phaonia tiefii
CTGAATAAAGATTTTTACTTATAATTTATTGTGTAATTGTCCAAAAAACTATTGTGTCTGAAATTTTGCAATTGCAAAATAGTAAATTTTATTAGAAAATATAACTATAAGGTACGATATATTTACTAAAATATGTGTGTACAGTTACTTATTTCGCGTAGTTAAATTTACAAAATAAAAAATTTGAATAACCTAAAATTGTAGCTGAAATTTCGAACATAAAAATGCCTAAGCTGTTTGTTCACATTGCCGTAGAACATAGCAAACCCTATGTTGCCTTAGTGAAATTATACAATATTTTTAGGCAGTATTCCCTCGTATTTTTCTCCTGTGTAGAGGAATTATAAATGAAATCTTTGCAAAGTAAATCAAAGATTTTGCCACTTTTGTTGATTTCAGGCAGATTGTTGATTGACAGACGACAAATCGGGTATTTTTCCTTGTTTGATTTGCTTTATGCAACGCTGTTTTATCTCACACTACGCAAAAACCTCGCATTTCTTAGGTATTTATTGTATCTCAAACATATTTTTTATACTTTATCCTGGAATACATTTGCGATGAACTTGATTGTGGAAAAATGCCAGACAAAGCAAAATGCCTATTGCTGTCGGCTTGGTATGTTTGTTGTCGTAGTAATACTACCTCGTCAATGCGCCGTGACTTTCAATCAAATCATGAAAAATCCCAATGCGAACACTTCGGATTTTGTTAGGATATTTGATACGAAATCAGGAAAATATTTTGAAGTGCGAATGAGCTATGCGGTAATAACACTCCGCAACAATTTTTTCCGTTTAGAGATAAATGACAAAATTTTTCCCGAAAAATTTGCAAGAACTGAAGACAGGGTTTAATAACGCATTTGTGCCGCCGTCTTCGATAATTTTGCCTCGGCGCGGAGTTTGTCTAAGCACGGAGTTGCCACCTGAAATGTCAATTTAATCTCAAATTGGGTGGTGTAAACGGCAAAGATTAGACAAGGTTATCGCTAACCTAGCAGCGATAAACGGCGGTGTAAACACGTTAGTAGTTAAGAGATAAACCCCATTTCTAATTCGATTCTCAAGTGTAAATGCTGTCGAATTATATCCCCTATATTTCTTGGGTATTCGAAATGATGAAGACCAAAAATGGGGAAATATTTCACATTCGACTAAAATCGAAATGCAGCACATTAACGAATATAAATAACTTTATTTTTATGATTTTCGCAATTCAATTTAGAAAAAATCAAGTCCCAACCCCTTCCGTACAAAAAGCTGGAGTTTCCATAATTTTCTAGAAATAAAGGGTGATTTTCTCTTGAAAATTTAAGAAAACACAGAAAACTTGTACAACTGAATGTAATATTTATTTGGATCGATAAATCAATGTCTACCATTTACATTTTAAAGATTATGTCAAAATGAACTGAGATCATAGACATTGGGTCTTATCACATAACTCTGAGTGAGTGAATCTAAAGCTACGTTCAGGTATACTGGGATTTCGCAGTTTACGATATTTCATTTCAAACTGATTTTTGTACTGCAAAACATATGTTTGGTGGGTTGATATCCCAAAACCCTCGAAAACTCAGTATACCTGTACGTTGCTTATCTCAGACGTACATTCAGTCACCGGAGGTGATAAATTTTATCACATAAATCACTCTGCGTTCGAGTTAGATTTTTTTCTACCGTCGTTGTACAATCGATTGGCTTTGGGATTGCGGCAACACGTATTGCAATATTCATAAATTCACAAAAATACACATGAAAATCAACATCATCTATTGTTTGGTTCTTCCGTTAGGTTTGAATTGAGTGGTATTGGTTTTTATAACCAAATAAAACATAAATTTGTAAATTTTTGCCAACTGTACATACCATCTTCGAATTATGACGGTAGATATGACGATTTTGTCACGGTTGCGTTAAATGTGATACAGTCATTTTCAACGCAGGTGACAACTTCTACGTCTTATGTGATAAAAAATTAAAATAATGCCACTTTTACTAAAAACCTATGTTGTTGGCGAAGCTTTATTTAAACTTACAAAATATGTTAATAATTAAAAAAACACACGTGGCAGTTGGGGGACTGCCGACAGAAGCTATGCTCCAACTTACTTTCGATTGTTTTTTAATATTTTTGAAACACAATGATTGACAATATATATAGTTATTTATTATTACTATTATTATTAACACATCAGATATTATTTATTATTATTGATGTGTTAACATCTATACGCGCGCCTCTAGGGCAGTAAACTATAAATTTAATAGGTTAGGTTTGCAAGAGTAAATCATCGTTTGTTTGTTCGTTGCTTGGCAGTCTGTATTGAAAGTGATTATTGGACGATTTTCATATAATTTTCCCACGCGATTTTCTCCGGAAATTCATAGCCGATTTTATTAATTTTTGGATTAAAAAGCTAGTGCGGGTTTCGACGAAGAGTTTAGGCCAAAAATTAAGGCGATCCGATATCGGCGAGCCGAGATTGAAGTGTTTTAATTTGGAGTAATATTAAAAAAGTATTTTATGTTGATCTTCGGTTATATCGTACGAATATAACAATGTATGTATGTATGTACAAGTGTCTGTTGCTTTGCATTCTTTGACTTTTGTGGGAATAAAAAAAAGTATTGAGCAAGAATATAATGACACATGTGCTTGCACTGGGTCTTTAAATAATTTTAAGTATTAATATTATTTAACTGTAACGTCATCATATGATTGAACGCTGTTTTTTATTTTCCTATGTAACATTTACGAATGTGTTCATAGAAATCGAACAGGTACCGTGTAGCAAAAAGGTGTTAACACATCGCCCGTGAGTTCGAACACTCATTGGATTTTTTCCACTAGCACGAATTTACCCCCCTATACTTCCGTATAACGTATTGTATGTTAAGAAAACATTTTAATTGGGTTAACAATGATATAAAAGCTTGCAAAAGCGAAATCCGGCACATTGTATTTAAAGTCATGTTTATTAAAGCTTTCTGAAATATTAATATGGTTGTAATCTGTGCTGGATTGATCCATGTTATTGATAACAGGTTAGCTACTTTTATTTCTACTAGTCGTGTAGAGGTGGCGCTGGTATATGATAAAGCTTATTCTGTTATGTTAAAAATAACGGTACTATCACCTCACGCATTTTCGTTATGCCATTTTTTCCCAGTTAACTCCGTCTCTCAAAGCCCGCTGTAAGAAGCATAGCTTCAAAAAATATAAAAATAATCAAACGCTAGAACGCGACAGTAACAATGCATAAACAAAGAAATTTTTCGTCTGGAACTACAGTAAGTACACCATTGAAGTGTACACTGAAGTATTGAATTCTTGTTTTGAACTTCAGTTTTTAACGGCAAACAAGAATATACAGAGCATTACAGTACGTAGTTGTTTTTCAACTGAATGCCTTCAAAGCACATTCAATTCATTCTTTGCAGATGTATGATATGAAATGTTCAGAAATAAACGTTTCGATTCCTGGCCCCCAATAGACAATACAGTTACATACTTGTTATTGCTAAACCATTTTAGTTTTGCTTATTTTTGATCACAAAAATTTCGCGACAGCAATGTGGTATGTTAATAAAAGAATATTAGAAGATCATAAATGGAAGATGTTGCAAGTATTATTCCATTCAATTCCTAAATTTTGAAAACATTTTATGTAAACAATCTTGATTTATAATGTGATTTAATAATCTTTATAGAAGAAATGGAATTACTTGAGGGGCACAATGGCTTCTCAATTATTATACTGGCGTTGGCGTGTAGAAAATTACTATATTCTACAATAATTTTTGGTGCATTTTATTTGTTTGTTTTTGTAAATATTGCGAACGTATATTTTGAAACTGTTCTAATGTGTTTTTATTCTATGCGATTAAATGATCTAAAACGTTTCATATACATATTGTGTAATTCTATTGGTGGCAGGAATTCTAACAATAATATTGTAAATTTTAATAAAACAAGTTATAATAGGTGAAAAATAAAATTAATTTTCAACGAAAATATGGATGTTGTTCGTAAAAGTGTATAACACTAATCTGTGTTCACCAACTTCTGCTTGGTGAAAAAATGTTTCATATGATAAAAATTCGTATTCAAATGAAAAGAGTTTTCACCGCTTCAGAATAAATGCGACTATTGTTTCAGCTTTTATGAAATCTATAAATTTTTTTTTTTTATTTTCCGCTAAACTATTTTTTCGACCACTTTGTAGGGTAGCTAAGCGATTTTATACGGCACCCCATACAATGTCGTCGGCCACCAGCTGGCTCCATGAAATGTGGCCCCAGTGAAAAATTACCCCAAACCCAAAATGAAAAATGACCCCAATATTTTGTACTACCTACAACAACACGTAAGTAAAAGGCCCAAACTTGTGTTGTTGTAGGTAGTACAAAATATTGGGGTCATTTTTCAGTTTGGGTTTGGAGTAATTTTTCACTGGGGCCACATTTCATGGAGCCCACCAGCTTGTCAGAGTTGTATTTATATTTTAGCATATGTACTCTAATTTTCTTCTGTTCATTATTTGATATTTTCCAACTTCAAAATTTTCCGCTTTCAACTTCAATTACAGCAAAAAAATTCAGTGCTTGAATCGGTATTTATTGGGAGGGACCAGCGAAATACAACCCCGTAAAATAAGATAATTCAAAATAAAATAATAGAATGTGTTTTTTCCGTTTCTTTATTAATTTTAATTTTTTTTTATATAATATATAATTTTTATATTAATTCAAGATTATCTCTCTCTAACACTGGGAGATTTTTATTATTTTTGTTCACTTTTACATACAAATATGATTTTAGAGGACTTTTATTTTAATTCTCCTTTTGCAAATGTGTTTATATTTTTTGTTTTCAAATATGGATTAGTTTATATTCAAACTTTTGGTTGTATATTAATTTTTTTCATTTTATTTTGGGAAATAATAAAGACTTAATTTTAATAGCAAAGGAAACTCTTATGGAATATGGTATAATGTATCGAAGAAAATCACAAATTTATAAACAGTATTTTTTAAACGCAAAATCTTGTGTTGGTGTAAACATACTAAACCCATATAAAAACACAACTAAAGCGCTTAATAGTTTTTTAATAAGCAAGAGATTAATATGAAAACTAAACTGATATTTTTTTCTTTAAACATCTAATGATCTTTTACTAACTATTTTTATATTTTAAGTATTAACTCATTTTTGGTTTCATTCTGGGGGACGTTCTGTAATCGATTTTTATCTTTTGCTTTTTCAACACTGAAGAGAATAGATTTGTTTCAATCCCGTATTATTTGCTTGGGATGAACATAAAGTAATTAATAGTTCAACTATGTAGGTTAAACTTCATTCTAAATAAACTTTAGGGAAAAGCTACGCCCTATATGAGAGAGACGAACTATACATACATGTCTTGCACCAAAATAATGATAATTGAGATTAGAGCTGGCGAAAACTGCTGTGTCAAAGAGAAAAAAAATCAAAATTTTGAAGAACGTGAACAATTTGGACTACATAAAAACTACAAAATGCTCTTTCCAACGAAATTTACAAATTTCGTTTCGTGAATTAAAGTAAGTTTGAGGCTCATCCCTAATATTCAAGTATATTTAAAGGTCAAGCTTTCAAGATAAAGACAAATAAATATATACATTCGATATATTGAATTGTTTTCAAAAGACTAAAGTTTATTTAAAAAGATGTTTTGTCCAGTTTTCGTTATTCCCGCTTAGTGTTTTGGTAAAAATGTTGAGCTGTATGATTTTTTTACAAGGATTATTTTGTTTTGGTTTTTGTAATTTCCTGTTATATATGAAGTCTTGAGGCATCTGTGTTGAGTTTTATGAATTTTAAAGTATGCATTTTTTGCTTTTTGGACAGACGGAAACATATCAACGGTCCAAAATTAATGACAAGCTATTACGAATTTATGTGAAAATCATTTATCCTTCATTTACTGGTGAAATGCTTAGTGCGCAGAGGCTGGAGTTACACAGGATTACAGACATTTGGTACACTGGATGCCCTTACGTTTATGTCCTACACACTAAACTAAATTTCTTATGCCTTGTTTCTGAGAGGCTATCAAAATATGACGACAGTAACGTCTATTTACACCATGCATGGTTAGTCATAGTAAAATAACCAAGTAGTAGTTAATGACAAAACTGAAAACAGCTGTTCTAACGAGTTTACCTTTCTTATTTTACCATGGTTAGAGTTAACATATATTTGTAGGTTAAAAAATGCAGTGCAACTGCCAGTTATAATTGTTTGCAAGGTACAATAATACCTACATGTTAATAGCAGTAAGCGTTGTTGTGCTTGTAGGCAACAACAGGTATTTTGTCATTGTTTCATTCGTTTCAGTCGTCAAACCACAGACTAATACTAAGAGTTTGCAACAGCTGTTTTATGTTCGAAAAAAGTCCGTCGAAGACCTGGAAAACATATAGAGAATGAGAGAAATCTTTTATTTTAACAAGTTGTGTGTTAATTGGGATCTACACAAATAATTTTACTCTAACACTTCATTACATTTTGATTTTTTTCACTGAATATAAATATTTTTAAACGATTTAATTGGCAAAATTTACTCCCAGTTGATGTGTTTTGTACATTTGGCTTGCACGCGGCAGCAAAATTGTGAAAATCACACCACGCAACCCAGACATCTATCATCTTTTCTTCTTTGAAAGCGTCTTCTCTATTTGTTCTTCAAGTACTAACTTGATCAGCTGTCTCATCGATACCCCATGTGTAATGCCCAGCTTTTAAGTGGATAGTAAACTAATGGATTACTTAATCTTAATTCTAAGAGGTTAACTTTGCATTTTGTTTTTAGCGGGACTTAATGTAAGTCGCCATATTGTTAACGATTATGGCAACCCTTGTATTCTGACATAAAGCAACTATTGTATAGAGAAGACAATTTACCCATGGAGTGGAATGCCAACAAAGAAAACGAGTGAAGCGTGTCGTTCTCTGCTCGCTCTCTTACTCTCTACGTGGAATACTTCAAGCCACTAGCTTTTTTTTGATGATGTTATTCTATCTAACTATAGAAATTTCAACCATATTTAAATAAAATTACATAAAGTATGTAAAAAGTATGAAATAATCAAGTTATGACGCGGGAAAGAAATTCGTTTGAGTGAACGCGTCGACTTTTTTGGTTCTCTTCTACTAGGGTTGCCAAATTGCGGTGGTTTATTTCTTCTCTACTTGTACATCCTTTTTGATTCGGATTGGAAAAACCATAGACCAATCCATACATACATACTCTTATTCTCCCATCTGACGTTTCATTTCACACTCTTCGTCGTAGGTTTGTGGAAATGAGAGCAATTAAATTTAAAATTACCTTACACCAGGTGGAGTTACAAAATATATTCACTTAACTTTTTCTTGTCGTTTTGGTGTAAAACTGAAAAATTTAAATGTATTTTGCACTTTTTTGTTGACTTTTATCGTTGGTATTTATTTGTATTGTATTTAACACTACTAGCTTGCCACAAAAACACGAAAATCGGTTGTTGTTCCTTTGTTGATCGTTGTATACTATTCCCGCTATCTGGTATTATTGAACCCATATTTTCCACCATCCAATGTTTACTTTCCATCGTACCGTACCTATGACGTTTAATTTATTGAGCGAATAAAATTATCTATGTATGTATTGGTCTATGGGAAAACATTTGTTTTGGGACAAATGAATTAGGGTCTAAACATAATCAGACACGCACAGACGACGCCGTTTTTTCTACATAGGTTTCTTATGGCAGGGGAAAATCGTCACGAAAATCGGCTGCGGCTTTCTTTTCTAATTTTTTGGCGGCGCTCTCACGAAATCTCTCTATTGAGAGAATGAAGTTGCCACATGTTCATGAAAATCATAAGAGTAACCAAACATACATACGATGGTGCATGTGAATGCAAACGAAAATTAAAGAAAAGGGTTCAAAATAATTTATTGTTAAACACAATACAATAAAAGTGAATACATTTTTAAATGCAGTAAAAACAATTTATTTCCTATTCAACTATAATATTATTTTTCCAAACTTTCAAACAAATTCCAGAAAAGAGTCGCAAATATATACGACGCAGACAGAAAAAACTCAACCGAAGTCGCCAGACGCTCTCTCTTCCATTTCGTTTAGACGCTAGAGATTTTTGTCATCGTGATCTGAAGCGTGTCTGGTTTTGTTTGGACATAAAGGGCACCTGCGGACCAGTCGGCCGACTATTTGTCAGGCCGACTTTTGTGTCGGGCATTGTTTCGTCTTACACTAGCCGACTTTCTGAAAATCAAACTAAATTAATTCGAGGTTGACTTTGCATTTTGTTTTTCGGTGGTGAGTTAATGTAATAATGCCTTGTTCACGCTGCCACGAAATTGAAGTCTTTCGCAATTTGGGCCGAAATTGAGTTGAAATTGCTCAATTTCGCATATATTTTGACAACTACGAAATTGAGATATTTACGACAATTTCGTTGAAATTGACTTGAAATTGTCGTATACAACGCTGTTTTTACTCAGGAAAATTAACTTAGTATGTACTCCTTTTTGCACATATGCAAGAGAACGAAGCCGACAGAAAATTTTCTGGTGTGCCGCCGTCGTAGATATATTTATTGAAGTTCACGCCGCCGTCTTTAAAGCATGCTTCGACTTAAAATGTTAGCCGATATTACCAATTAGGCTGCTTTTACAGGCCCGAATTACTAAAAAAAATATCTAAAGTTATTACACAACCAACGAGATGAACCTAAAAGTAACGTCTGCCGAAAAATTACATTTAATAAAAACTCAGTTGCCGCCGTCCATTAATTTTTTTGTAGCTTCAACACCGTCGATAAATATGGGTCGGCTTCGTTCACCGAACACGTGGTTACTAAAATTACAACAAAAAACAAAACAATTGTATGCCGCCTCATTCATCAGATTGAAATTTTAAGTTTACATCGAAATAGGCTAGTGAAAATAAACTATAAACCGTGGCGAATCAGTGATTCATGTTAAAGTTCACGTACCATTCATTTATTTTATTGTTTTCATTCATTTCCAAACAGAATTTTGGTTACTAAAATTTTACTTATGGCAATATTTGTAAACAAACAGTTGTAATTTTTCAACGAAATTGCTCAAAACCAGTGTAAACGATTTCAATTTCGTTCGACAATTTCAATCCGAAATTGTCAATTTCGTGGCAGCGTGAACAGGGCATTATTACATTAACTCACCACCGACAAACAAAATGTAAAGTTAACCTCGAATTAACTTAGTTTGATTTTCAGAAAGTCGGCTAGTGTAAGACGATGTGCGCAATTTGGCAACCCTGGTAAAATAGAACCAAAAAGTGCTAGAATTTCACTCAGTCATTTCTCTCACGAGTCATAATTTCATACTTTTTGCATAGTTTATGTAATTTGTATTTTATACAATCTTACACTTCTCATTATGACAGACAGTAATTTTATTGCCAAAATCATATGGTTCTGACTAAAAATTAAAAAGCCCAGACTGTGCATGAGTCTTTATATATTTCTCTATGGGAACACACCCATCCAACATTCTGAGTATTTTTGCGTTTGAAAGTGTCTGTTCCATGGTACAAATAAATGGTAGAAGCACTAGCCCAGCTGATTTTAACTTTTTTCTGGAGTGAGTATGAGTAAGTTTTCCTCTTATGTCAAAGTTTTTTGAAAAATTTTCTCTGTAAAAATCACATAAAAACGTTTTAATTTTCACATTTAAGCACTTTCAGAATATCAAATAAAACACAATCATTTTCTAAATGGCACTTTTTCCAATTTTGTCAACAATTTCAGTATTTTTCTATCAGCTGACTTGACACAATACAGACACTGAGCAAAAACAAAATGCCTGTTGTTTTTGGCTTGTTGTATTTGTTGTCGTACTGCATCTACCATTATATTTGTACCATGGTCTGTTCCATGATACAAATTCAAGGTAGTATCATTAGCATTGTTGTAATTTCCGTACCCAGTTATTGTCAAAATCAGCTGATAGCCATGTAAACATACATGTACAATTGTGAACATAGATAGATGAAATCATAAGAGAACGCACTCACACAAACAACTTTGACATTTACTGGGTACGATGGAATGTAAACAAAGGAAATTATATGGGCTGACGCTACTACCTTGTATTTGTATCATGGTCTGTTCTTTAATGACTCAGGAAAGTGGCATTAATATGAAACTGGAATTTTATTATTACTGCACATTTTTATGATCGTTTAGAAAATATTTACTGAACTATAATTTTTGACTGTATTTGTATGTAAAAAATAAATGCGAGCTGTGCGCGTTACAGTTCTGTACTCACTGATTGTGACCTACAGTTTTACACCGATTTCTCACAGTTTTTTTTGATAAGCTTTGTACTCGATGGTGTCGTTGTCACTAGGCGAGGAGACCGTCGTCATAGGGATCGAATCCACGTTCTCATGTATAAGAGCCGCGCAAAATAGCCATTGTACCACTGTATGTACTATACGTAAGTTTTGAACATTTAATTTTATTCTGATTGTTTCATTTACAAACACTCAGATAAGAGTCAGAATAAAACGTATTTTTAGAGCTCACAAAAAATGTTCAGAAATGTGTGCATTATGACTCCGAATTGTGAACTCCAGAAATTGCACATATTTCTGACTCCGAATCAATTTAAAAATCTAACACGACCACAAAGGTGAATATACATAATAACATACAGGAAATTAACGCATCCAGTGTACAGATTTTCGTTTTAAATTCGTAAGCAAGTGTATTAAAGACTTTTATTTGCTACATTCCCGACCTAATGCAGACGATATTGATATACACTCAACTTTTAATAAGATTTCTGCAGATATAGAACGTTTTTTATGTTTGGTAACGATGCATTTTAAACATTTAAGTTTGGATTTTTGTCTCTCAAAATTATTTGAAAATGGTTTCTATTTAATAAATTTAGTTTATAATTACATTCTTATTTTGGGGTTGTTTAAAGGTTCCTTCTCATTACATTGTAAACGTTTTGTTACTCTATTTGTGATTTTTAGTTTATATTTTAAGTATTATTTTTCTTGTTTAATAAATATAATTACAAATATTCTTTTGTTCTTTATTTAGAGAATTATTATATTATTTGTAAAAATGGTCACTTTGAAGTTCTTGTTTTTTTGTTATTAGTTATTTTTTTTAGTTGTTTAATGGTAAATAATGTTGTTTGTAGTTTTGTTTTTATGATAATTTCTGTAAAAATTGTGAAGAGAAAAAAATTTGCTGTAGTTGTAATTGTATTATTTTTGTTATTGTTGATTCCTAAGTTTTCTTTTGTTAGTTTTTTTTTTAATTTTTCTTAATAAAATGAGATATTTTCTTCATTATTAGTATATCTTGTTTTATTTAAACTGTTCAAAGATGAAACTGTGCTTTACCTCTTGGCTTTGTTGAAAAAAAAATATATAAATATGATATTTAAAAGTTGTAAATGCTATTGTTGTTGTAGGTATTGAAAGTATAATAATTTTACATGTATAGTAATTCCCTTTTCAAAAAGAGCAAATAGTTATAGGAAATCAAACAAACTGCGCTGTTGTACAAACAAATTAAAAGAAAATTTCAAATGTATGTACTGAAGTTGCAATTTTGAGCTTTAAAATTTGAAACTGTGACTGAACTGAAGCTGTGTGAGTTGCATTGTGATACAATTATAAGAAAACCAATTTCACTTCTATGCAGTCATATACATAATTATTTTAAATCTGCTTAACTTTCTAGCAAATGGTGTAAGAATACAAATTTTAAAACAAACAGGACTTCCCGTTCGCCATCAAATATACGTGGGGCAACCCGCATACCCTCTCCCACCCCATCATATTCCATTAGTTTGCATCATGTTCTTTGCTAGTACTGATAATTGTGCATAAACTTACCATTTCCTAGCAAAATTGTTAGCGCTACTTGTATCGTACGTAAAACAGGGGCGTAATCACCGCTATCGTGAATCACAGATTTTGATCACAATGTTGAATTTTTGGATCATGCCAATAGTTATCGAATAAACAATATTCGAAATGTTACTTCATAGCTGTGCAGTTGTGGACAAGCTGCAAAAACCCACACACAAACTCTTATTTGGTTAACTTTTGCTAAATAAACCACTTTAGATATTAATCATTTTAGAGCTTAATATGCATTAAAAAAAAAAAATAAATGGTTTCCCATTACATCCCATGAAGGGACCGGGGAGAACTTCTCACAATCACTGAGTTGTGCGCTTTCCAGTTTTCACTCACTGATTGGGACCTACAGTTTTACACCGATTCCGACCGGTATTTTGAGAAGCTTTTTCATGGCTATATACTCGATAGTGTCGCCGTCACTATGCGAGGTGACCGCCGCCGAAAGAAATTTTAGGTGGTCAGAGCAGGGTTCGAACCCAGGATCTCATGTACAAGAGCCGCGCACACTAACCATTGCACCACCGACGGCCACTTATGCATTAACAAACTAATATTTAGGCCAGAATAAACCACAATTTCTATCAAAAAAACTATTCTGACATCAGCAGAGGAACTTCTTGTAGACGTCAATCCATAAAATTAAACAGAATCCACTTTTTGGCTTATGTCTATTATACAGCTTACTCTCCCAAAATTATTGCGTCGGGTAGAACACGTTATTTTAAGCAAAAAAATGTAAAACCACAAAATCGGAGCAAATCCATAGTTTCGGAGTTATGGGCCCCCAAATTTCGGATATGTGACGGGGTAATGGAGTTACCGTTTGAGTTTATTTTGACTCATTGTATACAAAAAAGTGATCATACTAATAATAGCTTTTCGCGGTACCTTAACTCCATTAACCTCTCACATATCCGACATTTCGGGGCCACCAACTCCAAAACTATGCATTTGGCCCGATTTTGTTATTTTAAATATTTTGCTTACAATAACGTCTCCTTTCTGATTTGTACTCCTAAGTAATCTTCTCTTTTAGGTGGAACATTCTATTGGTTAATTGAAAGATAGCTTTACCTTAGATTTTGATGACTGCAACAAAATCTGTTCCATTCAATACCAAAAGCAAGTGGAAAAGATGTGGACATAAACAAAAACAGGGCACTATGCCTGTTAACTGCAACTGAAATAAAAATAAATCAGTTGTCGAGCAACAAATTTTTTTCCTTTCATATTCTAAAATATTGCGCTTGTTCAGTGCCAGCTGGACGGCACTTGTCAGAATGAAGATACAGCTTACATGAAGTAAACGCCAAGAATATAGTATTCTGGCACTGCATTATTATTTTGTATCCAAAACAATTGACTAAAGCTGTTTTAATGATCTCTAAACAAAACTGCAGTCTTTTCTATTGAAATGCAATCAAATTCATCGAAATTTAAAAACTCCATTTGATCTACATCTTTTAATTTTCAATTGTTGCATTGCAAATTTCAATTGCAAATTGTGTAGTTAACAGAATGAACACTATGTCTAACGAAGCAGTGGGAAACCGATACTCTAGGCAAGAGCCAAACAACACGATTAGATAGTACCCCCCAAGTTGTATGTATAGATTAAAGTAGCGTTATCCAGACCCCTTGGCTTAAAAACGATTTTTTGGAACTTGTTTTATTAATTTTTATATTTTATTATTATTGATTCTGTAATAAATATGTATTATTATGAATTGATAAAATTTTTGGTTTTTGATTTTAAATTATTACATTTGCAAATATTTTTTGAAAAATTCCAAACTCACGATAAATGACGCTCACATAGAAACTGCATGTGTATATTGTATTCAAGGAATACTTATAAGAAATTTAATGTTTTATTCCTTACATCGTGTTTGTTTTATTATTATGTATCGTTTATATTTAGTTTTATATAAATTATAAATAGTTTTTTCTTGTAGTTGCTGGGGGTTTTCATTAAGGTTCACAATACTTTTTTTTGTTTGTTAAAATTAAAACAATAAAAGTAAATTATATATAAAATAAATACATAAAGATAAATTAAATTAAGAAAAAACAAAGAAAATAAAAATAGAGAGCATTTTTGTTTTTTAAGAAGGAGAAATAAATGTGTTGTAAAAATTATTATTAATAAATATTATTATTGTTTGTTATTTTTGTGGATTTAGAATGATGTTTGTTCATTTATTTATCATATTTAAGCTAAAGTTTGTTTAAAAATAAAACAGAATACTATATATCGGTTATTGTTAAATGCCATTTACTAAAAAAAAATATTAAAATACAATATAGTTACATATACATACACAAAATATTACATAAAATGTTTTGTTAAAAAAAATTTATAAATTTCTTTTGTTCGCAACAATTAGGGGCTTGTTTGAAAGATGAATGGGATTAAAACCGCCAGGAATTTAGCCACAGAAATTTAGGACATGTATAATTTGGAAACAGCTTGTTCATATTTTAACAAGTAAGCTTTATTTTCATAAGTAGATAAATAATGGATGGTATTGAATGCGTTAAGTGAAAATTAAAGATTTTTAATCTTTCAAATTTGCTCCTCAATAAATTTTTTTGTTTGGCGAAACCGTAATTGCGCCCGTCGATAATTTAAACAATGTTGTAAAATTTAAGCACACCGGGTAAAGGAGTTGGCCAGTTGCGTTGTACTTTAAACAAAAATTGTGCGTTTTTTTTTTGCGAGAAAAGGAAATAAGGCGTTAACATAACTACGACTACAAATTGTATGGCAAGTGTAAGTAAAAGTTTTTTTTAATAATAAAAACTCAAAAAAGAATTTTAAAATATAAAAATAATTATATAAATACAGCCTGTCGTTGTGCGTTTAACGTAAACCTCGCTGTTCGTATGCTATAGAGCTCATCCGAAATTTTGCATTCAGGCAGAGAAAAGTGTAGTCAACCATGTTATTTTCCATGAAAGTCTACCTGTTTCTTTCTTTAAATATTTCCAAATTTATTAATAAAGCCATTAAAACAAACGTTGCATAGGGCGCGAGGTTATTCTGTTGTCCAGAACAGAAAACTACGTTGTGTAGTAAATAAAGCATTACCAGTCCCATCGTGGCATTGAAGAGATATTGAGTTTCGCCGCACCCGAAACGGTTTGACTAAAACAAACTCTTTCCAGCTTTAGAGAAAAGAATAACAATTTTCGACCACATTTCTGACTTTTCAAACTCGAATTTCTATTTTAGAGCTAATTTAAAAAAAAAAATATTAATATATTCTTCAAATCAGCGGACAACCATACAGCCCGAAATCAAACATTTCGGGGCCGAATTTTATACTTTATACTTATTTTTTGCATTTTATTTTATTCTGCGTATAATAAAATATTTGGTTTTGACATTGGCATAACTTTGAGTTAAATGTCCTCTTTAAAACATAACTTGAAACCTCCTCTTTGAATGAGCTCAAACCACACTGGCCGATAAAATCATAAATTTAAAATTCCATTTTAAAACGCTAAAACTAATCAGATTTGACAAAAAATTCAGAATCCTAAACTGTTTTACATTTTCAGTATATCGAGTATCGTGGTCAAATATTTAGTTAATTTTGCGGCACTTGTTTCTGGAAATAAATAATTATAATGTCAAGCATTTTATGCTAAAAGGAAAATTACGCAAAATATTAAAAATTAACAAATATTTTAAATTCTGCGTTCCACTTTGATGAGAGTCTAATCTTTTTACTTAAGGCAAACGTAACAATATTATCTCAACATGAAACCGGGCAATATAGAATATAATAAATAAAAAGATTAATGTTTAGATCCCAAAGTCCATGATCATCAGTTGGTTATGACGGATTTCAGTTTCGACCAGTGTTACATTTCAGTTTCGTTCTCTGTGGTTAGTTATCATGTTTTCGGAAAACTTTGTTTCAGCGCAGAAAAACAAATTGCTGTCGTCTTTGCCTTATTACTTACAAACTTGTTTTACTTTGTGTTCTGTTATAAAATGCAATAAGCTTTAATTTTTGTAAATAAAAATGCGAGTTAGAAATACACTATAGCTATTTATAAGATAATGAGAAGTAGATGTGGTGGAGGAGAACATTATTTCCTGTTGCTGTGAGTGGGGAAAAAATTTTAAATTTGAAGAGAAATGGAAGTTATAGTTACAAGGTAGAAAGATGTATGCTTTGTTGCTTGAGTTTGACTAAGGAGAATGTTTATGTTGTGACCTTTATAAAGTCATCGGTATATAGACATACATACATACATACATACAAAATTAAACATAATCGTTATAAATGTATAAGAGAAATGTAGGTTGTTCATATGCATATGTGCAATCAATCAATCAATCAATCAATAATACGTACTACATAAGTATGTATAAATAAAAAGAATTGCAACTAATTAAATGCTATAAAAAATCGTCACATAAAAAAAAAACGAGAAAGAGAATTACTTATTTCTTTATTTGTGTTTGTTGTGTTGTAGTTTTTGAGAATGATGATTTGTGTGTGTGTGTTTTTTTTTTCTAACAAAGTTAATTGTTTGGTTTCGTCGTCGTCATATTTAGTTGGTTGTTAATTTTGTGATATTTTTCTTCCTGTTCTTTATATAGAGAGATTTTTCATTTTCTGAAGATGGTGGGTTTTGTTTGTTTTTTTCATTAGTTCTTTTGCCATTTCTTTTAGTTTGTTTATTTATTTTCGATACTATTCTTTGATTTCGCGAACTGTTTGCTATTGGTTGTCAGGGTTGTCCTTTTTATTTGTTTGTTCAAATAAAATTTGAATAATGAATGAATAAAAATGTGGCATATTTAATAAAGACCGCAACCTCTGAGATTGTTAGCAATGATAACATCAGTGACAGCATCGAATACAAATTGTATGTTGTTTGTATCTGTAGCACACGTCATGTGGCAGTAAATTTCTTTTGAGGTTGATTTGTTTTTCGCTTCGAATTGAGCTTGGATGTACGCAGCAGCCTCACCATATTCTTGTCCGCCTGCGTAGAAAACAATTAAAAAGAAAGGAAAAAACGTAAACATTAGTCATGCATGTTACCTTCAGCAGGCTTTTATTTAATTAATTATTTATTATTGAGGAAAACATTTTATAAATTTTGTTAATTATAAACTTTCATTCGCAATGTAACTAGTTCTTCTCGAAATGTATTTGAATACCCTTAGTGCGTGCCGTAATAAAACAAAAACTAACCTGTGTATTCTGGGAAACAAATTGTCAGAGGACTCTTTCGTATTTTCTCCTCGAATAAATCCTTTTTGTTCAAGAATAAAATGATAGATGTATCCGTGAACCATTTGTTATTACAAATCGAGTCAAATAGCTTTAATGACTCCTGCATTCGGTTCTAAACGAGGCAATGAAAACAATTCTTTATTCTCATAAAAAATTATACAATCATTTGTATTCACTTACTGTAGTTTCATCTTCATGCAAGACTTGATCATACTCAGACATGGCAACGCAGAATATAATCGCAGTAACATCTTCAAAGCAATGAATCCACTTCTTTCGCTCCGAACGCTGGCCACCAACATCGAAAAGTCTACAGTGGGAAGAGTAAGTAATAATCATTATAACCATACAATTTTAAAATATTTTACATGTTTTTCTACTTACTTGAAGTTTAGATTTTTAAAGGAAAAGTGCACTTCAACAATACCGGTTGTTTTGACACGAGTGCGCAAAATATCCTGTTCGGTTGGTTGATAATCTTTGGCGCCTAACCGATCCAAATCGTCCAGGAAACTGTAAAGGAAAATAGACAAATAAAATTAGTTTCAATATACA
Source organism: Phaonia tiefii (assembly GCA_963931995.1). Lineage (NCBI taxonomy): Eukaryota > Metazoa > Arthropoda > Insecta > Diptera > Muscidae > Phaonia > Phaonia tiefii. The sequence continues at coordinate 211,128,499 of OZ008371.1, forward strand.
ACAAGGAATTATTATTTCATTTAATTATTTATATTTAATGTATAAAGATGTGACCTAATTATCTTGCCATGGCAAATACGTTGATTTGGTAATATGTAGACAACATGACTGATATTTGAAATGTTGTAAGCTCTTGTGTCCGTCCAAGTCGGTTTTATTAACAGACATGTGTTAATTGTGATCGGATTGGATCAGATGGGGTGTGTGTTGGTTTATTTATTTACGCATAGTAACAACAGCATCAAACATAAACTATTCCATTGCTACGGCTTTTAATGATCGCATAAAAGTTGTTACTCTGTTACTTTTGGGAAAATAATTAACAAAATCTGATGTGTGATAACTTTTGTATTTTAATATGTTATAAAAAAAAGTGCAACAAGTTCGAAACTAGGTTCATAGAAAACCAATTCAATTTGTTAAATTGTTTAAATTTTATAAACAAATATAATTGGATTATTGGATTACTAGGATGCCATGGTTAACATAACATTTATGAAAATAACATCCATGTTGATTCGCTGTTGTGTGATCTGATATGGCAATCGTGTATACTTACACATATAAAAACATATTTGATAAATTTTGAAGGACTTAATAAGAACACTGTGGTGCTCAGAAATTGTATATGCATGTATATAATTTAATGTACATATATATTCCTGTTTTAAAGCTTGTCAAGCCAGGTACAACACACAACAGTCAACATTCTAACGACAAAACGATTCCTGGTTGAATGTGTTCTACATTCTGTAAATCGCATACCTTGCACATCCATTAACTCCAATTATGAAAGTTCAACTTCAGCTTGAGATCTATTGAATATTCATCCTTATTACGAATGTCGTTCTCGTATTTCGACTACGACAGTTTTGTAAAAGATTAAAGTTGCCAGATTGCAACACTAGGGTTGCCACATCCCGAAACATAAAATTCAACCCTCGTAGTTGTATACCCACTGATTGGGACCTACTGTTTTGCACCGGTTCCGAACGGTTTTTGAGAAGCTTTTTCATGGCTAAATACTCGATAGTGTCGCCGTCATTATGCGAGGTGAGCGCCGCCGAAAGAAATTTGAAGGTGGCCAGAGCAGGGATCGAACCCAGGATCTCAAGTACAAGAGCCGCGCACACTAGCAATTGCTTCACCGTCGGTGCAAATTCAAATAGTTAGGGTGGCCGTCGGTGGTGCAATGGTTAGTGTGTGCGCCTCACCTCGCATAGTGACGGCGACACTATCGAGTATATAGCCATGAAAAAGCTTCTCAAAATACCGTTCGGAATCGTTGAAAAACTGTAGGTTCCAATCAGTGAGTGAAAATTGGAAAGCGCACAGCTTAGTGATTGTGAGAAGCTCTCCCCTGTCCCTTCATGGGATGTAATGGGAAACCATTTATTTTTATTAATTTTAATACTATATACAAGAGTTTAGGAATGAGGTTTCCTCTTCTACTTTAATCATAAAATGATGTGTTTAAGTTTAAGTATCTGGTATACGATTTTATCTTGATAATATTGAATTTGGAAGGGAAAATTTCACAAAAACCTATTTAAAGAAAATGCATTAAAAAGCCACTTAAACTAAGGATCTTAAACACAATTTATACGATATTGTTTATGTGAGCATATTCCGATTGTTGTCACCGAATTGTAAAGTTCAAAGATATTTTGTTAATAATGTCATGAACGAGACAATTTGTCATGAACGAGACAATGTGAAGACGCCGAGCGGAGTAATTCCAAGGTAACTGGAATATCAACTTGATGTTTATTTTGAGCAATCTGAAGATATTTTATGTGACAGTTTGCCGAAGAGGATCAAACTCAGGCACAGTAATACATTAGTGGCTGGTAAATTGCCTTAAAAATTCGATTTTTGTTAAAAATATTCAAAGTGGATTTTCGATTTATAAGTGCTTGGTTTATTTTGTCAACAACATATGGTATGTGGTCCCTAAACTTTAATTTTGGATCCAGTATAACTCCTAAGCACTTTACATTGTTTCCCAAGGGATGTCGAGGTTCATAAATTCAAATAGTAACTGAGGTAAAAAACAATGCCTTCCTTGTGAAGTAAATATGTATCTTTCGATTTGTCTGTGATTATAGAATGTTCTGGAGGCTTTCTGTAATTTTGTCAGAATATCTGTTAATGCTAAGAACCGAAGTGCCTGCCAAAATTTATGTCTTGCAATTGGGAAAGTTGGTATATCTACTGTAAAAATGTTGAAGAGTGTAGACGATTAAGCATGATCCTTGCGGGCGGACAATCTGCTGAGATATTTACTCGGAGATAGTTCCCAGAAATACGCTAAAAGCTTTGGACGATCTTAAAAAGCTTTGGACGATCTTAATAACTTCTTTTGAAAAATCTAGCATATGTAACTAAAACCGTTGTCCCAAACCGATTTGAAGGCAGATTCAATGTCTAGCAGCACCATTCCTGTTGATTTGCCGCATCGAAAATTGTTGTGAAGTGTATTTCTGATCTTTGTTGTGACGTTTTCAAAATCCATATTGTTCAGGATGCAAAACGTCGATTGATTCGATACAATTCACAAGCTTTTCTAATGTTACTTTTTCGAGAAGTTTACGCATTGCGGACAATAAGCTGATAGGCCTGTATGAACATGCCAGCTCCACAGGTATATTCGTTTTCGGCACTGGTATAGTTTTAGCGTGTTTCCACAAATTAGGAAAGTAACACATTTTAAGACAACAATTAAATAGATTTGTGAGGAATTTTATAGCCTTTTTTGGTAGATGTTGCAGACATCTATTATTTATGCCGTCTAATCCTGCAGATTTTTTGTTTTTAAGCTTCTTGAGTAGCGCCAACGTTGTTTCATTTTTAATAGACAGACACCGTAGACATCGAATAGAGTGTAGTATCAGATTAATAGTTACTTGGTAACTCTAAATGCTATGTTATTGATTTCTATCTTACTCTGTAAAACTGCTATCGTTACTTTTCATTGTACATATATTTCTTCACAGTAGTACATTTTTGCATATCATCGATATAACATCTCTTTGAATATTAAGCTTTTTGTATATCTCCTTTAATAATGTATTATATAATCTATAACGCGTGTACTGTTTGTCCATAGGGACACAACATAGAGTTTGCTATTTGTTCGAGCTCCAAAGCTGTGGAAACGTCGCTTATATTGTTGGACACACAATGGTTCAATTTAAAAGTTTGAGCCAGGATTTCCGTCTAATCTTGTTGAGCGTAAAAGGTCTTTTTAATGTACTTTAAGAACGGGATGGATTTAAACTTATTTTCCATCACTTTTGATATATTCCAAAAGGGGGAAGAAAACGTATCCAAATTTATTATTAATATTTATTTGTATAGTTATGTATATTCTTGTTTAACGCAGTCATTTGATGATGGTCATGGTGATCTCTCACATGGAGATCTCCGCTACCCATGTCGTCTGTAAATATTTCTGTGCCTTTTTATGACTTTGATATTGTTCGGCAATGATGTTCCAGCGGGTTTAGTAGGGTGTCTGGGTACGCTGTCAGCTATGGCCACATTGATCACTTCAGTAGATCGTTCAATCATACTGTCAATTTGGTTAATATCTTGAATTTCATGGACTGCTAAGGGCTCAGGAACGATTCTGGAGAATTTAGTCCAGTTTATTCCACCAAAGTTGAATAAAATATTATTTGACAAGTCGGGTTGCTTGTTAATGTACATAACTGTCGCAGAATATCAAAACTCAAATCATTCATTACTACAGGAACAGATGTGTTGTGAACAGTTGTGTTGATGGTTGCTTCCTATGATCAGCTGGAATATACTAAGTACTGTCATGGGAGAAAAGTATCTGCAATTCGACAAGCTGTAATTTATCATGAAACATATATCCCCATGAATTGCTTCTTTGACATCCCCAGTAGCCGTGCCTACAATTAAAATCACTGCCCAATATGTACATTAGGGTGACAATGAAATGTATGAAGGAAAATATATTTTCTAATTTTAATAAACCCCAAGCGGATTCTTGTTGCTTATGGTCTAAAACTGACTTGGTGAAAATTTGAGCCGAATCGGACAACTCTAAGCCGTGCCGCATTTTAGTCAAAGTTTTCGGATTTTGGCATTTTGGGTGAAAATTCCGTTGCATGAATATATCGTGTTATCGCTTATTGGAAGCGTATAGACTTCAGCTAGAAGGTATTAGAATCCAAGTTAAATATTTTTTTCATTTAGATACAATTTTTGATAAAAAAAAAACCGAAAACCCCAAATTCTCATTTTTGTTAAAAATTGCAAATTTTTTCAAATTAAAAACTGGATCCCTTAGAGTGGTCGGATTTTACTCAAACTTTATCCAGTTTATATTCAGGTTAAACTAAATAAATGTGCAAATTTTTTTTCAAATGCACCGAGGAGTGAAGGTTTTCGAGTGTATACGAATTTTCACCCAAAATGCCAAAATCCGAAAACTTTGACTAAAATACGGCACGGCTTAGAGTTGTCCGATTCGGCTCAAATTTCCACTAAGTCAGTTTTAGACCATAAGGAACAAGAATCCGACCATAAGGAATTATTAAAAATCCGAAGTCTGACAAGAAAGCGTGCTTTCGGCCTGGATCACTTCCACTAGATCCACCTCTAAAGTAACTGGAATATACATTAAAAGTATCTCATCACTACTGTCGAATACATTAATATCGATATTTTCTATTAATTTCGTGGTTTTATCACTTGATGTTTGATGTCTTTATTTCAAGTATTGCAACACCTTTACCTCCATGGCTTAATATAGAAAAAACGTATCTCAATTTTTGTTACTTTACAGGAGAAGGAAAAACCTGAATAAAATCGGAGCAATTTGTTACATTATTTGTTATTAAACACAGGTTTTTAGTAAAACAAATTGTTTATTTAAAAAAAAACATTAACAAAATATTTTTTGTACGAAGGTGTATTTGAGATTGAGAGTCCACTACCACAATATGCAAAAGACCAGATTTCGTAAAAAACAAGATACGACCTTTTCATTTTTAGCCATCGTTATATAAGTCTTTATGTTTTAATACATTTGTTGCAGTTTAGCCATATTTCTGATAGTAGACAGATCTGGATCTTGTGAATATCTAGAAAATTTAATAATGCATCCTTGTTGCTTTTAATGCCACGGTCATTCCAACTGAGTATTTCTAAAAAGCGAGTCATTTAATATAAGAACTTGCAAGCGAGGTTAGTTATTACCCCGAATTTGAGACAAGTTCAAATGTTAATATTTTCATTTCTTCGAAGGAGAAAAAATTATATGGATTTGTGTTGGAATGACTGTTTTGCCAATTTGTGTTTTGGGACCAGCCGCCTTGGTTTAAAGAATTTGGGAAATGTTGATTGTAATTGTCATTCCTAGAATAATGTTGGTTTGTTTGACTACGAATGTTAGTTTTCTTTGCTTGAAATCTATGCTTCAATTCAGCGAACTTTCTTTGATTTGGGCAGTCAGGTGACATGGAATTGTGATATCTCCGTTGCAATGTGCGCACTTCTGAATAGTGCCTTTACAATTGGTGGATTTGGGGTTTTCTGAAAATGAGCACAGAAAGTCTTAACATTGCAGCGCACAGTGGTTGCCGTTTCATGCAAAGGGCGGCCAAAAATAGAAGGAGTTATCTTAAGTGAATAATATTTGACACATCTTACAATCTCTTTAAATGACATTAATTTCTTAAAGTTGGTTAAAATCTGTAAAAGGATTCAAGGACCTTTCTTAGATCCTGAAAATATAAATTTCATAGTACGCGAACCAAAGTCGGCATATCCATTAACTTCATCAATCTATGTGGAAATCCAAATTTTGGTCCAGGTCGGCCAAAGGATTCAAGGACCTCTCTTAGATCCTGAAAATTAAAACTTCATAGTAGGCACACCAAAATTGATTTCATCAATCAATGCGTAAATTTAAATTTTTGTCAAAGTTGGCCAAAGGATTAGGGGATCTCTCGTATATCCTGAAAATATCAAATCAAATACATATATATATGCGGGAAAGTTCGCATAGATAAGATGTGCCTTAAATGAAATTTAGAAAGTAAAAATATTAAGAACCCATGGAAACGAAAAGAGCAAGCACATTTCATTACATGCATACAAATAACACAGCAACGAAAAACATAAATAGACAAATCAACAACACCGCACAAAAATTCACAGTTGCACATCAGAAAGCTGTCGCAAAAACAACGAGACCGCTTTGATCTTTGGAAGATAACACAAAGGGTGGCACTTGGTGGCAGCTGATATTAACAGTTTAGAATCTTTAAATGTTCACTATTATTAAGAAAAAATCCGCTAAGAAGGAATCAGGCGGGAACACAACTAAAACTTTCGCTAAAATTTAACTGTATAGACGAGTGAACTCTAACAATGGCACTGGGAAAATATTAATTTAAAAAAAAAACACAACATGCTAATGACATTAAAAATATTTTAAAATAAAGCTAATACGTTTTACTTCAATATTCATTTTGATTTATTTCAACAAAAAACTGTTTTATATAATTTTAATTTCTTTAAAAATGCACTTTATTTTCACCTGTTCACACTGCAAAAACCAACTACTAACATTCTCTCTATTTTGAATCAATTCTTAAAGAGTACGGTTGGAATGAAACAACAACAACTATACCTCTTAAAAGCTTGTTCTTATAGGAGATAGTGATGCTACATTTGGTGACAAATTTTTGACTTTGATTTTTTTATTTTTGTCCTATTGCAGCGACCACTGTGCAGCGGCTGGAACCATGGTTATAAAACTTGTATATTTAGATTTTTTAATATTTAACATCTTCCAGCTTTGTCACATTAAGATGGAATTATAAGTTCAATTTGTACAATATTACCCGGGACAATAAATCAATTGTTTTGTAATTGAATACAGATCCATAATAAGTAGATATGTATGTATGTATTTATATCATAATACCACATGCATCCATACGAACTACTTACAATTTACTACACAAGTGGAAACAATTATAGCAAAACATGGTAGCAGAACAATGTGCTATATGAACAAATCCACACAGAGATAATTGGAGAAATGCGAAAAATGGCCACCAAATAGGTTCAATATAATTGCACGTACTATGTACATATACATATTCTTCTAAATCAAATCAATCAAATGTAAATTATTTTCTTTATACAATAAAATTGTCAACAACTTTGCAAACTGTTCAAGAGTCATATGAAGTCGAAATATATCTAGTAGAGTAACCATTCAATTAATCATTATTCGGTTAATCGATTAATCGTGCTATAAAATTAACCGAACATTTTAATAATTACATTTTTCGATTAACGATTAACTCGAACAAATCAGTGCGATTAATCGATTAATAAAATATATGCACGTGTTTATGACAAGCAGTCCGTCTTGAAACGCTCCTACAATGTGGCAACTCAACTCATATGACAACGATTTGCGAACAAATTCATAACTTTACACACATTTCGAACAGATTTGATAGTTTGTTGGGAGGAAGCGTCGCACAGTGCTTTGACTCATAGCCACAAATAAAAAAAAATTGTGTCAAAATTGGTTAATTAAATTGGGTGTAATAAATAGTCTGATGAAATTTCAAGGCCCACTGGTGGCTTTGTATGGGGGTATCAAAATGCCTGATCCGATTCTGCTCAAACTATATACAATAAGGATAATAGTCAGAAAAATTACGTTTTGCAAAATTTTTGTAAAACTTAATCAATCCTATAGGGTATTATAGTGTGATATAGTTTCAGAGTGACCCTACCCTTTGTATGGGAGGTACCAGAAGCGTGGCCCTTTTGGGTCCAAAGATTGAGATGTTTTTAATTTTGGCTTGGTACCAAAAGTCGCAACTGCTGTTGCTGCAACTACGATTTGTGAATTGTAGCTACATACATATACATATTTTATACTTTATAATGAAGTTGCTTTTGTTACGGTTTGTTTTAATAAATGTGCCTAGTACAATGTTTGAACACTGTTTTCCTTTTTTTTATTTTATTTTATTCGAATAATCGATTAATCGAATAACTTGATTGCGTTTTGTTCGGTTAATTGTCAGATTGAAATTTACGATTAACGATTAACCAATTAATAAAAAACCCGATTAAATGGGTACCCTGGTACCTACCATATACTTTATAATGAAGTTGCTTTTGTTGCGTTTTGTTTTGTTTTAATAAATGTGCCTAGTACAATGTTTGAACACTGTTTTCTTTTTTTTTGTTTTATTTTATTCGAATAATCGATTAATCGAATAACTTGATTGCGTTTTGTTCGGTTAATTGTCAGATTAAAATTTACGATTAACGATTAACCGATTAATCAAAAATCCCGATTAAATGGGTAACCTAATATCTACAATTAATCTAGAATAACGTACAAACGATAGAGTAATATCACCTAGATCTGCCCTTTAACATCTGACGTTTCATTTAGAACTCCTCGTGGTGCGGTCGGTGCGATTGAGAGGTATTTAACTTAAATTGACTTACACCAGATGGAATTACAAACATTGTTGACTTAAATTTGTCATGTCTGTTTGGTTAAGAACTGTGAAATTTAAACGTAGTTTGGGCTTTTTTGTTATCTTTTATTGTTAGTATATATTTGTGGTGTTTTGACACAACAATTTTAACGCACAAAATGAAATGCAGTTGCTGTTTTTGTTGTTGGTGGGTTTGAACCATGGTACATACAAATATAATGGTAGATGCAGTACGACAACAAATACAACAAGCTAAAAACAACAGGCATTTTGTTTTTGGTCAGTGCCTGTATTGTGTCAAGTCAGCTGGTTTAAAAATAATGAAAATGTAATCAAAATTGGAAAAAGTGCCATTTGGAAAATGATTGTGTTGTATTTGATATTTTGAAAGCGTTTAAGTGTGACAATTAAACAGTTTCTTTGCGATTTGTACAGAGAAAACATTTCAAAAAGAACAGTTGCTGGCGAACGGGGTTGCAGACAAACAAATGTAAACAAACTTTGACATAAGAGAAAAACTCACTCACACTAACCCCAGAAAAAAGTTAAAATCAGCTGGGCTAGTGCTTCTACCATTTGTTTGTACCATGGTTGGAACCATTACCTCTTTCTGATATTATTAAAGCAATGCTTTCCAACATGCAACGTCCAAATGCAACCACACCAAACTTCGTAAGTTTACTGAGACAAATCGCTACTCTAGGTATATGAATTACTCTATGGTACAAACAATTAATTTTGTACTACTAGTTATAATAATTTTATTCGCTCAATAAATTAAACGTCATAGGTACGGTGGAAAGTAAACATTGGATTTTGGAAAACATGGGTTCAATAATACCAGATAGAGGCAATAGTAAACAACGTTCAACAAAGGAACAACAACCGAATTGCGTGGTTTTGTGGCAAACTAGTTGTGTTAAATACAATACAAATGTATACCAACGATAAAAGTCAACAAAAAAGTGCAAAATATATTTAAATTTGTCAGTTCTACACCAAAACGACAGGAAAAAGTTAAGTGAACATATTTTGTAACTCCACCTGGTGTAAGGTAATTTTAAATTTAATTGCTCTCATTTCCACAAACCTACGACGAAGAGTGTGAAATGATACGTTAGATGAGAGAATAAAAGTATCTATGTATGTATTGGTCTATGGTTATTTCTCACATAAACATCAGTTGAAACTAATAAGTTTGATGATTTTTTCCATGTAAACAACAAAATGTCAACTAAAACACATTAGGTCAGTGGAGACGGGTTGATTTGTTTTTTTTCTTTAATAAATGGTGTTTTTGTACCAAAGGAGACATAGCTTAACATTGCACATTGGCGAGAGGAATTGTGTTTTTGGAACTAGTTGTGGACCAGTTCTAGGACGCTTTTGCAATTTCACTATCATGATCATGTGGCAAAGGAACTAATTCATTCTGCGCTAGTTCTCACAATAAGAATTGAGAGCCTTATTGCGACTTTTATAGCCTGTTCCTCGATCCCGAACGCAAAGTTAAACGAGCAAAACAAAAGCGAACAAATTTGACCCAAATTGGTGGTTTCTCACATGAGAATAAGAAAATGAGTTGAAAGATTTCGTTCGACTGGCATTATGTTGGTTCGTAGATAACAGTCGTTTCGAAGTACAGGCCTCTCCTGCAATATTACTGAATGGGTTTGAATAATTTTTTTCCCTTCGTTTGAGTAGAAATGATAAGATGGTGGAACCTAAATAACTTCATTTCTTCTACAGCACGAAAGAAAGCCGACTGTTGACATCAACGAGTTTTGCAAGTTGCTGATGCTACAATTTCCCCCATCGCTGTATGATTTTGTTGTATGTACCAATGTATCATGAGGTCGTAGTATTCAATGCCATTAAGGGGCAATTAAAAGATGTATACATGTACATTAGAAACAGTTGATTGTATTTTATTTTATCGCATATTGTCGATTGCGTTATGTTTTTCTGTATGTTACGGCCTTTTACTTCTTTTGCGCCTCTTAAAGATTAAAGAGGGTTTGAAAGATGAATCTATTAAAACCAATATAATCCAGCAAGAAATTTAACTACGATTTAATCCATAATTGAACTGCACTGGATTTCCATAGTAAGTAGGTAGGTATTGATATCAAACGTTAGTCTTCTTTCCCAACACTGTTGCTTGCTGCTTAACTAAGAAAAATGGAGAAATATTTCCAAATCGGGCAAAACGCAATTTTTGCCTCTTTCATATACTTACATACATAAAGGGTGGTTCGTTTATTTTTTTAACATAAAAATATTGAAGTTAAAGACAAACCGACAATCTTTATTAATATGCAAAAGAACAATTCTTAATAATAATTTTTTAAAAACAATTTCTTTCGTATGTTAGCCGCAACTGTGGCGACACGGTCCATTCTGTGGTTCCAATTTCCGATGACGCGTTTGAACATTTCGAGGAGTATTTGGCGAATGACGCGAGTAATGTGGGCTCAAATTCCTCAATCGTGGCCCTGTACTAAAACCACAAAAAGTTCTTGCATGTCTTCAGGTTGATCTTCAACCCTAATACTACAATTCTGCTGAATACGCCTCATCGCTGAACAAAATGTTGGTTGAAAACTGTGTATCTCTTGAAATACGCTGAAACGTTGACGGGATAAGTCTTTCCATTGTGAAATGTCAAACAATACTGAACCAAAATACCATGACAGTTTGATCTGCCATAAAATTCCTACTGCAAACACTACCTCTAAATGAATCACTTGGTATTAAGAAATATAAATTACTTTAAAATTTGTGAAATACACTTGTATGCACTAAACCCGAACAACAATTAACTGGAAGTTGGTGGTTCAAAACTCACCCAAGCGTGTTACAAACAAAAGCCAACAACGATTTTAGTTCGCTAACATTACAACTATTGCATGTATTTTTCAACGATTTGGAAAAACAATTCAAATTTAATAATTGATGTCTTAAATGAAAAATCATTTCATAATTCCAAAATGAAAATTCAACCCAATTTTTTGCCTCTGCTATTTATTACAAATAGATGTCGTTTTGCACTAGGGGAAATAAGGGGGAGGAGCATCAAGAAAGAGCTCAAGAATCTTCTCCCGTCCAATTTTCAAATTGTGGCAGCTGGAATTAAAATGCCTACACATATTTATACTATGTGAACAAGAATCATCATCTTGACTTAAAAGTAGCAGATTTGCACGACACAACGAAATACTTTATTTATAATAGTGTGCAACGGACAGACTGGCCCGCTGATTGACTAATATCTATTACTGTCGTAGTTAATGAAAACGAAGTCAAAACAAATTTATTTAAATTGCCCTGGGTCTCTACAATGGTTGTTTGGATTATTGGACTACAGCAGAAATTAAGCGAATATGCGCAATTTAAGAGAAAGATTCTCACAAAGAACAATATCACACTTTTCTTCTTCTTCTCCGTAAGCTGCGAAGACGTAACTTTGCTGGCAAATTGTTTGCACTTTGTCTAATCTAATTTGCAGGACTTTAGCATACACTGCAAATTATCCATCGCCTGACTAGAACGTGATCGGAACGGTATTTTAACGGCTTTTAAAAAGCAAAGCTGTTAATAGAGTTGATCAAGAACCCTAATAGAGTTGATCAAGGGCTGCCTCAAGCGAATAATGGGCGTACAGAAATGAGGTTTAATCAACTAAGGAGTCAAATACTTTTTGTTTTCTCTGGAACCATTAAATTAATTATCTTCATAATCGTGATTTAAGTTATTTTCCCATTACATTTCACAATTTGTGGAGCTGTGCCCTGCCTATGCTTAGACTCATTGATTGGGACCCCTACACTTTACAGCGATTCCGAATGAGAAGCTTTTTCATGACTAATTACTCGATGGTATCACTATCACAATGCGATATGACAGTCGCTGAAGGTGAAGGCGAGAATCGCACACGCCTTCTTATTTGCACGCACGCTAGTCAATACACCCCCGACGGACACTTGTGAAGAAAGCAGAAGTCAGGACTGTGATAAAGGCTCTCCAAAAATGCATTCAAGATTGTATTGTAATTGCATTGATCTCGGGATATATGGAATGTAGTTGAAATGCGCATGGACATGGGATTAACCGTGGAGGCGGAAAGTTTCTGATTGCCAATAATTTGAGAGTTGGTAGCAATGATTCCTTTATAGGGCAGTCCAAGCAGCTCACTTCTTCCTCGAAGTATCTCCCGGGCAATGGCTTTATCGGAACCCTCCGTTACCAAGCTAGAGTTAGAAGGCGTAACGAATGAGCAACCTGCTTAGTTATGCGATCACTGATGCGTCCCAGGTTAAATACGTGACCCTGTCTCTGAAGCTATTCGAACTAGCGGACATGAGCTAACACAACTGGCCAACGGTGGATCAGAAGTAAAGAAACTAAAATCCAGTTTCGACACACTGCATTCTGGTCAGCGTCTGATATATAATGGACGGCTGAAACATAATCATCCTGGCAGTAGGTAAAATGCAAAATCACGGTGGGCTGGGCTTGCCTTCCGCCACCGTTATATTGGCAATGAAATACAAAACGAGAATAAGACACATAAAACCCCCCTATTTTTTGACAGCCCCCGCACCCGTTATAAGGAGCACGATTTACGCATATGCACTTGGAATGTTAGTCGATATCGGGGGTGCAATGGCTAGTGTGCGCGTCCCTTGTAGATGAGACCCTGATTTCGATCCCTGCTCTGACCACCTTAAATTTCTTTCCTCGCATAGTGACGGCAACACTATCGAGTATTTAGCCATGAAAAAGCTTCTCAAAATACCGTTCGGATTCGGTGTAAAAACTGTATGTGCCAATCAGTGAGTATACAAAGTGCACAGCTCACTAGTTGTGCGAAGCTCTCCCCAATTCCTTCATGGAATGTAATGGGAAACCATTTATTTTACTTGGAATGTTAGAACAGTAACACAAACTGCCAGATGTCCTCGAGAATTATAAGGCTGAATTTACTTCTATCCAGGAGATGCAATGGATAGGTCATAGCTGTACAAGGAAGAAGAACTGCGACATATACTACTACTGGGAAAATGCATGCACTTGGTTGCGGAGTTGTAGTTGGCAAAAGACTGCGACATCTGGTCGCAAGATTCAACCCCGTGAGTGACTGTATAGCCACCATCCGCGAAAAATTACCAGATATAGCCACGGCCTATGCAGAGAAGCTCGCTCGGATACTGGCAAACAACGCATCCCCGCCTCATGATCCTGAAGCGCAGTGGTAGTACATTTCCCACTCTATGAAAACTGCTGCAGAGACTGTACTTGGTTATGAAAAACCGCTTAAAGACAAACCGTGATAGGATGAAGAGTGTCGAATAGCAAGTGATGAAAAGACCGCTGCACGTATGGCAATGCTTCGGGCAGTTGCAACGACGATCGCGACAGAGCGGTATAAGAAGAAGAAGAGAGAGGAAACCCGTTTAGTCAGGAAGTAAAAATGGTTGTGGAGAAAGCGCGAGAGTGAGCAAATTGAATTTTACAGAAGGAAGAACGATGTCCTTATTTTCGACCAGATAGTCACATTACGACAAATCCTGGAGAAAACCCGGAAAACAAATCGACACCTGCCACCTCTTTGTAGATTATAAGGCTGCATTCGATAGCCGGATAGGGGGGAAACTAAGGCTGCATTCGATAGCCCGATAGGGGGGAAACTGTACCAAGCTATGTCGGAGCTTGGCATTCCTGCTAAGATGACACGCCTTTGTAGAATGACACTGACAGACACGAAATCTTCAGTAAATATTGATAAAGATCTCACTGCTATGAGGCGAGGCCTCAGGCAGGGCGGCATCCTATCATGCGATCTCTTCAACATTTTCATTATTGAGATCTTTGTGAGAAAAAACTGCAGTCAACACAAATAAAACTATCAGCAGCAAAAGTCTCATGCTGCTGGCGTATGCTGATGTTTTAGACATCATTGGGCGGAATCTGCGAAAAGATACTTCAGTATTTTCGAGAATTAAGAAGGAATCAGTAAAAGTGGTTTTGGCAGTAAACCAGGACAAGACAAAATTAATGGTTTCGACAAGCAGAACATCCACCCGATTAGATGAAAGGGTGAACGTTGATAACCGTTATAATTTCGAGGTTGTGGACGAATTTATTTATCTCCCGAGAAACGAAGATCCAACTAACGGGTCCGCCAAATAACTTTTTTTTTTGAAAATGCTGTAAAAAAAAACTACTGAATATTTTCTCAAAATTTCTTTTTTTATTTGAAAGTACAATCCTTCTGGTTAATAATGGAAAATACTTTCATTCAAATGGCTGCCTCGGCTGGCCATGCAGTAGCCTACACGATCGGTCCAATTTTTAAGCACATTATCGATTGTGTGCAGCTGTATTTCACCAATGGCTTCACGAATATTGCCCTTTAAAGCGTCAATTCAATCGGCGTAACACTTATCTTTGAGGGCACCCCACAAATAATAGTCCAACGGTGTCAAATCGCAGCTCCGAGGTGGCCAAACGACATCAGCTATGCGGCTGATAATGCGATCTTCAAAAACAGGGCGCAAAACATCGAGTGTAGCTTCGGCTGTGTGGCACGTAGCGCCGTCCTGTTGAAACCAAATGTTGCCAATATCCTCCTCTTCAATTTTCGTTCAACATGTCCCGATAACGATTGCCATTGACTGTAACGGTCACTCCTTGCTCATTTTCAAAGAAAAATGGCCCAATTATGCCTCTGGACCAAAATCCGCACCAAACAGTGACTCGTTTTGGGTGCATCGGCTTTTCAATGTATGCGTGCGGGTTTTCTGTGCCCCAAATGCGACAATTTTGCTTGTTTACATACCCGCCAAGATCAAAATGAGCTTCATCTGTAAAGATGCTTTTTTTGGCAAACACATTCTGCAACATTAACATGATTTTCAAAGTAATGTCGCAATATTTCCCAGCGTTGTTTAAGCGTATACACAACCATATTCGTTCAGCGGAAGGATAAAACTAATTATCTGTCAAATCAGACATGAGCTAAGTGTTACCATTCACGAAATAAGCACTAGTTGAAAAAAAAACGTTAGATGGCGGACCCTGTATATCAGACTATCATGCAACCTGTCTTGCTTTATGGGGCAGAATTCTGGGTGATATCGCATGCTGATGAAACATCACTGAGAGTCTTCGAGAGAAAAATATATGGTCCTGTAATATAAAACGGCGAGAATCGACGACGGATGAACCACAAGTTGTATAATCTGTATCCCAATACCGACGTAGTTATGCGTATAAAAATAGCGCGTTTACGCTGGCTAAGAGTTGGCCATGTCATTGGTAGCTGAAGATGAGGGCACATTTAGGTATTTGTCCTGCTAGCTTTTGAAGAAGATTAAGATGGGAGCGAACCATTTACTCAGTCATGTTCCAACAAAATCAGACAATTTTGCATACAAATATCGCCAAGTTTAAAGTCAAACGAATTAATATACAGATTTTCGTAAATCTCCTGACTTATACGCCATTTACATAGACGGAGATTAGTGCATTACGAGGATTATAAATCACAATTTGCGTACAAAAATGCCACCAGTAATCCCGATATTGGGATAATCTCGTTGTATGCAAACACAAATTGCAGTAATTTTATGAATGTAGTCAACAAATGGATGTGTCAGCTGCCAAAACGAGTAACTTCATCAAAAAAAACCTGTAGTAACTGAACTTTTCGGTGTGTTTTAAAATTCCGCATTCTTTATTAATTCTAACTTTATACTTATATAATATTTCACTACAACTGAATCTATTATATAGTTGCATTAAAAATGTACTGGCTACACAAGTTTAGCCCACAGACACTAACATACCAACATTTTGGAAAAGTGAAGTTATTCAATTTTGCTTCTTAACGTAAAATAGTAAGTAAGTCATTGTTTTAAAGATTTTACAAAGTATACTCATCTTCTTGTCAGAATTAGACTGTTGCGGAAAACATTTACAAAATATCCACGACGAATTGCAATAATTTGTGTAACCAATATAACAAACTATAATGAGATGACAACACTGTTAAATAAGAGTTGCGAAAAAGGAACTATAACTTGTAAATCACGATTGAGATTGGGGAAATATGTATGAGACAGAGAGAGAGAGAGAGGATCACTTCAACGATCGGTGATAAATGTATCTGCTGGCCCAATGAGTTGTGAAGGGAGAATTTTACCGGCACAAATACACACAAGCAATTGTCTTATACAGTGTTTCTCAACTTATTTCTACCAATGCAATAGGTGTCTCCATAAAAGTGCACGAATTAATGTAAAAATATAACGCAATTTTTTAACCGAGTAGTGATATTTGTTGTGCATTGTAAGTAAACATGTTTCGACTAAGTATGGAATAAAATTTCCGGCAAATAGTCATCGCGGCTCTGATCACAGGGCCTTACTTTGCGAAATTTAGGGTGCCATTCAGCCTCTCTTGGGGTTACTTTTGACGTTTTGGTAGTTTATAAAACGTTACAGCTGTTCGGTGTCTACCTGCGTTGAGTTACGTTATTTAATGGTTAGTTTATAAAACGCAGTGCAACGTTTTTGACCACTTCAGCTGTCAAATTGAACACGCCACAGTTCTTCGCGTTAGCTGAAGAAATTACAAATGTAAAGAAAATGTCGATAGGCAGATGGTAGTATTTTGCATTTCATTGCCAATTTTGGCTGAAATGCATTCGACGGATAAAGCTCAAACCTTTGTTTTTTTTAAATAATTCAAAATTATACGAGTTTTGCTTACGCACTGAAATTCTTATTTACAATAGGAAATTAGAAATGTAACGTTCAAATAAATAATGCGTTTGAAAACTATTATAATTATATTTAAAAATTATAGACATCACTTGATGTTGACAATAATAAACAAAAGAACCAATACATTACTATCAACACATACCGCCAGAATGGCACGTGTTTTGGAAAAGACAACTAATTTAATATAGATGGGGGAATTTATTGGACATTGAACATTTTATGTGAATATTGTTGGTATTTACAGTATTATAAATAATAGCAATCTAG
Organism: Phaonia tiefii; assembly: GCA_963931995.1. Taxonomy (NCBI): domain Eukaryota; kingdom Metazoa; phylum Arthropoda; class Insecta; order Diptera; family Muscidae; genus Phaonia; species Phaonia tiefii. Next base: position 211,146,074 of record OZ008371.1, read on the forward strand.
CAATCTGTTGATCTACTGAAATAGAGCTAAATTTTTTAATATTTTTCATTCTGAGCATTTCACTCAAGATAACTTTTTCTATCTATAATTGTTTATTTTAGTTGGGGAACTCTATAAACCGCATATGTCAGTGACAGCTTTCGTAAACAAATGCAAGCGCGAAGTGATATATAAACTACCATTTTTTGACTTTGGCGTTCGCGTTGGCTTTTGCGTTTACGTTCACTTTCGGGACTTTTAGAATACTGTCCTTAATGTTGTTGTGAACAATGTCGAAAAATTTGTTGAACACTCTTCGAATTGTTGACACATTAGGTGAACTTGCACCACCGAAAATTCCGCGAAGTTTGCAACGGGTCTCAGTGTAGCTTTCCCCATTTTTGTAATGTAGTATTTTCAAAATGATAACGCGTTCTTCCTTTGTGTAACCCTCCATATGTAATAATCGGAACAATCGTAGACATAGAGTAAATTATAATAGAGAAACAATTTCTCTCATCTGACGTTTCATTTCACACTCTTCGTCGTGGGTTTATTGACTGAAGGGAAGCGAACTTGTGAAAGTTGTTAGTTTTAACATCAAGAGGAGAATTCTGTGGCTGAGGTTTAATAAACACAGCTGAAATTGTTACTGTGAATGTTCAAAATATGTTGAACATGGAGAATTCACAAAATTAAAAATGGAGACTTTAGTTCGATGTTCGCACTGTTTGTTGTAATTAAACAGTTGACAGAAGTTCGTTTCCTTATGGAAGAAGCGCAAAGTGAAACGTCAGATGAGACGGATAACAAATCTATGGGTTTGTGCAAATTGGACTTAACTTTTTTATGTCGGTTTGGACTTTTTTGTTGACTTTTATCGTTGGTATACATTTGTATTGTATTTAACACAACTATTTTGCCACAAAAACACGAAATGCGGTTGTTGATTCTTTGTTGGAGATTGTGTATTATTGCCTCTATCTGGTAGTATTGAAGCCATGCCTTGAGACATCCAACGTTTACAAGCAATCAAAACCAATGAAGTTAAAATTATTGAGAGAATAAAATACTCTATTATAATTTGCTCTATGCTCACTCGGTGGTTACGTCAACAAGCAAAATTGTCGCATATGGGGCTCGGAGAACCCAGAAGTGATTGTGGAAATTCCATTGCATCCGGAAAAAGTGACTGTTTAGTGCGCATTATGGTCTGGAGGTATCATTGGGCCGCATTTTTTTCGAAAATGACGCTGGAATAACCGTTACCGTCAAGTCAAAGCGCTATGGCCGAAAGATAACAGACTTTTTTTTTGGCCTTCAATTGAAGATTATGAACTAGACGATATGTGGCTTCAACAAGACGGTGTCACAGCCACACAACGCGACCGATTTTGGCTTTATTGCGTGAGAAGTTTCCAGATTGGCCGCCAAGATCATACGATTTGACGCTGTTATATTTTTTGTGGGGCTACGCCACAGACAATGATAGAAAAACGCGTCGTCGCAGTGATGACAAATGTTTGTTACTGTCAGCGTTGTTGCACTGAAAAGTTTCGATCATCTGACTATTTTTTCGTTCCTGAAAACACAACAAATATTCAGTCCTGTTTCGGATGTCGTCGTCGATGTCTTCGTCGCTTCAACATTGACACTAATTTGGTATATTCTGTAGCTATCTTAAGACAACGCCGCACAGTGGCTCAGGAATTGAATTGGTTGGCTAAAACCTAGATGTTTCCATTTAATAGGAAACATATAAGAACTAATGAAGTCAAAAAAATGGTTCAAAATTTGATTTGATGGGCTCCGCTATTTTCATTTTCTCTTTGTAGGTTTTCGTTTTACTTTGGCCTGACAATATAGCAAATAGCAAACAATTTCCTGTTCGCACCACGTTGAGATTGACGGTTATGCTTTCGTATCTCTATGTGCGAGTGTGTTAATCATAAAGTTAAACTTCAAGTTATATTATGATTTACGTCGCTTGCCTTCATGTCCAACACAAGCGTCTTCAAGTCACACTATTGCGAGCGGCAAACAAAACTCTGCGAAACAAACCCACCTCATAGGTGAAGTATAAGTGAAGACTCATGGTGTGGTACGAGTTTAGTTTAGCATTTAGTCTGTGATAGTTAACAACAACACAAAGCGGCTGATACCAGCAAAACTACGCGCGCGCAATCTCACACAATTCAAACAAGGATTCAACAACAAACGAGGCAACAAAGAGCCTACGAATAAAGTGCTGAAATGTAGAACACTAGTCTGCATAGTTTTTCTTTTTTTTATGAAACTGAGAATTACAATTAAGTTGGCAAATTCCGTAATGATCAAAAGCAAAGAAACAGAAAAATTTTATGAATAATATTTCATAAATATATTCATAACTGCAAAAGAACTTCGTCTAGTGAATTTAAATACAATTTCATATAACCACCATCACCACACCACCTCAGATTTTCTTTTGGCGCAAACTGTAATGATTCAGTGGAAAAGTGGAAAATTGTTCAAATGTTAAGTGCTCCGGTTATGGAACTTGGCGTGTAGAAAGTTTGAATAAAAAAAAATATATATATATTTAAAACAAAAAACACAAAAGTATATAATGAACGTATAAAAAAAAATCATCATTATTTTATACAAAGGAAGGAAAACATAATTTATATTACAACGAAAAATAAACCAAGTGAATTGAAAAGATTTTGCTTTCAACACAAATAAAAAGGAATAAAAAACAACCGACAAAATCCACAATAATTAGAGTCAAAAAACCGTAAGTTGAATGGAGTTATCAAACGTCATTGGTATTTAAAATAAAAATATTGAAAAATTGATTGACTTGTTTTAAAATGTCATCGATTTGCAATGTATGTAAACTAGGTCAATAAAGTCTGGGACTAATACAAGTAGCAACTCTATTTCCATGTTTCGTTAGATAAAAGTGGTTGTCACTAGTTTCACACACTTTGTCCAATGAGGACAATCGCTATTTCATTGGTTGTTGGTATACACACACTGAAAAATATCGGCCCCAGCAACATATTGCAGGAAATATGTACATGTTTCCAAGCATTGTTTTCATGAATTTAAGATCTGCTGCATTTTTGCTTCTTTATATGTCTGCCTCGTTTTTGGTTTTAGCGGGTTTATCAAGCAAAGCCACATTTGTGTTCTCAAAAAAATATATTATAGTCTATTATTCATTGTGTCTCAAACATGTTATATTGAATAGCAAACACAATGTGTTTGGGCACAAGTATAGTATATTTGTGACAAGCTACAAACACGTTATATTTGCATCCAAACATTAAAAAAGACAGATTTTTTAGCGTGCACATGTAATTTCATCGCCAAAGAAGTACTCGACTTAAAGATTTCTTCACCCTAAGTCACCCATTCGTACGGGTTCCATTTAAAATAATTGTTTCCACTTTAGATATATTTTGTTTGGGCGTGGCAAAATTGCCCATTTTTAATAATACCAAATTTGATTGAGATCGGTTGTGTTTTACGAGAGTTATCGTATAGACGGACCATATAAACCGATGGACAATGAATGTGGCGAAACCGGAACAAGTCATAAAACGTCTTTGGTTCGAAGATACAAAGGATCTTCTTTCTTAATGGGATTGTTGTATGGGTTATGCATTACCTTCGTATCAAATGATATATCGATACCCTAGTCACACCCTTTAGGATATGGTTATATATAGTAATTTAAAATCTAGATATTTTGACACTGACGTCTTTCAGTACGACATGAATTGGACTTAACTGGTTTTTTGGAATATCAGGAATGCCATCGTCTATCCTCCTAATATATCAGAGCACCCTGGTTATATTAAATGTACTGCAATTTATACCAAATAAGGGTTCAACCGTGGCCACACGTCAAACGGCTTAATCAAATTTAGGTACGTATGTTAGCACAGCCACATATCAAATTCATACCACCAAACTTCATTACAAAATTGATGTGAAAAAGAAAGAGCGTATAATTTTTTGGTCATATAATTATAATTATTTCAATTTTTTTTAAAGCAAAATTTACTTTATCACCAAATGCCTTTTTTCTGACCTGATAGGGGATTAAAAAGTGATAAATAATAGTGAGATGGTCCAAAGATTGAATGTATAATCGGGCATAAGTCAGCCATCATTATTATTCAGTTTCGCTACGAAAGTCTTTCTAAACTCTATAAATCTGAGTATAAACATATTTATTTGCATTAACCCATTGGTAGACTAATTAAAAAAAAAAACTTTTATTTTATTTTTTCAAAAAACAAGAATTCCGTATTATACTTACATACCGTAACCTTTTTTCACCAATAACCCTTCAAAGGAAGGATATATTATAGTTCAAATTAAAGTTCATAGTAGTATTGTGTTATAAAACTTTCTGCTTGGCAGGAATTATGCACAGGATTCTGCGCCATAAAGAAAGACAGGTTGTATGAGAGTCTGGTACTGCTGGATTTTTGTTGCTTAGCCCAATTTTTTCTTGCTAAGCCCAAAATAACATCTATTCGCAAGCACAATTCCCCGCTTGATCTCAAGGCTGACGTTGTTGTTTTTGTTCACGGCAGATCCAAGGTATATAAATTCGTCCACTACCTCGAAGTTATAACGGTTATCAACGTTCACGCTTTGGTGTAATCGCGTGGAGGCCCTGTTCGTTAAAACCATTAATTTTGTCTCGTCTTCATTTACCGTCAGACCCACTTTTGCTGACTCCTTTTCAATTCTCGAAAAACCGCAGTAACTTCTCTAATTGTGCGCCCAATGATATCTATTGGGCGAACAGCATGTGACTTTTGCTGCTGATGGTTTTATTCATGTTCACTGCAACTTTTCTCATAATGATCTCCATTAAGATGTTGAAGAGATCACACGATAGGGTGTCGCCTTGCCTGAGGCCTCGCTTAGTTTCGATAGGTTCCGTAAGATCATTACCAACTTTCATTGCGGAATTGGTGTTCGTTAAGGTCATCCTGCAAAGGCGTATTAATTTTGCAGGAATGCCAAGCTCAGACATTGCTTCGTAGAGTTTCTCCCATATCGGGGTATCGAAGGCTGACTTATAATCATACATGGGTTTTTTAATTTGCATTGGATTTTAATTTGCATTACTTTATCTAATGCAAATCCAAAAGAATTACCATTGTTCGTAATGGCAATTAAAATATTTTGAATTTGCGTTTGCTCAGGCAATGCAAATGCAGGTTGTGGAATCGGATGCCAATTGTAATGAAATATGGGAATGTTTTAGATTGTTTTGAATTTGTTTGACTGCTGGCAATTCTGTTTTTAAAGTGTTTTATATGTAGAGGTTTGTGGCTGTCATAGGTATTGCCTCATAGTACTTTCTAATTCATAAACCTGTACTGTATAAAATATTTGAAAACCAAAATAGCCAGATATGAAGGAAATGCTTTGGAAATAAGTACAATTGCCAATGGTATTGCAATTTTTTTGAATTTGCATTTCGAAAGGTAATTCAAATTAAACTACAAATTATATAAATTATAATCGACAAATAGATGATAGGTGTCGTGTCGATTTGTTTTTCGTGGGTCTTCTCCAGTATTTGGCGTAGCGTGAAAATCTGGTCAGTTGTCGATTTTCCAGGCCTAAAGCCACACTGGTATGGTCCAATCAGGTCAGCGATAATTGGTTTTAGTCTTTCGCACATTATGCTTGATAGAACCCTATATGCTATGGATAAAAGGCTTATTCCACGGTAGTTGGCACAGTGACTCGGGTCACATTTTTTAAATACGTGAGATAGTACACTGAGACACCAATCGCCGGGCACACATTCATCTAACCAAATTTTGTTAATGAGCTGATGCATGTACCTAATCAGCTCATCGCCGACAGCCTTAAACAGCTCCGCCGGTAATCCATCGCCTCCTGCGGCTTTGTTGTTCTTAAGCCGGGCAATAGCTGTTCTGACCTCGTCTTGTTTAGGAGGGGAGCAATCTACGTCGTCGTCCATATTGTGATCGATTGTCCCATCATCATTGGATATCTCAGGTACCATTAGCGCGGAGAAATGATCTCTCCATATTCCCAACATGCTCTGCACATCTGCGATGAGATTTCCGTCCTTGTTTTTACAGAAAGGGCGCCCTGAACTATGTCCATCAGTTCCGTTTTCGACTTTTTGGTACAATTTTAGGGCTTCGTTCATCCTTATGTATGTCTCAATTTTCTCACTCTCGCGCTTTCTCCACTGCCATTTATTACGCCTAAAGAGACGGTTTATCTCCTTTCTTTTTCCCTATACTGCTCAGTCGCAGCTCACGTTGCAATTGACTGAAGTATTGCCATACGTGCAGCGTTCTTTTCGTCATTTGCAATGCGGCACTCTTCATCGTACCATGGTTTGCTGCGGAGCGGTTGTCCAAACCCAAGTACGGTCGTTGCGGCAGTTTTTATAGAGTCGGAAATGGGGTTCCACTGCCCATCAGGATCGTCTTCGGGAGGGGGTGGATTCTGTGCCAAAAGTTGCGAGAGCCTCCTTGAGCAGACTGTGGATACCACTGGTAATTGCAGCTTTCCGATGTCCAGCTTTCTCTGCGTCTGGTTTCGTACGATTTTCTCTCTACTTAATCTTCTGCGAACCTTTGCTGCTAACAGGTAGTGATCAGAATCGATGTTAGCTCCTCTGATCACTCATACGTCTACTCGTACTACACTGGATGAGTGCCTTTCATCAATTACCATGTGATCAATTTGGTTCTTTGTTCTTTGATCAGGGGATACCCAAGTAGCCTTGTGGATGTCTTTATGCTGGAATCTTGTACCACTAATGACCATGTTTTTTGCCGCGGTGAAGTCAATCAGTCTCATACTGTTGTTTTTGAATACACTTAAATAAAATGTTTGTTTTAATATCTAAAGCATTTCAAAACTTTGCTCAAAGTTGAAATTGTTTTTTTATCGTTCTTTTTTAAACAGTTTATTGCTGTTATGGCGGTTTTACGTAACCGGTTTTTATTAAATATGACTTTCCGACACATGACTAAGACTCCTTGTGAATAACTTAATTGGTTATAAAACGTAAAACCTTTCTCAAGGTACAAACATATATTCAGTGTATGATATACCTAAACGTATAGTCAGTTCTTGAATATACATCGTCAGCTAAAATGCAAAAGAACGTAACTACAATTTTCATTTTGTTCAAAGGAGTTGAGAGAAAACTTATAAAAATTCAAAAAATTCAGTTTGCCAGTATATTTTCGAATCTTACTGAAGGTAAAACTTTACTTTAGCAAAGATTTGAAAATTTGAATTGAAAAATTAATTCCTCGCCCTTTTACGAGGATTGTTTCTCTCTTGGAAACAGAATAGAAATTGTAGTTACGTGGTTTTGCATTTCTGCTAACGATATATTTATTAAATTTTCAATCGTTTTGAACTTGAAGTTTATTATATTTTTGGTCGGTTTACATAGTAGTGGGTTTTGTAGCGTTTTTTTTTTTTGCATATTTCAACCGTAGCGATTTTTTGTTTCGGAACAATTGGCAACACTGAATACACGTTATGATTTCAACAACCACAAAAAGCAATTGCTCGAAAAGGTCGTGTTGTGAATTAGTGGAACTTTTGCTCGATGGCATTTCAACACGTTGTTTCTAAAGTTTTGAAAATGCTTTGGCATTTGAAGAGATTCTATAAAGTAGTGAAAAGTAACTGAACTAATTCCGTTTTATTTGCAGTCAGTCTTAACGAGCTCATATCACTGATTGTTCGAAGATCTGTCCAGTCCCCTTGTGGTATGTAATGAAAAAACTGAAGATATTTGTTTCAAGTTAAAAATAAAACGCCCTCGTCTTCGTGATTGTACAATTGCTTAAGTACCACTGTGGTTGTGTTCTGATGACAATAAAAATTAACAATTGCAACGCTGTGTTGTTATTATAGGCGGCAATTTAATCTTTTATACAGTTGGCTAATAAAGCTAAATGAGAAGAAGTCCCATACGAATTGTTAAACTTAGTTCCCATTACATTCCATAAAGAGATAGGGGTGATTGTTTCATAACCAGTAGGCTGTGCGTCATCTACTCTAAACAAGCAGGAATGCAAAAAACACGCCTAATATTAAGGCTTGCAGGATAGGGTACGAATTTATAGTATATCAAGGTAGAGTGACCAGACAGACTACCAACCAACAAATAATTTAATTGCTGAACTATTAGAATGATTGAATGTTGTAAAAACTCGTTGTGCACATGACAACTCTTCCATCACTCTTCTGCAGGAAATCCATCATTAACAAAGGAAATTAAAATACAAAAACAAACATTCTTTGTCACTTCAAAAAAAAATAGCTTTCACAACAATATACAACAAACATATGCAAACCTACTTCAATACCTTTTCGGATAGAGATGCAGTGATGCAGTTTTGTATTATACATTTCAGCCAAATCAAATTGACTCAATAATACGACTCTACAGCCTTGGGATACTGTATACCATAGTTAATAATCAAAGAGCTGAAGTTGAAGACAAATTGTAAATGGAAGTGCTGTCAAAATTGATTCAAGATTGATTTTATGGAAAAAATATCATATTTGACGCCACTTTAGATTTGCTGTAAGTTAAGTTGAACAAAAGATATCTTTGTACAATCCACCGGATTATGTCATAAAGCGTGACCTATAGCCGTGATGTAAAACACATCACAATATGTATATTCGTTAACACGGCATCAGACCATAAAAAATATTTGAAATTTACTTCAAATAATGGGCACAATGTGTAATGTTATCGTTGGCGGTATTTCATTTGAATGCCGAACTCATTAGATAGGGAAAATCTACATAAATCCAACTATAAATTAGGTATTAGGTAGAATTCACGATTTTCGTTTGTTCGTAATAAAAAGGCCAAGAAAAAAGTTTCTCAAAATAATAAACTCTTTGATGTCATCCACTTGTGAAACTTCATTTCAAAGTAAACGATATACGGTTTATTATAGATACGACTGCAATTTAAAAAAAATCGGAAATTGTAATGGAATTATTTACACAGAGTCATGTATTTGAGCTACACGACGTTCTTAGTAGCTGATTTTTGATGTAGAGGAATAGATCTAACACTTAGAAATTATCCTATACACTAGCCATTGGACCATATATATGTATATATCTGTGGTCACAAACAATAACAGCCTAAGTCGATTCTAAAATTGTTCAGGGAGAGCAGTTTAAAGTATAATATCTTTACTGGAAATCAGGAGTCGGAGTTTTTGTGATAACTTTGTTACAGATAACAAGGAAACGAATTCTTTTACTTACTTCTTAACAAAAAAAAAAGTTGCTTATTTGAGCACGGTGACTTCTCAACATTTTTTTTTCAATTTTGTCCTAACTCGAGTTAGGCTGTTATTGTTTGTGACCACAGATATATATATAGTATATATAAGTACAGACAAATTAATTATACGAATACTATAATTTGTAGTTTAATTTGAATTGCCTCTACAAATGCAAATTCCAAAACAAATTATATACCATTTGGTAATTGTACTTATTTTCAAAGTATTTCCTTCATATCTGGCAGTTTTAGTTTTCAACTATTTTATACAGTACAGGTTTATGAATTTGAAAGTACTACGAGGCAATACCTATCGAAGCCACCAACCTCTACGTATAAAATACTTTTAAAACAGAATTGCCAGCAGTCAAACAAATTCAAAATAATTAAAAGCATTCCCATACTTCATGACAATTGGCATCCGATTCCTTCAACGGCCGGTAGGGGACTTTAGTATTGTCGTATAAAAAAAAGTTTGATGTTTCCCTAATCAATTCATCAATATGCAAATTTTGAGATCCCCCCACGACTGAAATTTCAAAAAAAAACCTGATTTCATCACACCCTACTGTACATATAAAATCTTAAAAAAAAAAACAAAATTGCCAGCAGTCAAACCATAGACTAATACTTATAGTAGACCTAATAGTTCTCTCACCAAATTTATAGCATTTGGCCTGATGTGATATTTACGTTCGATGTTGAAACGATAATACCAGATAGAGGCAATGGTTCAAAACAACGAACAAAATAACAACAACGGCATTTCGTTTTGTGTGTTAAAAGTATTGTGTTAAATACAACACAAATCTATGCTAACAATAACAGTCAACAAAAAAGTTTAAACACATTTAAATTTCACTGTTTTTCACCAAAAAAAAAAATAAATGGTTTTCCATTACAACCCATGAAGGGACCGGGGAGAACTTCTCACAATCACTGAGCTGTGCGCTTTCCAGTTTTCACTCACTGATTGGGACCTACAGTTTAACACCGATTCCGAACGGTATTTTGAGAAGCTTTTTCATGGCTATATACTCGATAGTGTCGCCGTCACTAAGCGAGGTGACCGTCGTCGAAAGAAATTTTTAAGGTGGTTGGAGCAGGGATCGAACCCAGGATCTCCTGTACAAGAGGCGCGCACACTACCCATTGCACCACCGACGGTCACCAAAACGAATTTTAAATTTCTCTTATTTTGGTAATAAAATCGTGAACATTTATTGACCGGTTCTGGGGTTCAAAAGTTACACGCCTTCACACGCATATTTTTGGCCATAAAGAAATGGCTTCATAAAGAATCCGATATGTGATGAAAATCAAATACGATTTGGCATTTCAACGAATTTTATTGACATAATTATTTACATTGGGTAACAAATATATTATACACTTTATACATTATTTAATGGCAGTAAAAGAGTAATATATTTTTTGATATCCATTATTTGCACAAAAGAACATCTTTATTATGTCATATCGTAATCGATTTAAATCGATCGATTTCCATCACATACCCGAATAACCGATTTTGGAGCTTCTGGTTTTTTGCCACCAATAAGATCCACTTATGGAGAAATGAAAAGAAAGTTTATGATTGTAAAATTGCAAAAAGTAAAATAAGCCAAATCGTCCATTCTTCAAAAAATTGACTTAACATTGAAATCGACGCCAACACTACAAATATTGACCGATCATCCTCTTCTTTGCCTCAAATACAAATACTTTTGTTTGGGTACTGAACAAGCTTGAGTTGATTCGATAATTTTTATGATTTTTTTTTAATCAACGACAAAATAGCGAAAATTTCAAAAGCGTGTCGCGCCCTCAACATTTTTTTAAAAATTGTTTACTTATTTTTCCCAAGTTAAGGATCCAAAAATAAATCTCTTTCCGAATGTGTTTTTTTTTAATTACACTCCACCCAAATACTTAATCTTCTTCGTGATTATTGGAGCAATATGTCCCTCCTTTCTTTCATAATTCAACGATATCTTATTTTTATCCCACAATATTGCGAGATTCTTCTAGAAGTATTGATATCGCATTGCTTGGAAGTATCGCTTTCGGTTAACAGTTTCTCGCGTCGGGTGGAACATCCGCAATACGACAGTCTCTCGCGTCGGGTGAAACATCCGCAATACGACAATACTGCCACAATGCACTTTATCTTCCAGACGATATGATGATGATATCGCCACACTATTGCTTTGATGGCTTGGACATTGACCTGGTTTTAATACACATATATTTCATATAGAGTTACCATATTTATAGTCACTATTTCTCTGATAGAATAAAGTGATTAAAACGAAATGGAACGGACGAAAAGGCGAAAATTAAAACGTTAATAATACGAATGTTATAGGTCAAATGAGATATTTATTTATGAACTTTATTCTTTACATGTTCCTTTAATAGATTTCTAAAGGAATTGCCTCATTTGACCAAAGAAATTCAGTTTGTTTACGTTTAGGTTTGGCCGATTTGTTCGTTCTTCCAAATTCTTTTTATGAAAATATTTCGTAAGTTTTTCCTCGTTTGTATGAAAATATACGAGAGCTAGAGAAGCAAAGGTAATTGTCCTAATTGGCAGGCACGTAGGGCACGTGAGGCCGGGTTTAGATTTTTGAATGTAGTGCTATTTTTCACCCTAAAAATAAAGTTGGGCCCCGCGAAATAAAATCCTGCGTACGATACTGCTAATTGACCATCCACATTCGTGCGAAACCTACACTGAAAAAAATCTTTACATCAAATCGATGATAAATGTTCATCAATTCGTCGGTTGATTATTGTTTTGTGGTATACGCCTTTTATGATTTTTCGAGTTGATATTGTGTCTACAGGTTTTTGTGCGTTCTCTTTCCGAATCTGTTGTCAGATTTTTGATATATCTTACCATTACCGTGATGTTTACTCTATTTAGTTTGTATGTCCATAAAAATTGCTAGTTGGTAATAGTGGTATAGTTGTGAATATTGGTATCTCCGTTTCAAACAATTGGCGTTTACGACAAAACAATAATAAGTCGACGAATTGTTCTTCATTGAATTGAAGGAAAATCATCAATTCAATGAAAAAGTTCTTCAATTTGAAGATTGTGCGTTGCTTCAACTTTTTCAGCGTCATGAATTGATGACCTTTTTTACACCAATCTTCATCATGGGAATTTGGAAATAATTAGTGGGATGGATTAAAAATATGGACGTTGTATTGAAAACAAAAACGATTGAAAAAATACAGAGAAAGAGAAAAAAAGTAGTAGGAAATGGAAAGTAAATACATAATAGAAAATAGTGGAATGGGCAGAAAACACTATCTTGTACCCTGTTATTGTGATTTTTTTAGGCTGAAAACTAGTCAAGAAATTGCCTACTTATTAACAAACAATTTACATAAAAATTATGACAAATTTACACCAAATTGATGACAACCTTACATACAGGGTTGTTCAGTCACGACTGGACAAATACGACCATCCCCGAAAATGCAAAGGGGCGAAATGGCAGCGGTTTGAACATTTTCGGATTGGTCGTCGGAGGGTACTGGGTAAAATTGCTAACTTCTGAATCAGTGGTCAGATTTTTTTTGTTTTTGGGCTTGTTGGAAAGGTCTTTGGGAGACCTTTCAAAATCAATAAAAAATATAAAAAAGTGAAATAGCCGAGATACAGAGGTTTAAAAAAAAAGACACGAGAATGTGCTCAAAACCCAATTTTTTCTTAAAAGATAGACCTACAGCATACCTTTCCGAAATGTCCTAAACGAAGCCCAGAGGTCTTACCATTTCAAAGTTCAGCCAAAAATTTCAAGAAAATAAAATTTTAAACGTGTTAATTTACAAAAACAAATGAATGTGTGCGGTTATTTCGCATCCAAAAACAAAACAAAAATGTTTGCATTTCAGTCAAATGGTCATAATTTTGTCATTTCGCCCCCTTGCATTTTCGGGGATGGTCGTAGATGGACATATTTTCATGAAATGAGCCAAGGAATACGCTGGTGAAATTTGTCCAGTCGTGACTGAACCACCCTGTATAATTGATGAAAAATGTACAGCAAATTGATGAACAATTCACATCAAAATGGTGAAAAATGTATTTCAACTTGATGACAAACTCACAACAAACTGATGAAAAATTTACATAAACTTGATGTATCATTGTCGTTGAATCGACGATAATTATTGATGAAATGTTCTTTATCAATTCAATGAAATGTGTCGTAGGTTGGAAAATGAGGAATTTTTTCATCAAATTGAGGAACGAGTTCATAAATTTTATAAAGCTTTTCTTTCAGTGTAGGATATGTCTGATAATATGAATGTGATATTATTGTCTATATCTCAAAACAATGTAAACATATTTTACTCATTTCGCATCTAATGACTTCATCACGTTACTCTTGGACTTTGTCCTCCGTGATTTTATGATGAACCACCGACTTTTCGCCTGTCCAGTGGTTATCCTTGACCTTGCTGTGTTGTTTATTGTTCGTCCCTAAATTCCAGATAATGATAACGTCAAGAATATTCGCGAATACGACACAATTCGACAGGTTAATGTATAGCTTGCAAATAATGTATACTCTCGTTTTCCTTTCATGGCCTCTCATGTTACCGTCGCGTGTGTTGGTGTATGGGTAAATAGAAAGAGTGGGTGGGTAGATCTGTCATGCAATGTGTGATGTTTGTGTCAACTGCTGTATTCATTATTATTTAAGGTTTAACAACATCTTTGCAATTTACATCAGGATTCTGTTTTTATGGTTATTTTCCACATCTGTTTTTTTTTTATTAGATCCTTGTTGTTTTGATTTGATTACGACATTTTATTTTATTAATGCCAAAGTTAATAAACTTCTACAAAATTACCTTGGCCAAATCCAACAACACAATTTACGATAACACAAATAAATTGTTAAAATAACAACGACGCTTTTTATTACTATCATAATATGTACATATGTATGTATGTATAATGCATACACTTTCAAGGACTCGACAATTGTGGGGTATGGTGTTTCTTCTTCTTCTTTTTCTTTGTTGTTAAACATTTATAAATATTCTATAGAAAATGTATATTCATACGTAACCAGTTTCAATACTAATTGATCTATAGTATTTTCAATCGATTGCAATTTGTAATGGTCATTTAATCCATTTGTTATGCCTAAATATATTATTTATTACTCACGAGTCCAAAATGTCTCGTATTCTCACATACTCACACACACACACACGATGTTAGCATAGAGTATTGACATCTAGAGTAGCGATTTATCTCAGTAAATTTACGAAGTTTGGTGTGGTTGCAGATGGACGTTGCATGTTGGAAAGTATTGCTTTAATAATACCAGATAGAGGCAATGACTCAAACCAAGCAACAAGGAAACAGCAACGGCATTTTGTTTTGTGTCAAAACACCACAAATATATACGACTATTAGCAATAAAAGGTAACAAAAATCCCAATCTACGTTTAAATTTCACAGTTCTAAACCAAAAAGACATGAAAAATTTAAGTCAGCAATATTTGTAATTTCACCTGATGCAAGTCAATTTACGTCAAAAAATTCTCTATCGCACCGACCGCACCACGAAGACTGTGAAATGAAACAGCAGATGAGAAGAATGGCAGATCTAGGTGACATTACTCTATGGATGTTGTTAGTTATTGTTGCCAATTAGTTAAACAACTTTTGTGTCAAACATTGTTTTTGTGTGTTCCTCGGCTTAGTACAAAGTAAAAGCAGAATATATGTAATTTTTTTTTGTATTTATTTAGATATTAACAACATGTCATTGTTTGGCAAACTCTAAAGATAAACTTAAAAGTTCCAGTCTGCTTGTTGTAAAACAGCAGAATTTGGGTTTGTATTGTCTGTACTGGTTTAAATGCTCCGCCAATAAAAACGACCTTGAAAATTGAAGTTGTTAAACCTTTAGCTTTTTATGCGATGTAGAGGTTGTAAAACATGAAATTGTACACCATATCGTTTTTTGCAAAAAACAACAAAACACTAACAAGTGACAAAACTATGCGTGACATTTATGAAATAAGTGTTACTATCCATTTTGGTTTTGACATGTTGGTTATGACAGTTACACTTTAAAAAAGTTAAATTATTTTTATTTAAATGTACATTTGTTTAGTGTATTCGGTGTTTCCCCATCTCTCTTTTGTTCCACAGCAATTAGCCAATAACTGAAGGCCAGAGAATACCCCATCATTCACATCTATGCAACACGATTTCTATTAAAGCAAAAAACCCCAACAAGAAAATATGTCAGCTCTACGCAAAACCACCTCCTTGGTCAAACGAACCTCATTTTCGGCCGCTGTCACGCCATCTATAATGCCAACACAACATCTGCCACAGCAACAGCAATCGTATGATGCAGAGAGAGAAATTGGCAGGTCTCGTAGCCCAACACCGACAAGCACGATGCCATCCAGTGAAATGTAAGTAAATAAGCCGCTGAAACAACAAATGGCATAATCACCTTAATGGAGCTAATTAAAAACGCGTTTATTCACAGCAATGGAAGCAGTGCACCATCGAACAATGCAGATGTGCGTTCCTACGATCAAGTGCCTGGACCCTGGGGGATGCCTATTATTGGTAATTCTTGGCGTTTTGCACCGCTCATAGGTAGGTAACACAAGAACAACAACAACCAACAGCTGAATAATTCTAACAGTCAAAAAAAAAAAAAACATGGCATGACACATTGCGACGTGACATCCCTGACACGCAATATAGTACATTGCGGTTTATGGCGTACAGTGAGTGCACACCACTGAATGACTACTAAATACGCATGTAAAGAATGTTTATCGTCAATTTAATGGTTTAAATTAATTTAAAATATAATTTTCTAAATTCATTCAAGCTCAAGACCTTTTTAATATAAAGCCTAATTGTTAGCTTTATATATTTTGTGCCAGAGAGAGATTATTTTCATGAAAATAATATAAAGCTAATAAATAAGCTTTATATTAAAAAGGTCTTGAGCTTGAAAAAATTTTGAAAATTGTAAGTTTAAAAAACAGACCGACTAAAAAATTCCCTCGGGAAAGTGAAACGCCCTCTGCAAATACAAAAATGTTGGTGTAGAGAACAAACTTTTCAGTACTACCATTTGAGTAATTTCAAAAATGGCGCCAAAAAGGTTTTAGTACATTGGAGATATTCTATGGAGTCCATGAAAGAATTATTGTTTTTGTGGATCAACGGCAGTGTAATCAGTGTCTTGAATCACCCATGGTCATGGTACAAAGAAATGGTAGAAGCACTAGCCCAGCTGATTTGAACTTTTTTCTGGACTGAGTGTGAGTAAGTTTTTCTCTTATGTCAAAGTTTGTTTACATTTGTTAGTCAGCAACCCCCGTTCGCCAGCAACTGCTGTTTTTGAAATGTTTCTCTGCAAAAATTATATAGAAATGTTTTAATTTTCACACTTACACACTTTCAATATATCAAATAACACTCAGTCACTTTCTAAATGGCACTTTTTGCAAATTTGTTTACATTTTCATCATTTTTCTATCAGCTGACTTGACACAACACAGTCACTGAGCAAAAACAAAATGCCTGTTGTTTTTGGCTTGTTGTATTTGTTGTCGTACTGCATCTACCATTACATTACTACCATGCCCATGGTAAAATAATAGGTCTGTCTGCGTACTGATAATTTGCAACAATTTGTACAAACTGTTACTGGATGTTGTCTGTTTACACCAAAAAGTCAGTAACGAGAGAGAGAGAGATTAGTTAGGCAGTTCGATGATGGAGAACTTAAAAGTTTTTACTGGAGAAATTTTTGCCAGTAAGAATTTGCAAGTTCGAACACCTATGTTTTAAAACATATGTTTTATACAAACAGACAAAATTAGGTAATAGAAAGAATGTAAAATAACAAATTAATCATTGCAGTTTTATTTTTTAAGAGAAAAAAATATTTTTTAATGCTCGGTAATTATCCTTTAACTATTTCTTTTAAAAAAGAGGGCAGTTTTGGTGATTTGTAATCTTTTATTCGAACTGCGGTTGTTAGTTCTTCCAATGTTTACATTGTAAATCAGCTGTTTCCGTACAAAAGTTTTTATTTCTTGCAAAATTTTACTGGATGTCGTCTGTATACTTTTTGTGATATTTTACATTTTTACATTTCGAAGGTTAACGCCGTTAAACCACACTAACCCAGAAGATTACTAATAAAATTTTAATCTGTAAAAGCTGAAGTTTATTTTTAAATTCTTTATAAATATTAACTTCACCTGTGTGTATGCATGCATGCATTCCGAAAAAAACTTTGGATTGATTTTTAACCCTTTTCCCGTGATACTTCGCAGGGAAACTAATTGCGACGACAAAAATGAACTATCATAATATGAGCGAGATTGGGCAAAGGGGTGTGGTCATATATAAATAATTTATAGTCAAAAACAATGTTTGTTACGGGTTGGTTTTTTTAACCTCATTTTAAAAACTGGTGTACATTTTGAATTTCAACTGTTTGACAAACGGAAGCCGATCGAAAATTATGCGACGCGTGCCGCTCCAAAAAATTTTTGAACCTCTCGCCGTCGCCGATATAATTGGCTCTTATTGGTTTAAAATGTGAGCCGATTTTATCGATTGACCCGATTTGACCGACAGTTATTTCGAGAACATTCCAAATTTGTACAAAACTGGCAAAACTAATAGCCGCCAATTTAATTTTCCTGTTGTTCTGCTGTTTTCGATCACCGCGATAAACTGCGGTATAATTGCGATATTATACGGCATTTACACCGACCAAGATTAGCGCATTTCGAAGGTTAACGCCGTTATAATGCATTTGCACCGCCGTTTATCTCTGCAAGGTTAACGATAACCCTGTTCTCTAATCTTTGCCGTTTACACCATCCAATTTGAGATTAACTTAACATTTCAGATGGCAACTCTGTGCTTAGACAAACTCCGCGCCGAGACAAAATTATCGAAGAAGGCGGCGCAACAGAAAAATTAAGTTTACTATTGGTATTGTCAGTTTCGTACAAATTTGGGAAGGTTTTGAAATAACTGAACCTTTAAAATTGGATCAGTTGGTGAAATTGGGCCAGTCGATAAAATCGGATAACAATTTAAACCAATATGAGCTTCAAAAAAGTTTTGGTGGCGGCGACGCGTCGGAAAATTTACGATCGGCTTCCATCTGTCAAACAGTTGATTTTTAGTGTAAGTTTTTATTATGGTTGCATTTCTTTAGTAACTACCAATGTTGCCCCAAATTGTACACCAGTTTAAAATGAGGTTAAAAATTAAACTTCAGTTTCTACGGATTGAAATTGTACGAGTAATCTTCTGGGTTAGCGCGGGTACGGCGTATGACCCATCAATTCGACATGTTAAGTGCTCAAATACCCCATTGTATCAACTGATATGTGAGAGCTCGCAATGTTCTGATACAAAATGATCGGGCTTTTCTGGTTTTCTTCGAACACTGTTGTCAAAGATACCACTCAGAATTAACCATCCTACGTTGATCGTTTTCACGCTAGCCGACACGACACCGACAACGACATCAGTGGGAGCGCAAACTCATACAATTATATGAGCAGTCTGTCACACTTGCCGGCACGGCGATTTTATGTCGTTGACGGCGACGACATGTCGGCGAGATGCAAACACTCCACTCATGTCGTCGACGACATTTTTATATTTGTATGAACAGTGGAGAGGTTTTGTTATTGTGCGAAATATTTTAAGTGAAATTTTATAAAAATGGCCAAATATGATATTGTCACATTGATTAAATTAGTTGAGTCAAAACTCTGCATTTGGGATAAAACAAACTGCATGTCGGTATCGTGTCGTGTAATGTGTGCTGGTGTCGTTTAATGTGAAATCGCCCTTCCATTAAAGGTACTGAGGCAACATGATCGGCTATACCGAAAAAATACGACCACGAACAACTTTTGTTGGATTTATCTCGTCTCGGTTTGATGGTTTGTTTCGGGCTCATATGCATAATTCCATGATACGTCACCTGTGACGATGTTACACACTGCATTTGAGTTATAGCGGTTGTATTTTTTCAACATTTCTTTGCTCCAACCAATACGAGCCTTTATTTGAGTATTCGTCAAATTATGAGGGATCCAACGAGAACAAATCTTTTTTCACGGCCAAATGAACATCCAATATCTTATTGATGCTTGTCATACTAATGCCCAAGGATGCCTCAATCTCACGGTATGTCACATGTCGGTGTTTCTTTATTAGTTCCGGCAAAACGACCAAAGTTGGACGACCTTCACGAAATTCGTCCTGGACCGAACGGCGTCCGAGTCTGAACCCTTGGTAGCAGCGATTTACAGTGGTTTTTGATGGTGCTTCATCACAAACAGTCGAAACAAGTTGATTGAGACACTCTTGTCTCGATAATCCACGCCGAAATCGTTAAAACTCATAGCACGAAATTTTCACGTGTTAATTCCATTTTTTGAACGAGATGATTTTTTCAACACACTGTAAATACAACAAATAGTGCTCGCACGTAAAAACGTTCTATGTAATTTTATGCTAAAAAATTTCAAACTTTCCAATGTAAGTTCCAGTTTGCATCTGGCAACACTGATATTGCCAGGATCCGAAAAATAAATGCCAACCTTCGAATTTACACATTTTTGAATGTGAACTAAACGGTAAATCACCGTATTTTCCAACTTCAACGGACTTTTCTCAAACCCCTTTTTATACACGTATTTAAGAGAATAAAAAAAATACCAGGTGCTATGACTTTTCATTAAAAATTGGTTCGGACACACCGTGACTTTACTATAGCCTCTCTTACAATTTGGCACTTAAATGCCTTTAATGAATATTCGTTAGAAATCGGTAAACCCTGACGCTCCAAAAAGGACCAAACTTATAAACAAAGCCTTTGTCATTTTACAGTAAAATATACATAGTACTTGCAACGGCAGGGAGATTCAGGTTAATTTTGTATAAAATCTGCAGTGCACCCCTTTAGAGTCGTAGAAGAACAATCAAATTTAATGAACATAAAAAATCAGGAAGTTGCCAAATAAAAATAACGCCCTTATGTAGTAGTGTGTACGAGTGAGTATACGTAAGAACTTAATCCTTGTGACAATTATAAACTTCTTTCATTTGTGTTCCGACTGGAAATGTTAAAGTTTTAACTGAACCTAACCCCTCACTATAATTAAAAACACAACGTCAAATAAAACAAACTGGCAATTCAAAAATTATAAACAAATTAAAAACAAAAACATTTGTTTCATCTTAATTAAAGGTCATTATAAAATAAGCGATTTGGATAAAGTGATGAAGGAGCTACACATAAACTATGGCAAAATAGCCAAAGTTGGCGGTCTAATTGGTCATCCAGATTTGCTTTTTGTATTCGATGGCGATGAAATACGAAATATTTTCAAGAAAGAGGAAACCATGCCCCACAGGTGAGTACAAATTATAAAAAAAAGGATTAATGTAAATGTAAAGTAGTGCCCAAAAACAGAAATTTTTAAAACCCGGTTTTCGGTTTGTTTGTAAAATCAATTTTCAGCAATCCGAGTTTCCGGTTTTTAAGTTTGGCAAAACAGGTAGAACCGATTTATTGTTTTAAATTAAATTACACATGTAGCACTTACAATAATTTGTTAAAAAAAACCTTTTCCTATTACATCTCATGAAGGGATTAAGGAGAGCTTTTCTCACCAGTGATTTGTGCGCTTTCTAATTTTTCACTCACTGATTGGGACCTACAGGTTTACACCAAATTCGAACGGTTTTTTTTATAAGCTTTTTCATGGTACTCGATAGTGTCGCCATCAGTAAGCAAGGTGGCCGTCGTCGAAGGCAATGTAAGGTGGTCAGAGCAGGGTTGAAATCCCCGTTCTCATGCACAAGAGCCCCGCACACTAGCCATTGCACCACCGACGGCTATATTGAGTCAGTCGAACGAAATTGTTGAGTTAGAGGAACCCAATTTCACGTGAAACACTTCCGCGTGAAACATTTCCGATCTTAATGAAATTAGGTATAAGGCTTCATGTTATCAAACGACAATCACCGACGAAAACAATGGATATTTTGCCACGCCCATTGTGGTACCTCCCATACAAAAGTTGTTTGGCCGTCTGGGTGTTCAGCACGAGAAGTCTCGCAAAACCGAACCAATCTTTATGAAATTTTGTACAAGACAATATTTAGTCAATTGCTACTCTCTTATAGAAAATGAGCTGTTTTGCCACACCCATTCCTGGTACCTCCCATATAAAAGTTGGGCGGATAACCGGGTGATAGACACTATAATTCTCGTAAACTACAACCGATCTTAATAAAATTTGGTACTAGGCAATATTTTGGTAAAAGCTACTGTGTAATTAATAATTGACTATTGTGCCACGCCCAGTATCGTACATCCCATACAAAAGTTGGACGTATTTACTAATTTGGGTATTCAATAATATTTAGCGCAATGTCAATCTGCTGTTGAATATGGTCACTTTTGAGTATGGGCGATTTTTATTTAACAGAACTCGCACGCAATGGATGACTTAGGGTGAGGGTGTGATTAAGTCGGTTCTACTTTTTTTTATTTAACATCCGACCACGGGCTCAGAAGTTAGCAACTTTACCCTACTACCCTCCGACCGATAATCCGAAAATTTTGAACCCGCTGCTATTTCGCACCCTTGCATTTTCGGACATGGTCCTAGTGGACTTTTCTTCATGAAATGAGCCAAGGAATACGCTGGAGAAATTTGTCCGGAACTTCCTGAATCACCCTGTACATAAAGGCCACATGAAAAAGAAGCCGAATTCGAACAGTAGTAAATTGGAACTTAAACAGAAGTGAGTTTTATTTGGTTGTTATTTTATTGTTTTAAAATTAACGTAGGTCAAATTAAAAAACATTTATTTATAAAGAATACCTGGAGGAAGGTACCTAAGTAAAGAAGAAAAAGGGACAAATTTACGATTATCATGATGAAGGGCTGTCCAATTGGGAAATTTCGGGGCGATTGAAAAGGTCTAGCTGTGCCATTGACAATTTTATAAAATAGGGTGGCCAATATGGAAACACAAAACACCACTGATCAGTGGGAGCGCCAAAAGAGAGATCAAAAGGGTTGCTGTTAAAAAAACTTTGGCGATAAGAAAATTATTGCTGAATTGAGCTTGGGAGCAGGGTTGCGTCGTGTTCAACAAATAATGAAACGCAACTTGCAACTGTCATATGGGAAAAAGTATGCAAAACTTGGTCTCATGCCAAGACACGAATTAGCCAGATTTAGATTCGCTGAAATATACACATTATTGGATGAGGAGTAATATTTTCCGATGGAAAATATTAAATTTGGATGGACCTGATAGCTCGGACAAATATTGGCGTTCCAGAGATTTTTCCAAAATTATGTGTCAGCGACACATAAATTATGGGTGGCTCCCTTATGGTTTGGGCAGGTATGAGTTATAGAGGAACCACTGCAATATGTTCCGTTTCCACAAAAATGGACTCCGAGCATTATATTCGACTATTAAATGTTGTCTTAGCTAATCCTGGAGAGGAAAGTTGTGTCCCAGAACTTATCATCCAGCAGGACAACGCAACACTACATCGGTCTCAGAACCCTCCAAATTTTCTGGAGTCCAGAAATAATAGAAACTCTGGACTGGCCTGCACTCAGTTCTGATCTTTATCCGATCGAGAACCTCTGGCTTATTTTACCTACCCAAGTTTACCACCCAGGACTCCAGTGAAAGAATGTCCAGGATCGAAGAGTAGCAATACCACAAAATGGAAGATAACTGATCCAGTGCATATTATTTCGTTGACAAAATCAATGCTAAGATGCTTAGTAGAAGTTATTAGCGATAATGGTGATCAAATGTCTTACGAAGCTTTTTAGAATATTTAAATAAACCTTTTGCCTTTATAAATATTTCGCACTAGTAATTAGATTATTTTTGTTGATTCACCTTGAAGAAGTCATATTCAAAGTATTTTTGCTGAAAAGTATTTAATTTTGAAAGGACTAATACAATATAAAATAAAAACTTGAAAATTCCTCACAATATTTTGAAAAAACAAAAAATGGTGTTGCCTTTATATTTATTTCGCGCGGTGTACATAAATACCATTCAACTATTTTGGAATTTTTGCCATAATTGAGTTCACTTCTCCCTCCCCCAAAGAAATACTCTGAAATTCAATTACATAAATTCCAATGAAAGTCAACCAGGTTCTTATGCACAAATTGCCAACAATATGATGTAGAAACAAGCTCAAAGGATTGTGTGGTGAATATGGGCGATAAAGAGCACAGGGAAGAGAGTCGAACGTATCCATGCGTGTACATAAACATGCATACTCATCATATATACATACATCATATACATACATACACATAATCTACTGCTGGTACATGACAAATAATGGATTATCCCATCCCACACAGAGGCACGACCCCACTCCCAGGCACACAGCCATCTGTTTAAAAGCTGTAATAACTATGTTGGGGAATCTTAACATACAAGCATTGATGAGTCCTTAGACATTTTCCCACAAACGAGCGAATGGACGAACGACCATTAACCACGCCTTAAACAACAACCTTGGCCGACAATAAAAAAAAGGAATTGCAACGGAGCCTCTTTGAAAAGGTAGTGGGAATGTGTGGATGTGGAACTCAATGTGTGTGTCTGCAAGATGCATAATGCCATAGATTTAAAATTGTATAGACTAATGCTAATTGCACTTCTAAACAAATGTTTGAGTGCACACAATACGTATTTCTTTCTAATTAGAAAAATTTGTTAATTATTATCTTTGACAAATATTTGCACATTTTTGTTGGTCTGTTAATAACAGAGAGAGAGATACAGATAGAGAGAGAGAGAGCCAAGTTTTCGCGCATTCAAGTTCCAGCTCCGCAAAGTGGATGTGTACGAGTAAATAATAAAACAAACACACGTTTATTGATTTAATATTTTCGATGTTAAACAGTATAACCTTGAATCTCCATTAGGATTTGTCAAATATGAAATTTAGAAATCTGTACTATGTATGGAGTTAGTTGATGATCGTATGTATGTATTTGTATTTGCAAAATTTAAAGATCATGGAAAGATTTCCCTTTCATTTCGCCCGCAAAAGAAGATAGTATGTAGTAATATTGGAGATATGCAAACTCAACTGTCGCACCCCAATTCGTTATAGTCAATTGACATAAAGTTTTGAAAAGTACACATTTTTATTTACTGAAACCAAGTACAGTTATACGAGTATAGTTTTCAGCTGTCATATTCCACCCTCTGTAAATAAGATCATAAAGATTAACAAATTAAACGACCTAAATGTTAGTGCGATATTATGGTGGCAAAAACGTTTAACACATACGTGGGTTGCCATTTGTATTTGTGGCCTAGGCAATTTTTAGTGTTGCCAGGTGCAATTTGGCAACACCACCTGAAAGTGTAACAGTTTTTAGCTTAACGATAGATAATCAGAACGTTCGTGCGACGTGGACTATCAAGAAAAGGGTGTCTTAATGAACTTAAATCTTTGTATACACGAGGGTTGTTATTTATATAATGGGTCCTGGCAATGCTAGTGTTGCCAGATGCAAACTGGAGCTTACATTGGAAAGTTTGATATTTTTTAGCTTAAACATACATAGAACGTTTCCACCTACGAGCACTAGTGCTGCGACATCGACCTCAAAATATCGATGTTTTACAACATTACATTGGAAAGTTTGATAAATAAGAGACATCGATGTCGATAAAACATCGACCTCAAAACATCGACGTTTTCCAACATCGTTGTTTTTGGGGTTGTTTCTCGTCTGGCGGCGAATAAATGGGCAAATATAAACAATTCGAGTTTATATTACTATTTTATGGTTTATATTTCCTTATATTAAGGCAATTTGTCAGAATCGTCAAACAGAAAAACATCGATGCAAGCATCGATATAAACCATCGATGTTGGAAAAACATCGGCACTAAAACATCGATGTAAAAAGTACTCGATGTTTTTCAAAAACATCGATGTTTTCAAAACATCGATGTCGATGTCGGAGCCCTAACGTGCACTATCTGTTGTATTTACTTATACAATAGCGGCATTCTTGCAAACGTGAAAGCCGAGAACTTTTGCTCAGCGCAAGTTTCCGTCGCACCGTTGCATGAGGCACCAGGTAAAGTTGCTCAGCGTAGTTGTCCTCAAAACCATATCAGCTGACCAAGATGGATACATAAGGTGGTAGCAGTAGCAATTGCATGTATTATGTATGTGTACTTTTTCTACTGTTCTAGTGCTATCACCTTATTTATCCATCCTAGTCAGATGACAACGAAATGTCAAAAGTTTACACGTTTCTCCATCCCACGTTTGCGCAGCAAATTTGCCTCGAATACTTTCCACTTTTGAGCAAGTCGCTTTGTATGGGAAATTTGTTTGTTTTGACGTTTGCTGTGCAAGTTTACGATGTTTTCGAGTTTACGAGGTTCTTTCGAGCTTTCATGAAGACCACTAATGTGTTGAAGAATTCATCTCGGTCAAAAAATGAATTTTCGTTCGATGATTTTTTACGCTTTTCGGCGTGGATTATCGAGACAAGAGTGTCTCAATCAACTTGTTTCGACTGTTTGTGATGAAGCATCATCAAAAACCAATATAAATCGCTGGTACCAAGAGTTCATTCTCAGACGCCGTTCGCTCCAGGACGCCGTTCGTGAAGGTCGTGCAACTTTGGTCGTTTTGCCGGAAACCATCGATGATGTGCGTGAACATACGGTGAGATTGAGTTATGCTTGGACATTAGTAAGACAAGCATCAATAAGACATTGCATGTTCATTTGGTCGTGAAAAAGATTCGTTCTCGTTGGATCCCACATAATTTGGCGAATGCTCAAAAAAAGGCTTGTGTCGATTGGAGCAAAGAAATGTTGAAAAAGTACAACCGCGGTAACTCTAATGCAGTGTGCAATATCGTCACAGGCGAGGAATCATGGATCTATGCATATGAGCCCGAAACAAACCATCAATCGATCGTATGGGTCTTTCAAGACGAGCTAAATCGAACAAAAGTTGTTCGTGGAAGAAGGACATCAAAGCAAATGATCGTGTTTTTTTCGGTATAACCGGCCATATGGCACATTGCCTTCCGTGGAACGTAGGACGTTCAATTCTAATTGGTATACCACCATCTGTTTGCCAAGAGTGTTTGAAGAAATAAGGAAAAAAACAAGAGAAGACGGATGATTTTGCATCACGACAATGCGAGCTCGCACATATCTGTTGAAACAATGGGCTATTTGAGCACTACCATGTAGAATTGTTGGGTCATCCGCCGTACAGCCCAGATTTGGCACCCAATGACTGCTATTTTCTGCATGGTCAACGTTTTTCGACGTACGAAGCAGCTGTTGAAGCGCTCAAACCCATATTTTGGAGGTGTCTCAATCGGAGTGGAAAAGGGTTTGAGCGCATGCAAAAGTGTACTGATCTTCACGGAGAATATGTTGAAAAACAATAAAAACATTTCCAAAGATATATGATTGTTTTATATTGCTGTACCCGAAATATAAATAGCAACCCTCGTACTGCGTGAACAAATAAAAATAAATGGTTTCCCATTACATCCCATGAAGGAATTTGGGGAGAGCTTCTCACAACAAGTGAGTTGTGCGCTTTATAGTTTTATACTCGCTGATTGGGACCTACAGTTTTGCACCGGTTCCGAACAGTATTTTGAGAAGCCTTTTCAGGTCTAAGTACTCGATAGTGTCGCCGTCACTAAGCGAGGTGACCGTCGTCGAAAGAAATTTTAAGGTGGTCGGAGCAGGGATCGGACCCAGGATCTCCTGTGCAAGAGGTGCGCACACTAACCATTGCACCACCGACGGCCATTTAGGGTAAAAAAACATTTAGGATAAAAAAACATTTAGGGTAAAAAAAAATTTGCTCGCGTGGAGAACCGCATAATTTGCTAATCGCTCAAAAAAGTCTCGGGTCGATTGGTGCAAGGAAATGTTGAAAACATCCACTGGAGGTGCTTCAAAAGACGTCTGTCTATAAGGTAACGACAGGCGACGAATCATGGATCTATGCTGAGACTAAACTGCAATCCACTGTATGTGTCTTTCAAGACGAGCCAACAAAAGTTGTTCGCGCACTAAACACTTCAAAGCGGCTCATGTGGCAACAGTTCCGTTAGATCACAATAGGACGATCAATTCTGAATGGTACATAACCATTTGTTTGCCAGAAGTTTTTGGTGAACCAAGGAAAACTAACACCAAAGATGAATCATTCTACATCACAACAATACTAGCTCTCACACATCGGCTCAAACAAACGCGTATTTGAACAGCAGAACATTGTTTTGATGTGTCTGTCATCCGCCTTACAACCCCAATTTGTCACCTAATGTATGTTTTCTTTCTATTTCCGCACATTAAAAACAAATTGCGTGTTCCATGGTTTTGACGCCTGAAGAAGCGACGCTTCGGAGTGTTAAAAGTGTTTCGAAAATTATTCAAACGCATGCAAAAGTCTTTATCCCTCTCTTTACGCTCTCTCAATAACGACGAGGTAGTAGGCCATTTCATCCAGTTCGAGTTGATGTATTTTACTCTTTGTTTGGACAGAAAACGGACAGAGATAAAAGGGAATGCGTATTGAAGTTCGACGCAACCAACATAAAACATAATTTAGCTGTCATCAGTATCAAACACTATTTAAACCATAGACTAATACTTATAGTAGAAAAAAATTCCTTCAATAATACCAGGTAGAGTCAATGCTTCAAAACAACCAACAAAATAACATCAATGGTATTTCGTTTTGTGTGTTAAAATTACTGCGTTAAATACAACATAAATGTATGTTAACAATAACAGTCAATAAAAAAGTTTAAACCACATTTAAATTTCACAGTTATTCACCAAAACGGCATGAAAAATTAAAGCAAGAAGTTATGGTAATTCTACCTGGTGTATGTCACTTTTCGTCAAACATCTCTCTATCACACCGACCGCATCAAGAAGAGTGTGAAAGGAAACATCAGATGAGCCAAATATTCTCTCTAGTATGAGATTACTCTATGATTTCAACTTAGTTTGCTGCATGGTTTGCTTCTGGTTGCTTATCGTTATCTCACTCATCCACTCTGTTTTCTATCATTTTCCTACTACTTAGTCGATCAGCTGTGTCAAGGGCACCTTAGACCTGCGGACCAGTCGGCCGACTATTAGTCAGGCCGACTTTTGTGTCGGGCACTGTTTCGCCTTATACTAGCCGACTTTCCGGGCGACTTTCTGAAATTCAAACTAGTTTTGATTTTTGCCCGACTAGTCGGCCGACTGCCCGTCTTCACCTTACACTGGGAGATGAGTCGGCACGACTCAAAAGTTGGCCCGACAATCCGCTGGTCTAAGGTGCCCTTCATGGATACCCCCTGATTGATCTTAATGGGGAATATTTTGAAAATCAATACAACCAATTTCGATCATTAATATTTCAGTCATTATAAGGCCAGAAATATATACATACACATCCGCACTAGAGTTGGGTAGTTGATGAACTATATAGTTAATTTAGAGTGGCCAGTAGAGTTGTGTCGTTCATGAACTAATAGTTCATTTAGGGTGAGCAGACAGAACCCTTACGAACATAAGGCACATGTTCGAAATGGCAAGTATGTTCGTGATTATTATGTCTGGGCACCTTAAATGAACGAGTTCGAGAACTGGTGAACGAGTTCGACACAAGTCTAGTGGCCAGACCTCACGTCACATGTTCGATGTGGCGTGTACGTTCGTAATTGTTATATCCGGGCACCTTAAATGAACGAGTTGGAGAACTAGTCAACGAGTTCGACACAACTCTAATCCGCACTAGTATTTTGTTTGATGGGTTCAAAGCAACTTGGTATTACTGATGAGAAGAAGCACTGATATACATCATACTTAAAAATTATGTTGTCTTTTCTTATAATGCAAAGAAAACAAACAAACAAACAAATTGACCACTGCTGCTCTGACCACCTTTCATTTCTTCCGACGACTGTCACCTCGCTTAGTGGCGGTGAGACTATCGAGTACTTAGCCATGTAAAACTGTAGATACCAAAAAGTGAGTGTAAAAATAGAAAAACGCACAGCTCATTGCACAGTGAGAAGCTCTCCTCCGTCTCTTCATGGGATGTAATGGGAAGCTATTTAATTTTTTTTATGAGTAAAATACCAATTGCTTTTAATATCCCCTAAAAGCGCCATCTATTTGCTGTCGTTAAAAACTAGTTTTCTCAAAATATCTTTTAAAGCGTAGCTGAAATAACGAAAAGTTCAGGTGGAACACATTTGACCCATTGGTCGACAAAGGGTTTATAAGAGACATGGAAATGACCATTGGCCATTAAACGGTACATCACATTTACTGAATACAAAAGCAAAAACGCTAATTATGAATAAAACATAGAAATTTTGTTTCCCTCTGCATCATGCGGTGATGGAAACAACATTTGCACATATTCAATTAATAAATTAGGGTCACTTTGCGATCAACCGCAACAACATTGTTTTAAATTGCATGGTTAATTTGAGAAGACCCGTCCATCCTTCCGCCCAACCTCCTTATTTACATTTGTTGCGGTTACGAGGGCTTACAGACATAACAACGTGGAAACATACGAGGCGAGTAGAAAGCAAGAGTATTCCTCAATTTTTCTGTTTCGCAGATTGAGGGAACCAGCAGCGCAACAAACACCAAATACATACATATGTATGAGTAATCGGTATTTGGCGCGTCTATAATCGACGGACAACAGCGGCGACAACAACAAACAACGACGATAAAAAACACTATATATTATATTTTTGGATTTATTTAATTCCCCCACAAACAAACGTGTGAGCAGAAAAAAAAATAGAATTCATTCATTCATTCATTAAAGTGATTGCGTGTAGACAAACTGGCGTCAGTCGAAAATAAAAATAAAAACAAAACAGTATAACACAACCAAACCACAACGACGATAGCGCGACAACGACGACTTCTTGATAAACTCATTAAAACCAAGACAAAATCACGCTACACAATCTCGTTGCAAACCACCGGCCACCATAGCTGTCAATGCTTCTAATAAAAAAAACACCAAAGAGGAAATTTTTGAAGAGATGCCAATCTAAACCACTCATGCACTACAACCTTAATAAATTTCACAAACAACATACAAATGTCAGGAAACACCACCAAAATGAAAGTGACGTTTCACGTCTGTCCAACATCGCTACCAATCATGTGCCCTTCTGGCGATGATAAACAGAAATTTTGAAATAAAAACCTCCATATTTCTGTATTGAATATTGTAAACCTGCTATTGTTTAATACAATAGAGTCTACAGATTTCAATTGTAGTTTTAACTAACAACTGTTAACAACTTTACACAACAACCAGACTTCATACATTTTGGTACCTCTGATGAGTCGTATTTGTTTGCCAGTAGTCTCTGCACCTTAGTTTTTGCATAATCATATTCAAAGAGTATATGCCCAAGTGATTTCTTGTTAAATCATAACAAACCAACGATAATTAAGTTTAATTTGACATCTTTATTGTCTTAAAGCGGCTCGCCCATTTGGTAATGGCTGGTTTGGTTTGGTGTGACTTGTAAGGTAATAGTTTTACCAGATGAAGATGTCATTTAGAGAGATGTCTGCATTTTTAATGGTCAGTGAGATACTACCCAGACCATAAAAAATTAAACACTTTTGCTTAAGCAGATAATAAAATGATTCATAAACATACAAAACATATTGCAATATTTGTTTCTTTAAAAGAAAAATGGGTGGAATTTTGAAATGCCACAAAGTTGTTTATCAAAATTGATTATCTACGAAAAAGACAATAAATATGCACTTCGATATACATATAAATACAAATTCAGGGATGGTTTCAAAGACATTTTCGAGAAATTTAATTTTTCTGAAGAAATTGAAAGGCGACCAAGTTGCGATCATGGTAAACGTATCTATTAGGAAGTTGCATTCGAAATGCCGTGGCTAAGCTGTCAAAGTTAAGGGCTAACTATAATATGCAGTTGTGAGCTTAAGCAACTGTGGGAGCACATACAGTTGTGTGAAAAATAATAGAGCCACACCCAAACCTCAATTTCAATACTAAAAAATTTAGGCAGATAAAAATTTTCTTTAAATTTGTTTGCTGGTTTTTATTAGGTATTATTATTATATAATAAAAAAAAAAACATAAATTAAATATTTGAATTCATTGCCCTAAAAATTAATATAAAAAAATTCCGTATACACATTTATTTTCTCTGTGAAAAAAATAGAGCCATCTAAACAAACCTCCTAAAATTATAAAAAGAAAAAATAAATAATATGTTTAATAAAATAATTGCTTACATAACTACTTATGCTACCTCAGTACTTTGTAGAACTGCCATTATTTTTTATTACTGCGAAGCAGCGCTTCGGCATAGAGTCAACTAATTTTTGACAAGTCGTGACTGGAATATTCTTCCATGTAGTCTGAACCATTGTCCACAGCTCATCTTTATTTGATGGATTATTTTCTCTAAGACATCTTTTAACCTCGGCCCACAAGTTTTCGATGGGATTTAGGTCTGGTGGTTGCCAACTTCGATGAATGTTTAGGATCATTGTCCTTTTGGAATATCCATTGAAGCGGCATTTCCCACTCAGCATAAGGCATCATGACTTCTCTTAAAATATTTGTACAACATTTTGCGTCCATTATATCCTGTATGCGATATAAGGGTCCGACTCCATAATATGAAAGCATCCCCATACCATAATATTACCCCCTCCATGTTTAACGGTTTTAATAGTATTTTGAGGACTAAATTCTTCATTTTGGGGCTCCGAACTTGAAGAGAACTTCGATCCGAGTTAAATAAATTTACTTTGGTCCCATCCGACCACAAAATATTACGCCATTTAGATACGGGCCAATTTATGCGTTTCTTTGCGAATTAAAGCCTTTGGTTTATGTTGAGCTTTGATAGAAAAGGCACTTTACATGCCCTTCTTGCTTTTAAATCATTTTTAAGGAGCATAAGCCGTATTGTTGAAGTATCCATATCACGTTGATATTGCTTTTTAAGGGCGGATGACGTCACCAAGGGGTCCCGTTTCACGAGACGCATCATTTTTCGTTTTAAAGTCTCAGATATTTTTGTTTTTCTTCCTCTTGTTTCTTGTTTCTCTTCGTACTTTATAGCATTTTCTACCATTTTATTTGAACATCCAATAATTTCAGCTATTTTTCTTTGATATTTACCTTCTTGATGAAACTTTTTTTTTATAAATTGTCGACCCTCCACGCTACAGTGTTTTCCTCTGCCCATTCTGTTAACTAATTTTTTAATATTTTTTTAAAATTATAATAGAAATAAGATAGTCTGTCTTTTTACTCACTTTTTCAAAAAAAAAAATTAAAAGAAGATGCTTTTTACTTTAATATTTTTTCATAACTTTAAAATTGGCTCTATTTTATTTCACACTTGTTTTTCTTCAATTTGCACACAAACACTGATATAATTAGAAATGTAGCTTCAATTAAAGACAAAATAACCGGATTACAATAATAATGAGACTTTCTAATAATGCATAAAAAAACTGTTTCTAAAAATATTTTGTACAAGGTTAAAAAAACATTCAATTTATAGAACAGCAGGTGGCCCTATTATTTTTCATACCACTGTATGTTTTGTATGTGGCAAACTATAATGTACTTAACACGGGGGTTACACGGTCAATTTTTGCCTTTCAAGTTTCAATACATTCACACTTTTTTACTAATACACTCACACTTTTAAAAATTGATAGGAACTTGCTTTCAAGTCGTGTTTCAATTTTCTTTCAAGAAACAGTTATGAACAGTTTCTCGTTATCCTTCTTACAAATATTCTGCCGTCATAACTTTTTGATTTCTATTTTTACAAATATTAAAATATTATAAATAATTAAAAATGTTTGTGAGTAGAGGTAATAAATATAATGATGTGTTGCGATTCATAAAGCTCTACAGAAGCCATGAAGTTTTATGGAACATGAATATTGCTTTTAAGTTGCGTGCAGCCTACGTCACAGCTATCAACTCACATGAATTTTGACAAGCAGTATGTGTACAAAACTTGAAACAAAAACTTGAAAGTGTGGCTGCAGCGTAATAAAAAGTTTCGTCAAATGTCATTTGCGTAAGCAAAGAGCCAAACTGAACGCATATTCCGTACGTAAACAGCTGTTTGTATATGGTATACATAAAAAACAAATTTGAAATGTAATTCAGATATTTTTATTAATGTGCACATCCCTTCCAATGCAAATGTAATCAAACTTTAAATTTTTCAATTTCTTATCCACTTTTAACCAAATAAACTCAAAATCTGAAGTTGTTATTGTTTAGTAATTCAGAGATGCACACTGATGCATTTTTAGTACTTTTCTCAATAAATTACACAAAAAGAAAAACGGGTGCAGTTTTGCATTAAAATTTTTGCAAAAATTAATAAAACAGTCGTACACATTCATATTTAAGGTATGATTTATGTATATTATGGTCATTCAATAAATTTTTGTGAACGAAACATGAGAACAAATAAAATTTCTGCAAACCTATCAATATTACATTGATGTGCAACTGTGGTTTAATAGTTTCAACTTCATGTAAGTACATTATAGTCACCTAAAAGTCTTTTCTGAGTTGGTTAAGCATTTGACAGGGCTTTTCGTTCAGATTTGACAACACATTCACATTATAGTTAGCCCTTTAGCTGAATAATGAAAAACACTATGTACACAAAGTGTGTGTGAAAGTCTATGCCCATAAGTTGCATTTTGATTGAAATTCTTAGAATTTTATTAACAAACAAAAAGAACAAAATCAAATTTGACAGCTTACCCACGGAAAAGATGAAAAAACCACAAATCAGCTGGGCTGACACGTTTACCCGATAGATAACTCTACCATGGTTGTGATGTCTTTTCTGACAAAAATTTAAATAGTTTTTTTTTGACAGTTATCCCTAATCCATTAAGGCCTAGGCGATAACTGCATGCTAACATTTTATAATACGAGTATTACACTTGACCATTAAGCATGAAACACATAGACGATGACAGGCTACATGAACACACGACTACAAATGCCGCTGACTGCAAATGTAGACGTGTGGCAGCTACTGAATTATTTTCAAGACGGCAACTGCAAAGTAAACAGCTGATCTGTAATGTTGACGTTTGTGTTATTTGTGTTAGAAGAAAATAAAATGTCTGGAGAATATTTAATAAATATTATTACAAACATAACAAAAATTGTGAAAACAGTTGATTATTCTGTCAGTGGTGCCACTTCAGGCATTGACAGCTCTAACCTGTTGATTGTCGCCCACACAAATAGAAATTAGTTTAATTCAACTACAGCTACATAAGTAGCATAGACAACAACCTGCAGTCGTGTCGCCTTGCCGTCGTTAAAATATTCACTTGCATATAAACGCATGTATTTTATTTTTGACAGGTTGTGGTCGGTAGCCTGTCGTCGTCTATGTGTTTCATGCTTTACATTTCATGCAGGAACAGGCAAGATTTTTACACTCACTGATTAAGACCACTCACTGATTAAGATTTGGGAAACTTTTCCATCGCTATTTACTCGATGGTTTCTCCATCACTATGTAAGAGAAGTTTACAGTGGTCTGTGCCCGCTAACTATCGTACCACAAACGGCCACATAATATTTGATACTAAACTTAAAAAAGAGTTTTTAAAGAAAAATTTTAAAAATACAAATTTATATAACTTCGAAATGATCGTATACTAGCAAATGCCCGCTACTTCGTACGCGGCTATACAGTATTATATACAAGGTGTTTCAAAAGAAGTCATCCGATTTTGTTTGGCTCTCATTTTTTTTCTAAATGAAAAACTTCGATTCTGTTTTTTGATTATGTTTATTTGAACCTTTAGAATTTTATTGGTTAAGTTGAGAAGATGATATCGGTTAAATGAGCAATTGATTACCATACGGGGTAGGTTTATGAGATTTTTGTTCGTAATGATTTGAAAATCATAATGAGCGATTAGGCATAAATACAACAATTAAATTCCCATCTTCGAAAAATAAACTCTCGCCATTTTTATCAGTTTTCCTTTAAAAGTCACAGACTTTACTTTCAAGATACCTTTACTCTGAAAAGTTCTTTGTGGATAAAGTGTAATATTTCGTAATCAAAAAGTCTTTCCTTAGTCGATTTTACTTTCATACTTCTACTTGGGCATGTTTGATCTCAGCATTTTTTAATCAAGCTTGTTTACGATGCATATAAAAAAAAGCTTCTTAGTTGACGTCTTCTTCATACAGTCAACATAACTTCCAAATTTCATCATTATAGCTCAGAATGAATAGTATTTTGCGAAACGATCTTTACGGCATCCTTTCGTATTTCGAAAATCCCAATATTATATGTATGTATATGTCAGACCCAATTCGTATTATAGTTTCAGTAGCATCTTGTCTACATGTTAAACTAATTGGTGAAACGCTCTTGTTTCCCGTCCACTATTAGAATTGAGTTAAATCCTTTTTTCATATTAATGTTTTTTAATTTTAAAGACATTTTAACTTTGTATTTATTTTATTCTATTCCCCTAATTTCATGGTGCTGGCTTCACCCGCTTGGGTGCAAATTTTGATTTTGTCCCACGTTGCTAATTTATCGCCCCGACTTAAATTTACAAGTATCTGTCCATGGCTACAGTCTAGTTATAATTGGAACATTTTTCCTAAATTAGTGATTCTAGTTTTGCACATTTGGATTTGAGCAGATTCTATTTGAAATTTGAAATATATCAATTGAAATTTAAAGAACATCACTTGAAATTTGAAAGACAGCAATGAAAATTTAAAATAAATCATTTTAAATTTAAAAGACATCAATTGAAATGCAAGAAACATCAATTGAAATTTAACTCTTTTAATTTAAAAATTATTAACCGATTCCAACGGTTGTCGACAATTACATCAAGGACCCCGAGAGGTATGGAAAACATTTTAAAGGAAGGGTTTCATTGTCTTTATCTACGTATGAGAAAAGAAAAATCATCAGAATTGCTTCTAATTCTGCCGTATCCTTGTCAAAAATAAGAGCTCAAGCTGAAGTGGAAGCGAGAAAGTCATCACTAAGCAGAGTAATTAAGAGCTGTGAGTATCTTAAAAATATAAAATATGGTTTCCCATTACATCCCATGAAGGGACCGGGGAGAACTTCTCACAATCACTGAGCTGTGCGCTTTCCAGTTTTCACTCACTGATTGGGACCTACAGTTTTACACCGATTCCGAACGGTATTTTAAGAAGCTTTTTCATGGCTAAATACTCGATAGTGTCGCCGTCACTATGCGAGGTGGCCGCCGCCGAAAGAAATTTGAAGGTGGTCAGAGCAGGGTTCGAACCCAGGATCTCATGTACAAGAGCCGCGCACACTAACCATTGCACCACCGACGGCCAGTATCTTAAATACCTGAAATTACAAAAAAAGCCGCCACTTAATGCCCCTCGTAAGGAAAAGCGGGTTCAATTCGCAAGAGACTACATGGTATGGGATGTGCTGCCAAGAGGTCATGTAAATGACTCGAGAATCGTTGTATTTATGGATGAGATGAAGTTTAATTTGGATGGGCCTGATGCCTACAACTATTATTTCCATGATCTGCGCAAAGAAATGTGGATTTTGAACCGACATCACAGCCGAGAGGGCGGCGTTATGGTGTAGGGTGCTATTACGTACTATGGCACCATCGATCTTGAATTTCAAAATGCAAAAATGACTGGTGCAATCTATAAAACGTTAATGGAATCGGCTGTTCCGAAGTTCAGTGAACTAGTTGGTCCCATATCTTGGATATTGCAACAGGATAATGCCCCTATACACAACGCCAGAGTAGTAAAGGACTTCATTGCAAGCCAAAATGTTAATATTCTTGACTGGCCACCCTATTCGCCAGATCTAAACATTATCGAAAATGTCGGGGGTTGGTTATCTCGTAAGGTCTATGAAGGAGGTAGACAATTTGATGACAAGCAGTCACTAATTCAGGTCACTAAGGATGCTTGGAATCAAACTTCGTTGGATTACATAAATTCGTTTTATCTCTCAATGAAAACCCGTATATTTGAAGTTATTAAAAACAAAGGGGGTTGTACCCATTACTAATAGTTCTTAAATAAAGTAAAATAATTAAAAAAACAAGAAAAACTGTTTTTCATTAAAATTAGTTAAAGTGCCTTTAAGCAAAAAAAAAATTGCATTTTTGGACTTTTTTTTATAAATTGCTCAAAAAAACTTCTTTAGTTAAGAAACCACTATTGTCATGATTTTTTTATATATCAAGATGTCTAGCATCCATTTCCATTTTAAAATTTTGCAATCGGTTACAAATCGCAAAAGATACAGGCTGCTGAATATGGAATTTTTAGTGCCTTTAAATAAGTGATCCGGAGTGTATTTCAAATATATTTTTAAATTTCAATTATGTATCTTGAATTTCAATTAGAATTTATAAATTTCAATTGATTTATTTTTATATTTCAACCGGAAAAGGCGTAGTTCACAAAATATGGTCTGACTTAGAGTTGTTCCAAACAAGTTCAATTACCTCAATTATAATGTGCACTAGTCTATTTACTGGTTCCATTAGTTCGATAAATTTCCCAAGATATTTTCTAGGGCATTTGACAACATATAAAGGGTTTTTCAATAAGAGCGTTACAAAAGTTTTTTTTAAATAAAACAAAACCGGTTTTAGATACCAATGACATTCTTTATTCCTGTGAAAGTACGTTCGATGCCATTATGTATGGAACTCGATTTATTTTGCATGGCCACCACGGGCACGCTTGCAGAAGTCCAGACGCTGAACCCAATTTTCGACGGTGTTCAAGCATAAATCGGCCGATACTGCTGCAAATTCACGTTCGATATTCGTACGAAGTTCATCAATCGTCGCGGGCTTGTTGGCATAGACCATAGACTTGACGTAGCCCCACAGGAAATAATCTAACAGCGTCAAATCGCACGACCGAGGCGGCCAATCGACTGGGCCATTTCGTGAGATGACACGTTCACCAAACTTGGTTTCCAATAAATTGACTGTGGCATTCGCTGTGCGGCTTGTGGCGCCGTCCTGTTGGAACCACATGTCCATATTATCCAATTGGGGCCAAAAATATTCGGTTATCATTTAACGGTAGCGATTCGCATTCACAGTAATGTGCCGGTCTTGATCATCACGGAAGAAGTACGGCCCAATGACGCAGCCGGCCCATAAACCGCACCAAACCGTAATTTTTCGGGATGCAATGATGACTCATGGATTACGTGTGGATTGCTGTCTGACCAATGACGCATATTTTGCTTATTGACGAAGCCATTCAGCCAGAAATGAGCCTCATCGCTGAAGATGATTTTCCGATGAAAATCCGAATCATTTTCAAGTTGTTGCTCAGCCCAATTCACGAACATACGACGCTTATGGTGGTCAAGCGGCTTCAGTTCTTGCGTCAATTTGATCTTGTAAGGATGTAGGCCAAGATCTTTTCGCAAAATTCGCCACAACGACGTCCAAGAGATGTGAGAGTGTGAGAGACACATTTGGGCTTTCTTGAACTGAACTCAGCGGCAGCAATATTCTCGACACTACGGGCACTTCTTTGTCTCGTCTCACTGGCACGGGAACATTTTGTACTGTGCCTGTGGATTCAAATTTTTCCACTAGACGCTCAATTGTTGATCTGGTAGGACGATTATGATGACCATAAATTGGACGTAGCGCTCTTAAAGTTGAGGCCACTGACTCCAAATTTCGGTAGTAAATTTTAATAATTTCGACTCGTTGTTGGCTCGTATATCTTTCCATGATGAAATGGCAAACCTTACTGAAGAGAAATGTCAAAAGAGCGGGAAAAAATATGGCGTCGTTTGCTGTCCCCTGAAAAACCCTTTATAATGTGCACTAGTCTATTGACTGGTACCATTAGTTTGATAATTTCCCCAAGATATTTTCTAGGGCATTTGACAACCTATATACTTAATGTTTCGTTCGTGTATTATTTTTAGTTTATATCACTTCATTTCCTTTTCAGACCCTCGATGCCTTCCCTTAAGAAATATAAAGGTGCTCTAAGAAGAGAATTTTTCGGCGATGTTGCCGGTTTAATTGGAGTGTACGTATAGCTTCCTCAATTATCCAATATAAACTTTATAATATAATTTTGTCAATTTTACTATTTCACTCACAGGCACGGTAAAAACTGGGAACTATTTCGCCAACAAGTCCAACAGATCCTATTACAACCACAAATCGCTAAAAAGTTTATACCGCCTTTGAATGACATAGCCACCGACTTTATGCAAAGGTAATAATATACTGCATCTCCAGAGAATAGGGAAACTACAAAATTGAAATCGGTATCTAATTAAACGCTGTTAAAGATTAGAGAACCACTACATCTACATATGTTTATTATATATTTAAAGTTAATTTTTTTTACTGAATACATTTTTTCCCTAATTTTTATTCAAAAGGATACATGAAATGCGCGATCAAAATGATGAATTACCAGACAATTTTCTACATGAGTTGTATAAATGGGCTTTAGAGTGTAGGTGGCTGTTAATATAATGAACGCAATTACCGATAAAAAATTCCTTTTATTTTTTTTTATAATTTTCATCCGATTTCACTTCAGCGGTGGGCCGTGTTTCGTTGGATACACGGTTGGGTTGCTTGTCTCCCGAGGGCAGCGAGGAATCACAAAAGATTATCAATTGTATAAATACATTCTTTTGGGCCGTACCCGAATTGGAGCTGCGAATGCCACTGTGGCGATTTTATCCCACAAAAACTTATAGGAGTTTCGTTAAAGCTCTCGATGATTTTACCGAGTAAGGATATTTATAATCAACACATCCTTCTCCTATCTATTGATTGTTTTCTTCCATTAATAGAATTTGCATGAAAAACATCAGTCGCACTATGGATGCTGCCGATGCTTGTGGTGCGACGAAGAAAGCGGAAGCGGATATCAGTATTGTAGAGAGAATTGTACGAAAAACGGGCAATCGCAAATTGGCTGCCATATTGGCATTGGATTTATTTTTAGTGGGTGTTGATACGGCAAGTACAAGAGGAAATAAATTAAAACGAATCGTATTTCCTTTACACTGAAATTTTTTGGCCATGATAACTTAAAACTTCCTCTTATTTTGAGTGTAATATTATTGTCATTTCCAGACTTCTGTTGCTATCTCTTCCACCATTTATCAATTGGCCAAAAACCCACAAAAACAGCAGAAACTATTCCAAGAACTGCAACGAGTTTTCCCCACACGTGAAGCGGAAATTAATCAAAATGCCCTTGAGCAAATACCATATTTGCGGGCATGTATCAAGGAGACATTAAGGTAGGAACGAAAAAAAAAGTTTTAGAACGAACCATGACAACATCCATTAATTGCACTCATACTGTCATTGTGACTACATATATATAGAATGTATCCGGTGGTCATTGCCAATGGACGGAATCTACAATCAGATGCTATAATCAACGGCTATCACGTACCAAAAGGTGTAAGTAAAGGAAATAAGGAAATTAAAACCCTGAAAATAATTGTCCACTTTCTAATGTCGTGTGTGTGTGTGATTTTAGACTCATGTCATCTTCCCCCATCTGGTGGTGTCCAATGACCCAACATATTTTCCAGAACCAAAACGATTTTTACCCGAGCGTTGGTTGAAACAGAATAATGATGAAAATGGTACGGAAAAGCATTTCCCTGGAAATGCATCGACATCTGCATCACAAAGAATGAAGCATTTCGCATTTTTTTTTTGTTTTTCTTTTGCGGAAGAGGAACAACAAACAGATTTTTAAATTACAAAATCAAAAAAAAAATACATGTACTATATGCTCTGTACGTAGCTACTAACGATATCCACCTCTTTCCGTGTTTCCATTTGTAGATGGTGGTACTGAGACTTCAGCCAAATGTCCGCATCAGGGCCACAAAATTCATCCCTTTGTAAGTTTACCATTTGGCTTTGGGCGTCGCATGTGTGTTGGACGGCGTTTTGCGGAAATCGAATTACATACATTGCTGGCAAAGGTAAGTGTATAAACTTGAAGTACTGGCTAGCTGTTGGGGTCTGGTCATCATCGTCATGAATGACGGATGAAGTGGCTGGCACTCTAGCCTACCATCCATCCATGCATGCATTCCATATACATACGTACCACATTCCGTTTTACATTAAAAATGCACACAGGGCCAAATGTATGATTCTCATGTTGTTTTTCATTTCAATGCAGATATTCCGTAAATACAAAGTGGAATACAATCACGGAGAGCTGGTGTATAAAGTCAACTCAACCTATATACCTGAATCACCGTTGAATTTCAAATTAACTTTAAGGGACGAATGACATGTAAATGCGATACATGACGTATAATGTTTAACATGAAATAGTATATTTGTATATATATATATATTTTCTATAGTAACAACCTTTAAGTATTTAATATATATAATTTATATCTGGATAATAATTTGTAATAAATGAACTGTGTATTTTTTAAAACAACGTCTCAATTCAAGCATATCGAGAACGTATAGTGGCAGTTGTCAGCTATGATTTCTTACAGGAGAAAAAATATGTTGTTTGTTGAAAGACAGTACCAAGTTTTACATTCTCAATCAAAT
Organism: Phaonia tiefii; assembly: GCA_963931995.1. Classification (NCBI taxonomy): domain Eukaryota; kingdom Metazoa; phylum Arthropoda; class Insecta; order Diptera; family Muscidae; genus Phaonia; species Phaonia tiefii. The sequence goes on from OZ008371.1 coordinate 211,188,226, forward strand.
CTAATCAAAATTAAGAATCTCTGTCATGTAATGAAATGTATATACCGTCTACTGAAATGCAGAAGAGCATAACTAACGTTTTCATTATATTACAGGAGAAGCACACAGCCCTGGAATCAAATAAAAAATCTTTTGACAATCATTTTGATCACGTGACCTTAAAATTGCCAGTGGACATGACGTTTGACCAAATAGATCATAATCAATTTCAGCTAACGGTAGCTTTATTCACAGCCTTGAATCTACAGAAAAATTTACATGATATCGGATTAAAACTGAGACATCACATACCGAAAGGGCTAAGATAGTTTTTGATATCTCAATAGTTTTTGAGATATCAAACAAAAAATCAAAAAATCAAAAGAGAATATCTCTGCAACAGCTTCAGTTTTTTTTTTAAACTCGAGTAGAAATCAGAGACCGTTACGCATTTACACCGCAGTTTATCGCGGCCAGGTTAGCGATAACCTTGTTCTCTAATCTTTGCCGTTTACATCACCCAATTTGAGATTAAATTGAACTTACAGTTGGCAACTCCGTGACGAGACAAATTTATCGAAGATGGCGGCACGACCAAAAACATTAAGTTGACGGCTATTGGTTTTGCCAGTTTTGTACAAATTTTAAATAACTGAACCTTTAAAATTGGATCAGTGAGTCAAATCGGGCTAGTCGATAAAATCGGCTCACAGTTGAAACCAATAAGAGCCATTTACATATATCGGCGGCGGTGTGATCTTCAAAAAAGCTTTGAAGGCGGCGACGCGTCGGGAAATTTTCGATCGGCTTACATCTGTCAAACAGTTGTTTTTTTGTGTATGTTTTTATTATGGTTGCATTTTTTTTTAGTAACTAACAGTGTTGCATCAAAATGTACACCAGTTTAAAATGAGGTTAAAAATTAAACTTCAGTTTCTACAGATGAAAACTGTATGAGTAATCTTCTGGGTTAGCGCCATTTAACGGAGTTAACCTTCGAAATGCGTTACTCTTGTTTGGTGCAAATGCGATTTACAATGTGATTGGTTTAATGTAAAAATGATGACTTAAGAATTGTTTATTTTATTTTTAATTAAAATTTGATTAAAATTTCTCTTTTAATATATGGGTGCTAGGTCCTGGAATAACTTCCAGTGAACTTAAAGAACTTCGCATGTTGCACCGTGTAATTTTAAACAAAAACTTATGATGCAGTTTATAGCGGCCAGGATAGCGATAACCTTGTTCTCTAATCTTTGCCATTTACACCACCCAATTTGATATTAAATTGAAATTTTAATTGGCAACTCCGTGCTTAGATAAACTCCGCGCCCGGACAAAATTATCGAAGACGGCGGCACAACTGAAAAATTAAGTTGGCGGCTATTGGTTTTACAAGTTTTGTACAAATTTGGGATGTTTTTGAATTAACTGAACCTTTATAATTGGATCAGTGAGTCAAATTGGGCCAGTCCATAATATAGGCTCACATTTTAAACCAATGACAGCCAATTATATCGAAGGCGGCGTGTGCTTCAAAATTTTTTCGGTGGCGGCTACGCGTCAAAATTTTTTTTGATCGGCTTCCGTCTGTCAAACAGTTGTTTTTTTGTGTATGTTTTTATTATGGTTGTATTTATGTGGCCGTCGGTGGTGCAATGGTTAGTGTGCGCAGCTCTTGTACGAGATCCTGGGTTCGAACCCGGCTCTGACCACCTTCAAATTTTCTTTCGGCGGCGGTCACCTCGCATAGTGACGGCGACACTATCGAGTATCTAGCCATGAAAAAGCTTCTCAAAATACCGTTCGGAATCGGTGTAAAACTGTAGGTCCCAATCAGTGAGTGAAAACTGGAAAGCGCACAGCTCAGTGATTGTGAGAAGTTCTCCCCAGTCCCTTTATGGGATGTAATGGGAAACTATTTATTTTTATTTTTTTGTATTTATTTAGTAACTAACAGTGTTGCATCAAAATGTACACCAGTTTAAAATCAGGTTAAAAATTAAACTTCAGTTTCTACAGATTAAAATTGTATGAGTAATTTTCTGGGTTAACGGAAATGCTTTAATTTTGTTTGGTGTAAATGCCGTATAACAATCTTCTTTTAATCTTATTGATAATCTTGCTTTCATTGCGGTATAATACCGCAGTTTATTGCGACCAGGTTAACGATGACCTTGTTCTCTAATCTGTACCGTTTACACCAGTTAATTTGAGATTAAATTGACATTTCAGATGGCAACTCCGTGCTTACACCAACAACTGGTTGCATTTTGTTTAGTAACTAACAGTGTTGCACCAAAATGTACACCAGTTTAAAATTAGGTTAAAAATTAAACTTCAGTTTCTACAGATTAAAATTGTATGAGTAATTTTCCGGGTTAGCGTTGGTTAACGGAGTTAACCTTCGAAATGCGTTAATTTTGGTTGGTGTAAATCGACAATTTTCCGACGCATCGCCGCTTCCAAAAATTTCAAGCTGGGTTTAAACTGTGTGCCGATTTGATTGACTAACCCGATTTGACCGGCTGATCCGATTTTATAGGTTCAATTATTTGAAAAACAACCCAAATTTGTACAAAACTGGCAAAACCAAGCGCCGCCAATTTAAATACATATATTTTGTATGAAACCGTAACTGTAACTCAAAAAACTAATGATGCAGTTCGATTCCTCGGTATTAATTAGGGTAAAACCTTCCTCTCCGGCCTTGTCTTAAAAAATATTTGCCAAAAACTATCACAGTGTATTATATTATTTTTGTAGAACAAAAATTGGGGAAGATATGTGACATTTTAGTTATCAAGTCAATATAACCCATGAATTGTACGTCTATCAAAATGTAGTTCATGATCGGGCGCTGATTGAATAATAAATTAGGATTATATTAATAAATTAGGAATATCTTAATATCAGACCAACAATTTTTGACCCACAGTATTATGATATTCCGGTATGTGATGGAAATCGAATACGATTTGACATAATAATGATCTTGTTTTATGCAAATACTGGGTATCAATTAATATATTCGTCTTTTTCTGTTAAATAATAATAATAATAATGTTTATATAAAATATTTGTCCCCCAATATTAGGTTATATGCCATTAAAATTCGTTTAAATGTTCAAATCGTATTCGATTTTGACCCGATCGATTTTCATCACATGCCGGATTGTTTATTAATTAACATTTGTTATAGTTTTTGAATTATTATTACAATTCAAGTATTTGGGAGATTTGCTTTCTAATTTTGCGCAATTCTATTTCAATTTTCTACGTTACTTCCTGTCAAATGTGTTTGTGTGTGTTTATACCCTTGACCCAATATTTATTTGAATATAAGTATAAATGTATGTACATGAAAATGATTTAGAACGTTAAAGTCGCAACGAGTACTTACTATTTAGCAGAATCGTTTAATTGATATTCGTTGCTACGCGAGAAGCACTCTTGAACACCGGCATCTTGCCATAATCGTTTCATGGCAGCTAATAGTTCCTCTGAGAAGGGTTCAGTGTCGTGCATACGTGAACACACATCGAATACCATTTTGGAATCATTCTACAACAGAGGGTAAAGAGAAGATAAGAACGTATGAATACAAAAGGATAAATCGACAACATTTACTTGGCATGCAAATGAACTTACCTCTCTTTCGTTATTACTAAACTGAATACTAAGATTTGGCATTGCTCTAAGTATTGCAACTAATGATTGTATTGTGTTGCTATAAACAACCGGTCTATACTGTTTGAAATCCTCAGGAGTGAACCCACTTTCGTGAATGATTTTCATTTGTTTAACAATTGTACTTTTTCCCGATTCACCAGCACCTGAAAGAAAAAGAAAAAGTAAAAACCAAATAAAATTATTGTAAATTTATAAATTGCAATGAAAACACAGAAAAATGTATAGTTTCTTATCAAATTGGAGAGTTGGTAAAACTAGATTAATACAGAGTTTAATTAAACGGCTTAATGTAGGATTTCACAATTGTAATATTTTTATAATCAACTATTAAATGTTGAAATATGATCAATTGTTTAAGCTAAGTGACCTTTGTACTCGTAACAGTACATTAAAAATTAAACTAAAGTTATGCGGCTAGAAACTGAGACATGGGTTTGAATGACGTCTCATTTCAGCATTATGACGCGAGATGCCATACAAAAAAAAAAACGACATGCCACACACCCCATTAAATATTTATTTTATCAAACTAACAAATTCTATCCAGCAATGACGCATATTCATCGCAGCCGTGAAAGATATTCATCGTAACAATACCAGCAACATATTGCAGGAACCATGCAGATATACATATGTTTGTTTGCAAGCATTGTTTTAATGAATTGAAGATCTACTCCTTTGTAGTTTCTTTGTTGTCTGTCACGCTTCTGTTTTCAGCCATCTTCAACAAGCAAAACGACAAACAAAGGACCAACATGGAATATTGACGAGCAACCAAAATGTGTTTGGACAGAAGTATACTATATTTGCGACAAACTACAAACACGTTATATTTGCATCCAAACAAAAGAAAATATAACATGTTTGGGACACAATGATTTTAGGTTATAACACTGGTTTACAGCCAAAAATACCAAGAACGCCACACGCCTAGATAAGTTAATTGGGACCTCCTGAACACGAAATACGCTGTAATTTTTTTTCTAAGTACCGTTTTTTAGATAACGGTACTTTTGTGTTCTTCGGTGTAAGGTCCCACTCAAGACCTTGTGGAGCCCAAACTAAAAGTCCGATCAAAATAAATGGCATATCGTTGGAAAGGTGAATTGCATGCCCTTTCCGTCGTTAAAATTTGCCTTTTTTACGTTTTTTCAAAATTTTTCATTTTTATTTCGTTTTTTTTTCTACGTTATAGTGAAGATCTGAAATGTTTTATTTTTTAACATACATATGTTATTTTTTAACATATGTTAGAAGTTACTGAGAAAAACGCGTTTTTGTCCATCAAAAAGCGTGTTAGGAGTAAAAAAGAGTAAAATGTTGATATTTTTGTAATTTTGTACCTTTGATATTGAACTTTTTTTAAATTTCAAATATTATAATATATTTATATTTATTTATATCATATTTTTCAATTTTTTCATTAATTATGTTCATCTTTACAGGTGATTTGTAAAAAAACTAAAAGACATAGAAACTTGCGGCATTTGAAAGAGCGTGTTTTTTCCTATAAGAATCACTCAAAAAGTAAGAGGTCCCTTTTCGTGGAGCAAGTCACATATAGTTTATTTAATTACCAATAGTTTAAGCGTAATTTGAACAAAATCGGATGAAAAATAAAGTTTTTATTAAGGATTTTGTGGATCGACAATATTGTCATTTTCATTGCTCACACACTATATTCGGCGTTAATTCAAAAAATTGCAATTAAAATGACAAGCGACTTGATCTTTTGAAAAAGGCAAATTTTGAACTTTGAGGTGCCATAACTTAGCCATTTCTTATCAGATAGAAATTTACAGCATATCGACGGAACGGGCATTCAATTACCTTTCCAACGAAACAAAACAGCAGCAGCTCTTCAAATCACGAAAACAATGCATGCATACATGTACATATATGGTTCCTATAGACACTTTCATAGAGTAAAGACACCTAGAGTAACCACTACTCTCAGCAAATTTACGATATTTGGTGTGGTTGCATGTTGACAAATATTGCGTTAATAATACCAGATAGAGAGACATTGGTTCAGAACATCCAACAACGGCAGTTCGTTTTGTTTACTAAATCAGGGGGTTTCTAGGGCACAGCTGATCGAAAAGGTAATAGGAAAATGGTGTAGAATGAGGGACCAAAGAAGACATACAGATTATAGACCATGCGGCGACCTAAGTTTAAAAGTGTTTAATTGATGCTAATGACAGCTAAATTATGTTTTATGTTGTTTGCATTGAAGGAAAATACACATTCCCTTTTATTTCTGTCCGTGGTTAAATACAACACAAATGCATTCTAACAATTAATAATATAACAAAAATCCAAATTAAATTTCACAGTTCTCAATCAAAACGACATGACCAATTTAAGTTAACAATTCTTGTAACTCCACCTGGCTTAAATCAATTTTCGTCGAATATCACTCTATCACACCGACCTCATCACGAATAGTGTGAAATGAAACGTCAGATGGCACCTCCAGTTGTATGATTACTCTATGTACTTTATATTTATACATACATATATATGTATACATACTTTTGCTATATATATTTTCAGATCAATGTGTATGCCTGTCTCGAAAATACCTAGAAATAAGGAATGTTCTTTAAATCTTAAGTAGAAATCTGTGTTATGAATAACAAAAGATGAAGAAGAAGGAGAAGACAAAAAAACACAAAATATTGTGAATGTAATGGCATCTTCAGATGTACAAACAAAAACAAGCAACAGGAGGAACATTCTACAAATTTAAAAAAAAAAAACACCCAGCGGTGAATAATTGGCTCCATTAAGAGTAAATGGTGTTTAATTTCACCCGAGCTGAGGTAGACAGTGACAAAGCAAAAAAAAAGGGGAGTTATGTTTATAAGTAGAATTTGTAAACGTATCAGGGTTGCCACCAGTGTAGGCCAAAGTTACACAAGGGATGTTCAAAACTTATCCACAATCACTTGAAATTATACTTAAAATTTTGTATTTATTTTTTCAACGAAGAAGACTTTTTTTCGATTTAATTCAAAATAATTTAATTAAGTCCACCGCTCGGGCCTGTCTATTGCTAACATCGATTGAAACTTCCTTGCTGCATAATATCTCTGGGTTTTGAAATGTTGACGGGTGACAATAAAGCTAAAATTGTTGTATATTACCACGACATATTAGTCGTGTTTTGGTTACAAGCAAGCGATCATCGCTTGCTAAGTTGTAACAAAAACGGTTATTTAGTGATAAGTGATTTTATTCAAAAATATGAAAAAGGGTTGAAGGCGGAGAAAGATGCCAAAAAAATTTTTGTTTAAAGTTAGCGAAAATGATTCGCGTCGCTAACTTCTCGCTAAGTCTTCGCTAAGTGCTTCATACAAAACAAGCGATTATATAAGCAAGCGGTGTAACCAAAACACGCTTATTGTACTGTATACCAAAAAGACACTTCTCAAAATTAAAAATTTTGAATTTTCCTCGCAATAAAATACTAAAAATCCAAAGATCTAATAGTATTTTCACAAGATTTCCAAACTGAAGGTATTTTGCAAATCTGCCGATATGTAGAGAAGATACGTTAGATTATATATCCCAACTTTCGAGACAAATAAAGTGGTATAAGATGCTCTCACGTTAAAAATAAAATAGATATGTCGAGGAAAATTTCCATAAACATACCATCACTTTTCATCGAACAATATTATATACTTAGTTGTCAAAGTTGGCATGTTGCTGGTCAAACATGTCCCAAAAAAAGACCTGTGGATCAATGTTTTCCGGCCTTTATTATGACGGAGATATAAAAAAGGTTATGGAAATGCAGATTTTCATATTTCAACACATGACATGCTCTGCCTAGTGAAGTTACACACAAATATAATTATCCAAAAATTATTCAAAAAGTTTGAAATTGTCACATTTTTGGAAAATTATCCAGAAAGTGACAACACTGAAACATACATACATATGTACAACGTAGGGCAAAACTAATCACTAGGGTAACCATTCAATTAATCATTATTCGGCTAATCGATTAATCGTGCTATAAAATTAACCGAATATTTTAATAATTAAATTTTTCGATTAACGATTAACTCGAACAAATCATAGCGATTAATCGATTAATAAAATATACGTACGTGTTTATGGCAATCAGTCCGTCTTGAAACACTCCTACAATGTGGCAACTCATATGACAACGATTTGCGAACAAATTTCATAACTTTACACACATTTCGAACAGATTTGATAGTTTGTTGAGAGAAAGCGTCGCATTGCTATGAGCCAAAGCACTGACATACATAAAAAAAATTGTCTCAAAATTGGTGTAATAGTCTATTGAAATTTCAAGACCCACTGGTCACTTTGTATGGGGGGTATCAAAATACCCGGTCCGATTCTGCTGAAACTATATACAAAAAAGATAATAGTCAGAAAATTAGGTTTTGCAAAATTTTTTCAAAAATTAATCAATCCAATAGGGTGTTATAGTGTGATATAGTTTCAGAGCGACCCTACCGTTTGTATGGGAGGTACCGGAAAGTGTGGCACTTTTGGATCCAAACTTTGAGATTTTTTTTTTAATTTTGGCTTGGTACCCAAAGCCACTAATTTTCATGTTGCTGCAACTACGATTTGTGAATTGTATCTACATATCATTTATACTTTATAATGAAGTTGCTTTTGTTACGTTTTGTTTTGTTTTAATAAATGTGCCTAGTACACTGTTTTATTTTATTCGAATAATTTGATTGCGTTTTGTTAGGTTAATTGTCAGATTGAAATTTACGATTAACGATTAACCGATTAATCAAAAAACCCGATTAAATGGGTACCCTAGTAATCACCCTATTGGAAACCTCTATAACTTTTGCAAATGGCGCATGGTTGAAAGACAAGGTTGTATCGTTACAACAGCTGATTTGATTTTTTTCATTTGACGCACTTGAGAAATGTCAAATTTGTTTACATTTGTTGGTTATAAGTTGTTTACAGACGCGGAATTAAACAACAGACGCGAATACGAGTTAGAGTTTCACACCGGGAAAAACCAATTCAACTGCAGCATCAAACAATTTCAATTATTAATTTCAATCTTCATTAATTTGGCAAATATTTCTTTCCAATTATATCACAACTGATTCAAAAATGCACATTTTCTTTACATTTTTATCAGCTGAGTTTGACAGAAGCCAAGTGCGGTTTTGCACATGATTACACACATATTTACTGCTACTACCGTGATTAGTGTGCCCTGAAATGGCGCCAAATATCAATTCGGTTTGGACATTTGTGAAGTAAACAAACGCAGATTACAAATCGACAAGCCATGAATCGGTTTACTCCGCAAGAACGCGGAATAATTGTTTCCATTTGTTTGAGCAACAATTCGTCTGTTGTGTTCCTGGCCGTCCGACACCAACTGGACAAACACTGCAGCGTTTGGCCACTCGGCTTGGAACTACACGAGATCTTCCCAAGTCTGGCCTGCTCCGGAGCAGTCGTTCTGCTGAGAATATCGCTGCTGTTGCACAAGATGTCGAAGAGGAGCCCGAAACATCGACCTGACGACGTGCCATGCAATTGGGCATTAGCCGGCGGTCCCTACGTAGAATTTTGGTGAAAGGTTTGAAGTTATTACCTTACATAGTGCAGACAGTGCACCAGCTGTTAGCTGTTGACCGCCAAACGCGTGTAACCTACTTTCAAGCCATCCTGAATCTGGACGATTTTTCATCGAAAATTATCATGAGCGATGAGGCTCATTTCCATCTTAGCGGTTACGTGAATAAACAAAATAATCGTTTCTGCGGCACCGAAAATACGTGTATCCTCCACGAAGAGCCATTACACCCGCTGAAAGTTACTGCGTGGTGTGCTGTTTACGCTGGAGGAGTCATCGGGCCATTTTTTTTTTGAAGACGCCGCAGGCCAAACGACGACTGTAGTTATCGCGCGCTACAGAACCATGATTACCGCAGAACCGTGATCCTCAATTGTATGAATTGGGACTGGAGAACATGTGGTTACCACAGGACGATGCAACGGCGCACACTACTCGATCCATAACCGATATTTTGAAGGAACCATTTCCGGGTCGCTTAATCTCTCGTTTTGTTGATTTGCACTGGCCGATTTAACCGCTCCAGACTTCTTTTTATGGAGTTTTTTGAAGTCGCGGGTTTAAGTCAACAAGCCTCAGAATCTTGAAGCCCTTAAGGAGAACATTCGCCAAGACTGCGAGAACCTGTCACCCCAAGTTTTGACAAGAGTGACGGAAAATGTCATAAAACGAGCCTGTAGGGTCAACAACTCTGGCGGCGGCTACTTGGTCGATATCATTTTCTCAACTTGATGGAATAAATTCGAATGGATTAAATAAAAAAATTTCACAAACAGAACCAAAGTTTTTCATTAAAAAAAAAATACAGCAAAAGAATATTGGGTGATTACTTTTGCCCCACCTTGTATGTTGCAATTTATGTTAGTACACAGTTTTGCACTCGGATATACTTGAAAAACACAAGTCTCTGTTATCCGGAATGATACAGTTTGAAGAAGATTTTGAAAACAATTAAAAATAGATTGAAATCAGCCTTAACCGCTACATTGTTTTAATTAAATCCTTAATATGTAAATTTTAAACATACGAGTAGTATTAAAATTAATTGTACTAGTATCCATAGACATTGTTCATTGTTCAAGTGTATAAGTATATTTGAAGTAGAATCTAAATATTATACCAGATGTTTATTTATGCACATACATATGGGTTCATATATTAACCTAATCTCATCTGCATCATCAATCTAATGATGAGTATAAGTGATACACACAAGTACAAGAACCCGGCCTACTTAGGTAATTGACTAGTAATGAGATGTTACGTTGTAGACTTTGTTGAAATTCCCAAGAGACCCAAACATTTAAGAACTTTTATAGTAGGCAGGACGGTCGGTCTGTCGGTCGGTCGGTAAGTAAATCGATGGATGTGTTCTCACCATTATTATTTTTGTTTATACTCGAACACAAACAAAGAAGAACAGTGTGCGAAGAAGTGCACGGACGGTCGGGCAGACACACCAACGGACATATAAATGGGTGGGCATTGAATATTCACAGATAGGATGAGTGACTGACTGGCATGAGTACTAGTTATCTGCGCCAGGCCAATCTGCATTTAGCACCACTGTAGGTACATACGTAGTAATATCATTATCATCATCATTATCATCATCATCATCATCATCGTCATATTCTAGAGAATATTATCATAAACAAATAATTCAATCAATTTTTATTAAAATTTATTTTGACTTTTGTTCATTCCTACTTTTTTTTTTAATAAACACTAAATTACGATCGTGTTAAAGATTTCAAGTGTTTACATTTGAGGAGGACGTGTGAAGTTATAAGATCAGTGCACGAAATGTAAATGATAGATTTGGAACATTATTATTACTTTGGTGTGATTGGACTTAAAAAACTTAGAAAATTGTATTATAAATTAAAATTAATTTCTTAACCCTTTAACGACCACGGACAAGTATATTTGCCCTAGGGGTCTTGACACCTATGATTGTCCAGGTAGGAGAAATCTATCCATGGGTGATCTATAGAAGACGATAATGGCTACAACAGTGTAGTAGGCACTAGAGTGTAAAAAAACCGGAATTTTTTTAAAACCGATTTCGGTTTGTTCGAAAAATCAAGTTTTCAAGAAATCAGTTTTCGGTTTTTAATTTTGGCAAAAACTGGTGGAACCGGTTTTTTGATTTAAATTAAATTACACATGTAGCACTTACAATACATTTGTTTTCATATATGAAAATCTTAAATTTGAAATATTTATAAAATTGTTTTTTTATTTTAATATTCAAGCTCAAGACCATTCTATATTCTTATTAATAGGAACAGAGTTTAGAAGTTTAGCACAATGCAGTCTCATGATTCCTGGCAAACCGTTCTGATATTTCAGATCTCATTCAATGGTTGTTTGGAATGATGCTTTCGAAAAATGCATCAAACCAAATCCAAACGAAATCTCATTTGAATTGAGAATTCACCACTATCATAGAGTAATACTTAAGATCTTCTATTACTCTCTTCGCTGCCTCTTCATCGAGTTCGATTTGCTGCTGTATTTTACCAATTTTACACCTTGGTTGGACATAAAACGGACAGAAATCAAAGGAAATGCGTATTTTCGATCAATGCAAACAACATAAAACATAATTTAGCTGTCTTTAGTATCAATAAACACTATTTAAGCTTAGTTCCTGTCTTCTTTGGTCTCTCATTCTACATCATTTCCCTAGTACCGTTTCGATCAGCTGTGCAATAGAAACCACCTGCCACTATGCAAGTGTTCCAAAAATATTGCAAGCGAAACACACAAGAAAATTATCGTAGAAACTTCTTTCTTTATTTTACTTTTGAAATTTGGAAAAAAGTTTGAAAAGCTTAATTAATTCTTAAATAACTTTGAATTATTCTAATTCGTCAGAAAATTATTTTGAAATTTGAATAAAAAAATGTTTGGAAATATCATTTAGAACTTAATGAAGCATAAAATCATATTTGAATATAGAAATCATGTGCTTAATCTTTTCAAGGATATTAACACAAATTGAAAAAAAACCGGTTAACCGACGCAAGTAACCGGCTTCCGGTTTGTTCGAAAATTATGTTTTTTTTTATCAAAAACGCCGGTTAACCGGTTTCATCGGTTTCGGTTTTGGACACTCTAGTAGGCACCAAATCTCTAACTGATCCGATTTGATCCCTATAAGTCATCAATGTGGGCCACAAAGTGGTCTAAGTTTAAAGAGATGCAACGGGCCGAAAGAAAGGACGCACGGAGAGGAAGCATCAAATATGTGTTGAGTCTAAGGTATGGACATTTGAAAAATGAAAGGTCGAAAGTTTGAAATTTGGAAATAGTTAGTGGGATCGATTCAAAATATGAACGTAGTATTGAAAACAATAAAGAGAAAGAGAAAACAAGTGGTAGAAAATTTAAAATAAATACATAATAGAAAATAATGCAATGGACAGAAAATATTATCCACGCTATGAACACATTTTATGTGGTCTTGTACCCTGTTATTGCGGATTTTTTAGAAAGTTAAAAGAGTTTTGCTTCTCAGTTAAAAGAGTTTTGCTTCTCATTAACAAACAATTTACATAAAAATGATGACCAATTAACACCACATTGATGGCAACCCTACATATAATTGATGAAAAATTTACAGCAAATTGGTGAACAATTCACATCAAATTGGCGAAAAATTTACTTCAACTAGATGACAAACTTACATTAAACTGATGAAAAATTTACATCAGCTTGATGTAGCATTGTCGTTGAATTAACGTAAACTGTTGATGAAAGATTGATGAAATGTGTTTCATCAATTCAATGGAATGTGTCGTAGGTTGGAAAATGAGGAATTGTTTCGAGTTCATAAATTTGATGAAGCTTATTCTTTCAGTGTACACAAAAATATCATTATAACATCTTTTAATTTTTTCCACATGTTTCTTCATATGTCGAGAGATAATACAATTTTAGGAAGGTACCTGAAGTTTATTATGAACATATTTTAATTGCAATTAAAATCGAAAAAGGTCTGGCCAAACCCATGTGTAGTAAGTTCGAGGGTTAAACGAGTATTTTTTACAATATGGGTCTCAAAGGGAGCGTATAAAATTAGTATAAAATTAGTTTGGTTCGCCACATCCCTTTTAATAAAAGTTCCATACGAGATATATGTAAATTTTACCTTCAACAAAGATGTATTTATAACAGGGGGCAGCATTGGAGCAGCTGATTTAATTTCTCTCCTTTCGTTGTGGTCCTAAATGCATTTTTTAAAAACCATATTTTAAAACCATATTTCAGTTGCGTCGTAAAATGATATCAACATTTTACCCACAAAAATCAACTGATTTTTACGTGTCGCTATAGTTGTATTTTTTTTTACTAGTTTGCGATTTTGAATGTAGCAATGGTGAATGATCCAAATCTGTCATGTTTCCTCATATCTGGTCAAAAAACTATGTATATCCAAACTCAATGCAAATAATTATAAAACTTTGCTTGCTTACATATTTAGACCTTAGAATACCACCAGATGCACACACTCTAACGACATGTTCCCACCATTCCCTTAAATCATTGGGAAACCTAGTTTGAACCTAGGCAGTCAGTCATTCAAAGAAAGCTCTTCCTTGAAACATTTACAATGTAAAGATAGTACAAGTTTTACTTATGATATCTTGGTGATGCATTGGTTATTTCGGCGACGGCCATCCTGCATGGTGATGGCGACTATCGAGTAATTAGCCAAGAAAAATATTCTCAAAAGCCGTTTGGAACCGGTATCAGTGAGTCTAAAAGTAGAAAGGGCACAGAAGCACTTCTAAACACGCAGTGAAACATAATATTTAGAGCTCGTTTGGCTCAAAAATATCTCCTTTGACTTTAAAATTTGTCGTAAACAATAGCTCGTTTCCGGTAATCAAAAGAACAGTTAACGAAAACGTTATTGTTTTTTACTTGATAGTTACTTTATACATAACGTTTGTTGTAAAAGTTTTTCGGTTGCCGTAAACGATTTTATTTATTTATCACAAAGGAAATGATATGATCGTTTGCCGCAATTTTATACACCAAACGAAGTTCATTTATCTGAAATATCATTCAATGTTTATTTGTGTATATCTCTCAATGGAATGTAAAGGCAGTAGTAAATCTAGTTTATTTTTAAATTCTATCTTTCTTTTCCCATTTTGTCGCTGTTATAAACAATTTTTTTCAAAAGATTTAAACTTCAAGTTAAATCTCATGAGGTGGCTACTCATAAATCCTGAATAAAACCATAAACATTATTGATATGAATTAGATTATATTGCGATTTTATTTGAAATTTAGTGACTATTTTTAGTAAACAAATCGAGTAGCAAAAAGTCTTGCGATATGGTTTTGAAAATTCTTAACAGTCAGCGAATCAAAATGTTAGAAAAATACACAAATTAGGAATTCATCGCAAATGGGGGCGTGTGGGAAAGGGGCGTAGACCGGAGAAATGTACAATAGGTGTCAGTAATTCAGCACGTTTGTAATATAAATAATCAATTACAGGATAATATAAATTATGACATTTACAATAATATTGTATGTAAATTGATTGAAAAGGGTGCCTTTCATTTGGAGTGATCTCACTTGAAATGCAAAAAAAAAACACAAATGGTAGTAGAAATGTTTGTTGAAAAATTAAGCGCTCCAACATACGTGCATACACGCTGAAAAATATCGGCCCCAGCAATATATTGCAGGAAACATGTACATGTTTGCAAGCATGGTTTTCATGAATTTAAGATCTGCTAGCTTTTTGTTTCTTTGTTGTCTGTATCGGTTTTGGTTTTCGGATTGCCACATTTGAGTTTCAAAAACATATATTATAGCTTATTAATCAGTGTGTCTCAAATATGTTATATTGAATAGCAAACACAATGTGTTTGGGCACAAGTATAGTATATTTGCGACAAGCTACAAACACGTTATATTTGCATCCAAACATTAAAAAAAGCCAGATTTTTCTACATCAATTCGATTACGTCTTTAAAACGCAAAACAAGATTTTATGTCCATCCAATAGTCTATAATATAGTCGGTCAGGTCAGGATATCCGATTTTTGTACTATACTATTTGCTAATAAATACTAAAGTATGGGGAAAAATCGACCGACGAGGCCAAAAGTACCGATGAAATTTCTTATATTCAAATAAATAAATGTTTTCCCATTAACTGTAAGCTTTCTATTTTTAGACTCACTGATCAGGACAGTTTGAGATTAGGAGTATTATACAGGTAGTTTTATATTCTTTTGCGTATTTTGCCATATATTTTTAATTATCCTGAAACAACGGTTAGTTAGAAAGGTCCTTTAGAGATAAAATATAGACTGGGGCCAAGTCTTCAGTTCATTCTAAATTTTTGTTCCCATAAGAATTATGTGTATAAAAATAACGAAAATTTCGCTCACTTTTCACTTGCTCAGCTCTGTTATCGGCTCTGCGAAAATTTCACAAGCAAACTCAATTACAGGGCTGTTATGCCAAAGTTAGGATAAATGTTTGGGATTGGAATTTTTCCAGATAAATGTTTGGGATCGGAATTTTGACACACAAAAGTAACACCACAGGCGTTCAAAATAAAATGGGGTGCGAAAAGGAAATATAAATGAAATATTACAAACGTAAATTTGAGACAGCTAGTACTTCTCTGCAAGAAAAATTTCCGTATAGAGATAAATTACATTTTTTACGAAAATTTCGCAAAAACTGAATATTGGACTTGAACAAGAAAATAATAATTAAAAATGTTAAAGGTTGCCACATTTTTTGGCCTATGGTTGTCATATTTACTTAGGTGCAACACTAAGACCCCTTTCACACTCGGCAAGTTACTTGCGCAAGTCTCTTGCCCAAGTCTTGGTTTGTTGATGGCAGAGGTAAGGTCGGGTTAGGGGAATAAATTTGAGGTACAGACTTGCTTGTACTCGGAAAGTTGAAAAACTGACTTGCGCAAGTAACTTGCCGAGTGTGAAAGGGGTCTAAGGCTGTTTTTTTATCCCTTTAAGCTATAGCCACTTACGACTTTCCAAATAAAACGATCCACACTTAATACTACGCAATGTGGCAACATTTGCAGTAATGGGTGAAAAAAATGCGATACGGCAACACGTTCGTAGCCAGTGCCAACAAACACATGGTAGCAGCAGTTGTTGTTATAATTGTAAGCAGCAACAACAGACATTTTATTATCGTTGTTAAACTCTACACATATATAGTTATAACAACAATACAAGAATACAAAAAAGGATAAAAACAAAATACATAAGATTTTGACAAGTGAAACGAAAAATGACATGGGAAAAATTTCATCACCTGCTTAAACGACTATACCTGGTAGATAATTCTACCATGATTTATATGTACATATGTATAACATTTACCGAGCGTTATTGTGAACAATTTTTTTTCCAATTTTGTTTTCTATGGGAAATAAAAGGCTATCCATCAAACTTAGAGATGTAAAAGTATACGTAGGTAGTCTTCGATTAAACAAAATAATTTTAATGAACTTAAAATGGGTAAGTCATTTCGCAAATTTCTACTTTTGGGTCTCTCCTTGATAACATTTTCATTCGCAAGAAATGATAACAAAATTTATCTAAGATAACTCTTTGTTGCCATTTCTTGAAATTTAACATGTGGCAACATTGTCATTGCACAAGTCGGAATTTAAGTGGGAAATTGTAATGCCACTTAATATCGCTTAGCTGACCCGTAAAAAATAAACTATAATTGACTTTAGGGGGGGAAAAAAACACACTTAATATATAAGTGTAAGTGATTCTATTGATTCCGATATTGAATTTCACTTCGGTAAGAAATTTTATACTAATTATTTGGAATAAGCAAAAAAAAAAAAATATAAGAAATGTCTTCGTAACCTTTGACAACGTGGACCGATTTTGCTCATTTATCACACAATAAAAAGAAAATGGTTTCCAGTTACATCCCATGAAGGGATTAAGGAGAGCTTCTCACACGTTTTAGTTTTAAACTCACTGATTGGAAACCACAATTTTACACCGATTCCGAACGGTATTTTGAGCAGCTTTTTCATGGCTAAGTACTCGATAGTGTCGCCGTCACTAAGCGAGGTGACCGCCGTCGAAAGAAATTTAAGGTGGTCATAGCAGGGATCGAACCCAACTTCTCATGCACATGACACGCACACACTACCATTGCACCACCGACGGTCACTACACAAAATACGTCCGGCAAAATCAGACTTCAAGAATAACCATTGTGGACGAGATCAAATTTTGCTTTTCGTTTTAAAGTCTTTAACGAATTGGTCCAGGTAATCTGCTATCAGAATCTGTCTGATTTTTGTATTATATTGGTTGTGTTAAACTCGACCTCGGCATTCAGATATGTCGCCAGGATCATAGCATATATCAAATCATATTCTACCAATCTTTTATCAAATTTTATTCTACCAAAATGAACTCCTGCTACAGCATAGACATGTCCAAGAAATAGTTTTTCATGTGTAAGTTTCCATAGACATCTTATGGGCTTTTAGAAGGATATCGGTTACGATCAGTATTTGATATATAAACCGTAACTTCCGTGTACATTGAAAAGAAAATCGTGTTCAGTTCAAATTAAATCTTTTTCAAAACCAATTTTGATAACTTGTTATGTGTTGTCATAAAAAACACTTTTGACACATTTCGCCTCAAGTGATATTACACATTTTGTCCGTCATTAAACGTATGAAACTTTAAATAAGCAAAATGTTCATATAATAATCGTCTAAGTATTATGAATATTACAATGAGGCCCATTATCTCAATGTCAATCGGTATAGAATCGGTTAAATAACAGGCACATTAGCTTTTCGAACCTATAAAGTGCCGGTTAAATATTTTGATTTTCTCATGTACCGGTTAAATTGAGTGTCTGACATATGCGAAAGTACGGCAACGCTACAGAAAAGTATTTTCATACTTGAGAAATAAATGGAAAAAATGCAGCATACTCAGCTGTTCAGTTTGTTATAGTTTATGCATAACTGTAAAAATAATTAAAGTTTGGCTAAAAACGAAGAATACAAGACACTCCCTCGAACCTGATACTCTTCAAACTCTTTTTTCATCGAATGAATATCAAAAGCTCTGTTATTCATTGTGGATTTAATTTGTATTTCAATGCCAAAAAGCAAACAATTTTAATTATCACAACCGCAAAATGTTATCAGCTGTCGTCAGCTGTTCGTGGTTATCGTTACGATAAACAACTAACCGGTGGATGTATACTTAAGACCTCACTCATAAAAGGTTGTGAGGTGTTTGAGAGACGTTTTTTGTATGATAAATCGCCTCTCAAACCTCTCCTAACTTTTTATGAATACGGCCGTTAGTGTTTATACCGTTTAAACCATCGATAAACGCTATGTATACATTGAGAAAATAATATCAGCCTACACTGAAAAAATTAAATTCATAAAAGTTTAAAGTATTCGTTCTTTGATTTTATGAACAAATTCCATAAAGTTATTAATAGTTCTGTAAATTTAATGAATCTGTTAATAACTATGTAATGACCAGTTCATTGAAAAAGTTCATAAACCCGTTAATAAGTTCATAATTTTTTTTAACACAAATACAAAATTCTTTTTACCGATGTATCCTGTTTTTGGATATTTTCTTCATCATTTGCGTACTAAAGGATACTCATTTCATTTATAGTTTTCTTTGCAAGCTTGATGATTGTTTCAGTAACATCATTCCGAACAACTTCTGATGACGGTTTGTGGCTATATCCTAAACCTTAAATAAATAAAATAAAAAAAAATAAATATTAACTTCAGAAAAACTTAATTCTATTCTATTCTAATAAGGTTCTCAATGTTTGCATAAAATAAAAACCTACGAATAATTTCATTAAAATTATGAACCGTTTCATTATTACTTATGTACGTTCCCATGAAAAATGAACCACAGAGCATTTTCATTAAATGCATGAATGTTTTCATTAAGATTTATGAAAATTTCATAGACAATTTTGTTTACTGTATAATGAATAATTTTCGTAGAAGTGGGGTTTTGTGGAACATCATTCATAATAAATTTAATAAATACATTTATGTACTTTTACAGATGTACGTTTTCATTACTAATATGCACCTTTTATTTTGAGTGTATTGAAAATTGAATTGTATTAACCAGCAGTATAACGTTACAATACATTTTAATCGGGCAATGAGATAATGGACGTTAGTGTTTTAATTTTTCTCAAGTTAAGCATTTTTACCAACAACACAACATACACATTTCTTTAATGAAATATGATGGTATAGCATTAATGTTACCATTTGACACCTCAAAACTTCCAAGACCATAAGACTGATTATGAATATTTGTGGCATTTCCCACCAATGGCCAAAAGTCAACATCAGCATAATAAACGTAGAACAAAATTAAAGTTTTAATTACTGAAGTTTAACAGGCCAACAAAAACAAATGAATAATGATGCCAACCATAAAATAATGGAAACCCAATTCTTCTTCACCACACATGATCACTCATATTCAAACATGACGAACTGAACACTAAGGCCAGATTTACACGACGTAAATTTCTCTGCAATTTTTAGTCTGCGATAGAGGTAACTAGCAGGTAATTGCTCGTCTACACCTCTTACCCTCAAACTAAAAAAAATTGTAGTGAAAATACAAAAAAAAAACACCAGTGTAAATCTGGTCTAGGTACACTTACAGAATTTATTTTCTGAAAATAGTTTGTAGCAACCGTATCTCCGCCTATTGCTATCGAATTGCAGTTACCACAATCGAATCGAGGTGGTCAAGACTGAATTTGGGCTCCACAACTAAAATTCTGTTGAAGCAACCTCTAATGTGGTTGTGGCAACATCTAGTAGTGTTTGTGATAACCTCTAATAGGTTTTGACAACCTCTAATAAGTTGAGACAACCTCTAATGCGGTTGTGAAAACCTCTAATTCGGTTGTAACAACTTCTAATAATGCAGTTGTGCCCTCTAGTGCGGTTGTGACAAACTATAATTCAGTTCTGATAACCTATACACTGAAAGAAAATCTTTACATCAAATCAGTGATAAATGCTCATCATTTGTTCTTCATTGAATTGATGACAAATTTCGTCAACTTAATGAAAAGGTTCTTCAGTTTGAAGATTGTGCGTTTCTTCACGTTTTTCGACTTCATTGAATTGATGCTCTTTTTTAATTCAATCTTCATCGTTGGAATTTAAAAATAATTAGTGGGATCGAATCAAAATATTAACGTAGTATAAAAAAATAAAGAGAAAAAGATAAAACTTGTAGAAAATCATATCCACGGTATGGACATTTTTCATGTGATCCTATGTACACTACTGGTGGTGCAATGGTAGTGTGCGCGGCTCTTGTGCATGAGATCCTGGGTTCGATGCCTGCTCTAGTTACGGCGACACTATGGAGTATTTAGCCATTAAAAAGCTTCTCAAAATTCCGCTCGGAACCGGTGTAAAACTGTAGGTCCCAATCAGTGAGTGTAAAACTAGAACGCGTATAGCTCATTGGTTTGTGAGAAGCTCTCCCGAATTCCTTCATGAGCTGTAACGGGAAACCATTTTTTCACCCTTTTCTTGTGAATTTTTTTACTATGAAAAATAGTCCAAAGAGTTTGGCTACACATTATCAACCAATTTACATCAAAATTATGTTAAATTTACATCAAGTGGATGACAAACTTACATCAAATTGATGACAACCTTACATCTCACTGACAAAAAATGTACAGCAAACTTATGAAAAATGTACACCAAGTTGAAGTAACGTTGTCGTTGAATCGACATAAGCTATTGATAAAAGAATGACGAAATGTTCTTCATCAATTCAATGAATTGTGTTTTAGGTTGGAAAATGAGGAAATGTTTCATAAAATCTATGAAGGAGTTCATAAATTTGATGAAGCTGTTTCTTTCAGTGTATTTCTGATGTGATGACATCTAGTGTGGTTGTGACAACCTCTAAACTCGGTTACGGCTAATTCGGACAATTTTTATGTGGATGTACTACACTTGGATACTACTCACCCAATAACAACAGTTTAATATCCTTTGCTGCCTGTATGCCATCTTCTTTTAGATTGCGTTCAATCAAGCGACTTCTTGCGGCTGCTGCCCTCTCCTCAGCACTCTGTGCGCAGCCCATCGTCTTTATTGCCTCGACACAAAACGTTTTGAAGGTCGTTTATATCGGCCACAATTGGCCGAACACCGTAAAACACAAGAAGTAAAAGACAACGACGGCGAAGAAAAAGGATTCAACAGCACCAGCGCCAGCAACGACAACGATAACGGCAACAAAAGCAACGCAGCGACGGTCGAATGTCAACGATAACAGCTATCGGAGTGCAACAGTGAATTGTCAAAACAAACAACGACAATAACAACAACACTAGCGAACACGATTTCCAATTATGTATACCAACAACAACTTTACATAAACTTAGCACCACGATCGGACCAAATGAATGGTTTTATTATGTGCGCGTGTGTTCTTTTGGGGGAGTACGGGTACGTTTGGGTTGTTCGCTCTTTCTTATTCGTGTTTTTGTTTATTGTGTCCTTTTCCTTTGACACAGTTAACAATTAATTAGATTGGTTTTCAATTATTGTTGGGTTGAAACACTTGGGTTTTTCGAGAGAGAAAAAAAGTGTGTGTTTTTTGTTATCAGTCCATTTTTATTTGATTAGATTTTTGTATTTATTTTATTCTAAAAACAAATTGGAATTTGAGTGAGAGGATTTAATTATAGCTAATGATTTATTATTAATTAGACATGTATTTTGGTAAAGTTTCATTTGGCGGTGTGGTGTCTCTTTTGGCGGCAGCAAAATGTAGATGGGTAATTTGTGTGATGGAATGAATGGCAGAGCAAAAGATTGTTGCAGAGGTGAAATATGAGTTTGTGTTATAAGAACAGCTGATTTATTTTTTTCCGAGTCGTTATACCATAGAGGAGATTAGAATAGAGTAGTTTATTCTCTCCATATTTTTAACTAGAACGTCATCCTTATTTTTTCTACACTAACGTCATCCTTCGTCATTATGACTACAACCTATTTCAAGACGCTATAAATAATATCGTGAGCAAACATGGGAACCAAAATGAATGTTGTTTAGTTAATTTTGAATTAATATTCAACAAAAAATCAGTTTGAAAACAACTAACGCCATACGTGAAATGAGGTCAAAACAAACAAACGGCAAAAACATAGTTCAGCTCGAAAATAAAATCGCGCGTCGTCGTTTTGACGAAGGATGACGGTGCAGGGTTAACTTCATAGGTATGGTTGCAAGTAAACATTGGATGGTGGGTTCAATAGTACCAGATAGAACGCAACCTCCAACAAAGCAACATCAACCGGATTTCGTGTTTGTGTGGCAAAGCTGTGTTAACTACCACACAAATGTTTACCAACGATAAAAGTCAACTAAAATGTGCAAAATACATTTATGTAAATTTCATAGTTCTATACTAAAACGAAATGATAATGTTAAGTCAACAGTTCTTGTAACTCCACCTGCTGTAAGTTAATTTTCATCGTATTGCTCTCATTTGCACAAACCTACGACGAAGAGTGTGAAATGAAACGTCAGATGAGAGAATAAAATACTCTATTCTAATTTCCTCTATGCGTTGTACATAGATCTGTCAGAGTTTGTTTACTTTGATGGTTTATTTTGTAAATACTTACAAAATTTCAAGGAATTTTAAATAAATCGATATTGACAACCTTGTTTATTTGTTTATCACAAAAAATATGTTTTTACACAGAAAAAAATAATAAAATAAACAGAAAAATCAGCTGACTGACAGGAACTGTGAAATACTAATACATACAAATTCTGTTGCTATCACCTAATAATTTCATCATGGATTCTTTATTTTTATTCTTTATACAGGTTTGATAGTAAATACCATAGATTTAAATACTATAGATTAGTTAGAGGAATCGCACTTCTGTTAGCTGTTTTACTGCTTAATTTGTGCGAACCTCGAACAAAATTCTCCATTTTTAATGTTGTGCATTCACAATGCCTATATATTTATATATTTTGCATATTCACAGTAACAATTTCAGCTGCGTTTATCAAATGTCAATGCCAGAATTCTTCTCTTGACGTGCAAACATGCAACTTCCAGGTGGTGAATAGGTGAATCGTAGGTGAATCTATAGTATTTTAGTCTATGGTAAATACAATCGTTAGTATTTTGTTTACTTGTAGATTGTAAATGCCCACACTCTTCGTGGGTTTTGTAAGTTTGATTTCTCCAAATTTTAAGAAAATTGTTAGCAACATTAAATACTGTCACACTTAAATAAATATCCGTTATTATCTTCATAGTTTTGATATTCGTCTAGCAATCGAAATTACATTGAATTGTGTTGTTGCTCGCAATAATTTTTATACACCAAAATGGAAGTAATATCGGAAAATGTGATTCCAAATTTGTACGTGGCATACAGTATCAAACAATATCAAGTCCGATTTCGTTAACAACAATTAGACTAATTGCCTGTTCCCCGATTTCGAACGAATAGCTAAGCGAACGAACGTCAGTCACTCGCATTCGACTCAAATTGGATTCCTCTAAGTCGAAATTTTCGTTCGACTGACTGAGTAATTTTTTCCAAATGACAGCTTATGCGAAATAGAGGAATCAAAATTTGTACTGGATAGTTTTTAAAAATTATATGTTTTCATTCGACTTGAAATCACAAGAACCAAATCAAGCCCAAATCAAATTTCATTCGACTACAACACGAACGAAAGCTATCGCTCGAGATCAAGGAACAGGTGGTAAGTCTTTTATCGGGATATACAAGACGAGGGTATTCAGTATTTGAATAAAAAAAATTCAGACGTTTCGCGTATAAGAAATGCATATTTTCCATTGCACTTGAAAATTGTCCTTTGAAATTTCAAAATTAAAAATTTTTTGTGGAAGTTTAGAAAATTGGTTTACACTCATTGCATTTTTTTGAATTTTTGGTAGTATCTCGTACATAAAAACTGATTGTTTGGAAAAGCGAGATACACGTTTATAAATTGAATTGTGTTTAGTTTGTATTCTCTTGCCAGTATAGTGCAATAAAATCCACAAAGGAAACATCTGCAGGCATATGTATATTAGATTCGTTTAATACTGACTAAATGGATATGTAAAATGGTCAATGTATTCCTTTCAATGTCTGTTTATTAAGTATCCTTAAAATATTTGCAAATTCTGACTTTCGTCTTGTTCTTATTATATTATTATATGCGCCTGGAATGTGTAAGGACGACGTCTCTCTTTTTTTTTGCAACACAAAGAAGTTCAAACACATTCTGAAATGGCTTTTCACATATCTACAAGCATTTTTTTACACCCACAGCATCGCAATGTGAAGCATCCTTCATCACTTGTTTTGTCTGTACTTTTCTTAACATTTTCTTGCATTTATCATGGTATTTTCTTGATTTTTTTTGTTTGGACTTTTACTTTTTGTTTATGCTTTGCATTTAGAGAAAATACAAAAAAAGACAAGTCCTTAACTATTGAAGGCCATTCATGAGTATAGTCGTGCGAGGAAGAAGAATAAAGGATGAACAAGAAAACAAATACACGAAAATCACCACATCATCTTAGCGCCACCGCAGGATAATTTCTAAGCCACCACCACACCAAACCACCACCACAACTGCCAACAAAAACAAGATATTATAATATAAAAACATTCTCCAAAATTCGTTAAATATTCAGTAATTTGTTTATTTCTTTGTTATTTATTTATGCTATATACTTTGTTCGCGTTCTTTATGTTTCTTTTGTTTAAACATTTTCACTTTTCACTTCGCTGGAGAGGTGGAGATGAGTAGCGCGATATCTGGTGTAAATTGTATATTTTGTTTGTACTCGATTCGTTGTTTTTCAGATTTTTGGTTTTTTTTTTCGGAAACATGGGAGAGCATGGAGATTTGGAATGTATGTACATATGTATGTATGTACAAAGAGGATGATGATAATTACGACGACGACGGCAGGGAAACCAAAGGGGAATAAATGTATTTAGTACAGAAATACACGATAATTGTATTCACACATGAAAAAAAATTAAAAAAAAACACGTAGAGAAATATTCCAAAATGAATCATACACTGCGTACTGGTTCGTATTTCCTTTTATTTTTCAATTATGTATTATGCATTGAAACTAATTTGGAATTTTTCGTTACTTTTCCATAAATTTGTTGAGGAGTTTTCAATCAAAGTTGGTTTTACCAATTACCACCCACCACTGCTGGAAATTATGTTCCAACACTTTTATTGCACAAAATTATGGATTTCGATTTAAACCTTTCTTTCAACTTCATTTAAATTTTATTTAAAGTTTTCACACACAAATTTTAGGGATTTTCTATCGGTTGTTGCAATTAAAAACGATTTGTATATATATTAATTTTTCTTTTTTTGATTTTTTTCGTTCGTTTTGCTCGGTGCCGCCCTATGTAAACTTATGGATACGAATATCAAGAATCAAACAGTGCGTATGAATCTTTGCTCTTAGGAAAAACGCATTACTACCGTTGTGTCGGTTGCTGTTCCAAGGAACAATTGTGTACTCTACAAAGCCCCAACCAACACAAGAGACGCGACGAATAGAGTCAGGCACACACACACACACACACACAAGCCCAAGCGCAAATCCGACGATGACTACACGAGTGCAACTTCACAGACCACGACGGCTATGAGAAGGAGAATATAATCATAAACACAGTCGTTTCATTCGTGTGTGTACATACGAAATATCATGGAAATTTTGTACACACGGGGGAAAAGCACAAAGCCACAGACACAGTGAGGAAAACTATGCAGCATGTAGCCAACACATAGAGTTGTATTTGCGTCTGTGCCGTCTGTGTTTGTTTGGAGAATTTTATGGTGAAGATAACAGGGAGAAAAAGCTCCAATCATTGAAGACCAGAAACCAATGTCAGAACACTTGTTAAACATAAAATGGATTTTTGAAAACAATACCAATTGAAACTCTCCCACATAGGGTTACCAGATTAAAAGTAATGCAATCAATGTGGCCAGGATTATGGAGCTAAAAAGAACAAAACTACACACAACATGGTGAAGAAGTAAGAACTCGTACAAAATTTTTAAAAAAGAAAACAATCACTGCCATATAAGGGAAGTACTGTGCAACCAAAACTTATCTAAACACACTCTACCGCCAATAAAAGTTTTTACTCCACAACTACTCTACTCCAGACTGACTACTAAATAATCCGTTTTATTTCTTCCACACGTGGTATTTTATAACACTTTCCATCTGCAATTTGTCAGAGTTTCCCTTTGGAAACACTACTCTCACTTCCTGCCGTCTCTCTTACTTATTTTCGTCCAGGACATTTTATCATTTCGCTCTCTTTTCTAGTTGTTGGGTGAAATCAGTACCACTGGCGGCAAATGCGCATGTCACGTTTCTCGTTTTCACATTAAATCATGACGAGAGAAATTTTCATGTGAAAGCAACAAAGTGTGTACCTTAAATACTAATCATTATTACCGTGTGGTATGACGTACATACGCGGCCCCCAATTCACATTCATACATACATACATATATTCAACAAACAAATTGTTACTTCTTGTGTCACCCACCAGTGTGACAAATATGTAACACCGTCCTGATCAATGTCACGATATACATATTGCTGAATCTGTATGTCAAATCGGGAAGTGAAAAATGAAAATAAATGGACACATTCATTGTCCAATATTATGAATTTAAGAGTAGAGCTCAGAGGGCAGCATAAAAGTGGTTGAATTTCTATCTGTTCTCTGTTTTTAACTCTACAAAACCAGGTCTCTTCTTCTCTTACACAAAGTCTACACTAATTTCGTAGCAATTTGTTTTCGAAATTACAAAGAGTTTGACATAGTCAATGTGACCAACAGACATAAGTATGTATGTACATTAGACCGACTCACATTAGTCGTGTTTTGGTTACAAGCAAGCGATTATCGCTTGCTAAGTTGCAAAGAAAACGGCTTTTTAGCGAGAAGTCATTTTATTCAAAAATATGAAAAACTGTTAAAAACGGTAAAAGATGTCAAAATTTTTTTTTTCGAAAACTTAGTTAAAATGAAGCGCGTCGCTAAGTTCTCGCTAAGTCTTCGCTAAGTGCTTCATACGAAACAAGCGAATATATAGGCAAGCGGTGTAACCAAACCACGCTTATTGTATGGTGGGGAAAAAAGTGTTTTTGTCCACCCCTCAAAATGTACCTTGGTTTGTTTTCTGATGATTCCCAAAATATTTCGTGTCTAGCATTAAGGTCCCGTGAGCTGGACCGTTTTTAAAAAAGGTATAATTTTTAAGTTGTTCAAAGAAATTTGTACTTTAGACAATGTATACAGTATTAGTATAATATGAAATGGATTTTAAGGCGCGTTCAAAGGTATATAAAACATGTCAAAACATTTCCTGTCACATCCTTTTTTCAAGGATATTCTGGAAAAAACACAATTTTAAGATTTTAGTACGGAGGTTTTTTTTTTTTAATTTAAATGTCAGTTTAGAGTAATTCTAAATATTCCAAATTTGGTCCAGAGCACCTCGGAAAATGTATTAAAAAAAAGTATGTATATCTATACAACAATGACCTCCTTGTCCAAAGAAAATATTTGTTAATATTTGAACGTAAAGTTCGCAAAAGGAAAATGCGAACTAGTACGAATTTCAAAGTCTTTAGTTAAAGTACAAAATTCTTTGAAAAACTAAAAAAATACCTTTTTAAAAATGGTCCAGCTCACGGGATCTTAATGCTAGACGCGAAACGAAACGAGTAGACAAAAGGAACGTTTTTTTTGTCAGTCGGTCTAATGTCCATATGTATATTTGTCAAGTTTTTGTTAAACCGAAGTTCTAATATAAGGGAAATATAGTACAAGGTGTTTCAAAAGAAGTCATCCGATGTTGTTTGGCTCTCATTTTTTTTCTAAATGAAAAACTTCGATTCTGTTTTTTGATTATGTTTATTTGAATCTTTAAAATTTTATTGGGTAAGTTGAGAAGATGATATCGGTTAAATGGGCGCCGTCACAATTGGTTACCATACGGGCTCGTTTTATGGCATTTTTCATCACTTCGGCGAGAACTTCGGCCGACAGATTCTCGCACTCGTGTCGAATGTTGGCCTTGAGGGCTTCCAGGGTCTCGGGCTTGTTCACGTAAACACGGGTCTTCAAAAAACCCCACAAAAAAGTCTGGAATGGTTAAATCGGGCGATCTTGCGGGCCAGTGCAAATCGCCAAAACGAGAGATGAGGCGACCTGGGAACGCCGCCTTCAGAATATCGGTTGTGGCTCGCGCAGTGTGTGCCGTTGCTCCATCCTGTTGGAACCACATGTCCTCCAGTCCTAATTCGTCGAATTGCTTCAGCGTTCTCGAAAAAAATGGCCCGATGACTCCTCCAGCGTGAACAGCGCACCATGCAGTCACTTTGAGCGGGTGTAATGGCTCCTCGAGCATCACTCGTGGATTTTCGGTGCCCAGAACCGATAGTTTTGCTTGTCCACGTACCCGCTGAGGTGGAAATGAGCTTCATCGCTCATTATGATTTTGGTGGCAAAATCGTCCACTTCGTCCACGCGATTGAGGATGGCTTGGGCGTAGGTTACACGCGTTTGGCGGTCGACAGGCAGCAGCTGTTTCACGGACTGGACTTTGTATGTGAACATGCACAGGTCTTTGACCAAAATTCGCCATAGGGCTGATGGCTAATTGCGAGGCACGGCGTCTGGTCGATGTTTCCGACGACAGCTCGACATCCTCGGCAACAGCGGCGATATTCTCGGCAGAACGGGCGCTCCGGGGCCGGCCACTCCTGGCAACGTCTCGTGTGGTCCCATACTCTTCAAGGTTAGTGGCCAAACGGCGCAGTGTTTGCGCAATCGGTGTCGGAATCGGCGACGGTATTCGCGCTGCGCCAACACCACAGACGAATTGTTACGCAAAAAAATAGACACGATTATTCCGCGTTCTTGGGGAGTGTATCGCTCCATGGCTTGTTTACTTGTATTCTACATCTGCCTAGTCCACAAATGTCAAAACAGATTTGACATTGGCGGCCATTTGTAAAAATAAGAGCATCTTCCAATAGGGTGGTCACTTTTGAAACAACCTGTATAAGGGAAATATCGCACATTTACAGTGCTCTTCAAAATAAAGTGTCCAATAAACCTAAGGCAACTGTGGCTGTCGGTGGTGCAATGGTCAGTAAGTGAGGTGACCGCAGTCGAAAGAAATTTAAGGTGGTCAGAGAAGGGATCGAAACCTCGATCTCATGTACGATCAGGGAAATGATGTTTGTATGATCAATGGGGGTATACCACATTATCCCAAAATCAGTTTATTTTATCCTTTAGTTTATTTTTCCTTTTTTTTTGTACAAATATGGAAATAATCTATTTTTTAATATTGGGGATTTTGATTTTGTGGATTATGTGGCACTCCCGATCAATGGGATGTATTTTTTTTAGTCAAGAACCAGGCTTCATATCAGGCACTCCCTTGACAAGTAATATAAAAGTACAGTGGAGAGCAGTGGCCGTCGGTGGTGCAATGGGTAGTGTGCGCGCCTCTTGTACTTGAGATCCTGCGTCGATCCCTGCTCTGACCACCTTAAAATTTCTTTCGACGGCGGTCACCTCGCATAGGGACGGCGACACTATCGAGTATTTAGCCATGAAAATGCTTCTCAAAAATACCGTTCGGAACTGGTGTAAAACTATAAATAGAGATATAGTTTTTTAAACAGGAAGATGTTTTGCGAATGCATCATCATGATTCCTGGCAAACCGTGTAGCTATTTCAGATCTAGCCGCAGATCGTCATCAGCGGCTGTTTGGAATGCTGCTTTTGAAAAAGTCCTCAAACTAAATTCAAACGAAAACTCATTTGAAATTTCAGATGAAATTTACGGTTTGACTGCAGATAATTGGAATTGAATAATTTGGTCAGATGAATTGAAATTTAATCACGTACAGTTCCATGGTAAGCAGTGTTTCTGGTGCCGACATGGAGCATCAATTCAAAGACACCATGATAAACAAACGTTGAAGCATGGTAGAGGAAACGTCGCGATGTGGTGTTGCTTCACTTGATGGCATGTTGAACCATTACATGAAATCTTCGGCATAAAGAAGAAACAACATTTTACAGACCCATCCTCCCGATTTTGTTGAGATGAGTGCGTATCCTGAAGAAAAAGTTTTATTTCAACAGGATAGTGAAAAAAACTTCGAAAATAGCTTCCAACATAAAAGTAGTGGCTGATTGGACAACATTTTAAATTGATGCAGTGGCCAGCATAAAGCTCCGACCTCGATCCGATTGATAAAGTTATTGGAGAACTTACAACGACTGTCATTTCATTCGATTCAGACCTTTTATTTCACATGTAGATCCATTAGTAAGATGTATTATTTTCCCGGAGCGTATAATTTAGAATTAAAAGTAAATTTTTACACAATTCGGTAGAATTCTTTAAAATCCCTTTCAATCCAATTTAGAACAAAGCAAAAAACATTCTCCAAAGCATATAACAATATATTTGGTTGCCCAAGATGCAATTTGGTGAATGACATCCCTGTGTGAAGTTTTCCCCCCGAAAGTTTTTAATTCTTCCTAATGATCACTGATGAGTTGAGTATGAACAATTATTTTGCACTACTAAAAATTATAACTCATACGCCTAAGAGGTCGAATGACAACTCAATACCTTTTGTTCAGAACTGCCAAATATCTTAGTTAGGATATCAAAAAAAATTGTGGCCGTCGGTGGTGCGATGGTAGTTTGCGCGGCTCGTGTACATGTGTACATGGGTTCGATCCCTGCTCAGACAACCAAAAAAATATCTTTCGACGGCGATCACCTCGCATAGTGACGGCGACAATATCGAGGATTTAGTCATAAAAACTTCTCAAAAATACCGTTCGGAACCGGTGTAAAACTGTAGGTCCCAAATCAGTGAGTGTTAAACTAGAACCCGCACATCTCACTGGTTGTGAGCTCTCCCCAATCCCCTCGTGGGATGTAATGGGACACCATTTTTTTAGGATATCCAAAATTAAAACCAAAATACATACCGGTTTAAGCCCGGTAATCAGTTTTTATGAAATTTTCGATGCCATAAGAAGTACGTGTATAAAAAAGAACGAAAATTTCATGAAACGAAAATTTGGCTCACTTTTCATTTACTTGGTACTCAGCTCTTTGCGAAAAGTTCGTAGGCAAAATCAATTACAGGGTTGTTACGCAAAAGTTATTTCGTACGAAAACAATTGTTTGAGACCGGAATTTTGACATCTCGATTATTTTAACAAACAAAAGTAACACCCCATGCGTTAGAACTAAAATGCAGTACGAAGATTTCCGTTTAGATATAAATGACAAAATTTCTTAAGAAACTTTTGCAAGAACTTAATACAGGGCTTTGCTTGCACCTTACCGTGTGCCGGTTTTCTAAAACATTTAATTTCCGAACAAACCAAATTGATCACCTGGTAATTGATGGAGGGCACTCTACAAATGTAATGGACGTACGTGGATTCGAGGGGCTAATTTCGATTCGGATCACTACCTGGCAAAGGTTCACCCAAGGATAAGCAGAGCGAAAGTCGTACAAACCCTGACATATAGAAAGCTGAACATCGGCAACTGCAATTACCGGAAATAGCCACGGCCTATGCAGAGAAGCTCACTCAGATGCTGGCGAAGAACGCACCCCCGTCTCATGATCCTGAAGCGCAGTGGAAGTGCATTTTTCACTCTATGAAAACTGCTGCAGAGATTGTACTTGTTTAAGGACTTGTACTGCTTAAAGATAAACCATGGTACGATGAAGAGTATCGCATGGTAGGTGATGAAAAGAAGACTGCACGTATGGTGACGCTTCATTTAGCTGCAACGCGAGCCGCGACAGAACGGTATAAGGAAAAGAGGAGACAGGAAACCCCTTTGTTTAAGAAAAAAAAACAAATTCAGGACGATGGCGTCCAGTGCCCCCTCCTAGCCAAAGTGAAGTTAGAACAGCAGTTCCCGTCTGAATAACAACAAAGCCGCAGGTGCTGATGGACTACTGGCTGAGATGTTCAAGAATGGCGGCTATGAGTTGTGCAGTTGGATGTATCAGCTCATATACCTATGACCTATGACAACGACAGAATTAATGTTGTATGAGTTTGCCGGTCACTGCGTTAGACCTGGAAAGTCAACTATCGACCAGGTATGCACATTACGACAAATCCTGGTGAAAACCAACGCAGTTTTTTCGAGAAAGAATCAGTAACAGTGGGTTTGGCAGTACATGAATGAGGTCGAAACAAAATTAATGGTTTCAACAAGCAAATCGTCCTCCCGATTAGATGAAAGGGTGAACGTTGATAACCGTTATAGTGTCGCAGTAGTGGACGAATTTACTTACCTCGAATGTGCCGTGAACAGAAGCAATAACGTCACCCTTGAAATCAAACGGAGAATTGTGCTTGCACAGAGGTGTTAATTCGGGCTAAGCAAGCACTTCAGAGATAAGACCCTCTCTCGAGAAATAAAGATCGAAATCTATCAGGATCTCTCACAACCTGTCTTGCTGTATGGCGAAGGATCCTGGGTCATATCGCCACTCTGATGAAACATCACTAAATATATGCTCCTATAATAGACAACAACGAGTATCGACGACGGACGAACTGCGAGCTTCATAATCTGTATCTCGACATCCACGTAATTATGCATCCAGGGAACTGATTGATTGAAAAAAGGTTGTAGCAACCGTAAATTCGGTTCTTATCACCGAATTGCGGTTGCCACAAACGAATTGAGGTTGTCACGACCGATTTTAGTCGTCACAACTGAAATTCGGTTGATTGATTCGGTTGTGACAAATCTTGAAATATTTTCGCGGTTGCCGCAACAATACTTTGATTTGTATTAATTTAGTAATCGCAACCATTCATGTAGTTCTTCCAAATAAACTCATATATCGCAAATGTGTATCATGTTGTTGCAAACGAGTTCTCGTTTGCATCAAACGCGTACAAAATTACATTTGTCACAATTTAAAAAACGTTTGCGATAACTGAAATTAGCCATTTTTCTAATGAGAGCACAGATTACGAAGAACGTAAATTTCTCACATTCTGTCTTTTTTTTAAACAAACTTTATGGGTAAAACCAAAATCATAAAAGTTGGAAACTTAAACAAAAAAGTGCTTATGGAAGCCATAAATAAAAGTTTTAATTAGAACTCGGTTGCTGTAACCGAAAGAACAGTTGGTGGAACCGTTTTTCGTTTCTCGCAATAATTTTTTCAGCTCTAATTTTTCATAACTCGTTAGCTGCAAACATTTTTCGGTTCTCCCAAACGAAATGTCATGTATGGATACACAAAGTTCGTTTCTCCCAACTACAGTCCCCAAACGAACTTTAGTTATCTGAGATTTCGTTTGGAAGGAAGCAGTTTTTTCTTTGTGTGTATAATAAATGATCTTTCTGTTTTTTATAAGAATAAAAAAAATAAATAAATAAATGGTTTCCCATTACATCCCATAAAGGGACAGGGGAGAGCTTCTGATTCGGACCTTCAGTTTAACACCGATTCCGAACGGTATTTTGAGAAGCTTTTTCATGGCTATATACTCGATAGTGTCGCAGTCACTATGCGAGGTGACCGTCGCCGAATGAATTGTAAGGTGGTCAGAGCAGGGTTCGAACCCAGGATCTCATATACAAGAGTCGCGCACACTAACCATTGCACCACCGAAGAATACTGGAAAATAAATCATTAATTTTCATTTGTGACACTATCTAAATTCGGTTGTGACAACATCTAATGAGATTGTGTCAACCTCTAATGGGGTTGTGCCAACCTCTAATGAAGTTTTTTTTAACATGTAATGAGGTTGCGTCAACCTCTAATGAGGTTGTGTCAACCTCTAAATTCGGTTGCGGCTAATTCGGCTGAGGGTGCGTATTAAAAAAAAACGCATTTACGCTGGCTAGGTCATGTCAGTAGAATGGATCAGGAATCGAAAAATAGGACGACCAAAACTGTCCTGGAAAGACCAGGTGGAAGATTTCCTGCGAGAGCTTGGTGTTACCTACAGGAAGAGAAAAGCG
Source organism: Phaonia tiefii (assembly GCA_963931995.1). Lineage (NCBI taxonomy): Eukaryota > Metazoa > Arthropoda > Insecta > Diptera > Muscidae > Phaonia > Phaonia tiefii. The sequence goes on from OZ008371.1 coordinate 211,222,733, forward strand.
GAAGATCGAGCCGGTTAGATAAACATGTTTTCGTCATTTTGTAAGGTCCTTAACTCCTCTGGGTTGTTTGTGGCCACCTAAGTAAAATCTAAGTAAAATTTTAAGTTTTCCCACACGATTCCGCACATGTAATACACTTCCTGGTATTGTGTCATAAAAAGACATTTGGCACGTATCCGTGTTAAATTTAATCCCATATAAGCACACACACACAAACATTGAAAGGTTTAAGACATTTCTAAATTAGTATAACATTAGCTTCCGGCCACGTTGAGATTCCATGACAAAACAATATATGTATTGACAAAAAGAAACAGTTTCCATGCTTATGTATTTGAGTTTTTTCTTATTTCATTTTGTGACTTAGACTCAGGTGATTTCAGGAAATAAAAGAATAATAATAGCAAAAACATCTTGCAACAACTTTATTCTTTGTCTGTAATTCTTTGAGACAATTTGTTGTAGCTTCTTGTCTATAGCGGTGATGGGGAGGGAACAACAACAGCGCCAATAAAAGTATGATTGGATAACACTTAAGCATCCGGGACAATTCCTCACAACGATGTCGCCGGAACGTCGACGACGACGTCAACTCAAATGAAGCTGAAAATAAGGGCAGTGAACTGTGTTTCATGTATAATAATATTAAGGTTATTGTTATGTATTGAAGACGATAGCAGGGAACAATAAATTGTAAAGATTATTAAAAGTTAAAAAAAAACATGTTTTATTGTAAAAAGAAAGTCCGTGATCGTACACATCATCTCTCGAATCAACCAATCTCTTGACCAAATCAACAACCTAACGAATGATTTTTGTAAAAATTCTTGCTGTTTGTGTTGAGTTTGCAGAAGTTTTGACACAAATCTTGCGACAAGTTCTTAGTTTATTCAGTATGAAATGCGGAAAATGGCAAGTGAAGTGAATGTGATGTGCATGATAAGGTCGTGAATGAGTGAAATCTAATCAACTTATTGCGATATTATTTTTTGATTTAACATCATAAAATTATAGGAATTCCATTCTAAAAATTTCAAATCGCCGCTGCAATCTACACTGGAATTACGACGCAATCAAAAATACACTCTTACAATATTTGCAGTTTATTCTTGGGTTTTTTTTAAAAGACTCGTACAACTTTACGTCAATACAGAATGGAGATAAAGAATACACATTGGTGCAGCTTAATTAGGTTTAAGAGCGAGAAAAAAAAACAAATTCTGAAAATATAGAAGTAATTAGTCAAACACAAAAAAAACTGAAGAGAGGCGAATATGATGGAAGGGAAAACTAAAAAAGAGTATTGGGAAATAACTGAGAAGAACTGAAGCATTAGGCAACGAGTTTCTGATCTTTCAGTAATTCGAACAGAGATTGCTTTCAGTCAACTCACTGTCCTATCCCCCATCCATGTATCGGGTTTTTCAATAAGAGCGCTACAAAAGTTTTTTTTTAAATAAAACAAAACCGGTTTTAGATACCAATGACATTCTTTATTCCTGTGAAAGTACGTTCGATGCCATTATGTATGGAACTCGATTTATTTTGCATGGCTACCACGGGCACGCTTGCAGAAGTCCAGACGCTGAACCCAATTTTCGACGGTGTTCAAGAATAAATCGGCCGATACTACTGCAATTTCACGTTCGATATTCGTACGAAGTTCATCAATCGTCGCTGGCTTGTTGGCATAGACCATAGACTTGACGTAGCCCCACAGGAAATAATCTAACGGCGACAATACGCACGACCGAGGCGGCCAATCGACTGGGCCATTTCGTGAGATAACACGTTCACCAAACTTGGTTTCCAATAAATTGATTGTGACATTCGCTGTGTGGCTTGTGGCGCCGTCCAGTTAGAACCACATGTCCTCCAAGTCCATATTATCCAATTGGGGCCAAAAATATTCGGTTATCACATTATCGATTTACTTTTGTAGCGTCTCTGTTGAAAAACCCTTTATGTATATCTATCTATGGGCTCATTTATGCGGTGGCAAAAGGTTAAAGGGTTAACAAGCAATTTCATGGAATATTTGCATTTACGATTCTACACACGACAGCAAAGAACCCATAAACACTTTGAATACTTTCTGTTTCGCTCCTCTCGCCACGTTGCTGTAACGGTTAGGAACCACCGCATGGATAAACTGGCGAGAGACGACACAAACGCACGAAAATGCTTTATTGAGTTTGTGAAAATTGAGTTACTACTACAATTATGATTGCCGGTCATGCAAAGTGGGACCAGGACAGCTGCGAGAGTGAGCAGTGGCTACAATGGAAACCATGACAAACTCGATTATATTTAGATGGGTCTACGACAACGACATCGACGAGCACCTAATAACCACTTGACTTTGTGGCTCAATTGAATTCGATTTATTAGAGACAACAGCATTATGGCTGGCTGGTTGTAAAAATACACCGACGACGACGACGAATGGGTATTCAAACTAATTGACTCTGATGTCAATAGTCATATTCATATTCATATTTTTTTCTGTGCCGATATGATTGTTTGATTTTGTGTTGATGACAACAAGCAGAGAGAGGAAGAGGATACAACATCTAAATTAAATTTACCTTGTCCAACACGAAGGACATAACGATATTCTATTGACCAATGATAAATTGTCCTTATACTGTAAATGTTCCTGTCACTTTCGACCGTCTTAACATGTAAGCAACGTTTATCCTTCATGCCTCTTACTATTGTTATGTTTTTTTTCTATTAATCGATTAATTTTTCAAATGATTTGTATTGGTATTAAATATATGATTAGATTTTTTTTCCAATAAATACTTATTGCTTTCTGTTTAAATGAAAAGAGGATTACTTTATTGAATATTTAATGGATGATAATGAAACCTCATTACAATGTCACAATGACCTCTTCGTAGTTGTTAATACGCAATAGAAGACGCTTAGTTAGCGGGAGACACTGCTACTCCCACATTATTGTTAGGGTATTTCTCGGACACTGGGGTCTAGTCGTGACTAGGGTGCCCAAAACCGAAACCGAAAATTTCGTTAACCGGTAAAAGAAATATGTTTGTCCAATAACCGTAAAACCGGCTTCATGTTTGAAATCAAAAATTGTCCACGTCATTTAATATTTCCATTTTTTAAATTTAATTCAGTTCAGTTGGCCGTCGGTGGTGCAATGGTAGTGTTTACGAGATCGTGCGTTTGATATCTGCTCTGATCACCTTACATTTTATTCGACGACGATAACGTCGCTTAGTGACGGCGGCACTATAGAGTACTTAGCCCTGAAAAAGCTTCTCAAAATACCGTTCGGAACCGGTGTAAAACTGTAGGTCCCAATCAATGAGCATAAAACTAGAGAGCGCACAGCTCATTGCTTGTGGAAAGCTCTCCCCAATCCCTTTATGGGATGTAATGGGACACCATTTTTTTCAGTTCAGTTCAGTACAACTCAGTTTAGTTGACTTCAATTCAGCTCAATTCAAATCACATCAATACAATTTACATCAGTTCAAATTAAATCAGTTCATTTCAATTCAAGTTAATTCAGTTCAAATCAACACCTTTCAATTCGGTTCCGTTCAATTCGGATCACTTCAATTCAGTTAAGTTAAGTTCAGTTCAGATCAGTTCATTTCTACACCGTTCAGTTCAATTCAATGCAATTCAATTCAATTAAACCAAAATGGAATCGCAAAAATCAGGGTTCGTATTTCGTAACCCAGGATAACTCATTATTATTGCCGTGGGGAATAGGTAGCGATCGTTTACCCATTACCCACAGGGTTTGGGGAATATAAAGGGTAGCTACTCAGGACAATGGAAATTACCCATCACGATTACCCTCAGGGTAATGGGGAAAATAATTGGTAGTTACCCACGACGTTGGGGAATTACCCATAACCCACAGGGTAACGGGCAAAATAATGGGTAGAGACCCACGACAATGGAGATTTATCCATCACGATTACCCACGGCGATGGGTAATGGGTTACCCATACCCATTTTTGATCGAAAATATAAAAAAATTATAACAAATTTCTATATCTCGGAAACGGAGCGTTCAATCGAAAAAATAACCAATTTTTGCGAATTTCTAAGGGTTTTGCTTAAACTGGTCGAATAATTATTTTTCAAAAATCGCTAAAATAAGAAAATCTCTAACATAAAAACTGACGATAACTCAGAAACGGTGCGTCCAATCGTAAAAACAATAAATTTTGTACATACGTACGAAATATAGACATGAGGCGTTTTAGCGATTTTTTATACGAAAAATTTTAGTTTTAGCGATTGTCATGCTATATTGAAGACATCCATTGGTTAAAGCCTCCTATGGAGGTAAAATTTTTATTATTTTATCGATTGGATTTATTGCCATTTTTTTATTTTAGCGACTTTCTTATTTTTGCGATTTTTTAAGAAAAAAAACTTCCATACGAATTGGACCACGTTATGAAGAACCCTTAGGAAGCAGCAAAAATTGGTTATTTTTTCGATTGGATCCGAGATATAGAAATTTTTTCGAATTTTTTTATATTTTCGATCAAAAATGGGGATGGGCTAATCTGGGTAACCCATTACACATCTCCGTGGGTAACTACCCATTATTTTCCCCTTTACCCACAGGGTAATGGGTAATCGTGATGGGTAATTTCCCATCGTCATGGGTAACTACCCAGTATTTTCGCCATAAAAAAAAATAAATGGTTTCCCATTACATCCCATGAAGGGACCGGGGAGAACTTCTCACAATCACTGAGCTGTGCGCTTTCCAGTTTTCACTCACTGATTGGGACCTACAGTTTTACACCGATTCCGAACGGTATTTTGAGAAGCTTTTTCATGGCTGTATACTCGATAGTGTCGCCGTCACTAAGCGAGGTGACCGTCGTCGAAAGAAATTTTAAGGTGGTTGGAGCAGGAATCGAACCCAGAATCTCCTGTACAAGAGGCGCGCACACTACCCATTGCACCACCGACGGTCACGTTCATTACACATTCCCCACGACGATGTGTATGGTTTACACATGGGTTGAATTGAATTGAAATATTTGAATATTCAATTGAATTGAAAATTGGCTTTCCACAAAAGTAACCTTTCGAATAAACCGAAAAACGTTATTTCAAAAATAAAGGTGTTTTGAACACTCCACACCCATAGAACTAATTGTTTGAAAAGAGGTTGTGGCAACCGCAATTCGGTGGTAACAGCCGAATTACATTTATCGAATTTACTGGCATAACTAGTTTTGAACTCCATGACAAGCTCATCTTCAGATGCCCAACTACTTTGCCTGAATTGCTACCACCGGTAGATCATCAATCGTTTACCATATACAAACTTTCTTACATGAAATTTATTTCGAATGTTTAGTTGTTTCCTAAAGATCTTGGACATGACTGAGCTAGCTTACCTTTGCCTGTTTTACCCTGTTTTAGAAGGGCACCTTAGACCAGCGGATTGTCATCTTCCAGTGTAAGGTGCTGTCAGTTTGATTTTCAGAATGTCGGGCGCAAAGTCGGTTAGTGTAAGGCGAAACAATGCCTGACACAAAAATCGGCCTGGCTAATAGTCGGCCGACAAGTCCGCAGGTCGAAGGTGACGGTCATATTTCTGTTCATCCCTCGATTGAGTAAGTGGGATGTAATCGCTATGATTATTCTAACTGGTATCTCCTTTGTTGTAGCAAAACCAATTTATTCTCGAATAGATTTTCAACCTGTTTAAGGTTGTCCCAGTCAGATTTTATAGTACACTTCTTGGTTACCATTTAACTGTCCAAACTAGAAAGATGGCTGTTCAAATGTCATTAATACACCATCCATTCCCTTTGTGGTCGTGAGAGTAAAATCGGCTTTGAAAACATGACAATTTTATTAAATTCCTCATTATTGTTTCACTAAAACGATGAATGTGAACGAACAGTCTCCATGTGTTTATGTACCATTGTACATATACCTTGGAGTAATTAAAACCACAAAAACCTTAGGAATCACCTCCTCGCCACCCTCATTGGGACGGGCTAGCCACAACAAATAGCTAACTAACCAAAGCCGCAGCCACTCTTACTGGCATCAGCAGCAACAGCAACAGGACCACCAGATAACCTCCACCTCATTTTCGCCCACTGGCATAAAGCAATCGCACCGTCATTGTCACCGTCGTCAGTGCCATCCATGTTAGAAGCAACAGATAGTTTCCTTACCAAGAAATGCTTTGTACCTAGTGTTGTAGTAGTTGTCGTCATTGTTGTTGTTGTACTCGAGTATTGCATTATCTGCCAAGTGTTGAAACGTTGTCGTCGACAAAAGCAGATGGTGGCAGCGTAGAAGAAGAAAAAAAAACAACCTTAAAAGTCTTTTAAATTGCCCACGTTAATTCGTGAAGGGAGTGGTGGGATGGGGGTGTATGCTAGCTTTACAATTATATTCACATTTGCTCTCACATGCATGCATACATACATACATATGTATACACTAGGGTGTAATGAAACCTGCTTTTTTGAAATTTCACACCAGGAGAGTACTTTTTTGTGAGGGTACTTTTTGTTGTGCCACACCTAATGTACATATTTGACAAAAAAAAAAAGAACTATTTAACTTTTTATGGTCCAAATACTGTTCAAATTTTCATAAATTATTTAAAATGTTGCGAATTCTCTTTAAATATTTTATTTTTTATATTTTAAAGAATAGGACAAAAATAGGCGAAGAAAAATTAAAGATTATGTATTTCTCTGCAAGGGGTTTTCAAAGGTTGTTTATACAAAATTGTAATGGTTTGAATCTGGGGGGTTCTATGCCACAGCTGATCAACCTTAGAGTTGGCGAAACATGCAGGATAAAGTAAGAAAGAGAAAAGTCGATAGATGACTAGAAGTGTGTAGGGTTGCGTTTTTCACACATTTGCCTTTGTGCATTGAACCAAAATTTACTTTCCTAATTCAGTGCATGAATGATTCGCGAATTAATTAAAAAAATAATGCTTCGTTTACAGTTCTGGCAACACCTTTTCCAGTTTCATTGAATTGATGGCCTTTTTTACATACCTTTTTTACAAATACATAATAGAAAATAGTTCAATGGACAGAAAACAATATCCACCCTAGGAGCATTTTCTTTGTGGCGTATACCATGAAATTTTGAATTTTTTTACAATGAAAAATATGCCAAATTGTTTGGCTACACATTAACAAACAATTTATATCAAAATGATAACCAATTTACATCAAATCGATAACAAACATACAACAAATTGATGACAACCCCACATATAATTGACGAAAATGTACAGAAAATTTATGAAAAATTTACATCAAAATGGTGAAAAATTTACTTCATATTGATGACAAACTTACATCAAATTGATGAAGAATGTACATTAACCTGATGTAACGTTGTCGTTGAATCAACGTAAACTATTGATGATTGATGAATGAAACATTGGTTAAACATTCTTCATCAATTCAATGAAAAGTGTCGTAGGTTGGAAAATTATGAAGCTTTTTCTTCCGGTGCGGAACTCAAAATTACAGAACAAAGCGTTTTCATTATTGAGAAGTAGTTTTAAAATAATGAAGGCTTTTGGAACAGTAGCATATTCAGTGAAGAGGCTCATTTTCCTCTGAATGACTTTGTTAATCATCAAAATTATCAAATTCACTTTTCAGATAATACACGACTGTTTGTTGAGAAGCAAATACATCAACAACTTGCCAATAACAGATAATGGTGCTCTGTCGCGGTATTATAATCTAGTTTTGTTGTTCCTCAATTGCACGATATGCATGCGGTTCCAACAAGATGGTGTTACATGCCATACAAACTGAAAATATGTAATTCAATTACATTCAACCTTGCGTGCATTTTGTGACACCCTTACTTTAAATCCTTTCTATCTCAGAGATATCCTTTCAAAAACAAATCCATACTTTTTGTCATTTCAGAAACTTTCGGTGCAGATTATGATTTTGCAGTCGCTATATACGAATAAGTGTCTTCCAACAAAGTTTTTCACTTTCTACTCCTCCCTGACATCATTTTTTTGAAAATGCTATAAAAAAAACTACTGAATATTTTCTCAAATTTCTTTTTTTTATTTGAAAGTACAATCCTTCCGGTTAATAATGGAAAATACTTTCATTCAAATGGCTGCCTCGGCTGGCCATGCAGTAGCCTACACGATCGGTCCAATTTTTAAGCACATTATCGATTATGTGCAGCTGTATTTCACCAATGGCTTCACGAATATTGTCCTTTAAAGCGTCAATTGTCTCTGGCTTGTCGGCGTAACACTTATCTTTGAGGGCACCCCACAAATAATAGTCCAACGGTGTCAAATCGCAGCTCCGAGGTGGCCAAACGACATCAGCTCTGCGGCTGATAATGCGATCTTCAAAAACAGGGCGCAAAACATCGAGTGTAGCTTCGGCTGTGTGGCACGTAGCGCCGTCCTGTTGAAACCAAATGTTGCCAATATCCTCCTCTTCAATTTTTGTGAACAAAAATTCAAAAATTAATGTAACGGCCACTTCTTGCTCATTTTCGAAGAAAAATGGCCCAATTATGCCTCTGGACCAAAATCTGCACCAAACAGTGACTCGTTTTGGGTGCATCGGCTTTTCAATGTATGCATGTGGGTTTTCTGTGCCTCAAATGCGGCAATTTTGCTTGTTTACATACCCGCCAAGATCAAAATGAGCTTCATCTGAAAATATGATTTTTTTTGGCAAAATCGGCAAGTCGATCGCAGGCCCATTTTCCCCATATTTCCCAGCGTTGTTGAAGCGTATACACAACCATATTCGTTCAGCGGAAGGATACAACTAATTATCTGTCAAATCAGACATGAGCTAAGTGTTACCATTCACGAAATAAGCACTAGTTGAAAAAAAAGAAGTTAGATGACGGACCCTTTACTATAATTGTACTTTTAGTACCATTCGCATCCCAAATGCGATTGTACTAGCAGAGACACTCTCACCCTGCACTTCTCTCACACATGTAGCGAGTAGCTCTGGCATTCACACGAGTCCGGGGAAATCGTGTACATTTATTTGTGTTGGTCGCCAGGATAGCTAGGCACGTAATGAGACCACACCGTGGCACAAAGGAACTACAAACTGGCATTGCTGTTGTCGCTTTTATAGTCGCCACCGCCTTATGGTTGTCACGACTGTTTTTTTTTTATTGCCTCTGCTTCAGTTTGTGTCTCCTTTGACCAGTCTTGCATGCAACACTGCCTGGGCCCACGCCAACGTCCACATTCACTGCTGGCCCAAACACCTCACCCCGTGGATAGGTCCTTCCACACATGTGGAGAAGCAACAATCCCCATAGAGATTGAAGAACGGAAAAGAAAAATGGCAAACATGATATCAATATGCAACAAACGGAAGTTTTGGCCATTTTGAATAATTTAGTTTGCCTCTTATTTTCTGGCTTTGTTCGTTGGGGAAATCGACAAAAAGTAGTAGAGGAGGAGAACCAAATGAATTGGCCTGTCTTGTTATTGTGTGTGTTCGTCTGTGTTTTTGTGTTTGTAACTTTCCTGATGGTCCTAATTTGATTGACATTTAAAAGGGTTGCTCTTGTTGGTTTCTTGTATTGGGCCGGTTAATATAATTTTCTAGCAGTTATTTATATGAAAAACGACTTGATTGAAGTTTCAAATTTCTGGCCATGGCTTAAAAGGCATAGTAAGTTGTTTTCCAATGTGAATTGGCCAATAAGAAACGGAAAATGCCTAGATTCTAATATTCGATTATAAATTAATAAAATTGATGCGAGGCAACCAAGAAAGGATGAAACACACACGATCCTGCGACTATTTTTTGCAATCTTTTTTTTGTTCAAGCTCGATATACTAAACAGACAAGGCGCGTATTAAAAAGATAATAGGTTTTTAGTTGATGTCTACTGGGCTGAAATAAATCACCTTATACATTTAAAGGTTTTTGAAGTCAAAGGATTTTTGACATGGGGAAACTTCATTCTACATCAACACTGAGAGAGAGGAATAGCACATTTGAATAACGCAACTGCGTCGGAGTGAAATCGTTTTGCATTTTCCTAATGTTCGATATCCAGCATATTTCAGCAAAAATGCACAAGAACTTTTGAAAATAAAAATTGAGATTCAAAGCTTGAACCTCAGAATCTATATTTGCTGGCCTAATGAAGAACTCTGGCAACGCACAAGTAACATTCCTATTGAATTGAAGAAACTGGACTTGAACCAGCCATATACATAGGCCCAATTTTTGAGCTGAAAATCATCTTCGATCAATGATAAAACATAATTTCAACTCTCAATTCATTTGTTGTGTTAATATTTGATAGTCGTTTAAACAGGAAAATTTGGGCATTTAAATTATGATCAAGCGACCATATGATTTTGACAGCAAACAAAAAGAACAACAAACACAAAGCTTCAGTAATTGTTTACTGTGAAAAATTATAAGCATCATTCTAGTTGAAATAACAATAACATTTTATAATTAAACTGTAGTGCAGTCTCAACTTCATTTCTGCTCCAATACTTTCCAATTTCATAAAATATTTTGTATTTTATCACTTTGTCTTGTAAAAAACGCGCGAAACAATACATCAAGTAACGATTAGCTGATAAATGTATAAATACCGGTTATTTTTTCGTGACTTTTGCCTCTGTTGCCATATACAAAGTAAGATTTGACAAAACACTGAAAAACACTTGTCGTATTTAAAGTCAGACCAAACATAAATCAAAAGTCAATTTTAAAGAACCATTCCAAAAATTAGGCCTTAGACAACCAACGTCCGACATTGCATTGCTAGAGCTGCACTTGAATGAAACCCAAAAGGGTGTCGCAGATCAGAAGGACCACCAAATACTCGGAAACCATGCCTGAAAAAGGCATTTACGACAACTCGTCTATCATGAAATCAAATTAAAATTCCAGAGACAGAATTGTTAGGAAAGAATTCGTTGACGCCTCTTCTCCTCTTTGAAGTTGATTATTTAAAAAAAAAAAAAGGCAGACATGTTCCGGCCGTTCGGCTATAATTTTTTAAAGTGTGCTTTTATTGTGTGCTGCGTCCCTTGTTGCGTGTGCTGAGCTTACTGCTTTGCCTGTGATGCTGCGGTCGGTGAGATAGCATCTCAATGTTGAAGTAAACGGTGTTAAGAATCTGACAAGAGATACAACTTTCCCTCAGAGAGTAAATCAAAATTCCGAACGAATTGCAAGATATGAGCCTGACAAAATTATCACTTTTTTTTTGCAAAAATGACACCGAGGCCCCAAATCTTTGGAGGCCCATAAAAAAGTCCATGACTTTGGGCAAAACTGGGAGACACGGGTATTTTTTTTTGGTCTTTTATCACGTAGTGGTGTCCGTATATGGTTATAATTCCATGACTTAAAAAATTACACACAGTGCAATTAAAAAATTTTCGGGAAATTTTTCACTTTTGCGGCTACCTAAACTCTACCTAAGCGCTAGCTAAACAGTGTTAAGAATCATTCCTAGGAAGTTCATATGTACTGAGATCTTCGGTACATTTTTGTAGTTGATTGTTTCCTTGAATTTTGAACGGTTTGCTACCTATGGACCTGAACAGGGGAAAAAAGATAAAAAAATTTTATATGTTCACAATTTTTGTTCTTTATGACAAGAGCTAAATCAAGAGAGTAAATCAAAATTCTGAACGGTTTGTGAGCCTGACAAAATTATCACTTTTTTTTGCAAAAATGACACCGAGGCCCCAAATCTTTGGAGGCCCATAAAAAAAGTCCATGACTTTGGGCAAAACTGGGAGACACGGGTCTTTTTGTTTGGTCTTTTATCACGTAGTGGTGTCCGTATGTGGTTATATTTTTTCGTGTTGCACTGTGTATTCGTTCCGAATTAAACGGCGGAAAAACTGATTACACTTGGAAGAAAACCCCAAACACTAAAAACAAAAAACGGCTCTGTCCCAAAACATAGTTATGGTAGTATTCTACATTTATTATTGACGGAGCTGTATAAACATATTTATAGTTGCAAATTGCAAACAGATTATGTTTGACGACAATAATAGCTAGCATACGTTATGTTGTGTGTTATAAACATATAGTTTTTGATGCAAATTATAATATAAGTCATAAAAATTTTAGTTTATTTTTGCAGTTTACATTAATTTAAAATATATTTAGTTAATCCTGTTAAACTTGCACAACTTTGGAAACTCCATATAAGCCCCCAAATACTCGTACATGGACATCTTGTTAAGAATCGCTGCATCTACACTGAGATCCTGGGCATCTATTTGTAAGGTATCAATATGCGATTTCATATAGAAAATAAGTGAAGCCCAAATGTTGGTGTACTCGTTAAAATTGGAATATCATTTATGCGGTAGAGTGTTGTTGTTGGAAAGAGAAGATAGTTGACAGTACAGGGTTATTAAAAAAGGAGCGCTACAAGCTGACAAATCTGTCTTATTTTGTTGTTATATAAATAACACAAATATAACGTGTTTGCAGCTTGTCGCAAACATAGTATATTTGTGTCCAAACACATTGTGTTTGCTATTCAATATTACATGTTTGAGACACAATGATTAATAGGTTATAATACATATTTTTGCGACCCAAATGTGGATTTGTTCGTTGAAAACTGCTGAATACAAAAACGTGACAGACCACAAAGAAACAAAAAAGCAGCAGATCTCCAATTCATGAAAAAAGAGATCGCAAACATGTATGTACATGACTCCTGCAATATGTTGCTCAAGCCATATGTTTTTCAAGCCTTAAATAAGGAAATTAAGATCTGTAGCAACCGAATTCAGTGAAATTAAGCTATTCCATAATAACCCTATACTGAATTCTTTACGAATCAATAAAAATATTTTCATATAGAAAATAAAGATTAATTAAAAACCTGTGCTTTTGTACCGAGGTTACTACATCTTGCATGAATTTTGGAACACACTTTATTAATTAACGAAATTTCTCCGTTGATACCTTTAAAACTTTTGCTAGGATATGGTGTCTAGTCTAAATCGAGATCTAGCGATTTTTAGTATTTTCTTTACAATTTCCATAGAGTTTTTAAAATGTTGCTAACATTTTAATAATTTTCCAAACAATGGTTTTACTATTTAACGGAATATAAAATCGTATTAATGAATTATTTATCAATTCATTGATCGTATCTTTCCATCACTAAGCTAAAGGTGCCGTCAGACTATGCAAGTAAAGTGCTTGCAGCAAGCGTTCCAAGAATTCCCATTTTGAAAATTGCTTGCAAGTGCTTGCAGTGGGCAGTCACACTATGAAAGGAAAGTGCTTGCTGCAAGCGACTTTTTCCTTGCATGCAAGCAAACTTGCTGCAAGCACTTTTCGGGTCGGCACACCATGCAAGCGCAAGAGCTTGCTGCATGTGCTTGCTGCAAGTGAGTTTTGACTGTGTGTGGTTATTTATATCGCTTGTATGAACTAGTCACACCATGCAAGTTTTCCTGGTGCAAGTGCTTGCATGCAAGCAAATCACTTGAAGCAATCGCTTGCATGCAAGCACTTTTCGGGTCGTCACACCATGCAAGTTATGCTTGCATAGTCTGACGGCACCTTAAGAGCTAAAGTGTAAATGAGCTTCCAAAAATAAATTTTTGACGTAGAATACGTCTTACCTTACGGTATGAGGAGTCATGTCAGGTTTTTATTGTCGTAATCTTTATTTCATTGAATTTGAGGAAACGGCTAGATGAATTTTTTTTGTAGGTAAATGAAGATGTTATCTTTCGTTTGATATACATTTCATATTGGTTGATATATTTCTAGTATTTTAATTTCTCAAATGAAAATTGTTTAAACACATACACTCAAACATACATATGTGTGGTGTTTGGTTGAGTGTTTTTGGTTGCTCAACATTGCTTAGGAACATGTATCTAGTAAAAAGTGAAACGAACAGCAAGCTAATGTTGCTTGGCAACATGTATCTAGTAAAAAGTGAAACAAACAGTAAGCTAACGTAATAAAGCTTTTTTGCGAAAGCTTCAATAAAGCTGTTGTAACATTAATTTTGAATTGTAAAGCGTAAAGCTTTCACACAACGCTCGAATGCTAATGCGAAGACTCGATAAGGTAAACCTTTTTTAATATTAGGGCGGCCCTCACAACATTCGCAGAACTTATTTCAATAAAAATATTAATTAAAATACATAAATTAAATTAAGTTTAAAAAAATTGAACATAATATTTTTTTTTTTAAACGGACTTGAATCAAATGCCGTTGGTAAATATAAAAATTACAGCAGACAGTTGTCCGAGGCCTTCGGCCACGGACTGTCCCTGCAGGCTGTGTCAGAGACACGGCCATTAAGTTTAACGTAGAATACGCCATCCGATAAGACAGAAAACATATATAACAATAAATGATAAATAATATAAGCAAATGAATTTATTGTTATATATGTTTTCTGTCTTATCGGATGGCGTATTCTACGTTAAACTTAATGGCCGTGTCTCTGACACAGCCTGCAGGGACAGTCCGTGGCCGAATCCCTCGGACAACTGTCAGCTGTAATTTTTATATTTTAAAAATCATTAGCGTGACAGGTATTCGATTAGTCAAATATACAACCGAAGTCAAAGAAACAACCAAAGAAATACAAGTGATTGATTTAAAAGTCAACGAAAATTACCTAGATGACGCGGAATTGATGGAAATGGTAAAATTTCCCAGAAAACAAATTAAATGAAAAAACAATTTAACCACGTTTTTTTTTTTTGTTATCAAAAAATAACAAAAGCAGTATTCGATTTTGTTATCAATATTTTATTTTCAAACCGAAACATCAGAAACAAAAATTGCGTTTCCACCATCTAGTATGATTTTTCTATTTGACTGAAGTCCAAGTTACCGCATATAGTTATCTAAATAAATTTACTTTAAGTTTATAGCATTCGATCTTTCAATTGTTGTTTTTCAATAATTGTTCGGTTCAAGATCAATAACTATTAAAAAGTATTTTTCTATGAAAAATTACATTTTAATAGAAATATTAAAAATAAATAAATGAAATTGATTATTATGGTGGATGGTTGGGAATAGAGATATGTATTTCAATGCGCACCAAGGCGTATCATCAGCCCCCTTCTCCACAAGTATTTAGATAACTATATCATCACACATTATAGGGATAAATAAAACTCAACTTAGCGAGAATTGTCTCAATACTCCTACTTGTGCGAAAGACTTCTACAACAAACACTTTGCCATAACCATCAATGTTTACAACATTGCATAGATATTTGTTGTTTCAAAAATGAAACAACACAACGATTGCTATGAAATCGACGTTAGAGTGTACCGTCCTCAAATTGTATTCGTTGAAGTTTATATTATTCGATATTTCAATTGTTATGTTTTTCAATAATTATTCGGTTCAAGATCAATAACTATTAAAAAGTACTTTTTCTACGAAAAAGTATATTTTAATAGAAATATTAAAAAAGAAATAAGTGAAATTTATTATTATGGTGGATGGTTGGAAATATAGCTACATACATATTTCACTTATTAAGTAATCAATTTCACTTATTTCTTTATTAATATTTCTTTTACTTTTTAATAGTTATTGAGATGGAACTAAATAAATTTAGACCAAACTGTCGTTCCTTTTTTTATAAACTTATATTATAAACTTATATTTAAACGATTTTCAATAACTTTTTTTATTCAACTCTTTTTATAAACTTATATTTAATCGATTTTCAATAGATACATATAATACTTTTAAGAACATAAATAAATTCAGAGTCAACAAATACAAAGCAGGATATCTCGAAAACTAAACAAGGTATTAAACTAATTAAACGAATCAGTCGACTATTTGAATTGTCTCTCTTATAAAAACACCTTAAAACAAAACACATAGTTGCACACATTTTTGTACGAAACATTCATTTAAATTACTTAACATAAGGCATTAATAAATAACAGCATTTCAATAAGTTGTTTTTACAGTGTGTCATGGAAATGAAATGAATCAAAAGCTTTAAATAAAATATTAAACTGTATGAGCAACTTCAACTCTTCGAGGCGGATTATATTATATACCACTATGAATAAAAAGGTAACTAAAGGTGGAAAAGTTTATAACCCACCTATCCCCAAAGAGATAAAAGTCACCTCTTGTTTTAGTTAAAGCTTGGTATTCAGTTTATATGAAATTTTCGTTGCTATAAGAAGTAGTGTATAAAAAACATCGAAAATTCCATGAACCGAAAATTTCGCCCACTTTTCATTTGCCTGGTACTCAGCTGTTCGTGAAAATTCATTACAGGGTTGTTACGCCAAAGTTATTTTGTACGGAAACAATTGTTTGATAATTGTTTGGGTCCGAAATTTGGATATTTCTGTAGAAAACAGGGCATTCGAAAGTTCGATGGGTTTAGACAAATTTCTTATGTAGATACCATTTTTTTAATTGTTCTTCACCGTCTTTCGTTATTATTCAGTGCAGAACATTCCCTGCTATAGCCCCGTATTCAGTTTTCGGCTCATGAAATTTTCGTTATTTTTTATACACGTACTTCTTACGGCAAAGAAAATTTCCTAAAAACTCCATATTCAGGTCTTGCGAAATTTTCGTAAGGTCCTTTGTCCTTGTCCTTTATCTCTAAACATAAATCTTTGTTGCAGAGAGTTACCACCTATCTCTGGTTTACTTTGCGTACGCATGGGGGGTGGTGTAAGTAGGGATGTCAGATTTGAGCCCAACAAAAAAAAGTAGTAGTAGTGAGTAAAACATCCAGTAATAGTAAGAGTATTAAAGGTCCCTTTTTGTTATTAAAAAAACCATAAAATTTAGTGCAGAAAAATAAAAATTAAAACTAAAAAACATCAGTAGAGAAGTGTAACAATTTATAAATTAAATAAATTAAAGAAAACCCGAATAATCTGAGAGACCAACAATATTTTTTTAATAAACATTACATCTAGACAGCACCCGAATTCTGTAACTTTTTAACGACAAAAATCTTTAAAGTTAAATTGATAAAATTCGAAATTTTGTATTAAAATTTTACGACTTTTATCAATTTAACTACCGATTTTTGTCGTCAACAATTTACAGAATTCCGGTATAACTGGTTTATATTTTATTTTTAAAAATAAAATGAGCACATTCTATTCTATATATAACTTTTTCCACGAATTACAAAAACTTGATTAACTATTCTATTTTTAAAGTCTTCTGTTTTTAAAAAATTTACAAACTCGTAGTCAGTGTACGTAAAAATAGATTTTTATTATTAATTCACTTTCTATATTTTCAATTAGAAGTTTATTTCGTTTTTTTCTCCAAAAATAAAACTTCAAACTGAATATTCTTTCTTAATAAACAATAACGAAAATTTCATAAACCGAAAATTTTGCTCACTTTTCATTTCCTTGGTAATTAGTTTTGCGAAAATTTCCCAGCCAAAATCAATCAAAGTGTTGTTACGCCAGAGTTATTTCAAACGAAAACAATTGTTTGCTAATTATTTGGGCCAGAATTGTGACATTTCAATAATTCTAAAACCCAACAAATTTTTCAAAAATTTTACGTTTGGAGATAAATGTGAAAATTTTGCAACAATTGAAATTCTTATTTATTGTTGGCATAACAGGTTTTAAGAAGCACAATTAGTAAAAAAAAAAAACCAGTTCGTCTGGCAACCCTAGATGTAGGTTTTAATTGTCAAAAATATCGCTTATGTCAAAATTCCGGTCCCAAACAATTATCAAATAATTGTTTCCGTATGCAATGACTGTGTTATTTTGCTTACAAAATTTTTCGGTGGTGCAATGGTTAGTGTGCGCGGCTCTTGTACATGAGATCCTGGGTTCGAACCCGGCTCTGACCACCTTCAAATTTTCTTTCGGCGGCGGTCACCTCGCATAGTGACGGCGACACTATCGAGTATCTAGCCATGAAAAAGCTTCTCAAATTACCGTTCGGAATCGGTGTAAAACTGTAGGTCCCAATCAGTGAGTGAAAACTGGAAAGCGCACAGCTCAGTGATTGTGAGAAGTTCTCCCCAGTCCCTTCATGGGATGTAATGGGAAACCATTTATTTTTTTTTTTTTAATTTTTGGAAAGAGCTGAGTACCACCAAGCAAATAAAAACTGATTGAAATTTACGGTCCACGAAGTCTTCTTTATTTTTCATACACGTACTTCTTATGGGAATGAAAATTTCGCAAGAACTGAATACGGGGATTATAACCGAACTTATCCCTTGCAACCAACCAAAAATTTATTATCTACCCTCGTGTAAATTTCACCATACACATATGAGAATGTATGTATGCAGATAAGAACGAAAAAAGTGTTGTATTGCATTTAATACTAATTTGACATGAACAATGAATGGAATGAAAAAAAAATAAAAAGAATAAATGGAAATGAAATAGTGCAATAACAAAAACAAAAAGAAGAACGAAAGCAACAACAATAAATTAACCTGTTTGTAATTCTTGGGTATTGTTCGGGATTTATTTCCACACCATTTTTTATTTTAATCGTCAATAGCACTTTAACACTTTAACCCCACTTTAAAAATAAATCACAACGGCAATAACACCACTCTTTACCTCTCATTTCCCTCCTACCATGCCTCTGTACTTGGGTTGTTGTTTCTTGCTGTTGCAGCTCCTGCTAGTGCTTGTGGTGCAACACACACATGCAGTTATCTTCCTTGTTGCTGCAGCAGTTTTTGCGATGAAGTGTGAAAAGCCCATTAAATGCCATTGTTTGTTACATTAAAAACTCTTAAAGCTTTAGTAAAATAGAAGAGAGAAAGGGAGATATCATACGATAACGCTGACAATGACTTCGACTACGACTACGAGACTACGACTACGTCTATGACTTTGTCATATGATGATGATGATGATGATGAGTGGGTTCGGGTGGTCTCGCTTGTTTCGTTCTGGGGCGCCTGCAGTAGTCAATTGTTGTGTATGGTTACAACTACTAAATGATGATGTGTAGCAGTTGTTGTGTTGTTGTTTACCCTCTTCCTTTTTTATTGTTATAGTATTGTTTACATTGTTATTGCTGTTGATGGTACAGTTTAAAGTAATACATACTACTACTACTACTACTCATAGTTGCACCAGTTGCAACAGCAACAGCAGCATCAATTGTTCGTTCTGATCTCATTCTCTCTGCTGCCGGGCTGATGATGTTATTGTTGTGTCTCGTCTTCATTTACTATCATCGCAGTGTGTGACAGAAGCTCAGTAGTTTTAGCCTCTAGAACAGAGCAGTAGCATTTGAAGCAATCGACAACGACAACAACGCACAATAACAACAACAACTGAACAATCTACGAACGACATTCTTGTAAGGGCCTAAAGGCATTACAACCATGTCCTCGACAACGATACAACAACAAGTCAAGATAAATATCAACAATTATTTGAATTTTAAAGTGGTAGGGCATATTGTTATTGCTATTGCAGTAGTGCATGATGGTGTTTTTGCTCATATCATATGGATAGGTGTGATAGGAATTTAAATTAGGATTTACTCATTTTAAAAAACAAACTGTATTAAGTAGTGATGCACAGAATCGAGGAACCGGTTATGCATTACCAACCGGACCGGTGCTTACAAGAACCGAAAACGGTTTCAAACGAGTCGAAAGACGGGTCCAAATGAACCGAAAGAAAAAACGTGTTCAAAAGAACCGAAACGTTTCAAAAAGACAGAAAAACCGATTCTAAAATATCTGAAAAATGGTTTGAAAAGGACAGTTCAACGGTTCCATAACAACAGGAACCAAAAGTGTTAAACTTTCAAACGAACCGAAAGACGGGTCCAAATGAACCGAGAACAGTTCTAAAGATCCCAAAACGGTTCTTAAAGGAGAGTAAAAAGTGTTCGAAAGAAACGAAAACGGTTCCAAAACGTCAGAAAAACGATTCTAATAGAACTGAAAAACGGTTTGAAAAGGACCGTTCAACGGTTCCATAACAACAGGACTCGGTTCCAAAGGAATCAAAAGTGTTAAAACTTCGGATGAGGGTATGAACCGACCGGACCGGTGCTTACGAGAACTTAAAACGGTTTCAAACGAGTCGAAAGACGGGTCAAAATGAACCGAAAAAGTTCTAAAGAACCGAAAACGGTTCTTAAAAGACAGTAAAAAGTGTTCGAAAGAAACGAAAGACAGAAAAACGATTCTAAAAGAACTGAAAAACGGGTTGAAATAACCGTTAAACGGTTCCAGAGTAACAGGACTCAGTTCCAAAGGAACCAAAAGTATTACACTTCGGATGACGGTATCGACATTTTTTTTTATCAAATTTTATATTCATTTAATAACTTAAACACTTAAGCCTCTTTAGCAGCCTTAAGCCGGAATCGGTCCAAATACCCGATTCTTCTCGGAACCGGTCTCGCCAGAATCGGTTCTTCAAATACGCGGAACCGCACATCACTAGTAGTATGTTTCACGCTAGCTGTTTGTAAAAATAAAATACACAATTTTAGTAAAAAATATTTTTTTTTAGTTTTTTTTTTTTTATAAAATTCATAATGAGGATATGGCATCAACAAATGGTTGTGACAGCCATCAAATCCAAGTAATTAGTTCTGCATGCAAATATGTTGTTTGGTACAACTGAATTAGTTTTTAAATTTGTTTACAATAGAATATTCAGCACTGCAGGATAATTTGATTGCTCGAACTAAAAGTCCTGGCAATCGAATTTCGTTCATTTCTTGTTACTGTGGCTTCAACTAAATATTTCAGTTCTTGCAACCAAAACTGAATTACAAATCAATTGATATGCACAAGTGAATAATGTGATAGTTCAAGGTTCTTGGTTATTATACAGTGGCGAGCAGATGTGGATACATCACAACCACATTTCACATTGTCCAGTTGTAAAACCCGTAAAAATACAACAATTTCTACCATGTTTTTTTGTTCTTATTCTTTATTAAATGTAGAAAAATTAAACATAACTGGATTCTCAAATATTTAATGGGAAAAATTGTAAACAGGTGTTTACATTGGGAAACTGGTACCGCATCAGCCGTTGACAAGTCGAACGAAAAAAATAACATTTGGAACTTAAACCGAAAAAAAAGCAATGTATCCACTTATGCTCGTTCGAAAACTAAATGTTTTTAATCACGTTGTTTAGTATTTTGTCCCACAATCTTTGGCTTTAATGACACTTTTCATTCGTTTGGCCATTCTTTTAACCAGTTTCGCGATGTGTTCCTCTGGAATATTGACCCACTCCGCATGTACCCGAGACCATTGTTCGTTCAAGTTCTGTTGTACAAAGCCCATAAATTTGCGATCGGGTTAAGATCCGAACTTTGAGCTGGCCACTGGATTGTGTTACATTTTTGACTGCTGAAATATAACTTTATCCTCGGAATACGCGCTTTTGTCCACAAAATGCAGTAAATTATGCTCCAAAATACTAAGATATCTTCGTTTTTCATACGGCCTTATTCCCGTTGTCGTCGTCGATGTCGTCATCTGATTTTTCCCAACTTTAGAACGTTATAAATGTATTGCCACATCGACAACAACAAAGTTTTTGATGTCTATGATCCAAAAACAACCCTCTTAAAATATTACGCAAAATTTTTTTTGTCCAAATGCCTTCAAGTCGCCAATAAAAATGGTGTCAATATCGTATTGACGTCGACGACGACAACGGGAATAAGGGCGATTAGTTCATCGATTTTTACCAATGGGCCGATATGCCACCAAGTAAAACGGTGCCAGAAATATTGCGATTGAAAGCGATTGATTTTGGTCTGGTCCAACCATATTACCCTCTTCCGGTCGTCGACGCTCCAATTTTTGCGCTCTTTGGAAAACTTGAGACGCGCAGATACATTTTTCGCGGATAATGCTGGTTTTTTTCCGGGTTTCTGCCGTTGTCAACCCAATTCGCCGAAGCGTTCCACGTGCTTTCCACCCACTAACGGGGTTGTTTATGGCTGCTGCAGCTTCTTTAGGTGTTGTCACATGCTTGGTCGGTATTACCCGCTGCATAGCTCGAGCATCTCTATTGGTAAGCAATCTTGGTCGCGATTTCCTGGCTTTTGGCGGCTCTACATTAGGTCTTGTTCTAACTTGCAGCACTGTTCGATGGCAAACACCCACTTCTTTAGCAATTCTACTGGCTGAAACACCGTTTTTTGTCATTTCAATGATTCGTTTTAATTTTGTCACGAAGTGAATATTTTTGCGAAAAATTTAGTATCCAGCTAATGAAACTATCAACGGTGGCACAGTAAGTATTTAATCTGTCGAATTCCACCTTTATGATTTCACAATAATTCAAATAATTGTAAATATTGCGTGTGCTTTTGACTCATGTGCCAGTGTTACCAGACACCAAAAACCAAAACGGGCATAAGTGGATATATTGGATAAGCTCAAAACATTATTTTTTGCATTAAATATTGGAAAATCTAGGTATGTTTTTGTTGTTTAGGATTAATAAAGAATATTAATAAAGAATGATAGGAATTGTTGTAGTTTTATGGGTATTACGGCAATTCAAAGTCAAATGTGATTAGAATGTATCCACATCTGCTCGCCACTGTAAATTTCGTGCAATTGGTCGTATTTGGGATTCATTCAATATTTTTGTTGTGCCGGATTTTGAACGATTTTCCAAATTTTTGATACTTATTAATTATTCTTCCAAGTGTGTTGCTTCTACCAATGACAGAACCAATTTCACGCCGTGATTTTCCTTCTTTGTGCAATTTTATAGCAAGTTTATCTACACATGGGAATATGGAGTGTCCGATACCTATCGGTGATAGCCAATTACTGAAGAAATATGAAGATATAAGCCCACGGAGCCATAAAAACAACTTTCAGGAACTTTCTTTTGACGCGACAAATATGAAGTAATTATTGATGATGGTATTTGTAACATTTATTTAATTATAAATTGATAAGGGGTCCACACACAAGAACATGTTTAGAAAATATAATGAGTTGAATTAAATAGTAGCCGTGTTTTATTTACAATAAGCGATTATCGCTTGCTAAGTTGCAAAGAAAACGGTTATTTACCAATAAGTACAATTAATCAAAAATATTGCACACTTTAAAGTCAAAAAAAAAAATGTTTAAACTTAGCGAAAATGTGTCGTTAAGTGTTTCATAGCGATAATCTTATTCTTCACATTCAAATATATTTTTAAACATATTTAAGAAATATTTACACTTTTTTTTTGATGCTCACAGTATATTGCCCTAAACAATGATTGACTGTAAAAGAATAATAAGCGTGTTGTGGTTACAACGCTTGCTTATATAATCGCTTGTTTTGTATGGAGCTCTTAGCGAAGACTTAGCGAGAACTTAGCGATGCAAATCATTTTCGCTAAATTTAAAAAAAAAAAAATTTACATCTTTTACCGTTTTCAACCCTTTTTCATATTTTTGAATAAAATCACTTATCGCTAAAATGCCGTTTTCGTTACAACTTATGACCAGTTTTTAAGTGGGTAGTTAACTATCGGATTACTTAATCTTAATTCTCAGTTAATTAGAGGTTAGCTTTGCATTTTGTTTTTCAGTGGTGAGTTAATGTAAGTCGCCATATTGTCAACTAATATGGCAACCCTTGTATTCTTATTGGAAAAAACGTGTGTTTTTGGATAAATACCAAAACAACAAAGGGGAACAAACAAAATGGAATTATGTAAAATAAGAAATAGATGCATAAAATCGAAGTCATTTTAACAAAAAATGTTTAAAAAACTATATAGGCGTAACAATTTAACGATCTAGACTCAATGTATGTGTACAATTATGCAAATCTGAAACATGTATTTTATACAATCTTTATTATCTACTCACTTTGACAGTCAGTAATTTGATTGTCAATATAATATGGCTCTGACTATAAGTTAACCAACCAACATTGGGTGGTTAAACCATAGTTAAACAATGACTAAAAAACACAAATCGATGTTTAACCACAATTTAACTAAGAAACGAAGATCACCACTGACTGAAAAACTGGCCATTAGCAAGCGATAATCGCTTGCTTGTAACCAAAACACGACTAATATTTCGAATATCAATCTCCAAAAACCAACAATCCTTCGCAAGTCCCCTTTGAAACTAGAAAACAATTTTCTTGTACAAGTTGGTACTATACACACACAAACATGTGCGCTAAACGGGAAAACAAAAGGAAAACTGAAATATTGCACTTGTTACTAAACTGCAGTAAATGTTGCAGAAGTGCAGCGCAGCGGATGACTACTCGTACAAGCACGCCATGTCGCGGCAGTAATAGTATCTTAGGCCCTTTCATTTTTTTAATATGATCTCGTAGCGACTCGACTCGACGCCAAGCCGAAGACAATGTATATGGGGTGGTTAGGATGGATGTCAACGGTTGTTGCTGGTGGAGTAGGACGGTGGGCTACACACAACCAGGTTCATACTATGAATGCAAAAACATCAGAAAACTATTTAGGAAATTGTTTAGGACACCTGAAAAAAACCACAGCATTACATTTCATGCAATTGTTGTTGTGGTTTGGAAAACATTATTTCATTCAGCAGATTATCGCTGTCATAATTTTAATTTTATGGACATGTTTTAAGGTTTGTTTAATGCTCCTACTACTATACTGAATATGAAGCGGTTAGATGAAACATATCCTCCTTTGGCCCTTTGTTTCTGGTTATGTCTTAAGGAAACTGAAAACAATAAATATTAACGTCTGGCTTAATACCAGTACACAAAACTACATAAAATTACATTTCAAAAAAGGAAAAACGAGTCCTTTTGTTTTGCCTTTGTTGACTTTGGACACTTATCGTAGCTAAGACGATAAATTTCCCATAAAAAGGTTTAAGTAGAGACACATTTATGTGTAAGAACGATATAAATTTTACAAACACAATAACCCAAACAGTATATTTATTTATAGATATTGTATAATAATAATAATACACACTGCGAATTATAATCAGAATAGAAATTTAGTATATTTTTGACATCATCTTTTATTTATCGCATTGGCATGGCAACGTGACAAAAAAGGTCGCAATAAACATCTGGTTTCCATAAAAGTGTATCGGTTTAATGCAAATAAATTAAATAATGCAAGGTTTTAATTTCATTAAATTGCCTAAAATAACCCTAGCAAAATGGTTATTATGCCCTCCCACTCTTGTCATATTTCACTTATTGGTTATTGAGAATGTTATATTTTCATCAATTCGAGTTGTTATTAGTAGTGATGTGCGGTTCCGCGTAATTCAAGAGCCGGTTCTGTCGAGTACGGTTTCGAGAAGAACCAGGTATTTGAACCAGTTCCGGTTGTCAGTAAATTGCTGTCCCAAAGAGGCTCAAGCGAAATATCTTATAAGAATATAAAGTTTGATAAAAAGTACACATTTTCGTACCCTCACACAAAGCTTAACACTTTTGGTCCTTTTGGAAACGAGTCCTCATATTCAGGAACTGTTTTATGGTTCTTTCAACCCCTCCTTTTGTTCCTGTAGAGTCGTTTTTCGCCTTTTTGGAACCGTTTTCAGTTCTTTTGAACCCATTTTTCGGTTCTTAAAGAACCGTTTTCGGTTCATTTGGATCCGTGTTTCGGTTCTTATAAAGAACCGGTTCCTCGATCCTGTGCACCACTAGTTATTAGTTCTTCTAAGTAATAGTTAATTTTTCTATAATGAGGTTTAAATTTTAAAATCGGGTATATCTTCTGAGAAAGATTGGGAATTTCTGATAATTAAGTGTCTGCATACAATACGAACAACATTTCTTCTTTTCCTTAGCCGATTTTTTGTATCGAAACCAGAGGTGGGCTTTCTGCTGTGCCACGATGTGCCACGCGTGTACACGATGTGTTAGTGCAGGAAATTTGAATTTCGTGCGTGCGTCGTTCGTGTTTGTGCAGAGTAAAAACATATCGTGCGTGAAAGTCGAGAATACTGTGCCACGAAAAATCACGCAAAAAAAATCTTCAAAATTAAACACAGTTAAATATTGGTAAATTATTCGCTACAGCTTTATCACACTCAACTAGACCAAAAAATTCTGTCAAGTGTAAATGATTGATATCTTTTCGCCCGTGATTGGCAATGTTACCAATGGAATGCACCTCTGTAAGTTGCAGCTCTTCTTGTCTGTGAATTTTACAACCGTCTTAAAATTCGACCATGACAATTGGATTACCGTTTTCCGTCACACATTTAAAAGAAAATTCACAAAATAAAAATCAGTTATCGGCGCGTCGTCCAAAATGTCAAACAAAATACAAAAAGGAGACATACAAAGAGGAGTTCTAAGAAAGGTTCAAGTTAATAAAAAATGTAAATGCAAAGAGCCAAGTTGGGCAAATATTTTTGCAAATTGAGTGCGGTGACACAATAGTGGGTTATATAAACTACTGCGAAAAAGCAACACTGTTTTGTGCATGTTACGCATCCTTTTGTTCACCGAGTAATACTATAAGAGTGTGCACTAGTTGCTTTTTGTACTAACGAGTTCTGTGGAAGACTTGGGAAACATATAGAGTATAGCGTATTAAAAGAAAATGTGTTTTGTTCACTTTTGTTTTGCTCTATGCTTCGCTTTTTTGGAAGATTCACTTTTTTGGATTTCAGGATTTGTGTCGTGTTTCATTTACTTCCACCGAATAACCGTATTGCATCTAATTTGTTACTATATTTTTTGTTAATTTGATCACTTTTTACCACTTTCTTAATACAATAGTTCACAAAACTACCCGAAATTAAGAACGCGCCACGAACGAAAAAATCAAAACAAAAGTGAAAACCAGTTGATTATTTGCGGAACATTTTTGCTGAATTCCAGTCAGCTATCACCATTTCTTCTTTGAAAGCATATTAGATATTAATCTCATCGGTACCCTCTGGTTTTGTTGGTACACTCATTACTCTAAACATAGTAGTATACCCTTTTACCTAATGTTTTCAGTGTATACACTGTATTTATATTTGCGTGTTAGACCGTACTTTTTCGTGCGTGCGCATGTGTGTTTGTAATTACTAAGTTCGTGATCGTGTGGGTCGTGCCTTTGCCAAAATTTAGTCGTGCGAGCCTGTGGGTGTTTCTTAATATCAACTTCGTGCTTGTGTCGGGTCGTGCCTAGAAAATAAGGCACGCGCCCATCTCTAATCGAAAAATTTCTTTTTTTCCTCCTTTCATATTTCTGTACCAGTGGCATAAAGCGTCATATCCTGTTCATCAAATGAACAATATACTTATATAGAACTTTATTACATCTGTGTCTATTGCATAGTGCAATTCAAAATGCACTGGGTACATTAGTTTAACATACAATCACTAATAACGGGTGGTCCAAATACAGGTATCTTTTTAAATCATATGTTATTTTGATACTGATAGATTTTTTCTGTTCAAAATATTGACTATTGAAATATTGATCAGCCAGTATCATTACCTCCACGGACCTAAATGAGTGCAAACAGTTCGTGACACTGACTTGCTAGTGGACAGCACTCATGGTCCCGATAGTCGTATGGTGCGTACCAACGATAATGTGGCTGCTGTGGCCGAAAGTGTGCAAATCAATCCAAGAACTCCGACTCGCCATGTATCTAAACAACTCTTCCTTTCACACACCAATGAGACAATGAGACACATTGAGAATTTTGCACAAAGATCTCGGATTATCTTTGCTCACTAAGGCCTAATTTTTGAGTGGAAAATCATCTTTGATCAACGATCAAACATAATTTAAACTCTGAATTCACTTTTTAGGTTAATAGTTAATTGCTGCTTAAACAGCCAAAGTTGGGCATTTAAACTATGATCAAGTGACCATATGATTTTGACAAAATGTGGACAATTATAATCACCATCCGAGTTGAAATAACAATAAAAACGTATCATGTAACTCGTAGTGCAGTTAGAACTTTATTTCTGCTCAAATATTCTCCAATTACATTAAATATTTTGTATTTTATCACTTCACTTTTGTTTTGCAAATGGCGTCAGTTTGATGCATTGTAACAATTAGCTGATAAATGTATGAATACCGGTTATTTTTCGTAGCATTTGCCACTATTGCCACATGGTAGTAAGATTATTTGACAAAGCGCTGAAAAATTCTTTTCGTATTTAAAGTCAGATAAAGTCAGATCAAACATAAATCAAAATCAACTGATTACCAATTTAAATAACCGGTCAAAAGTTGGGCCTAAGTTTACTAGTCGCGATATCAGCTGTCTTGGCGATGTCAATTGGACGCCTCAGAGCTGAGATTTGACCCCTTCAGACTTTTTCTTGTGGGGTGCCATAAAGACCGATGCTATGCGAATAGTCCAGAAACGATCCAAACCCTTAAGACCAATATCGTCCGGGCCATTCGTGAGATACAACCAGAAACTGTCAACAAAGTTTTTGAAAATTGGACTGACAGGATGAGCTACTGCGAAGCCAGCCGCGGCATGAATGAAATCGTGTCCCACAAATAATTGGAATATTTGTTATTACTAATAAATTCATAATAATATACGAAAAGAAATTACGTTTAGTTTATTTAATTTCTTTTTTCATTTTTCTTTATTTGGACCACCCTGTATATAACCTTTGGAAAAGTGGAGTTAGTCAGTTTAGTTTCTGAGCGCCTAAAATATTAAAAGTGATACGTGATCATAGTGGTTATCGTGCGTATTGAATTTGTTTTACTCTTAGGGAGTTTTTCTATACAGCTATCACATTAGTCCTGTGGCCGTCGGTGATGCAATGGTAGTGTGCGTGGCTCTTGTGCATTAGAACGTGGGTTCGATCCCTGCTCTGATCACCTTAAATTTCTTTCGACGGCGGTCACCTCGCTTAGTGACGGGGACACTATCGAGTATTTAGCCATGAAAAAGCTTCTCAAAATATCGTGCGGAACCGGTGTAAAACTAGAACGCTCACAACTCTCTGGTTTGTGAGGAGCTCTCCCTAGTCCCTACATGGGATGTAACGGGAAACCATTTATTTATATATCATATTAGTCTATTGGGTATATCTTTTGTCCTATGTCTTTTACAATCTATCGTAAATCTAGTTTACTTTCTCTCTTTGTTATTTTTTTCTTTTCAGTTCCAATGGGTCGACCGACCTCTCAGTTTAGTGGTTAATAATGCAGTCACCGTCTGCCTCTTATTGTCAAGTGACCTAAACCTAACCTAACCGAAACCCAGTCAATATCAAGGTAAAAGTTATACCGACTCCTTGTCGTTTGGCGCGGTAGAAACTGCAAGAATGGCAATAGGTTCCAAAGTATTAAATACACACCAAATTGTCTTAACTTGTTAAGGACACGGCACAACAATTAAAAAGATCATTCAATAACCCAGTCTCTTCTTTAATGGGTTTAAAGCGGAGGAAAATCTCGTTTGTCTGATTAAATTTAATTTATAAATTTTTTCAAAATATGTATATATTTTAATTTTGTATATTCTTTGTGTTTATATAGAATGTAGTTAAAAGTGACATTTCATCCCTATTAAAATTTGTATAAATTTGAACATTTAAATTGAGTAAACTTACCCAGTAGCAATAATTTAATATCCTTTGCCGCTTGAATGCCATCCTCTTTAAGATTTTTCTCAATTTGCTTGGAACGTTGTATGGCAGCGCGTTCTTCAGCCGATGTAGTGCAACCCATTTTTATTTTTTGTTGTTGGTTTTTAAACTTTTTACTTAAGTTATTTATTAAATGGACCTTTACAGAATGTCAATCTCTCTCTTCTCTCTCTCTCTCTCACTTCTCACTCCGCCTAAATACACAGGACTACTACTATCTAGTGCTTTGCCGCTAAATGACACTTGTTAATGTAGTTTATTGATATTTTGTCCAATTTAAAGTTATTGATTAATTTTTAAGTTTTCAAATTCGTCTTTTCTTTTTTGTTTAGTTACTAAAATGTTGAATAGAGAAAATGTATTTTGTTAAATTTTTGTAATTGATAATTAAAACTATAACTCTGTTTTTAAAAATATAACATTCAGTCCATATCCATCCAGTGGTGTGTTTATTGCATAAATACTACAGAGACCAATGAGTCATCCACACAACGACCATCGCACAAGATTATGTACACACAGTGCGAAAAACGCAAAAAAACAAACACAATTTGTTTGGGCTGTTCCATGGGAAAACAAAGTGGCATCGCCACTAAGCAATCGATAAATCAAAAGAGCCTTTAATCAGATTCATACAATCAGTTTCGAATACATTGATGGGTAAAAGTATTTGTCCTCCTTCGGTAATAATTCCAAGAAAATTCGCGACATCACAACCTGCCTCTTTTTGGTTTTTGTCCAACTGCCAACAATTTTCCAAGAAACTGCACTTCAAACACCATACTGTACTTTATAGTATTTGAAAGGAATAACATAATCCATCCATTGCATTCCTTCCTGCTATGGAACGAACATAAAATCTCCATTAACCTCATTGTTTAAACAATTTATATATCCTTGTTTCTTGATAATAACGAAAATGCTTGCTGTCGTCGTCGTTGTGTCACATACAAGGACGACCTCATCGATTGTGGAAACATTCAAAGTCTAAAGATTTCGAGATTGGGACGGTCGCTGGGGCCAGAAACAAAAATTTACTGATTGACTGTGAAATGTGATTTCAACAAGTACGGTATGCCAGGGTATAAAGTAAATGAAGTATAACGTAAAATGAAAATATCTAATAACTTTGTGTTTTATGATGTACATTATTAGGGTGTACTGAAAAAACATACCTATATTTTTTTTGAGTGTGGTTTATCCAAAGTAGGAATTACTTTATGATCAGGTTCGTAAAATGGCACCATGAAATTGTAGATTTTGCCAAAATGTTAGAAATACTGATTTTCTTTATACGCTGGTCATGCGACCACAAACAAAAATATTTTCGTGACCAGCTTAGCTTCTCAATAGACATTAATCCAAGAAAAAAAATCATTTTTTTGGCAAACCCTATATATTATTGCAAAATTTTTGAGATGAAGCGGGTGTATATTTTTCAAAACTGTTACTTTATTCACTTTTAAATGTTGTTTTGGATAATTATTATATTGAAAATCCCTAATTGGTGCCATGTTTCCTTCTGGCAGTCAAAATTTCTCTTCACTCAAATGCCAACAAACACAACGTGTCACGCCCTAGTCATTCTCTGTTCTCTCTCTCTCTCTTAGTCTCTTCATTAAATATTTCAATACACGAGCTGCTTTTTGATAGTGTTATTGTAAAGGGTTTTTCAACAGAGACGCTACAAAAGTAAATCGATAGGGACAGCAAACGACGCCATATTTTTTCCCGCTCTTTTGACATTTCTCTTCAGTAAGGTTTGCCATTTCATCATGGAAAGATATACGAGCCAACAACGAGTCGAAATTATTAAAATTTACTACCGAAATTTGGAGTCAGTGGAATCAACTTTAAAATGCCAACTTTAAGAGGCCTCAACAATCAGCGATTTCTGGCTGAATGCCTTCGTCAATAAGCAAAATATGCGTTATTGGTCAGACAGCAATCCACACGTAATCCATGAGTCATCATTGCATCCCGAAAAAATTACGGTTTGGTGCCGGCGGCGTCATTGGGCCGTACTTCTTCCGTGATGATCAAGACCGGCACATTACTGTGAATGCGAATCGCTACCGTTCAATGATAACCGAATATTTTTGGCCCCAATTGGATAATATGGACTTGGAGGACATGTGGTTCCAACAGGACGGCGCCACAAGTCACACAGCGAATGCCACAATCAATTTATTGGAAACCAAGTTTGGTGAACGTGTTATCTCACGAAATGGCCCAGTCGATTGGCCGACTCGGTCGTGCGATTTGACGCCGTTAGATTATTTTCTGTGGGTCTACGTCAAGTCTATGGTCTATGCCAACAAGCAAGCTACGATTGATGAACTTCGTACGAATATCGAACGTGAAATTGCAGCAGTATCGGTCGATTTATGCTTGAAAACCGTCGAAAATTGGGTTCAGCGTCTGGACTTCTGCAAGCATGCCCGTGGTGGTCATGCAAAAGAAATCGAGTTCCATACATAATGGCATCGAACGTACTTTCACAGGAATAAAGAATTTCATTGGTATCTTAAACCGGTTTTGTTTTATTTTAAAAAAATTTTGTAGCGCTCTTATTGAAAAACCCGTTATATAACTATACAAATTCCAACCATGTTGAAGTAAAATTACATAAACTATTCAATAAGTATGAAATAATCAAGATATAACGCGTGAGAGAAATGCTTTGAGGGAATTTCTTGCACTTTTAGGTTCTCTTTTACCAGGGTTGCTAAATTGGGCACATCTTCTGGTCGTCTAATTCTAGATCGTTAGAGAAGCAAAAAGGATATACAAGTAGAGAAGAAAAACCGGCGAAATTTGGCAACCCTAGTAGAAGAGAACCAAAAACGTCGACGCGATAGTTGGTTTAAGGAAACGTGTAAAATTGGTAAAATACAGCAGCAAATAAATCTCTATGAAATGACATACTACCTCGTCGTCATGAAGAGGCATCGAAGAGAGTAATAGAAACTCTGAAGTATTACTCTATGAATTAGTCCGCGTTTGAATTGCTGAAATTACAGACTAAAATTGTTGTGGAAAAAATAAGTGAAAAGAATTTGTGCAAATAAAGAAGTGATTATCCTTTTTTATTTTTTTAAACCGCATTGTTTGAACCATCAAAAAGGAACGATTAAAGAGAAACATCAAATTATTCTACAGTCAACTTCATTGCGAATGAAAATAAAAGGAATTGCATAGCACTCGGAAGTTTTTTCCCCGTTCCATTCTTTTTCCCTCTCCCTCCTAAGAACATAAGAATTGCAGCAGAATTGAACACTGAAAATTGCAAGTGTAAACGCGGACTCAATACTTTTTGTGCCACAGTTGATAGTTTCATTAGCTGGATACTAAATTATTCGCAAAAATATCCACTTCTTGACCGAAAACAGAATCATTGAAATGACAAAAAAAAGTTGTTTCAGCCTGTAGAATTGCTTAAGAAGTGGGTGTTTGCCATCGAACAGTGCTCCAAATTAGAACAAGACGTAAAGTAGAGCCGCCAGAAGCCAGGCAATCGCGACCAAGATTGCTTACCAATAGAGATTCTCGGGTTTATACCGACCAAGCATGTGACAACACATAAAGAAGTTGCAGCAGCCCTAAACAAACCAGTTAGTGGGTGGGGTGCACGTAGAACGCTTCGTCGAATAGGCCTAACAACGGCAGAAAAACAGAAATGTCTCAAGTTTTCCAAAGAGCACAAAAATTGGAGCGTCGACGACCGGAAGAGGGTAATTATAGTCGGACGAGGCCAAAATTAATCGCTTTCAGTCGGATGGTAAGCAGTATTGCTGGCACCGCCCATATGAAACGTTGAAGAAGCACCAAGCCAAAGAAACAATGAAGCATGGAGGAGGTAGCCTGATGGTGTGGGGTTGGTTTACTTGGTGGCATATCGGCCCATTGGGAAAAATCGACGAAATAATGAAAAAAAATAGGATTATCTTCGTATTTTGGAGCATAATTTACCAGATTTTGTGGCCAAAAGTGCGTATCCTGAGAATGAAGTTATATTTCAGCAGGATGGAGATCCTAAGCATACGGCCAAAATTGTCAGGCAATGGCTCGCTAGTCAAAAATTTAACGCGATTCAGTGGCCAGGTCAAAGCTCATCTAATACCAGTACCGCAATTTCAGTCAGATGGCGCATACCTCCACCCTGAGTTATCTATTGGGTCTGATTTTCATTAATAATGGCAGATCCAAATTTTAGGAACATTTAAGTACTTGGAGTGGCATTGGGCAAAATATTGTTTGTTACCAAATTAAACCGGGTTCGCTGTTAGTGCATTTTATCGTGTCTACCTGTTACTTATCCGCCCAAAATTTGTTTGGGAGCCAGCAAAATTACAATTACACTGGAAGTCAAGTAGTACGACTACTCTCGAATACGAATATCCAATAACACGAATGACAAGTTTTTTACATTGACCATTCTATAGTACGAATAAGGGTACTTTTTTACGTTCGATACCATGCCAGAAGACGATATTGACGTTATAGTTACAGATAAAACTTACCACTTTGCATCTTACTTGAATAAGAAATAGGGAGCATGTTCGTTTCGATAATACGAGTTGTTTGTATTTGTATTATTTGAAAAATATTGCCAAGTACCGAATTTCACTAAGATGGGTTGTGTTTTACGGTGCTAACGTGTCGAACAACCAGAGGTCCACACAACTTTTTGGAGCTTACGAAAAATTGCCTTATAAACCCACACAACTTTTGTACGTGAGGTACCAATATAA
This sequence comes from Phaonia tiefii, assembly GCA_963931995.1. Classification (NCBI taxonomy): domain Eukaryota; kingdom Metazoa; phylum Arthropoda; class Insecta; order Diptera; family Muscidae; genus Phaonia; species Phaonia tiefii. The sequence goes on from OZ008371.1 coordinate 211,257,109, forward strand.
ATATGGCAAACCATCCATTTCCTGTAGGTGGTGACTGGTGTTTGTGGTAATATAGGCCAATACCAAATTTCATTCAAATCGGTTGTGTTTTACAGGAGTTATTGTGTCAATTCAATTCAGACCGTGACACTAGCACGGTTTTCAAAAATGTTATACCACGGAAAAATACAACACTGTGATATAGATTAAAACTCACCTCACCTCAAAGCACTGCAACAATGCGAGAACGCATGAGGAAAAGAAGAACATGGTGGTAAAATTCTGTCAGTTCTTGTTGTTGGAATTATAGGCCTTTCAGTGATGTTGATACTTAGGGATCTTCATCTTCGATCGATACTAATTCGCACATGTGAATTGCTGAATTGAGTTTGTATATATACGATTGATGATCAACCGATTGTATCAATTCAGGTACTGTAGTTAGGCATCTGATGATGAACTTGTCACGGAGTTCGAAACTAGTCATGCCAGTGAGTGTGGCTGAATTGGCTATTATTTCCAACAAAAAACTAACCATTTTTCAATTAGAAAAATGTTCATGACTTGTAACCTTGTAGTATGACTTTCTCATACATTAACCAAAAAAATAAAGGAAAAGGAAATAAAAAACTATTTATATATGTATTTATCTGTTACTCGTGATCAAAAAAATACTACCGAAACTAGACAATAATAATGGTGTCTGGTTTGTTCCCATCCGTGTTGAGCGAAATATTGAATCCTTGAAATCACTTAACGATTGGGCCACTGGGAGTGGTCTTGGAGTGAATCCAGGGAAAACTGAGGTCATGTTTTTTACCACGAAGACCAAGATACAAAAGTTTAATCCTCCTCGGCTAAGTGGAATAGAGATTCCACTGTCAACTCACACCAAGTATTTGTCCGTGATTCTAGACCCTAAACTTCCTGGAAGCGTAACATAGAGCACCGGGCACAGAAGGCAACCGTTGCTTACTACGCTTGTCGGAAAATGTTCGGAAGGCGGTGGGGTATCCGACCGAAAATGGTGCCATGGTTGTACACTAGTATAATCAGACCAATACTCTCCTATGGAGCAATGGTATGGTGGCCTGTCTCAGGGAAGACGTCCACCATGAAACTGTTGTATAGAGTACAGAGATCAGCTTGCATCGGCATAACAGGGGCAATGAGGGCGTGTCCAGCTGAAGCCCTTAATGCAATGCTTCATATTATACCAATCGACCTTCACATCCCAGTTAGTGCGGCCTGGAGTGCCACCCGACTAAACGCTCTTGGACTCTGGAAGAGCAACGCATATGGACATGCGAGTATACTACAGACAATCCCAAGAGAACTCAATATAACAACCGATTATTGCACCCCCTCATTGACGTTCGATAACCTATTCGATGTCAGGTTTCCCAAGAGAATAGAGTAGGATAAAGGGAAACCACTTACAGGTTTTGACACCCCGAAGTATTTAAGGATGGATCCAAAATGGAATGTGGAACCGGCTCGGATGTTTTCTCCGAAGAGGCAGGCCTCAATTTATCATTCAAACTCCCAGACAAGTGCAGCGTTTTCCTAGCGGAGATACTGGCCATCAAAGAAGCCTGCGTCGCACTTATACTACAGCGAAAAACAGAGCGCATTGGAATATTTGTAGATAGCCAAGCGGCTCTCCTATCACTCAAATCTTACCACACTGCATCTAAACTCGTTAGTGAATGTAGGGAAAAACTTGTCGAGCTAGGCCGGCTGGCCAATGTGGTTCTTACTTGGATACAAGGCTACAAGCGCCTCCTAGGGAACGAAAAGGCAGACGAACTAGCTAGGGTAGGATTCTCTTCCACCGAACTCCACATGGTGTCAGTCGCAACGCCTATAGGGTTGTCAAAAGAGGTATTTTCCAGCATTGAACGAGCGAAGACCAGATGGGATGGGATGGGACACGTACCGCATATCCAGAAACACATGGCCAGTATATAATATTCACTGGACTAACTTCGTGATCAGCCATAATCGGGGAGACATATATAGGCTAACTGGCGTACTGACCGGGCACTGGCAAGACGGTTGAAGCTGCCATATAATGACCACTGCCGTGCCTGCGATGACGCAGAAGAGGAGACGGTGGAGCATCTCCTCTGCAGTTGTGGGGCTCTGATGAATAGACACCTGAAGGCTATGGGCCGTCCCTTCCTGCATAACCTCACTGAGATACACGAGATAGATCTAGGGGATCTAATGAGGTATCTCCGATTAACAGGCTGGATATAAACACGGTACTTTGGGCCTTCTGGAGTGATGTGGTATGCAAAACGGTGTCTCAAGACACTAATTGATGCTAAATAGTATATTTAGCAACCACGAAAACCAAAAAACCAACCATGTATTTATCTCGCTTAATTTTATAGCATATTTCTCTTCGATATTCTCCTAATTTAGAGGTTTGAAATTTAATTTAGCGGGGTTTTGGATAAATTTGTCACAGAAAATACTTGGCAATACTCGCTACATCCTTTTATTTCAGTGAGTCAACATATGAAACAGTCGGCATGCAAATGCATGAAAGCTCAGATACCTAAAACGTTAGGAATCGACTACTACGAAAACAAGTTGCGGTTACCGCAGATATATGGTCGTATCCATAAAACATAAAACGTTTAGTAATCAAAATTTGCATACAAAGAGTGTCTACTTTCTTTTCCATCGTGGCAAACCGTATAGCCAATTCGGCCCTAGCGACGGACCCCCAACAGCGCAATGTTGCCGAATGCAAAAAACGCGCGAATGAGGCTGAAAATTGACTATGTACAAAAAGTTTTTTTTACGTGTGATGAGTACGGCAATAACCAAGGATGTCAGAACAACAAAGCAATTAAAAAACTCCCCTTACTTCCCGAGAAATAGGCCTCGATTGGGCAGCACAATTAAGTGAAAAGTTTTCAACACTCAAAATTAATTGAAGGTAATATTTTTATAGTACCCTGTTTTGGTATTCCAGAACATATTTAAAAAAAAAAATAAAGATGAGCTTTTTATTATTATTTTACGAACTTTGAGAAAAAATATTGAATGTGGGTTATTGACTTGCGAAAAGCATTTCCTTGAAATGAATGTTTGGACATTTAATACAAAAACAAAATGGAGCGTAACATTCCCGGAATCCTTGGAACCTCAAACCTTATTGCGACCTTATTGCGAAAAGGCTCCGGGGGTTGAAAGCACGGATATTCGCGAACTTTTGTGCCACCGCTGATTATAAAAGATGTCGAAACGGTGATTTGTCGTTCGGTTCCAAGGGATGTACCCCCAATGAATAGACCGATTAGGTTCATTTTTGATATGCATTAGCTTTTTATCATCCCTAGGGTCTATTTTTACTCGGGGATCCAAAAAAAATAAATAAAAAGATGATAAAGAAATTTATTTTTCAAAAATTTCAGAAATTGACAAAAATGTTTAGGCACCTTTAAACAAAGTTAATTTCAGACATGTTATACCTTAAAAGCGGAAGTTTCTGAAAAAGATTAGCAACACTGTGCAGCGGTTGTTCGGAATAAAAATTGAAAAATCCACCAAATTAACTGCAGAAGAAAACTTAAATTTTTCATATTAAATGACATACAATCGGGCATTTAAAATCCATTTAAATGAAGAATTTTCAACTGTGAAACTGAGCATAAAGCCCCATTTACACTGAAGACACAATTGTAATTATGTCTTGTTTTCGTGTCATTTTTTTTTTGTCTTCAGTGTGAACGCCACCTATTTTTGGTAATTTCGATCATAGATAAAGAAATATAATAGATGAAGCACAGATGTTGGGAAATTTTTAGTGTAATGGGTAATTTTCTATGATTTCGATGTCATGTTGCAGTTTGTCTGCAGATGACACTATTTTGTGAACAGCTTATGACATTAGAAGACCGAATAAAGTGTCATCAACAAAATAATGAAACTGTTCATTCTTTTCTGCGTGAATTCTTCTTGTGTTTTCTTGCTATTTCTCGTTATTTCTTGCTTTTCTCACGTTTTCTTTTGAAAAATGTATTCGCAAGATATGTTTCTGGAACACAGTGATGGTGGTGGTTAATGGCAGTTCCACCAATGCACCGGCAGCAGCGAAAACAAACTAGGTTTACGGAGTGGAGAAATACGAATGCATCTGGAATCCGGTGCACGAGGATTATAAAAATGGAAAACTTAACAAGATCCTGTGGGAGAGAAGCCAGGCCACCGATTCACTGCTTATCCGTAGCGCACGTGAATGCTGCGGCGGATGGGGTGTGGTTCCCACCGCATAAAAGGTATATAAACAAAAAAAATGCATTTTAAATTCAAAAACATAAATATACATATATATGGTATTAATTTTTTACAGCGCAAAGTTGAACAGAAATCGAAAACTGTTTTGTTTATGTCTGCAATCTGAACGCACGCAGCACAAAAATGTCATTTGCGAGAAGACATATTTGAAGACACACACACGTTGTTAACATAGTGTGAACACAATGTCTTCAATATCTGTCTTCGCGATTGTGTCCAAAGTGTCATCTCTCTCCACACATTTTTTTTTGGTCTTGAGCTAATTTCTGTCTTCACAAGACATATTTTTTGAAGACAAAAGTGCCTTCAGTATAAAGTCTTGAAAAAAAGTCTTGAAAGAGAAATGAACACAGAACCAAATCTTACCAAGCGGCCAGTTTGTAACACTTGTGTACTATGAGTACCAAGTTTCCCGGCTAGTTGATCAGAATACTTAGTTCGCATTTAGTATTATTTTATGAGGATCCAAAGATAATCACCCCTACCCTGTAAGTCGTCGCCCAAGACGTCGACGTCTCAAAGTCGTGGTCACCTGTTAACGACGGCGTTGTCACATCAATGCAAAATGGGTACTTGGTAAGACGCATAGATAAAGGAATTAACTAGATATCGCACATGCCTTGGGAAATTTCTTGTTCTATGGGATATTTTCTAGATGGAGCTGAATGCAATAATTACAACATTTGATCCCAAACAAAATAAACCTTGCGAGATGTATTTAGAACAGGTGATAGCAGTAGGTGGTGTAGGCAACTTCAACAGGCATTTTGTTTGGTTTAGTGGGCCGATGCTGTACAAGTCAACACAAACGAATACCAACAATAACAGTACACCAAAAAAGCTCATAACCAAAATGCATTTGAATTAGAAAGTGGGGAACACAACGACATGGAAAAAATTAAATTAGTTGTTTGAATAGCACAACCTGAAAAATGATTCTATTTTTGTATTGAAAAAATTGCCCACACTGTTGAATAAACGTCAGTGAATGTTATGAGAAACGTCAATGAAAGTTACAAAACGACAACACAGCACCTAGTGACAGTACTTGACAACGCCTGTGGGATATCTACTTATTTCCTTTATCTATGGTAAGACGTCACGGCCAGTGACGCCTGCTTATCGATAATTTACTACCAAAAAGTGTAATCCCTAACGTGTAAAGAAAATTTTCTTCAATTTTTTTGCTAGAATGTATTTTTTTCTTGATCTAAGTTCAAGTTCTAGTGATGAAGAACAGAAAAAATGGCTTTCGCATTCAAAGAAAAATTATAAGGCAAAGGTCAGATATATTTAACCTACCAGATATCAAGTAAGTTTTATGATTTTTATATTTTATCTACATTTATCTACAGGTTTCAAAACCATTTTCGGATCAAGAAAGCCGCATTTAAATACACATCTGTTTGCATCAAGGCGTTGCAAGTCGTGTAGAAAAATCGTAACGACCAAAAACAAGTTGAGTCGACTCAACATGAGTGTAAAAACGCCATTGCTGGTACCAAATACTCGTCGTCTGCTGTCGACACGACTTCAGAGGTGCCAAAATTAACAAGGCGACGCAAGACGTCGACGACGACTTACAGGGTAGGGGTGAATATATCTTTGGTGGATCATCGTTTATTAATCTAGATCTTATTATTTAGAGACTTGTTCATCAATTGTGCAAGTACTTAAACATAAAAACAATGGCAAAATAGGTTCATCAACAAAATAATCTGTTTTCCGCTTCCCGTAATGTAAATGTGTCCGGATGGCAATTATTTTCACCACTGAATTTATAAACATACAGTATGTCAAGAAAGTGTTTTGACACTAGAACAAAATTGTTTCTTTGATATTCAGCCTTATTACGTATGTCGTTGTCGTATTTCGACTACGACAGTTTTGTAAAAGATTAAAGATAACACGCCAACTTTGTCTTTAATCTTTTACAAAACTGTCGTAGTCGAAATACGACAACGCCATACGTAATAAGGCTGATTATTCATTGAAACAACAACATATTCTGTTGTAAATTGGTTTGTAGCAAAAAAATAATAATACCTGTGAAAGATGAAGCAGAACACAAACAACAACAAAAATAACGCATAACTGTGCTTGTCAATAGTGTTTTTACAACCCACTCTCTGAGCAAATTCGTAGTGAGTAAGACAATTACCGTTGTTTTATTGAAGTGTGCTTGTCGATTAGGCGGGTTCTTAGTGATCTAGATGAGTTTTGTTTGATAAATACTTCAGTTGTGATATTATTACTGAGAGATTAGGATGCCTGGCAAACGAATATCTTTTGAAGTTATCCAGTTGATGTATTATAATCACCATATGGGTAAAAGTGTGCAAGAGTTGGCCGAGATATTTTCCTTAACAAGGCAAACAGTATATAATATTTTAAATCCCGCCAAAAACAAGGGTTGCTTGGAACCAAAGCCAACCAGCGGCCGCCCAACGAAAGTATCGGAACGGATAGAACGTATATTGATAAGAAAAATAGATGGAAACCCAAAAATTTCGACCAGAACTTTTGCAAGGGAAATCAACGAAGAATGTGGTGTGCAAGTTTCCCACGAAACAATAAGACAGATATTAAAAAGGAACCAGTACACATCCCGAGTCTCTCGAAGAAAACCATTCCTTTCAGCACAAAATATTGAAAAGAGGTTATCGTCTTCGAAAATATATGTTGAGAAACCTGATGACTATTGGAATGATGTTATATTTTATGATGAGACCAAGATTATGCTTTACTACAATGATGGGCCCAATAGAGTATGGCGTCAGCCCCTTGAAGCATGAAGAAACCACAATATTTTACCAACTGTAGAATTTGGCAAATTTTCGGTAATGGTGTGGGGGTGCATTTCCAGCAAGGGAGTTGGAGATTTAGTATTTCTAGAAAATACCATGGATTCACAGCATTATTTAAATATATTGAAGGGTCATTTGATATCAAGTACGCAAAAATTTGGCTTCACTAATGACAACAAACCCAAATTCAACTTCTACCAGGATAATGACCCAAAAGATAAGGAGCATCAGGTTAAGATGTGGCTTCTTTTAACTGCAACAAAGTATTAGACACGCCTGCCCAAAGCCCGGACTTGAACCCTATTGAAAATTTATGGGCTTATCGGAAGAAGGTAGCCAAACGGGACCCAAAAGGTCGAGCAGAGCTGAAAACTGTAATATTGGAAGATTGGTATAAAATACCGGGCGACTACGACATGCAGAATTTAATTTTTTAAATTATTAATTTAATTTTAATAAATTAAACAGTATCGGAAAAATATATACTAAATAAATATGATTTGTAGTGTTATTTCTAATTATTTAAAGAAAATAAAAATGGCGTTTTTTCGTAAAATTTGTGATATTTTCGCAGTGCGCTCACCACCTGTCATTTCGACATCTGACCAGAAAATGAAGTTGTCTCAACTAGTTTGAGAGTGTAAGGGCAAAATCGAAGTTGATGTCTAGTTATCGAAGTTGATGTCAACTTTAAGTCGAGCAACTTATCCACAGGTCTAAGGGCTCCTTAATTGTAAAAACACTTTCTTGACACATTGATATCGAAGTGTTTTTAGATTTCTCTTTTTATTTCCTATAATCTCGTGAAATTGTTTTCATTTGTGCTGGAATTAAGCAGTAGTGGTTACAAATAAATAAATTTAATAAAAAAAAATTTAACAATACCAAAAAAACAGTTGTTTCTTTAAAACAAATTCTTTACAATTCAAAATAACTACTTTGTCAAAACACTTTCTTGACAGACTGTATGTACATACGATGGCAATCCAACCACAGGAACCTTTGTTTTATTCATCATGTGATTATTAATGTACATAAACATACAAACACTATCTTATCTGTATTACTTTATAAGTATATACAGGATCAGTCGATAAACTTCTGATATTTCAGATAATTAAATTGAATTTTCACCACATCAAGTCAAACTATTGTAGGACATGCTTGTGGTGGTAGGCGGGAGCAACAAAAAGATGGAAACGGAAGTCTACATTGATTATTCGATGGGGACGGGGAGCAGGCAATAAGTTAGCCAAGAACATAATGCGAATAATCTGAATATACACTATCGGACAAAATAAAGTGCAAACAAGCTATAATCATAATACTCATCAAGAGTAAGTTTTGTTTTTTTGTGCTCATTATAACTGTACTGTGTTTGTATGTTTTTCACGAAAAGAAATATTCCCTTAACTTATTTTGATAAGTAGCTGCGGTGCAAATTAAGCAAGTAGTTCGAATTTGCAAGTGACAAAATAAAGTCCACATTGCCCTGATCGCAACAAATTTATAAAAAAAAAATTGTTTAAATTGTTCTTAATCATACACTAAATTTGTTGATAAGTCAATGGTTGCAAGACTTCGTCTGCTGATGAAGATCTTGGCAAGATCCGAAATAGCTATACAGACAGCCTTGGTATCATTGGAACATTTCTATGCTCGAGTTTTTTGAAAGAAATATAAAGCTAATAAATAAGCTTTATATTATTTAATAAGGTCTTGAGCTTGAATAAATTTGGAAAATTGTAAAAAATACAATACAAATTAATCGGTATTTTCAGAAAGTTCAAAATGAGACCTATGTCGAAGGATGTAACGGACCTATTGGTCCGGGATCGAGGGAATAGTATAACATATGTATGCTGATATATCAAATATAAATATGTTGGGTCTAATGAAAGCTTTAAACATTTTTATGGAAAAAGGCGAAGAATGTACTTCCAAACTGGATGATGACTGCATCTTTATTAAAGTAAATACAAATCCTTCAGTATCCTGCAGGAGTGTAAAATAATGTCTAAGTGTGTCGGTTCAGAGAAGAGTAAATGAAAGAGGTATTCAAAGTGTAGTCGCCAAGAAAAATCCACTACTGCGTGCCGTAAATATAAACTACGACTTTTGTTTGCCAAAAAGTACTTACATGTGCCAGAAACATTTTTGGATACGATTATTTGAGCAGACGTATCAAGATTTGAATTAAAAAACGAAAAAAAGGAAGCGGGTAAGGGTGAACCTTCGGAAATACTGAAGCCAAAGAACCTTATTCATGGTGACGGTAGTATTATGGTATGGGAGCGCCTGGTAAAAATTTATTGCAAAATTACAGGATAAGACTGTGTGAATATTTTGTGTGGAAATATAGACAAGTGCGCGAGGAATGCAATTGGGATAGTTTATTTTTCAACAGGATAACGATCTCAAACTTACAAGTGGAGGAGCAGACAATTTTTTCATGACAAATCGATGGAAGTTATGGATTGGCCTCCTCAGAGCGCCGATCTTAACCTCAATGAACATTTGTGAGCCATTCTAGATACCAAAATACTGATGGAATCACGAAGAAACTTTTAAAATGTTATAGGAAGCCATGCAAAGAACATCCCAATTAAAAAACCAATTTATTGTAGCATATTGTGGCGTAGTATTTTAGGTTCGTTATTCTTTATTCTATTTATGAATGACATTGACGCGTGCTTCAAATTTGATAAATTCCTTTTATACGCTGTCGACTTAAAACTCTTCGCCGCCACAATGAGCATGCTGGACAGTGTTCTTCTACAGGAAGTTATTGATCGCTTGTGTAAGTCGTGCGAATTAAATTACTTGCCCCTTAATATAGCTAAGTGTTTGTATCTCCTAAAATCTTATATTCGATAAGGTTGATAGCGTTATTGATCTTGGGGTTGTTTTTTATTCTAAATTATCTTTCAATCAACACACTGAATACATAATGCCTAAAGCTTATTCTGTGCTTGCTTTTATTAAACGGAATTGTAAGGAGTTTGCGGATCCCTATACTCGGAAGTTGTTATATACAACTTTTGTGAGATCAAAAATTGATTATGCCTCAATTGGTTGAAATCCCTATTACACGGTTAATATAGATCGCGTAGAGATATTACAGAAAAAACTTATAAAGTTTGCTTTATTTTCCTTGGACTTTTCGATCCCTTTGCCTTCATACGTATCCAGGTGTAAATTGATACATTAGGATACTTTACTAAATTGCCGATCCAAAAATTCTTTAATATTTTTGTCCTGAAATTCTCAGTCGTATTGGCTTCAACGTTCCCGTTAGATGCCTTCATTCCAATGAATACTTTACTGTTCCTATGCATCGAAGTAATTATGCTCTCTATGAACCTATTTTACGTTCATTACAAGAATATAATTTAGTCAATACCAAATATGATATAGATTTATCATTTTCTCTAAGAAAATTTATATATATTTATACTTATTATTTTAGTTTAAGCCAGACTGCAAGGATTGTGTATCCGTAGAATAAATAAATTAATACTAGTACCACAATTAAATATTTCCAATCTAATATTAAAAATATGATCTGACTGAAGTTCTAAGATAGTTAAAACACGTCTTCAATAACTTCCACTGGTGCCTGCACTAGTTCTATTGTAACTAGAAGTACAGTAGTGTCTCGATATAACGATCTATATATTGTCAGCCCTTATCGTTAAATCGAAAATATCGTTATATCGAATGAATTTTTTGATTGTTGAAACTGCAGAGTAAAGCTATTTTTTTAGTTTTATTATATGTATGTATTTATATTTATACAGATACAGAAATCGAAAATACAACAACTGGAATAATAACGGTATTTTGTTTTGCTTGTTTGCGTTTTTTTTACAGTTGTTTCTTCTAACAATGCATCGAAAAGAAAAAAAATAATTTGTAGGAGAGCCCGACCTACATTATAGAACCACTAACAAAGACACTCTCTGTTGCTAAGTACGGCGAGAAAGAAAGAGAGCCGTAGTTGAATACAAAAACAATAATAATTTTTCCTTTTTAGTGTGTAATCGTTATATTGAGTACAACATTTTTGACACCCATCGTAATATAAGGTACACAATGGTAATGAATTGTGCCATCGTTAAATCGCAAAATCCAAGGCTGATCTACTTCAGGTTATAGCAAGCGCACAGCTGATTCATATTCTGAACAGCTGATGCCAAGGCGAATTGAGCTCGAATTGTCAAACTTATTAGTTTTGTTTACATTCTTATTGGCAAAGTGAAGTTAATTTATAAACTTGTGTTTTTTGAAAGTTTCCCCTTAAAAGTGAAAAAAAAAGTATTTAAAGATGGTAAAATGTGCTATTTGCAATAAAAAGTTTGAAAGCGGTACGGGACCGATGTTTCATGTTCCACGCGACGACAACAAACGCTTGTTGTGGGGCAGTCATTGCCGGATGTGTTTGTGCTGTTTCACAACAGAAACAGCACAAGCAAATGAAAAATATGTATGTATATACGTATACGCATGCAATACAAATGTCATATTTTGACATTACCACAAAAGGCGAATTCAAGGCGAATTGCTATTTTTGACAGAACCAGCGCAAAAAGTAAGGCGAATTCTAGTGCTTCCACCTTGTATAAATTCGCCTTGGCAAAATCGTTAAATCGCATAATCGTTAAACCGGAATACTACTGTATATACAGTGGTGGCCACGAATTTAGAACATTTACTACCTGTAGGATTCTAACGCTTATATTTCGGCCTGCAATAGATTTTGTTCAACATTTTTTGTTCTTTACCGTAGTATACGATGTACTGATCATGCACCGTTATTTTTCTAGTTCCTTCATTCCCTTCACTTGCTATTAATGTTTAATTGTAAGAATAACCAATTTTGACTGGTCACGAATTTAGCGCAATTCTAAAATATTCATAATTTCGGTTTTATATTTGCGCAACATTAAAATAATTGGAGATTTGGAAATATTAAGTCAATGAAAACAAAAAAAAAATATAATTCATCTGTTAGATATGGCTACAACAAGGTGGGGTACAGAGGCACTGCGTCAGGTAGTTCAGCAAATGAAAAACAGTGGATGTTCGTTGTGTGAGATTGGAAATATATAAAAGTATTCCAGAAAGATGGTGTATAACGCCTTAAACCAAATATAAAAATGTGGGAGCTCTAAGAACGTTCAGCAGTTTCCCAGAGCAAGAAAAACAACTCCCAAAGTGGACTCTCTCATTCATAAAGCCTCACAAAAAAAACCCTTATTAAAAGAGCTCAATACGATTAAAAGAGATGTGTTATGAGAGTTTAGTATCGATGTTTCTTCAAGAACAATAAGGAGACTGAATGATAAAAACGTACGTGCATGCATAGACCATTTGTGTAAAAAAATTTACGAGCTCGCATTGATTTTGCCCATGAACATTTAGAAAATCCCATAACTTTTTGGAAAAATATGGTCTGGAGTGACGAGTCAAAATGTTGTCGGTTCGAATCTGATGGTAAAAAGTATGTATGGCGTCCTCCAAACATGGAGTACAATCCAAATAACATATTTAAGACAGTGAAGCACGGAGGTGGCAGTGTGATGGTGTGGTCTGCGTTTTCTTGGCACGAAGTTGGTCAAACACAAAAAATTGGCACACGAATGGATCAACACGTTTACAAAAACGTCATATGCAGATAACAATATGCCCCTTATTTGGCGATTCATGCATGATCCAAAATACACTTCACGCATAGTGATGAGTTGCTTATTGGAGAATGGAGTTCAGGGTTTGAGTGGCCAGCCCAATAACCAGATCTCAACCCTATTGAGAACTTTTGGAATGATGTTGAGCAATATATTGAAGTAGTCAAACCTAAAAATATTGCCGAAATGTGGACAGAAATTGAAGGATCGTGCTTTGCAATTCCAAATGAACGTTGCATGACCCTTGTAGAGAGTCTACACAGGAGATGTGCCGCTGTCATTAAAAACAGAGGATATTTGACTAAATATTAATTTATTTCGGTGGCGTGTCGTTTTTGTTACTTAATTTTGTTTGATACATAACATTTGTATTTGTTTCTGTTTTTTTCGCTAACAATAAATAGTTTTTAATTTTGTGCTAAATTAGTGTCCAGTATTTTTGCCCTTTAGCTGAACAAAAAGTTGAATAGTAAAAAGACGGGAAGGAAGAACACAATGAAATTAACCGAGCATAATAACCACTCTATATGTAACATTATAGAAAGAAAGAAATATGATAGATATGTAAAACTGCAGGAAATATAAACGTATCTGATTTCACGGTATGTGCTAAATTCGTGGCCACCAATGTATCTCTTGCAAACCACATTCGATCTTAATAAAATTTGGCACTGGATAATCTTTTGTCACAAAATAAATTATAGTTAAAAATTTGCAAATTGTTCACGCCCATTTTTGTACCTCCCATACAAATATTGGGCGGACAATTGTCTAGTGGTTATGGTATAAATATCCAAAATTGCAACAGATTCAATTTAACATGGGAATTCGATATTTTTTATTATTTTATTTTGTTATTTTATGCAATGTCAGTTATATAATGTACATAAATATTTTTTAAAGGAACTCGGACCCATTAAATGACTTGGGTTGAGGGTATGTTTAAGTCAGTCCATCCGACGGGAAGTTCTGTACTGGTTATTAGTTCACAAACTAGTAGTACTGAAATTAGTTCAAACTTGTCTTGTTGATGAACTAGTATTTTTTTCACTCTATTGTTTTATTGTCCCACTCAGATGGCAGTAGGCCTAACTCCACATTTTAAAAACGTTGAGATTTCAATGCTAATAAATGTAACTCATCTTAATCTTGTCTTATTTGGTTGCACATTGTTTACAATAATCAACATAAGTATGTAAACATGAAGTCAAGATGAATACGATCAAAGGTAGAGAAAGCATTAAAACAGCTGATTTCATTTGTTCCCTGTCGTCGTGGTCTAGCCATGTCATATTCGAATGTACTTTGTTTTTGTACTTTTTTGTTCGGTTTTCATATTGGGATACATTGTGTTGGATTTGACAAGTTGTTGCCGACAATTAGAACAATGTCTCCTGTATTAACCTGAAATAAATAAATCTTGTAGAGTTGGGTAGTTCATGAACTATCTAGTTCACACGCATGAACATAATGCACATATCCCATACGGCGAATATGTTCGTGATTTAGTACGGGCACCTTAAATGTACGAGTTCGAGAACTAGTGAACGAGTTCGACACAAGTCTAAAGACTTGGCACTAGTTTTATATTATTTTCTCCACCTACTGATTTGTAGAGTTAGATGAATTGTCTTCTGTGTAGCTTTAATTAATTCATCTGTTTTTACCATCTCAGAGACAACATATGGAAACTGTCGAACGGTTGCAAAAACTACAACTTTCTGTGCCAGTTTATTGATATTTCGGTAACCAATCTCAGATAAAGATAATACAAATCAAAATAGTATTTTTAAAACAATTATGGAATTCACAAGCGTGATCGATTAATTCGCTGAACATTCATTAATAGCCTCTGTTTTAGCACCTGCTGCCCCAAGGAGCAAGCATCTTCGATAGTCACTACAGTGGTTCTACTATTGACTAATACTATCATTTAGTTTGTCCTTTCATCTGTACAAAAGTTGAGTCTATCGCCACCATTATCATCAGCAGTCTTTTTATTAAGAAAAACCCATTTTCATACAGAGGGAAGGATGTTGGTTGTTCTTGTTTTCTTCTGCTCTCTATTATGTGAGTGCGCAACTCATTTGCAACCTACAGGAAAACAGACACTTTACTTTATACACACAGCTCACGTACATTCGTTTTCATCCCATGCCCATTCATCCCGTCGTACAGGCGTTTTCCACCCTCTGCAAAAAAAAAGAAAAACAGAAATGAAACATAAAACTGAACTCACACACGCACCCCAACAACGCAAACGGCATGGATGGTTGGCCATGGCAGCGCTGCACTATGAAATTCTAGGCGACTGTGTATGTGAAATTGGGCATGCACTGCGGGCAGAGGAAACTACACCACCGCCTAGCGACGGCGACGACGGCATCGCCCATTTATGCGGCAACGGCCATATGTTAGTCGGTGCCGTCGTTTGTGGGTTCGTTTATAGTGGAAAACGCAAAATAACCAAAAAGTCTATGGCGATTTGTCAGAGTATTCCGAGTGTGGGGGTAAGTGGTGATTGCCGATCGACACACAACTCAAACACGCATCGAACATGATGATCATCAACAACAGCATTGTCGTGATGAACGTTCTCTTCTCTGACGACAGACGCTGACGAGACTGAGCAGTAGCAGCACTAAAGAGCCGCTTCGAAGCAAACAGATGCCTCAAAATTATATTAACAAGTATACAGAATTACAAATTTTCATATTTCGAGAAGGAAAATCTCATCTACAACTGAACGGCACGCACAAGATTCAAATGGGACACTTTGACAGCTTGTTGTGATTCTTGGCGTGGTCCTTTCACCGACTTCAACTTCCCACAAAATGGGCATGTTAATGCACCATCACTTCTCACCACCCTAAATTCACATTTGGAAAAATCAAACGCACACACACGCTCATTTCGCGTACTTCCACTGATTACAATAGGCAACGAAGCAGGGTGTATTTAATAAAACAAAAAATCTTTGGTTTGGGAGTATTCACATTGTTTCTTTCTTATTTCTCTCATTTGTTATATTAATTTCCACAAACACACACACATTCTATTCGGTTTTCTTCACTTTTCCCTCTATGTGTATACTTTTGAGTTAAGGGGGAGCTTTGCTGCAGCAGCAGCGGCTCCTTTTTTGCAGTATGCTAACAAACTGTATAGTTACTATTTCTTGCAATGAGGATTTCGATTTTCTTTATTCCACTGGTTTTCTATGAAAATGTAGTTATTTTCGTTCTTAAACTTTACCACTTTTGAAAATATTGCACTATTTAGGATTTTGTTAGATTTTTATTGGGGGGTTTTGTGTTGTTTTGTGCGAAAAGTATTAACTTTTTTATTTCTCCGTTCGTGCGGCCCGCAAAACTTTTTTCTATCTCTGCTTAAAATCAGGGTTGATTAAAACTAGAGCATTTCGTTTTTGATGGTTGGTTGTATTTTAATGTACCACGGAGTAGTGTTGTATTTGTATGTACTGATTACAATTTTTACATTGAGAAACCAAAGACCAGAAGTGGAATCACCTCGTCCGTTTCGTATCGTAATATGATTTTCTAACGTGCTTTTAAAAAACCGTGGTTTTTATTTAAAACAATTCCTTAATTGTTCATAATTTGCGTCAGAAATGGCTTTCATTGAAAGCGTGACGCAACTGTGTAGCACTACGGATTGCAGTGTCACCACAACCCCCTTATTAATCATCATTCACGCAAATTTCTGGCGGAAAGTTTGCCCAAGTTTTTAAGTTGTCGAATTGAAACAATTTTCATTTGTATAAGTATGGAGAAGGGAGCTGACGATATGTCTTGGTGGGCATTGAAATAGGTATATTCCCAACCACCCACCATAATCAATTTCACATAGAAAAAGTACTTTTTAATAGTTATTTATATTGAGCTGAACAATTATTAAAGAACATAAGAACTGAAAGATCGAATAATATACATAAACTTAATCGGAAATAATTCGAAGACGATACACTCTACCGCCAACAACAACAAGATCTGTGCAATGACTTTCGATGAAAGCATGTATAGGAAAGAAATGTAAACATTGATGGTTATGGCAAAGTATTTGTTGTGGATGTTTTCGCACAAGTAGGAGTGTTGAGACAATTCTCGTTTAGTGGAGTTTAGTTTATCCCTATAAGGTGTGATGATATACCTAAATACTTGTTGAGAAGGGAACTGATGATATGCCTTGGTGCGCATTGAAATATCTAAATTCCCAACCATCCATCATAATCATCAATTTCACATATTTATGTTTAATAGTTATTGATCTTGAACCGAATAATTATTAAAGAACTGAAAGATCGAATAATATAAACTTAAACGCAAATAGTATGATTTTATCTGAATAGCTTTTATTAGGAGATGAGCTAAGTCCCACTTCCCACTGATTACTTTTTTCCACTAATTGGTGAAAATGTCCTGGAGCTTTCAAAGGGTAAAGTGCTTTCAAAAGGTAAATTTGGTGGTAACTTGTAAAAAATATATTGATTAAATCCTGTACCTCTATTAACATGCTTCATACTACCCTTTTTTAGTTTTAATTCAAGTTTTCATTTTATCGGACTTCCAAAATGCTGATTACGATACGAATCGGATGCGATCATTAGACATCTGATCTGTTAGACCCCTGATCTGTTCGAATCATATACTACTAATGAAATTTTGTGGTATTATTAGAACACTAACGGCAATTATTTATATATATTTTCAATAAATGGGATTAATTTCAAAACTTTAAGTAGGAAAGAAAAACGTGTTTGTAAGGATATAAAGCAATTTGCAATAAAGAAACCCAGGAAATTGCAATTATTGCCACATTTGAACGAAACGGTCACACTGCTAGAAGGTTAAGACGGTGATGAGAAGAGTCACAAACTTTGAAGCGATCGTCAGCCAATGTAGGCTCAAGTCTCACTTCCGACTGTTTACATTTTTTCCACTAATTGGAGGAAAAAGACTTTGTTAGCTCATATAAATCTAAAAGTCTTCTAGTGACACATCATTTTCGTTTGACTTGAATAATATACATATTAACAGCTTCTGTTTCGTTAAATGTATCTATTAGCCATTTATACTATTCAATTGACTTGAATTTTAAATAATTTCATATTTCATGTGAGGTGTTCAAATGTAACTTAAGATATTTTCTTCTTACATGCCATGTTAGGATTGGGAACGGCTTCTGCCCGACGCTGAAATAAATATTTAAAAAAAATTATACGTAACCCGCAGGGATGAATAATGTGAGTAAAATTTAAAAAAAAATTGCGTCATATAGATTATAAAGTCAATACTAGCTAAGGCCGGTTAACCGACAACAGAACAAGAGTTATATTAGGCGCGAAAAGTACTTCTGCTTGGTTACGGAACGAACGTCAATTAAATTAAACAATAGAAGAAATCTTATTGGGTGCGTGCGCCCAGAGTTAATTGCTTTTATGTTATTTACATTACAACAAAATTTTGAATTTGAATTTTTATGACCGATTTTTGTTCGTTTTAGTCATAGAATGACACATACTATAGAAGTTTTTATTCGCTCAATAAATTAAACGTCATAGGTACGATGGAAATTACACAGTGGAGGGTGGAAAATATGGGTTCAATAATATCAGATGGTGGCAATAGTATACAGCGATCAACATAGGAACAACAACCGAATTTCGTGTTTTTGTGGCAAACTAGTTGTGTTAAATACAATACAAATGTATACCAACGATAAAAGTCAATAAAAAAGTGCAAAATATATTTAAATTTTTCAGTTCTACACCAAAACGACAGGAAAAAGTTAAGTGAACATATTTTGTAACTCCACCTGGTGTATGTAAATTTTAAATTTAATTTGCTCTCATTTCCACAGACCTACCGAGAGAGTGTGAAATGAAACGTCAGATGAGAGAATAACATAGAGTAAATATGGGTAGAGAAAATCTTTCACTCACCAAATTTCTGACATTTGTCCTCGTGTGATGTATACGTTTGATGTTGAAAAGAATTGCTTTACTAATACCAGATAGAGGCAGTGGTTCAAAACAACGAACAAAATAACAACAACGGCATTTCGTTTTGTGTGTTAAAATTAATGTGTTAAATACAACACAAATGTGTGCTAACAATAACAGTCAATAAAAAAGTTTAAAACACATTTAAATTTCACAGTTTTTCACCAAAATGGCATGAAAAATTAAAGCAAGAAGTTATTGTAATTCCACCTGGTGTATATCACTTTTAGTGAAACATCTCTCTATCACACCGACCGCATCACGAAGAGTGTGAAAGGAAACGTCAGATGAGACAAATGGCCGCTCTACTATAAATTTACTCTATGGTTTAAACCATAGAGTAATCTCAGACTAGAGAGAATATTTGGCTCATCTGACGTTTCCTTTCACACTCTTCGTGATGCGGTCGGTGTGATAGAGAGATGTTTGACGAAAAGTCATATACACCAGGTGGAATTACAATAACTTCTTGCTGTAATTTTTCATGTTAGCATACACTTGAGTTGTATTTAACACAATAATTTTAACACACAAAACGAAATGCCGTTGTTGTTATTTTGTTCGTTGTTTTGAACCATTGCCTTTATCTGGTATTAGTAAAGCAATTCTTTTCAACATCAAATGTAAATATCACACCAGGCCAAATGCCATAAATTTGGTGGGAGAACTAGTAGATCTACTATAAATATTAATCTATGAGTTAAACTATATTTAATACAATTCAATGGGCTTTCAAATTAAAACAGATTGAATAAATTCCATGCATTGCAAAAAAAGTTATTCCACTTTCTTAATGTAGCAAAATTCAATAGCATACATATGTAAAACATAACTGATCAAAGGCTCGAACATTTTAATTTTGAAGTTAACTGATATTTTTAAAAGATAAGTGATATATTTAAAAGATAGCTGATAATAATAAAAATATTCAACAAAATAAAACTAGACTGTTATGCGTGTTGTATAACTGAATGACTTCCATAAAACGAAAATTAAAAAAGAAAATATCCAGTATTGTAAGACTCACTTATTGCTATACCTTCTACCAATATTTCGACAACTAGCTATATTCCTGAAAAGTGGAAATTACGTTTTCGATCTCCAAAAATCGATGGTCATGCAATTAGAAACGACGACAAAAAAAATATTTTATTCCCAATTTTACCGAAAAATATAATAAAACAATACAAAAGACGCTTAATACTTTGTAGGGTGGCCCTTATTTTTTATGACATCGGCCAATCTCTGTGGTAAACTTTTTACCAAAGTCATCATCGCGACAAAGATGTGTTTCGAAAATGTTCGTAACTATTTCTTGGGGTTTTTGTTTTTAAATGTCGTTCGACATCTGAACATTAGTTTTCAATTGAATTTAAGTCCGAACAGACGGCAACATTGGTATGCCTATCCATAAACCAATGCTTCACAACTCGCGAAGTATGATTAGGGTAGTTGTCCAGCTGGAAAATATATCGTCACACAAAATGCAAAAGGCCGTAACTACACTTTTTAGTTTTTTACAGAGGAAATAAACGTTATAAATTAAAGACTACTTAAAACTTAATATCCAAATTTTAGATTCAATCATAGAAAACAAAGACGGATTTGTTTCTGAAAAACAAATTAATGGACAAATTCCTGTAAAAAAACTAAAAAGTGTAGTTACGGCCTTTTGCATTTTAGGTGACGATATGTAACTGACATATTTTCTAACTAAATTGGTTCAGTTACATTTTACAGAATATTTTTATATTGGTGTTGGTCTGTTCAACCATGTATGCTGTGTCCAACACCAACACCATAAAAACTAAATTCACCCCATACCATCACATTTCCTCCTCCGTTTTTAATGGTCTTTATGGAGTATCCATGCAAATCAGCTTCTTGTAATCTACATCTAATGTTTCTAAATTAAATAGTTCTCGATATTAAGCGAGATGCGGTGGCGTTGCAATAGCATTAATTTCGGTTGAAGTCAAAAATAGGTTGGCTTTACGGACTGTACAAATAACTCTATCGTCATATGGAGTGGGGTTTGTTGGCATTGGACTCCTTTTAGGGGTCTTAAAAATTCCCGTATTTTGAAATACCCTCAAAATATATTTTTTTTGAACAGCAATTAATTCGCGCAGTCCTGGAGTGCATGGCATATTTTGCCACATTTTTGTACTGAATTGAATTGTTAATTAGTTAAATGTTGGTTAAAAACTGAAATAACTTACTTGAAGAATATTTATCCATTTGTTACCATCTACACAGATCTGGGGTTTATTTCTGCAATTAGAAAAAATATATACAGTCGGCACCAGAATTTGAACTGACATTGGCGGACGATCGCTTCGAAGTTTGTCACTCTTCTCAACGGCGCCTTAGCGTTATAGGCCAGTGATCGTCTTGTTAACATTGTAACTAATTACAGTTATCGTCGCAATGAAATTTTCTCACAATAGCGAAAACTGTAGTGGTACGTGTTTCTGAGGGTGGACAGATAATTAGAAACGCTTTCGTAAAAAGTGGAAATTTATTTATTTTCAATTTATGTATTATATCAAGGCATAACAGCATATGCCTATTTTTGCAACTTTCAGCCCAATTCTAAATATTCCCAGGGAATAAATTTTTCCCGGGAATAAAATCCTCCTATTCTAAACAAACGGGGAATAGAATAATAAGGGAGAGAATTACGAAATTTCAAAGTCAGTTGTTTTGCTTTATGACGTTTGTTTTTGGTTGTTAAATGCAAATCATTTTAAGCAAATAAAACTTAATTAATAATCAAAGTAAGTGAAAATGTACACCATAGCCTTTCGAATGGCAGCAGAAGAACGACCGGGAGCAGGAGAAGCAACAACAAACGTTTGCAAGGAGATAGGGCTTAACTCTAGTTCAGGGGCATTTCTTGGAATGGAATCAAAATTTTATCGTCAATATAGATTTTTAAGCTGAGCTGAAATATATAATTTTTTGTACGATCGGCCCATCTTCTTGAGATATGGGCTTGACCTTGTTGAAATTTATGTCATTAGAAAGGTCTTTTTAAACTCTACAAATACGGTTAAAAATATTTTACTTTTTATTAACCCATTGTGGAATAGTTAAAAAAATGATTTTATAACCTCACGTTTTTCTTTAACATCATTATTTTTCAAAAATAGACCGTAGTGTTGCTACATTTTTTCTACACACCGGTAATAGAGAAGATTTCAGTCTTTCTTTCAAGGTATAATACGGCTCAGTAGCCTTTGAAAGACCGGGGATATAAAAAGTTAAAGTTTTGTTATCAAACTTTCACCATAATATGAGGACCTGTTTTCATTAAAATATATAAAATTATTTTAAAACAATCGGGCGATTTTACTGCTTTTGCCACACATCGACTTACGGTACAGATGGAATTTGTCCCCCTGCCTGAGCCAAGGTGAAATATAAATTTAACGATTTTCAAAAATTTATTTTCATTTCGACGTTACGGAAATTATACTCGAACCGAATATGTTACATATGTATCTGAACTTTGAAGGGCCATAACTCGGGAAGTATGGGCCTCCGGTAAAATTGTTTTTTTTTTTATTTAAAAATAAATTCTATACACCCCCTAAAAATGAGAAAAATTGCTCAATTGCCCCTAAAATAGAGTTGTTCCAAAAAGAGATTAAAAAAGGGCGCTGGTCCATATTATCCGAAATATAGAGCTCCAAAGTTTGAATATATAGTCAGCCATTTATTATCCGATCTAGTTGGAATCAGTACCATTACAAAAGTCTTTTTAAACCCTATAAATATGTGTATAAACATTTTTATTTATATTAACCAATTTGGGGCAAATTTAAAAAAACGATTTTTTTAATCCCACTTTTGACGTAGAATACGTCTTACCTTACGGTATGAGGAGTCATGTCAGGTTTTTATTGTTGTAATCTTTATTTCATTGAATTTGAGGAAACGGCTAGATGAATTTTTTTTAAAATTTTTTTTGTAGGTAAATGAAGATGTTATCTTTCGTTTGATATACATTTCATATTGGTTGATATATTTCTAGCATTTTAATTTCTCAAATGAAAATTGTTTAAACACATACACTCAAACATATGTGTGGTGTTTGGTTGAGTGTTTTTGGTTGATCAACATTGCTTAGGAACATGTATCTAGTAAAAAGTGAAACGAACAGCAAGCTAATGTTGCTTGGCAACATGTATCTAGTAAAAAGTGAAACAAACAGTAAGCTAACGTAATAAAGCTTTTTTGCGAAAGCTTCAATAAAGCTGTTGTAACATTAATTTTGAATTGTAAAGCGTAAAGCTTTCACACAACGCTCGAATGCTAATGCGAAGACTGGATAAGGTAAACCTTTTTTAATATTAGGGCGGCCCTCTCAACATTCGCAGAACTTATTTCAATAAAAATATTAATTAAAATACATAAATTAAATTAAGTTTAAAAAAATTGAACAAAATATTTTTTTTTTAAACGGACTTGAATCAAATGCCGTTGGTAAATATAAAAATTACAGCAGACAGTTGCCTGCAGGCTGTGTCAGAGACACGGCCATTAAGTTTAACGTAGAATACGCCATCCGATAAGACAGAAAACATATATAACAATAAATGATAAATAATATAAGCAAATGAATTTATTGTTATATATGTTTTCTGTCTTATAGGATGGCGTATTCAACGTTAAACTTAATGGCCGTGTCTCTGACACAGCCTGCAGGGACAGTCCGTGGCCGAAGGCCTCGGACAACTGTCTGCTGTAATTTTTAGATAAACATTTTTTTTTTCAAAAAATCGACTATTATCGGCCCTGTTCTGTAAACAGAATCCAGAAAAACATAAAACGTTTCAGAATATTTGGGTTTATGTAAAACAATTCAGAACAAAATTATCGTTTAGAATTAGAATGCAAATGCCTTGTGATTTTAAAAACAAGCAATTCAGAATAATCTCATGTTTTAAGAACATCAAAATTTTAGACTTTTTATTCTAAAAGAAAATGTTGATTCAAAATGATTCTGTATGCAGAACAGGGCCGTATATTTCTTTTTTTGGTAGGCTCCGATAATAGACAATCACCCCTATTCTGCGTTACAATCCCAATCGAACTTTCTCCGTTTTGATGAAATCGGTATTCTGCGTTACGTTACGTTCCACTTACGTCTTTCTTTCGATTGTACGTATTCTGCGTTGCAATTTTAGTTACGTTCTTCACGTTTTTCTTACGCTGCAAAAGGTCTGACTGAACAACATAATGGTTCTTTGTTGTTTACAATAAAGTGTGTAAAAAAGTTAAATTTTTAATACAATTCAGAGAAATGTAAGTATAGTAGTAATTTAAATATATATTTAATAAAGTTTTTAATTTATTTTACTAAATAGTGAGTTTTATTTTATTTATTACAGGTCGAAACAAACAAACCAAGATCAGTACGAGAAGCTGGCGGAATTAATGGCCAAAAAACCAGACCTTGCGGGTGGGTACCATCAGAGACCAAAAGAAGTGCAGGCATTTTGGGAAGATGTGACCGTAACACTTAATTCAATGGGGCCACCAACAAAAACCGGAGTAGCATGGAAGAAAGTATGTGACATTGAAATAATTACATTGAATTAATTAGTATCTAGCAGACATGGGCATACTGCAGTAAATAATTACTGCAGTAAAAAAGCAGTAAGCAGTAAAATGTTACTACTTACTGAAAAAAATTGCAGTATTCAGTAAAATTTTACTGAATACTGAAAAAAAAACAGTAACCAGTAAATTTTTACTGAAAATTAAATTTTTTTACAGTATTTTACTGGCAATGAAATTTTTTTACAGTATTTTACTGATAATGAAATTTTGTTGCAGTATTTTACTGGTTACTGAAAAAAATAGCAGTAACCAGTAAATGTTTAAATACTGTAGCGTGACTCTTATAGAGTTATTATAAGTCGAAGCAACCAACACCAAAAATACACGCTTTGCTTAAATTAGAATAAAAACTAATTGGAATAACACAAAACATAAGCAATCGAAACACTTCGCTTAAACAAACGCATCTGCACTGCTACTAATAATAGAGTGAAAACTTGAAAAAAAGAATACTAAGTAGGCTGAAATTAATAAGTGTTTTTTTCCAGAAGACAAAAACTCAACGATGAAAATTTTTAAATCCTTGTATTAAGAAAAGCCAACAGCGTATACAATAAATAATACATGGTTGTAAACCACCTAAATTAATATTATTTTGTTGTTAATAAAAGAAAATACAGTGTTTTTAACACAAATAACCTTTTTAGGGTTCCTAAGAAGTTGGCGAATATACAAAAATGAGTAATAACTTTACGTAGTGTAAATCTTTACTTCCCTGATGGGAATGTATTAAATTTACAGTTCCAGTAAACATTTCAGGATTCCCCAGGAAATAGTGAGACCACATCTAACGAGAACATCACTTCATCGTCTTCAATATACTGCTCTTTCACCATTTCTTTGAATTGTGCCGAATTTTTCACATTGTATATAGATCCTTCCGTGATCTTCGTTAAAATGTTAGTTATATACTTACACAGATTCATTGAAGGTGCATCGACCGAGGAGCATATAGGCCTTAGAGGAAACCCCTCTTTATGAATTTTAGGCAGTCCATATATAAAATTGTACTAAATACTGCAATTTTTTCAGCGACCAGTAAAATAATGCAAAAAAATTTCATTATCAGTAAAATACTGCAACAAAATTTCATTATCAGTAAAATACTGTAAACAAATTTCATTGCCAGTAAAATACTGTAAAAAAATTTAATTTTCAGTAAAAATTTACTGGTTACTGTTTTTTTTTTCAGTATTCAGTATAATTTTACTGAATACTGCAAATTTTTTCAGTAACCAGTCAAAATGGATTGTTTACTGCAGTAATTATTTACTGCAGTATGCCCATGTCTGGTATCTAGCACATACTCAAAAGCGTCTTTATTCAGGCGAAAGTTTTTTCTGAAGCTGTAAAAGTAATCGAATTATTTCAGATAACATGTCATATCTTTTAAAACAAATGTCTTACCTTTGATCGGTCATCTCGAACGGATTGCAACTGTCCCTCAAATCTTTTTTGGCAATCCTTGCCTCCGCATTCTGGAGCACGTTGTTCTCCTCTCCCAACAAAAATGCTGCTGCTATTACTTCCATTTCTATTGAAATAAACAAAATGTATTTTTGTGCTGTAATGATGTTAACAAAAAAGGAAAACTCACCTCCGGCACAACTGGTTTTTGAACTCTTTGGTCACAAATACCTCTTTTTGTGTTTTTGTTAACTTTTCACACGCGCTAGTGTATTTAATAAATAAATTTATACGAATTTTTAATTCTTTTGTGTTTTAACAGTTGAAAATATGTTTTATTTGCACAAAATTACACTTTTAACTTCAATGTTTACACAAATGATTATTTGTTTTGTTTTGTTTTTTTACGTTCCACAGCCAATCTGCTTATTGTGACAACACACTTTTCCTCTTCTTATTCTTTCGATTACGTTTTTTTTTGGAATACCAAAGTCCGATCGATGCGTAACGTAGAGCGGGACCGTAATTGTAACGCAGAATAGGGGTGAATACCTTAACTTTTTTTAGGGTATAATAATCACCTATAACCCTTCAAAGACCGGAGATATTAAAGTTCAAAATTAAAGTTCAGTGTTTTTGTGTTATAAAGCTTTCTGCGTGGCTTAGGGATTTTCTTGTCTGGTGCGAGCATTTTTGTGTTAAATCGCGCGATTTTTTAGAAATAATTTTTTAATTTTGGTGAAAAAAGTGGCAAATGTATTCAAAATTTTGAACTTAAATGTCTCCGGTCTTTGAAGAGTTATTGGTGAGAATTATACATTAAAAAAGGCAAAAGTCTTGTCTATTATCGGAGTTTACTAAAAAACTACCAATTTTTTGAAAATAACAAATTTTTATTAAAAAAGGGAGGTTAACAAATATTGTTTTTTTAATTAACCCCCAATGGATTAATAAAAATAAATATGTGCATACACATATTTATAGAATTTAGAAAGACCTTTGTAATGATACTCATTTCTACTAACTTTGATGACCTCTTTTAAAACTTTTGAACTCAGTGCACACGCTTTTCTCGGTGGTGACATTTTGGTGTAGAACTGAGAGTTGGTGCTAAAGTAAATTTATTCCGAAGAATAATGCCATATTATTGATTAAAATAAAAGTAATTATTTAATTTTTTATAGAAAATATTAAATACTTACATTTTTGCGCAGCACTCCCTAGCAATTTGTTGGCGGAATTACTCCCAAAAGTTTTCACATTCTCCATTTTATTGACATTCTTTTTCCCCAGGGAAAAATTTCCCTTTTTCGAAGTTCGTTTGGAATAAGGGAAAAAACTCCTAGGGAGATTTTATTAAGAATAGGAGAACAGGGAATAGGGAAAAACTCCCAGGGAATTGCTATTGAAAATTTGGCTGTTTTTTGCTAATAAATCCTTTCCAATATCTTGGGAACTATATTTGGATTATAGTGTGCAGTAAGATATATACAGCTCGATTCTCGAAAAATGTAATTTGAGCATAACTCGAGTTATGCTGTTATGCCTTGTCACCACAGATACAAGGTGGCGCAAAAGTAATCCTCCTATCAGAAAATGCTATAAATTTTGCGATTGGCCCCTAATGTCAGTTCTGTTTTGACATTTGTGTAGTAAACACATGCGAAATGCACGTTAATAAACAATGTTACGCTACACTGCTCCAGAACGCGGAATATTGCTGACTATTTATTTGACCAATAATCGGTCGGTGACTTTGGCACAACGTGAATTTCGTCGCAGATTTCCTGGCCGTCCAACGCCTACTGGTGAAACACTGCGACGTTTAGCCGCTCGCCTCGAAGAGACTGGCACAACACGAGATGCTGCCAGGCGTGGCAGACCCCGGAGTAGCCGTTCTGCAGAGAATATTGCTGCTGTAGCAGAGGATGTCATGGATGCGCCGTCGACATCGACCAGACGACGTGCCACGCAAATGGGTATCAGTCGACGGACTTTACAGCGAATTTTGGTACAAGATTTTAAGATGTTTCCGTTCAAAGTAAAGACGGTGCATCAGCTGTTAGCTGCTGACCGCCAATCGCGTCTAACATACGCTCAAGCCATCCTTAATCACCACCAAGAGGAAGATGATTGTTCATCAAAAATAATCATGAGTGATGTGCTTCATCTATTTGTTTATATAAACAAGCAAAATACAGAAGCTCTGATTAAAATAATAATAAATAATAAATGAGTATTAAAAAAATAGATAGTGACTATTAAAAAGAAGAAAATAAGTAATTTCTATTAAGCAGAATATAAAATATCAACAAAAATAAGTGTTTTAACTTGGATAAAGGTTGTATTAAAAACTCGCTGCAATGGCTGAATGCAGCAATTGCAAACTAGGCATAAGAGGTGAAAGTGGCATTAGATGCGATGGAATATGTAAAAAAGTGTATCACTTTACAAAAAAATGTTCTGGTATTGATCAATATTCGGAAAAAATATTTTCTGAGGGAGGTTTTGTGAGATATATATCCAAAATATAGACTTTGCTATGCAGGAAATTCAAGAAAGTGTCAACAAAAATAGACAAACATTGTTAGACTACAAACATGAGTTTGAAAGTGCACTAAAGAGAAATGAAGATGAAATTAAAGCATTACTAGGAGCAATAGAAAGACGGTATGATGACAGATTCAAAAAAATTGACAATATACAAAAACTATGTGAAAAAAATGTCCAAGAAGTAAAAAACCTATATGGAAATATAGATAAGTTTGAAAGCAACAACAAAGATATGTATGATACGATCGAAAAAAGCAACACAAAAATGTGCAACGAAATAAAAAAGGTTATAAAAGAAACAAATACAAAAACAACAAAAATGTCATATGCGCAAACTTTGACAAATAATATGGTGATGCCAGATCTATCGAAAAATGTCCCCTTAATTATTAAACCAAAGGAAAAACAAAGTGTAGAAAAAACAAAAGCTGAATTAAATAAAAAAGTAGATCCAATTAATTTTAAAATAACCAATGTTGAAAACAGAAAAAATGGTACATTAGTGATCCAGAGCGAGAATGTCGAAGAACGTGAAAAAATTAAAGAGGCGATACAAAGCGAAATTAGTGAAGATTATGAAATAAGGGTACCAAAAGAAATTAATATGCAAATTGTAATAACTGACTTAAACTATAAATATCCTGATAGAGAATTAATCGAAAAACTAAAAAAACAAAATGATACTTTAAAAAATAGTGAATTAGAAGTGGTTAAAATATTTGAAACGAAAAGATATAATAGAACAACATTTAATGCAAAATTGAACGTAGACAATGAATCATATCCGAAAGTAATATCAGGTCAAAAACTGAATATTGGATGGGATAGATGCAGGGTGTTTGATGGTACAAGTGTAATGAGATGTTTTAAATGTCAAGGTTATAACCATAAAGCGGTGGAATGTAAGAATGAAGATGTATGCTACAAATGCCATGGACACCATAGTGGTAAAGAATGTACGAAGGAAATAGTAATGAAATGTGTAAATTGCATGAAAGAAAACAGGAGATTAAATTTAGGGCTTGATGAAAATCATGCAACCAACAACCGCGAATGCCCAGTATACCAAAATAAATTGAACGTAAAAAGAAGAAGAATAGGGTTAACAGCCTAACAATCAAAGAGGATACATGGGATATATACCAACATTCAAGGCCTAACTAATACCTTCAATCAACTGGAAATAATAGCAGAAACTGAAAAACCTGAGTTTATAATACTAACGGAAACACATCAAAATAGTGAAGTAGAAGAAAATGAAATCGAAATTGAACAATATGACCATTATAGTACGTTGTCGAATTCGTCTAGGACTGGTGGAGTAATAATATATTTTAAAAAACATTGGAATGCCAATAAAATTAAAGACAATATTAAAGACTCAACATACTGGATTAGTGCATATATGGCAAAATATGAAAAAACATCAATTATAATAGTAATAATATATAGATCACCAAGTGGATCGAAATCAGAATTCTGTGATATATTCCAAAATTTTGTAGATGAAATATGTGATAAAAACACTGACATTCTAATAGCCGGAGACTTCAATATTGACTGGAATCGGGATTTTTATACGAGTAAATTGAAAAGTATTCTTAATGATAACGGCCTTAAACATTTAATAAACGAATATACAAGAATAACGCAAAGATCAAACACATTAATAGACTATATAATAACTAATAACGAATTAATTACGGCAGAAATTAATGTGAATAATAAAATAGCAGATCATGAATCTATAGACATTTTTATCGAGTGCGACAATACTGAGCATGAAAATCAAGAGAATGAAATAACATTGTTTAAATACAATAAAGCTAGATTCAGAAACGAAATAAGATCATTATTACAATATAATGAACAAAGCGACTTTAACAATAATGTCTATAATTTCGATAATGTGTTTGAAAATACTATACAAAGATTCTGTTTTAAAACAAAAATAAATAAAAATGGGAATAATAAATGGTTTAATAACGATCTAAAAATGTTGAAAAGGGAAAAGGTCTTTAAATATCAATGCGCAATATTTGAAAACACCGACGAAGCCTGGACTAACTACAAAATAACTAGAAATACATATAAAGTTAAAATCGAAAATGAGAAAAATAAATATATAAATGATAAAATAAACAATGCACAGGACCAGAAAGAAATGTGGAGAATAATAAAAGAACTAGTTTTAAGAAAACCCAGAAAGGTAATAACAAGTGTGATATTTAATCAAATAGAATATACGGACAATTTTCAAATAGCCGAAAACTTTAATAATTACTTCGTCAATAGTATTAAAGAAATTAGAAACTCCATCGAGTATGTGCAATATGAAAACAAAATACCTGTGATAAATTTAAAGTTTAATTTCCGTGCAATATCTATAGAAGAACTTAAAACTATATGCAAGACCATTAAAAAAAACCCTGACTACAATAGAGTAACAATCAATATGATTTTGGATAACTGGGACATAGCTGGCAACATTATGCTGCAAATTATAAATAAATCACTAGAAACTGGAATTTTCCCAAATAGTTGGAAAGAATCTATGGTTACACCCATAGAAAAAGTTAAAAATACAGAAAAATGTGAAGAATACCGCCCTATAAATATGTTAAAAGCTTTTGAAAAAATCATGGAAAAGACAGTTAAAAATCAATTAGAAAGTTATATGGAACAACACAAGCTACTTTCAAAATATCAGTCGGGTTTCCGAAAAAAGTTTTCATGTGAAACTGCAGTCAACTATGTTATAAATAGATGGAAATTCACGAAGAAGAATAAAAAAATAATGGCGATTTTTTTAGATTTTAAAAGAGCGTTTGAAACAATCGATAGAGGTATTCTACTACAAAAACTTTATAAATACGGAATTCAAGATGCTGAATTGAAATGGTTTGAGTCATATTTAACTAATCGCAGGCAATTTACAAATGTTAATGGCACGCTATCAAATGCTACGATAAATGAGTTTGGAGTACCACAAGGCTCAATTTTAGGAGCGATCCTATTTATTATATATGTATATCAATGACATGGAAAAAGTTTTGGAGAAATGTGAAATTGTTCTATATGCTGACGATACGCTGATTTTCACTGAAGCGGACACGGAGGAGTTATGTCACGCTAACTTATCAAATGATATGGATAATATAAATAAATGGTTAAAAATGAATAAATTAAAGTTAAACGAAAATAAAACTAAAATAATGGAAATAAATATGACCACTAACATAACATTTAAAATTAACGATGTAATAATAGAAAAAGTTAATATAAAATATCTGGGTTTTCTAATAGACAACGACTTAAAATTAAAAGAACATATTGAATATATATGTAAAAAAATTGGAAAAAAAATCGGGTTTTTTAAACGTATTAGAAACAAAATATCAATTATAACAGCAATAAACATTTACAATACTACGATTAAACCACATTTTGAATTTGGATCTACTGTGTTATACACATGCTGCTCAGAACAACAAATATCAAGAATGCAAAAATTACAAAATAAAGCTATGCGCGCAATACTTAAATGCAATCGATTTACCTCAATAAAATATATGTTAGATACACTCAAATGGCTTAATATACAACAAAGATTAGAGCTAAACACAATTCATTTTATTCAAAAAATGAAAATGGGGGAGGCGCCTGATTATTTAGTAGAACAACTAAGATACGTCGGGGATGTTCAACCATACAACTTAAGAAACGCTACGGATTTTAGACTACAACGACCAGATAACAATACAATGCAAAGATCACTTTTCTACAAAGGATTGAATCTATACAACATGATGCCAAATTTTATTAAGAATGAAATGAATCCAAATTTATTCAGAAGAAAAATTGTAATTTTTATAAAAAATATTTAAATTTTTTAATCAGAGTTGTTGATATAATTTGTAAAAAGAAAAACAAAACATATAATGTAATGTAAAGTATTAAAAATACTACTAATAAATATTCAATTCAATGAGGCCCATTTCCATCTTAGCGGGTACGTAAATAAGCAAAATTTACGCTTCTGGGCCACTGAAACTCCGCGTGTAACCCACGAAGAGCCATTACACCCGCTCAAAGTCACTGTATGGTGTGCTGTTTTCGCTGGAGGAGTCAAAATGCCATAAAAAGGGCTCAAATGACAATCAACTGTGGCGGCGGCCATTTACATGACATCATATTCTCGACTTGATGTAAAAAAAATTAAAAGACCAAATAAAAATAATCCACAAGAAGAATCAAAGTTTTTAATTTTTTTTTAAATTACAGCCAAAAAACATCGGAAGTTTACTTTTGCGCCACCTTGTATAATACATAAATTAAAATTAAATTAAATTGCCACTATTTACGAAAGCGTTTCTAATTATCTGTCCAACCTCAGAAACACGTGCCACTACAGTTTTCGCAATAGTGAGAAATTTTCAAAAATTGTTGTTGATATTTCGACATCCAACAATATATTGAACTAGAATGAGAATAGAACAGGAGTTACCAAAAACAGAGACACTTTAAAATTGCTTTACCACCACTGTATGTATGTATATATGTATTCCCGGATAACAGTTTGCCAATGTTCCCATTTCTCTGTTGTGAAATATCTAAAAAATTAAGTTACTATATTTCCAAAAAGATGTTTATTATTTGTTTACTTTTTTGTAAATTTTACATTTCATTTACACTATTTTTTTTTTTGTAATAATATGGTGTTTGTTGATATTAAGTTTGTTGTTTTGTAATTTATTATTACATGTTTATTTGTATGCATGTGTGTATTTAATTCTTAATAATGCACCTTAAGACGAAAAAAGCTTCATACTATATGTGTAATTGTTTGTTATTAGTATTATTGATTTGTATTAAGAATATTTTATTTTTACTTGTTTTGTTTTTGTTTTATTGATTAAACGAACAACACACTTTGATTAAATAGATTTGTTTTGTTTTTCTCTTCTCTTTTCTCTTTTTTCTATTTCTAGTTCTCTTTGCTTTATCGTTATAATTTCGGTTTCACTTGTGTTTCTTTTGTTTGCAATAAAATTCAAATTTTTATATTTATTTTATTAATATATATTTCTCGTATTTTGTCGCACTTAATGTCTAATATCTGTTTTGTTTCTATTCATAGTTGATGTTAATTTTAAGAAGTTCCAAAAAAATATACTAATTTATTATTACAATGTATTTATTTTATCAAATTGCATTCACTGCATTATTTGTTGGTTTCAGTTAAGACTTAAATCGATAATAATTGTTTCCATTCTGAATTCACACATATAATTAAAAAAAAAGCGATAATTTACTTAAATTAAACAAAACATTAATAATTATGAACGAACGCATAGAAGAAAGAATACTATTGTTGTTTTCTTCCAGAATTAGTGTCAATCCATCCTTTTCTCTTTACTTCAAAGCTTAAAAAGGTACGCGTTTATAATAAGAATTACAACTAAAATATAAAAAGGTGTAAAGCATTTCAAACACATTTACCAATGGGCATATGATATCAGGAGTTCCCTAGACGTTACATAGTCAAAGAGTTTTGAAAATTATACCAGATTGAGGGTTTTTCATAGTGCTTTCGATATGAAGTTTGAAGTAAACCTGTTACCAAGGGAAGGTACTCTTAAAAACAATATTATCAAAACTAATTTAATTTTAACTTTAACGCACAATGACTACGAGACAAACTCGTAGAACAAAATATTGAATATTCTTCAAGCGCTTTAGAACACATTTCTACTGATGCTGATCGGCATACGAGCTACGACTCTACCCCACTTCAAATATATGAAAGAAAATCTGATTTAAGCTACCAGAAATTATTGCGATTTAAGTTATAGAAAGAAATTCTAAACTGCCGATACAAATTGTGAAAACAAGCTTTTCTCCAAAATTAGAATTACAAAACGAACCCCATTCTTAAATATCTTGATTTCCAGTCATTCAATTCGAAATGAAACAAAGAGACTATGCGAGAGTAACAGCCAATGCCTGAAGTCTTACAGCCAATTCCTGTAACTCATGCGAATGCTTTCGTTCTCTTGCTAAACGACAATCGTCTGATTTCGTTTCCCATAATACTCACAAGAACGACAAAGCGAACGGAGACCAATGCATTTTGTTCGGTGTGTCGTTCTTATGTTACGGGAAACTAAATCAGACGATTGTCGTTTAGCAAGCGAACGAGTTACAGGAATTGGTTGTAAGACTTCGTCGCCATCTCTCTCTCTCTCTCTCTCTCTCTCACACACACACACTGTATCCCTTAAGAGAAACACCTTTTAATTATTTTGGAGAAATTTCAAAACAATAATCGTTTTAAAAAATAGATTGGTTTCTTGTTTTTAACATTATCATCTTTAACAAAAGGAAGAAGGTAAGTAATAATAATGATAGTTATTAATAAATATATATATATACGTATAATGAAAAATCTAAAAAAAATCAATCCAGATTGAGTTTTTTTTTTTTACCAATTAATAATCGTAAAAAGTTTTTTGGTTAAATAATAATAAAAACTGTTTAATTTGTTTTGTTATTAACGCAGTTAAATTAAAACAAAAATAATGTTTTTAGTTGTTCTCTTCTTCATGATGAGAAGGAGGATTTGAAATATATAAACCTCTTAACTACCCATTTCACATTTAAAAGGCCGAAGGTGCGGGAGAGGGAGGAGGAGAAGAAGTACAAATCGATGTAGGAGACGAGGTGGTGGTGATGGATGAGGAATTACGTGGGGCTAGTGATGCTTTTGCTGATAAACCAATACATCGTTGAAAAGGATATAGAGGAGATGTAGTGATAGGACTTTTATTTAAAAGGGCGACACGTCGTTCAGGATTTCCCTTGACACAAAGATTGTGTTCATCATACATCTTTAGCTAGAACTGAGCGGGTCAATTTTTAGGAAACACATCGGTGATATTGACAAAAGCACAAGCGCCCAACGAGGCCTGGGCCATAACCTTAAGAAGTTCATTGGCATGGGCTACACAGTATTCCAGTGGAGGCCATTTAGCATAATTCATTGATTCTACGAAACAGAAAAAAATATTATTGTTAATTGAAGATGGCGATGATGTAATAACCACAATGCAATTTACCTAATATGGCTGAATTTAAAGCTCTACAAACTGTCTCCCGTTTTGTTGGGCACAGCTGCCAACCTAAGGGGCTTGCCCAAGGATTCGAATAAGCTATTAAACTAAATGCATCCTAAAGAAGGCGGTGGAAAATCCGAGAACAGTTTTAGAATATGTATGTGTTTACAGTTATCAGTGGCCACTTACTTCTAACATTTGTCTCTCCTCATCAGTCATTTTACTTTCCTTTTCCAGCTGTTGACCCATTAACGATAAATCTTTGCCAAATTCCAGTATACGCTCAATACCATGACTGTATTTTCGTACTGAAGGTGACATATCCACATCTATAAAACAAAAAAACAATATTCAGTTATAATTAGTTTACATATCTGCTATGCATTTTCGAGATAACATTTGAACTTACCCATTTCTTCGTCAGCGTCTATTGAATCATTCAAATTGTTCGCATTGCCATTTTTACAAACGTTTCCTAAAAAGGGAAAACAATTTGTATACTATATAGAATATTATGCACCTCTTTCCAAAAAGTTATACGAGACTTTTTTCTCAAAACACGTTGCTTTCACTCCTGAAATAGATGTCTAGTTTGTACTTTCCAACACTACTTAGTTTCTCATAATGCTTTTTTGTTATGTATCTTAATCAATCCTTATGCTGCAAAATGCTAATCTTTACCAAAGATAGATACGTAATCCTTATAAATACGTTTTTGCAGGTGGGAAGTTTTCTAAGAAGCGATCGTTTTTCTCTGAGAACGAGCGCAGAAACATTAACGACCTTATTCATAAAAAGTTATGAGATGTTTGAGAGACGATTTATCATACGAAAAACGTCTCTCAATCACTCACAACTTTTTATGAATAAGGACATTAGTCTTTAGCTGGCACCTGAGAAAAATATAATTTCTTTCTTTAAACAAAAATAAATACCTCGAAACATAATTTCAAACTAGTCAAGTACTTAAACATGGGTCGACAACATGATCTTGCACCTTCAGATTTTACATACCATTTGTACTGTGGCCATTATTTTCCATTTCAACATCATTTAAATAATCATTATCGTTATTATTTTTACTTATTGTTGTAGGAGCATCACCGGAAGCCGAACAATGTTCAACTAAATTACTGCAATGAGATGGAGATGGGAAAAAAGGAAATACCACAGTGTGGCAATTCGTGAGTCACGCAACGCCTACCTAAAGAAGGAATATGGATGGAAGAGGTTTTGTTTTTGCGATGACTTACGATTGATTTTTCTTATCATTATCTGTATTTATCACAGTTATGTGGCTTGAGTTCTGTGCATTATTCGTAGTTGTTTCTGCAATGCTGCCGCTATTGTTGATATTGCTACTATTGCTGCTGCTGTTTATTGCAGGCGTTGTTGTGGTTGTTGTTGCTGTTGCTGTTACTGTTGAAGTATTTGTATTGTTGGCGGAGGTACTGCCATTACTGCTACTACTACAGTAACTGCTGGTACTGGTGTTAGCGGTCGTGGTGGGGACGTTAGTTGTGGGGGAGGATGAGTCGGTGACGGCGGCTGTAACGGCTACCGCGGAGGCGTCAGTAGTATTACCATTCTGATACGATTTGGTCGATTGTATAACCGATGTTTGATTTGGAGCAGAGCATGTTGTTGTAGTTAAAGTTGTTGTTTGTATTTTTGTTGTTGTTGTTGTTGTAGCATTTGTTGTTGTTGTTATTTTATTATTGGATGATGAGGGGCAGTACTATTGAAAAACACAACATTTTCAACATTTGTTTTTAAATCCGTATGTTGGACATGGAGAGGAGGAACAGTTACGAATGCACAACAGTAAACGGGGGCAAGAAGGAGATAACAGGAGCATAGAAGAAAGCAAAAAGATAACATTAATTTAGAATTCTTAAAATACAAACGATTTGCATTGAAATACCTCAATATCCGAACCATTAATCATTTCTATGAATTGTCTACATTTCAACATAAACCAAAGATTTTTGTTATTCTCCAAAAGACCAGGATACGAACGTAATGTCTGTTCTATGGCTTGTCCCATTCGTCCCGACATAACTAATTTTAGTATTTCTAGAAAACAAAAACAAATTAATATCATGCATTCACCTTCTTCAACATTAACTAGTTCTCTCTTACTTTGTCTATTGCGTACGGATGGAAGGTCTTCCCTTAAACTTTGGCCCGTTGTACGAGAAAATGCGTCAGCTGTTTGACTATAACCATTATGCACCAAATATGAATTTACCATTCTGTAGGAGACAATAGAATACAAAATTAAAAATATACACCCTTTATACAGTTGTTATTCAGTTTTACTTTTGTAATAACGTTGTGGGGTCAACTTGCTCAACATGCAGTGGGAAATCATAAATTGTGGTCTTCATTTCGGATCTCATTTGTTTCATCATCTCCTCGATTTGGTCAAATTTAAATGGTTCCTGACCAAAATTTGCGTCTACTTCTTCTCCAGGTGTTTGTAAACCAACTGTGGGATACAATTTTGTCTGGAAATGGTATAATAAACAAATCAAAACACATTACTCTTGTCATATCCAGAATATTGATGGATGCAATTGAGTACGAAGCTCATTTCTGCGCATATCTATCTAGTGCATACAGTAGGTTTTCTGCACTTTAGCTTAGTAATATCAATGCACATACTTACCGGTAAATCTCTAAACGCAATGCCCAAATCGATGCCATTCTTAGTATAGAAACATGTATTATTGATAAAGTTCACACAACAACCGATTATATCGCCAGTGGTAAATGTGGGCCCATACGATTGACCATGGCCCGACGACGAAAACGAATTCCCATCATCGCCATGATAGCCATAAGATTGTTTATCCCATCCTGCGAACAAAAAGAAATAAGAACAATCCACCACAAGACAAAACGAATATTAAACAAACGTCAGAGTAAAATATAAATCGATAATTTTCACGAATGATTGAAGGAAAACGAGATGATGACAAATATATTATAGTCGCGATTGCACTTACCTGGCAAACGATTCATACGAAACTGTTGAGCTGTCAATCCAATGCCCATATAGCCATTTTTGCCTTTGGAAATAATTTTCACTTCAAAGTAATAGATGCCACAAGCTGGTGGTATCGGGTGAGCAGTGCGTACTGAAGCAGCATCATTGTTCTGTTTGCCTACTCCTTAGCAGAGAATTTAATTGTAAGGTAAACAGGTAGGTAGGTATTCATCCAAACAGATAAGATAGATAGGTGGGAAGGAAGAGAAATAGAAGACAAACACAAATGACATACGAAATACGAAGAGTTAATAAGTATAGGGATGATAAGTGAACTATTCTCAAATTCACCGTACGACGCGCGGCCTTATACTCTATTGACACTGCAGCAGGATTCTCTCAGAGATTTCGGATAAATTAACAGCTGATTATTGTATTGAAAAACAATGTTTTAGTTAAACGAAATCTGCAAACACAAGATTTCGATTACAGTGTGTTGGGGGCTTTAAACGTTACCCCAGTTTACAGAATAACGAATTTGTAATAGTCGAATGCAAGGAAACTTTTCATTTAAATAACGAACACTTTACAGTGTTCAAACACAAAAATTTCATTTGTTCCCTTTTACACGTCAAACTAACTTGTACATATGTATTAGAGGGCCGTCGGTGGTGCAATGGTTAGTGTGCGCGGCTCTTGTACATGAGATCCTGGGTTCGAACCCTGCTCTGACCACCTTCAAAAAAAAAAAATTCTTTCGGCGGCGGTCACCTCGCATAGTGATGGCGACACTATCGAGTATATAGCCATGAAAAGGCTTCTCAAAATACCGTTCGGAACCGGTGTAAAACTGTAGGTCCCAATCAGTAAATGAAAACTGGAAAGCGCACAGCTCAGTGATTGTGAGAAGT
Source organism: Phaonia tiefii (assembly GCA_963931995.1). Classification (NCBI taxonomy): domain Eukaryota; kingdom Metazoa; phylum Arthropoda; class Insecta; order Diptera; family Muscidae; genus Phaonia; species Phaonia tiefii. The sequence continues at coordinate 211,296,524 of OZ008371.1, forward strand.
TCTCCCCGGTCCCTTCATGGGATGTAATGGGAATTCAAAAAAAAAAAAAAATGTATTAGAGGGAAGAAGCAAGAAGCTATCCAAGGCAACTGCACGCTTTTCTTCAAAGAACAAACAGAATATGACAAAATAGATAAATAAAATTGTTCAACATCTTGTAGTTTCCGATAAATCGGATATCAAGTAAAAAAAAACAATAACTAAGGTAGTTTCCTTTGTTGTTACAATCCTTGGTGTTCTACAAAATACAAATGCACGTCAGGTCATAGAGCGGCACCTTTTCGAGAAAGGTTGTGATATATTGTACTAGTTTAATTAGATAAAAGGCTTTTAAGTTACAATTCTGTACAATAAATGAAATGAGATATGCATTTTGATTTTGCTTTATGTTACTTATAGGTTTAAGTTAGTCTGTAGTGATTGATGCCTGCTGCTCCAAAGACTAATGAAATAAATAAAATCAAATTATAGAAAATACAAACGTGCCAACTTTATCATCCCTCTTCCACGACATTCAGCCTTATTACGAATGTGGTCGTATTTCGACAGTTCTGTAAAAGATTAAAGATAACACACCAACTTTGTCTTTAATCTTTTACAAAACTCTCGTAGTCGAAATACGAGAACGACATTCGTAATAAGGAGAACATACATATATTTATAAAAGAGCAAATATGAGAGAGTTATGTGTACCTAAAACCAACTACTACTGCTACTACCGAAGAAATTATTAAAATTAAATAACCATGACAATTATGATACAGATGTCTATCTACTTCTTAGTTTGTTGAAGGACCTATTACCGTTGGTAACACCAAAAACTCATATTCATGTGAAATTCATATGCATTTGCTGCATTCCAATTTTGTTCTTTTTCAAAAATACGAGACAAATTTCGTTCGTCACAGCAGTACTAAACAAAAAGATAAGCACCAACACCATGAGAACTTTTCAACTCTTCTTCACCTAAACACTCTTTGTGTCAATCATACATCAGCTGTTTTTGGACAAAAGCACGCGAATGACGGGATCAAAGCGTACGAAACTAAAAACAAAATCACATTGTTTGTATGAAACAAAGGGGAAATGTTGAGAAGGCAGAAAGAGACAGCAAACAAACAAAACTTGGCCACGTGAATGACATAAGAGGGAAAGAGAAAAAAACACTCAACGACGTAGTTGAATGAAAACAAATGCAGTTTTCGAGAATTTATGTTTGGGAAAGTGAATGACGATGGAAAGGAGGGGAAGGAAACAACATTACAATAAACATAGGAAATGTTTCTGTTATTGTTATGCTGCCATTGCAATTTAAATTATTAATTCAAATTCTCCCCCTGAGTGTGAAATAAAATATGTATCAACATCCAAATCCACTGCAACTGGTTTTATTTTCAATTGCAATATTTTCCCTATTATATATGTATGTATTTGCATGTAGATATACATACATTTGTATCTATAGTACTTATGTATGAACATGGAGCATGTGGAGTGGAGACATTGGTGGGTATACTGATGATCGAACGACCCTGTTTGACCGTTTGTTGTTACTGGTTGGTAGTGGGTTACGAGTAAAGTACTGTTTTTTCTTTCTTCACTTTTCACAAAAGTGGAATGAACATTAATACTACATGCATACGTAGTATGTACATATGTATGTATTCCTGTTTGTATTACGTTGCGTTGTCCCCGCTCCCTTGTCTTTTTCTACGTTTTGGTTTTTGAAGTTACATTGCACTTTCCGTTCAAGTTCATTGGTCTTTTGGTAATATGTACATACATATATTGTTACTTTTCGCTCACCATCATAAACGTCTCCTACCAACCATCAGCGGGACGAGCAGTTGTGTTTGTCGCTTCGACACTGATTTTCCCCCGACTACTAGATTTACAAAAAAAAAATAGGGTCCTCACTGAAATACATGAAAACTAAATATGTACATACAGTTGCGGTCGAAATAATAGTAGTGACCACAGCAAGAAGTACACAATTTTAAACATATATGCACGCACTACTACCGCCTTTAATAAACATGGTCTTTGTGTACTTTTCTAAAAGTTTTATTTCTCCACAATTGTAAGCAAATGGCTGTTCAAAATAATGGTAGCGTCGCATAATTTTCCCCGAGAGATATGAAACGACAAATTGATATATTTTCTCCTTATTAAGATTCGGTTCCTTGCAATTTGTTCGCAATACCAGCATTACATCCCCCCACTTCAGTATTTTGACCACACATTGACATCAGTCCTCTGTAGCTTCCCAAAGATTAGAATTTTTGGTTGGTTGACGACAAGCCACTGCCTTTTTGACGTCACACATCGGATATTTAATTGATTTCAATTATGGTGACTGAGAGACCAATTCCAGTACATACATTTTGTTACACTGAAATCACTATTTCGAGATTTTCCCAAAATTCCCAAATCAGTTGTATTTCGTCACTAACATATGGTAGCTTATGCGTAAGGGGGCCGGTTCAATTTAGCCCTTACATAATTTCCAAGTCAAACTCCATTGTAGGGAAAGGTCGTCAAATTATGACACTAGATCATCCTACTTTAATTTGATTAGGCGTATATTTTGACGCCGTCTTCCCTATTTAGAGACATAACCAATGACCGACCGAACTTAAAAATATTTCTTCAATTCTCTATTTACCAACTTACATCCCTTTTCGCAAATGTCATTGTTTTACCCAATGAGTGGCCTGCGGCTATAATTACATGATTTCCAAAGCTTCTACAGATGTTTTTGACCCTACTCCCTACATTCAGTTCGTCCTTTTTCAGCAATAGCAGGTGCGAATGGCGCTCGTTCTAAGCTTACAGGAGTTCGACTTCGCGTCTCTGGATGGGATACGACTTTGCATACGATCATCGCTGTGCATCAACCATATTGTGCACTTCGAGTACGTTAGTGTTTTATTAGCCCTAGAACGTCATCCTTATTTGTTGTACACTAACGTCATTCTTCGTCATTTTGACTACGACCTATTTCAAGACGCTATAAATAATATCGTCACCAAGAATGGGAACCAAAATTAATGTTATTTGTTCATTTAGTTAATTTTTAACGAATCTTCAACAAAAAATCAGTTCGCAAACGACTAACGCTATACGAATATGCAAGACAAAATAAACGAAAAACATATTAAAGCTCTAAAATAAAATCGCGCGTCGTCGTTTTGACGAAGGATGACGGTGCAGGGTTAGAGAACCTTCTCAGCAGTGCACTCTCGCCCCCATTTTAGAAGAAAAATGAGAATCAATGTTGTATCAAATATTTAATAAAAAAGAAAAAGTTATCTCTTTTATAAAACTTATGTGGGTAAAACACAGTGTCAGGAGATCTCACCATCCATGCACTATTATTTTGACTGATTCAAAGAAAACTCCATTTGAAAAGTTACGACGCAAAACCCAAAGTCGCCTCCCTTAGTGTGCCCTCTATAACACAAACATCGTATTGAGTAGTATCACCACCAAATTTTTGACCACAACTGTAATTGACAAATTTGCGAGACAATCGAATTTCAGCAGACATTACTAACAATTTACTAATGTCGGCGGTTTCACTGCTGTTAGCCTATTTGGTTTTATCTCAAGCCATATCATCATTAGTCTTCTGAGACAAGAACTAGAAAGAATCATGAACTCTTTTTTTACATTACGCTTGTCAACTGTATCAAACGCCAAAGCTTATTAATTCCAAACGGCAAGAACATGTTTGGTTTTCTCTAATCAAATACACAAAACTCTCCGATTCATCTCTTACATCTACGTGATAATACAAACGATATCTTTTGGAATATGATAAAGAAATTTGTGGTTTACTCACCCTTAAACTGGACACGTAAATTATTCTGTGATAATCCAATCGACAGACACTTGTCATGGGGACTCCAACAGCGTGGCAATGGCGTCTCATTCTCATTTACATTGGGATAAAGTAATTTCAAACGATCGACCACTTGGCCACTGCCGCCGCCGGCACCGTGCTCAAGACCAGCTGTAGAGGTGGTGCCGTGATTGCGATCGGAGTTGCTGCTGTTGCCAAACATGGTGGAATTGTTGGCGCTCGTACCGGTGGCACCGTTAGAGCTCTTCTGTTGTTGCAATGACGATGCAAAGTCGTAGGGGTATTGATAGGGATGTTGCGAATGAAGATGGTATTCACGTGGATTGTGGTGGTGGTGGTGATGATGATGATAATGATGATCGTAGGACGGCGGTAAATGTTTAGATTCTTCGGTTTGTTGTTGTGGTTGTTGATAAAGCAACAAAGGCAGTGTTGTTGGTGGTTGTGTTTGTCCTGAAGTACCAGCCGATCCCGAAGCGGATGTATCTAAAGATAATGATTCCAGTTGTGGCTGCTGCTGCGGCGCTTGGGGCGATTGATGGCGATTTGACGCTGTAGATGCAGATGACGTGGATGCAGCTGCTAGAGAGTCATTCCGTGCATTTAAGTCAACATCAAAGTCGTTGTTATCGTTGTCATCTAATTGAATATCGTTTTCGAAAGCTTCTGCTGCTGCTGCTTGATTGCGATCAGCTACTCCTTCTGCTTGTTGTGGACGAACAGCATTCGATTCCAATGGCTGGACAATGACAGCCGAAGCGTCAATGGTATCGGCAATATCGTTACGATTGATTTGCTCCTGTTGTGGCGGCTGCAACTGCTCGCGCGGTGGCGTGGATGAGGATGTTACTATGGAAGAAGGTGGCTGTAGTGCTTGTGGCGGAGGTGGTAAAGCTTGATGATCTTGCTGCTGCTGTGAGGGAATAGAAGAAGAAATAGATGATGAGGGAATAGGAATTTGCTCTTGATGCTGTGCTAAATTATACGACTGATGAGATGAAGTCGACGATGATGATGATGAAGATGAAAACGATGATGGCGAAATGAATGATAATGCCTGTGGGGATGGGGATAATGTAGTATCAAGCGTCTGTGATGCTGGAACTGGGACTAAGTGTGGTGGTGGTTGTGGTGACGGCGGTGTATTTAGTGTTAATTGTTGCCGTTGTTCTACGTCCTGCCGCGTCCCGTCTATTAATTGCTGCTGCTGATGAGCAGAGGCATTTGGGGGAACGTTAAATAAAAAAGGAGAAAATATTACGTGAGAGGAAGAAGGATTAGCGTTAGAGGGTAACAATGCAAAAGGCAATGATAGTCGACTTTCAGCTAATGCTACTGCTGATGATGAGAATGGCGACGATACAGAAACAGCTATATAATCTCTGTCGGCACGTACCATTGGCTCTGCTGCCGCTTCACTAGATCCATCGCTAGTTGATGCGGTGGCTGTGTCTGCTGCTGTAGCATTGGCAGCCTGTGGCGTAGCGCTACCAACGGCGGTCTCTTCCACCCGTAGCCGTTGCAATGGCATCGGTTCTTCATGCATCATATCAGTGTCATTCACGCCATCATCATCTTCGTGATCATCATCGTCCGTTGACCTCATAAATGGCAACATAGGCAAATTGCCCAGAAGATTGCTACTACTGCTATTATTGCTACTACTGGGCGTTATCGATGCCGAAGCTGATGACGAATTGGGTTGATCGTTATCATTTTCAGCATCCATGTTTTCCTTCTTGTATCTTGTTCACTTATTTCTTCTCGAGGAAATTCTGTGATTATTTACTCTTTGGTTGGAGCTTTTGTTTTCTTTGATAAGGCGAACTACGTTTAGTGTGGTGCACGACGAAGTAACGCCTGGAAGATGGCAAATAAAATATATACAGTATGAAAAGCATTTCCAACAGAACGCACCCAAGTAAAAGGAGAAAATGAAATGAATTATGAAATTTAGAAGAAAAAAAAAACAGTCCTAATTTACTCTTAATAAAAATTTAATATTGTTTACATGTTATAATAGAATATAAATACATTTGGCGAAGCAGATTTATAAAAGCTAAATACTATTTTTTGTACTTTTTTATTTAGACAAAAGGGAACGATTGTTTCGAATGTGGTAAGAGTCAACATACTCCTCGGATTGTAATTAGAAACCAAATGGGGTCATTAGTTTATATGGAATAATGCAGAATCTATAAAGGTAAGGGCAAAAATGTGGTCTGAAAGATAGTTACATATACATATATAATATATAAAAATAGAGGTTTATAGATCGAATGCGCAGTATAATGGATTCTTAGACGTAATTAGCAAAGAGCGCAAAAGTTAAAATAATTAAGAAACACGTGTCTTTAATTGAAAACGTCATGGTCACCTCTCTACCAAATTCCTCTCCTATTCATTTATCATTTCCCTTTACATTTTCTAACGCACTAAGGAAAATCACAATAAATATTCCAGCTAACCACTTTAGTGAATTCAACACACTCATTCCGAAGTGAAGCGGGCTATCTTTACATATTTTCCAGTAGACAAGAAGCTTTTTTTAGAAGAAACGGTAGATATAGAAGTAACATTAGGATATATAAATGTCGGTGGCGATTATTGCTGCACTCATACAGCATTTTACTTCTTTTGACGACAACCTTACCGACTCACAACCTATCGAAGTCTATTGGATGCGATCAGTTGGTCCGTACCCTGCAAAATACCTATCCAATACCAGCATATTATTATGGATTGTTGTGTAGATATTGGAAGAAACACCATTAATATTTTCAATAGAATACGTGATAGTTTCTGTATTCTGTTGTATACCTGGCAGGTTCATATTACCCCCATAGCTGTACAGCAGTATGGCCAGCAATTCATCCTCCAAATGGGCAGAAGTCATCATTCTAGTGTGTGCATTCTCTTGCACTGCGAATAACGCAAACATAAAACATTTTTCTATGACCAAAACAATGAATTTACATTTGAGAAAATCAGAAATGGAAAAGTCATAATGTGCGCAGTAAATGTGGTCAAGGCTACAATGACCTAAATTCATATAAAGCAATGTACACCAACGCCATGGCAAACTGTGACATGAAACCCATTGAATAAACAGAAAAGCAGTTGGTCCTGATCAGGATGAATGGAATTTCTGGCTATGATCCAGGAAGTAAAGGAAGCAATAAACAATCGATTTCAATTCCGTTTTTAGCAGCAGCTCTCACTTACTCATTTACACACATACAAAGCTCATTACTTCACCAACACGTAGAAATTTTCTTTGTTTCACAATTAATTCCAAATTTTGCTCGGTTCGTTTGTTGGTTTTATGAAAACATAAGACTCTCTATTTAGATGAGGATTTTTGTTCCATGCAAAAGAAGCGTGTGTGCGTAGTATTAAGTAAAATCGAAATAAAAGATTTATCTTTTAAGGCTATTTCAAATGTTCTTTGTTGTTTTTCAGTTTTTCCTAGAAGCAAATTCCAAACTTACTCACTACTCTTTGGTATCTGCTCTCTTAATACTCTAATAACCAACTCTGCGTGCACACTGCACAAAATGACAACACAACAAAACACATACACAGGCAGTTAACTTCTGGAAACCATAGAGTAATATCATATAGAGGTACAATTCGTTTCATCTGACATTTCACTTCCCACTATTCGTAGTGGGGTCGGTGCGATAGAGGTATTTGACCACAGAGTAATATTAACTACAGTTGGAGTTGGACGGCTTTGAAAACATAGAATGAGAGAAATCTTTAATTTTAACAATTGTGTTAGATGGGATCTACACAATTTTACTCCAAAACTTCATTACATTTTGATATTTTCCACAAAATATCACCTTTTTTAAACGACCAATTAACAGCCAGTTGATGTGTATTCAACTTTTGGCTTGACACGCGGCCGCAGAAGTATGAAAATCGCACAACTCAGCCATATTGATGAGTTTGCAACAGACGTTTTATGTACTAACAAAGTCTGTGGAATACGTGTAAAAAATATAGAGAATGAGAGAAATCTTAAATTTTTGCAATCTGCGCGTTAATTGGGATTTACACAAATAATTTTACTCTAACACTTCAGTACAATTTGATTTTTTCACTGAATCTTTCTTTTTTAATAGATTTAATTAGCAATATTTACTCCCAGTTGATGTGTTTTGTACTGTTGGCTTATTACGCGGCCGCAAAAGGTATGAAAATCGGCCAGTGCAACCCGAATTCTTTCAGTCACGTATTACCGTCAGCTATCTCATCGATACCCCTTGATAAAACTCGTTGTTTTAAGCGAACCACAGACATGTCACTCATGAGCACGAGCTTGGTCGATAACTTTTTACCCGACTGATGAATTTGAAAAATATTACCAAAATATTTTGTGAACATGACAGTGATGCAACTACTTTGATTACATTCTTATTTGGTATCAACAATGGTGGTAAAAAGACAATAAACTTCAACGATAGCTGGTGTTCATGCTCATGAATGACAAGTCTGGTTCGCTTTAAGCAGAACATTTCAAATAAAAATGTCGGTGCCCAAAGGTCGGACATAAGGGATGGTATTACGATTGTGTACCGTCTTATGGAACCGATGTGAGCAGTTTTTTATGCAAAAAATTCGAAATAAACAAAAAAAAATAAATAAATTGTTCGATAACTGGGTTATTGTCGAGATATCGAATGATGATTCCTCCCCACCCAAAATATTTTCGTGAAACGAATAAAAATCGATATTTTTAACTAAGACAGTTATCGTAACAATTTATTTTTTTAATCTCGATTTTTTTACATAAAAAACCACTCATAATACCATCCCGTATGTACGAACTTTGGAGCCCATAACGCGAAAAATTGGGGTTGGCAACGACGTTTTTTTAAGTTTTTGCTGAAAACAATGAATTTTACCCACTGTTTTATGTACTAACAAAGTCCGTGGAAGACTTGAAAAACATATAGAGAATGAGGGATATCTTTAATTTTAACAATTTGCGTGTTAGTTGGGATCTACACAAATAATTTTACTCTAAACCTTCATTACATTTTGACAAGGACATGATAAAATTCCTCGTGGTAGACCATAGAGTAATACTGAAGAGTTTGCATTACTCTCTTCGATGCCTCTTCATGACAACGAGGTAGTGGGGCATTTCATAGTTTTATTTGCTGCTGTATTTTATCAATTTTACGCTTTCGTCTGACATAAAACGGACAGAAATCAGAGGGAATGCTTATTTTCGTTCAATGCAGACAACATAAAACATAATTTAGCTGTCATTAGTATCAGTAAAAACTATTTAAAATTAGTTCGTCTTCTTTGCTCTCTCATTCTCCATCATCGGCCTAGTACCTTTTCGATCAGCTGTGCCATAGAATCCCCCTGGGTCGACTCAGGTGTTGTTGTAGTTGATGGCAAATTTATGACAACAGACATTTTGTTTTTGCTTCTCACTTAAGTTGTTTCAAATTCACAACATAAGGACAGCAACAATAAAAGTAAACAAACACGTCCAGAAAAAAATATGTACATGTGAACTTGACAGTCGAAAGTGGTTTGCAATGTAAACAAATCAAAACAGCTGTGCTTATGCGTTCACCACCTATGAATACATCTTGTGCTTGGAGAAATTATAGGGAAAGTGCTTTCAAAGAAGAACCGATGATAGGTGACGCTGTGCAATTTTCTTACTTTTGCAGCCGCGTAACAACCCACCAGTACGAAATACATCAACTGGGAGTACATTTTGCCAACTAAATCGATTAAAACAAAGAGATATTCAGTGAAAAACATCAAAATGTATTAAGTGTTAGAGTAAAATTATTTGCGTAGATCCAAATTAGCACGCAAATTGCTAACATTAAGTATTCCTCTCATTCTCTATGTTTTTCGAGTCTTCTACGGACTTTTTAGTACAAAACAGCTGTTGCAAACTCTTAATATTACTCGGTGGTACCATCGATACGAAAAAAAATCGATACGAAGTTCCGACATATACTAGGATTAGGCCTTTCCAACATGCATCGTCTATATGCAAGCTCACCACACTTCGTAAATTTACTGTGATAAAAACTACTCTATACGTGATTGCTCTATGTGGGAAACGAAGGTACAACGAAAACAACAACAAATAATACTAACAATAACAACTTCCTCCACACAAAGTACACGAACATTTTCTGACGTTTCTGTTTTCATTATTCTTCGTTGTTTTTCTTTTGGTTCGCTGCTGCTACACGATAATATTCTCCGTTTTCTTGCTGTTATGCTTTGGTTCGATTCATAGATTTTGTTTCCCCTTTTCTCCTTAATTGGTATATATTTTTTCGTCGATTCCGATTACAAAATGAAGAAAATTCTAAAAATGATTTGGCAAGAATCACAAGGGTCTCAAGCAACAAACGAATGGTACTAAGAAAAAAGAAAGTGCAACATTTGAGGGCCTATGAAAAATTTTCCATTTTCGAAAGGGTACAAAACGAAGCCAAAACCAACAACATCAAGAACCCATACCAAAAACCCTTGCCATCCATACAACGCCAGACCAGCAGTCATCATCACGATTACAATTTAAAGGAAAACAAAAATAGCATCGAAATGCATTAGCAAATAATATGGACGACGGATGATAAAATGTTACTATTCCATCATGCATTTCTTTTATTCTGTAGGTTTTTTGGCCACTCGCACTCTACTGTCTTACGCTGTCATCAGCAATGTGTTGTTAATTGATTTTCAATAATCATTGTTTCATTTTGCTATTTTTATTTGTCATTTTGTAGATTTCAATCAATCGTCGTCATTCATTTATTTTTCATTTCCATTAATTTTTTATTCACCTTGGATTTCGTTTTATAACTGTTTTTATGACAGATTTTCTCGAGTTTCTTTTGTTTTCGTAAAAAGATTGTTTTAATCGCGGTTTATATTAACAAAGAAAGTCTTTTGTCTGCGTTTTCTTAGCTTTCTGCTCTTGCAATTCAATTCACAAAATTGTATTTTTTCTATCTTCACTCAATATATTTTTCTTTTCTCAGCACTTGTCACGACGACGACGACCAACTACGACGACAACGAATGCACAAATCACTGTGAAACCAAAAAACGAACTAGAGTTGTCAAAGGGCTGTATAGTTTGGTACCCAGTACCCATGATACATTGTTGTAATTTCCATACCCAGTTATTGTCAAAATCAGCTGATAAAAATGTACACATGGATGTGCAATTGTGAACATAGGTAGATGAAATCATGGTAAAATAAGTAAGGTAATCGCAGTAGGACTTGTTACAACAACAACAGGCATTTTGTTTTTGTTTGGTGTCCATAAACAGTAAAATTTTGTACATGTGTGTATTAAAGGCCTGCACAAAGCCATAAAAATTGGATTTCAAGCCACAGTAGTTTTTTCAATGCCAACGCTGTCAACGCCAAATAAGCAAACAAAGCCTGTTGGTCCATTCCAGCGTAGCAGCAAATGCAGTTACTGTCGACAGTATGCGAATGAGAGAGAAAATGAGAAAACAAACATCAGAGAAAAACTCATCGTCATCGCCACATCTACGACTTGTATGGATGTAATATTATTTATGTAAGGATGTAATTAGTTCTTTTTTTCTACATAACAGACATAGTAAAAGTTTTTGACGTAGAATACGTCTTACCTTACGGTATGAGGAGTCATGTCAGGTTTTTATTGTTGTATTCTTTATTTCATTGAATTTGAGGAAACGGCTAGATGAATTTTTTTAAAAATTTTTTTGTAGGTAAATGAAGATGTTATCTTTCGTTTGATATACATTTCATATTGGTTGATATATTTCTAGTATTTTAATTTCTCAAATGAAAATTGTTTAAACACATACACTCAAACATATGTGTGGTGTTTGGTTGAGTGTTTTTGGTTGATCAACATTGCTTAGGAACATGTATCTAGTAAACATTTGCTTATATTATTTATCATTTATTGTTAAATATGTTTTCTGTCTTATCGGATGGCGTATTCTACGTTAAACTTAATGGCCGTGTCTCTGACACAGCCTGCAGGGACAGTCCGTGGCCGAAGGCCTCGGACAACTGTCTGCTGTAATTTTTTTTGTAGAGTGACACAAGTTTAAATCATAATAAAACCAGGAAATATATTTTTACTATCAATGAAACGGGCTTTATGAAATTAATGTTTAAATATGATTTCTGCCATGTGGCTGCCACGGTTTATGGTTTTATTATGATTTAAACTTGTGTCACTCTCCAAAAAAACCCTTTACTATTTCTGTTATGTAGAAAAAAAACTACATACATCCATACATAAATAATATTACATACATACAAGTCGTAGATGTGGCGATGACGATGAGTCATCATACATGCAAGGCATACAAGTCATGGCTTTGCAATTAACTCGCTTTGTTTGCAATGCACACATTGACACACTTGGCGTTGTGTTTTACAGGAATTAGTTTTAAATGACAGTAGATTTCAAGCTGGCTTTGAAAAGCAAGGAGCGTTGTGCAGGCCTTTAGTGTGTATCTACTGCAAAAGTAAACAAAAAAGTACAAAAACAAAATACGTGTGCATTTGACACAAGAGAAACACCTAAGCAAGAAAAATGTTCAAATCAGCTGTTCTAACGAGTTTACCTTACTTATTTTACCATGGATGAAATCAAACGAGAACGCACTCACACAAACAACTTTGACATTTACTGGGTACGATCATAGAATAACACATACTATAGAAGAACTTATTCTCTCATCTGACGTTTCATTTCACACTCTCTCGGTAGGTCTGTGGAAATGTTTACATACACCAGGTGGAGGTACAAAATATATTCACTTAACTATTTCCTGTCGTTTTGGTGTAGAACTGAAAAATTTAAATGTATTTTGCACTTTTTTGTTGACTTTTAACGTTGGTATTCATTTGTATTGTATTTAACACAACTAGTTTGCCACAAAAACACGAAATTCGGGTGTAGTTCCTTTGTGGATCGCTGTATACTATTGCCACCATCTGGTATTATTGAACCCATATTTTCCACCCTCCACTGTGTAATTTCCATCGTACCTATGACGTTTAATTTATTGAGCGAATAAAACCTTCTACGTATGTGTTATTCTATGGGTACGATCATAGAATAACACATACTATAGAAGAACTTATTCTCTCATCTGACGTTTCATTTCACACTCTCTCGGTAGGTCTGTGGAAATGTTTACATACACCAGGTGGAGTTACAAAATATGTTCACTTAACTATTTCCTGTCGTTTTGGTGTAGAACTGAAAAATTTAAATGTATTTTGCACTTTTTTGTTGACTTTTAACGTTGGTATTCATTTGTATTGTATTTAACACAACTAGTTTGCCACAAAAACACGAAATTCGGGTGTAGTTCCTTTGTGGATCGCTGTATACTATTGCCACCATCTGGTATTATTGAACCCATATTTTCCACCCTCCACTGTGTAATTTCCATCGTACCTATGACGTTTAATTTATTGAGCGAATAAAACCTTCTACGTATGTGTTATTCTATGGGTACGATGAAATATAAACAAAGGAAATCATATGGGCTGACGCTACTACCTTTTATTTGTATCATGCCAGTACCCGTTATTGTGCGTTTTGTTTTTCGAGTACTCGTTACACAAAAGGGAATACTTGATATAGAAATTTGTTAATTGAAAATTGCAATTTTTTACATGACAAACTACAAATAATCAAAGATTATTATCGTCGATGCGAAAGAGTCGAAAACAAACTGCAGTAAGATTTTGTTGCACGAAATTGAAAACATGAAAGCTGAGCTTTGCAGCGCATAATATGGTATTCACATTGACAACGATTCTCTAGGTTTCGCGGATTTTAGTGATTTTAAGCACAAATCAATGAAAATGTGTTCGATTTCCCAACAAATTGACAACTGACAAATTGGATATCTTTTTCTTGGTTACAGGAGAATTAAGAAAAAATACGTATTTTAGTTGATAAAGGAAATATTCATGGGGTATCCACGATGCAGCTGATCGGCATGGTAGCAAAAAGGAAGTACAGGTAAAGGCCAACAAAGAAAATGAGTGAAGCACCTCGTTTCTCTGCTCTCTCTCTCTCTTATTCTATTCGTTGAATATTTCAATAAACGAGCAGTTTTCTGGCGATAAAATAAAATAAAATTACATAAAGTATGTAAAAGGTATGAAATAATCAAGTTATGACGCAAGAGAAATGCGTTTAAGTAAGTTAAGGATTGCCAATTGCAGCGGGTTTTTCCTCTCTACTTGTACATCCTCTTTGTTACCAAAAAAATGCAACCATAATAAAAGCATACACATGCAATCAACTGTTTGACAGACGGAAGCAAATCGCCGCCACATTTTTTTAAAGGGGCCCATAGACCTGTGGATAAGTTGCTCGACTTCAAGTTGACGTCAACTTCGATTATTTCACATCAACTTTGATTTTGCCCTTACACTCTCAAACTAGTTGAGGCAACTTCATTTTCTTGTCAGATGTCGAAATGAAAGGTGGTGAGCGCACTGCGAAAATATCACAAATTATAAGAAAAAACACTATTTTTATTTTCTTGAAATATTTATAAATAACACTATAAATCACATTTATTTAGAATATATTTTTCCGATACTGTTTAATTTATTTATTTTTTGGTTTATTTATTTACATTTTGCCGATAATGTTGTCTCAAGAACGTTTCTCACCTTACACTGGTGGAAAAATTGATATCAGCTTCAAAAAAATCAAAATGGCTTTGATTTTACATCAACTAGTTTGTACAAACCACCAACTTCACCTTACAACATGGACAAGTTGATGTCAACTTGAAGTCGCTGCAACTTATCCACAGGTCTAAGGGTAATTAAAGCGTCCTTAAAGCTCACTGCGTCGTCGGTGTAATTCGTTTCCATTGGTTTAAAGTGTGTGCCGTTTGACCGACTGATTTAATTTCAAAAACATCTCAAATTTGTGCAAAACTAGTAAAACCAAGAGCCACTATTTTGATTTGTCTGTTGTGCCGCCGTCTTTGATAATTTGGTCTCTCACGGAGTTGCTCTACATTGGTTTATGCACAAAGTTGCTACCTGAAATGTCAATTTAATCTCAAATTGGGTGTTTACGACATTATACAGCATTCGCATTGGCCGCAGTTCTTTTAATTTGGCCACTTTTGTTGATTTTATGCAGATATCAGGAGAATTTGCTTGGTTTCCCATACGTTTGGACAAACGAAAAATCGGGTATTTTTTCTTATTTGGCTGAGAATCAGGAAAAATATGCTTGATTTGCTTTATGTAAAGCTGTGTTTATGATGCCCTCGAAATCTAGAGGGTTTTGATTTCGGCCCAAATCATGTTGAAATCTATTAGATTTCACATACATTTCGACAACTGCTAAATCTACTAATTTTCTTTGATTTCTCATACAACGCTTTTTTTTAATTCAGCAACTTAAAATTGTTACACCATTTCATGAACATCAGCACGACCACATAAATGTTTGTTTAAAAAAAAATAACCGAAAGCCACAATAAGAAGAAATTGAATGGGGCATTTAATTTCGTAACCCCCTCAAATCGGAAAAATAAATAGTAAATGACCTTACGGGGTACCTTGGAAGGAGTATGGTCTTGGACACTTATCTCTATGTCAATGATTTTCTTAATTCACTACCACCCTATCCAGTTCTAGAATTTGTTTTTCGTGATTCCAGAACGAGGAGATTCTGGATATACAGAAGTGCAATCAATGTGGCGGAGACAATGTTCCCGCCCACGAAATATAGTTTAAAAGAATGTAGCGAACAATGTGATCCCAAATATTAGCAAGACTACACAATGCCTCCAATATCATCTTTAGCAATGGCCTTCTAGATAGGTGGAGTGATCGCGAGTTATTTCAAATATAATCCCACATCAATATAATTATTATACCAAAGGAAGCTCATCATTTGGATTTGAGGTTGAATAACGCCCAGAGAAAGGCATTTCTGATTTCTTTGCCAAATGGATGTCAAAAATCATTGGTAGGAATAATCAATAACAGGGAATACAAAATACAACAGGTATTTCGTATAATTCACGAGCTTTTATTTCATTCGCGCTCTACGAAAAAATTAATTTTTTGTTCGGTGTCTTTAGAAGTTCGGTGGTAATAAAATAACGTTCAAAGTCGAACTGGGATTTTTGCAAATTTCTTTATGGGTATGCAGCTCAGATCGTTGGCCGTTTTTTCTGCTTCCCCTGCTTTCTCCGTCTTTGTCATTTTTCTGATCGCCATGAAAAGAAACGACAGCGCATGAATTTATTGTTTTATGTTTATGGCCTCCAGATGGGCCCAGGATTAAAGGGTCAAAATGTCCATGGACGTTGACACTTTTGAAAATGGACCATGGACCTTATGCCACTTTTTGTGGATGCACTTGCTCTTGCTCCAATTGTCGCCACAGTTTTCTTATGTTCCCTCACGATATCCTCTCATCCAGTCTGACCAAGCCAGTGTTCGAGATTTTGAGTTAAGGTTCCACGACATCGTACACAGAAAAAAACCTACTGTAATATTAGCAACATTCATGGTCTGATATCAGCCAATGCACTGGGCAATATAGGGTCAGCTATTTAATTGCACAATATTACCAATAAACATAGGCAATTTTACATTCACCAATAATATGAAAATTTGCCTTGCATATTTGTAGATTTACCCAATGCAAAAGGGGCAATATACAGAATTTATTCTAGGTGAATTAGATAAATTTGAGTGTGCAACCTTACCAAATGTTTAGCCCATTTTCCCATATTTACAGACACACATTTTATTGTTAATTATCCATTGTCCTTACCATCCATTGTTGCTTACAATAATTACATTTAAATAAATGCTAACACGAAGACTCCAGTCACGCTCCCTGTGAAGAAATATATTAATGACTAGATAAAAAATGCATTAAACACTTGGGAATCAAATTTGTCCGTTTCTACAACGGGCACATTTCTATTCTTAAAGTACCTAAGATATGTACATTTCCTGCCGTTTATTAAAGCACTTTCGACATTTTTCCATTGATTAATATACATATAAGACACAAGCAACACAATGCACTTTTCTATTTACAAAAGTTCTACATTATAGATTATCGGCCAATAGAAATGTATTCTTTGTTAACAGCACTAGCAGAATACATTTTTACGTACATTTCTTTATGAAATTGTAAATTCACACATTTTTTAAGAAATTTAATAAAAATTATTCTTAGAAAATTTGATGAAACTCCTTTTCCGTTTTTCTTTTCACAAATTAATGGTTACATACATACACAGCGACACAATAGTAATGCAAATTCCTACAGGTTTATATTCGTCTCGCTCTAACACACGGTGTATAGTCATTCATTCAAATAAGAAGCAGGGAATTTGCCAACATTCATATGCAAATGCAGCATTACAGTTGGTAGTGTGTTTTGCACTTTGATTTAGGCAATCATGTCACCTTTTCTTGTCTTCATACAAAAAGATCACCAAACCTAAACTTGGCAATATTACCGAAGGTTATTTTTCCTGCGTAGTGTGTGTATTGTGTATTCTCGAAATTCGATCCCTTCTGATATTTTACATTTCTTTGAGTGGGTCAGGTTGGGGAATTATAATTTGTTATTAAATTGGCGTTATTTATTTCCTTTTGTTCCTCTTTATTCGTGGCTAATTCCGTCGGTGCAATGGTTGTGTGCGGGCCTCTTGTATATGAGATCCTGGGTTCGATCCCTGCTCTGACCACCTTAAAATTTCTTTCGGCGGCAGTCACCTCGCATAGTGACAGGGACACTATCGAGTATTTAGCCTTGTAAAAGCTTCTCAAAATACCGGTCGGAATCGGTGTAAAAACTGTAGGTCCCAATTAGTGAGTATAAAACTAGAAAGCGCACAGCTCATTGTTTGTGAGAAGCTATCCCCAGTTCCTTCATGGGAAGTGATGGGAACCATTTATTTTTTTAATTCCTAAAACAAAACAAAAACGATTTGAAGCAATCAAAATCAATGAGCAAAATTAATACCACCAACAAATGTTTTTTGTTTTTTTTATTTTCATTCGAAATCTAGTGATTTCGGGCAGCATAAACAGGCTTTAACACTGTTTTATCTCTCACTGCGCATGAATAGTACGTTTGTTTACAACCATTACAATCTCTTCCAAAAACGATGTACAAATAGACAGTCAAAATTTCTCTTCACTCAAATGCCAACAAACAAAACGAGTGAAACCCTAGCACTTCTCTGCCCTCTCTCTTACTCTCTTCATTGAATATTTGAATACACAATCAGCTTTTTGATAGTGTTATTGTATATAACTATACAAATTCCAACCGTGTTGAAATAAAATTACATAAACTATGCAAAAAGTACGAAATAATCAAGATATGACAAGAGAGAGAAATCCGTTTGAGTGTATATCTGGCACTTTTTGGTTCTCTTTTACCAGGATTGCCAAATTGCGCACATCTTCTGGTTGTCTACTTCTTGATCGTCTTTGTCTCTTCGAAAACGATGTACAAGTAGACAGTCAAAATTTCTCTTGACTCAAATACCAACAAACAAAATAGTGAAACCCTAGTACTTCTCTACTCTCTCTCTTACTCTCTTCATTGAATATTTCAAAACACGAGCAGCTTATTGATAGTAGTGGTCCTCATGCAAACTCGAAAGAGCCTCGTAAACGCGTAAACCTCGCAAACTTACGCGGCAAACATCAAAACAAAGAAATTTCCCTTACAAAGCGACTTGCACAAAAGTGGAAAGTCCTCAAGTTAGATTTGCTGCGCAAACGTGGGATGGAGAAACGTGTAAACTTTTGACATTTCGTTGTCAGCTGACTAGGATGGATAAATAAGGTGATAGCACCAGAACAGTAGAAAAAGTACACAGACATAATACATGCAATTGCTACTGCTACCACCATATCTATCCATCTTGGTCAGCTGATATGGTTTTGAGCACAAATACGCTGAGCAACTTTACTTGGTGCCTCATGCAACGGTGCGAGGGAAACTTGCGCTGAGCAAAAGTTCTTGGCTTTCACGTTTGCATGAATGCAGCTAGTGTTTTTGTATATAACTATACAAATTCCAACCATGTTAAAGTAAAATTACATAAACTATGCAAAAAGTATGAAATAAGCAAGATATGACGCGAGATAAATGCGTTTGAGTGAACTCCTAGCACTTTTTGGTTCTCTTTTACCAGGGTTGCCAAGTTGCGCACATCTTCTGGTCGTCTAATTCTAAATCGTCTTTGTCTCTTCAAAGACGATTTAGAATTAGACGACCAGAAGATGTGCGCAACTTGGCAACCCTGGTAAAAGAGAACCAAAAAGTGCTAGGAGTTCACTCAAACGCATTTCTCTCTCGCGTCATATCTTGCTTATTTCATACTTTTTGCATAGTTTATGTAATTTTACTTCAACATGGTTGGAATTTGTATAGTTATATACAATAACACTATCAAAAAGCAGCTCGTGTATTGAAATATTCAATGAAGAGAGTACGAGAGAGAGTAGAGAAGTACTACGGTTTCACTCGTTTTGTTTGTTGGCATTTGAGTGAAGAGAAATTTTGACTGTCTACTTGTACATCGTTTTTGGTCTCTTCTCCCAGGGGTGACAAATTGCACACTTTTTTCTTCTTTATTAGAATATCCGACTTCTTTATTTTTCTCGCATCTGAGGCATTCCGTGTCTGTCAAACATATATTTCTTATACTTTTCTGTTTACTTTTTTTCTTGGAAAACATTTGTGCTGATGTTGATTGTGGAAAAATACCAGACAAAGCTAAATGCCAATTTTTATATGTTTGGTGTATTTGTCGTAGTGGCAACACTAGCTCATAATTACGCCTACGCCTTGGGTTTCACTCAAATCCGGAAATCCCAATACGAACAATTCAGATATTGTTATGCCTTGTTCACGCTGCCGCGAAATTGAAGTCTTTATACTACACTACACTACTATACTACACACATGCTACAATATAGTACAATATAGTGACACACATGTAAATTGTGGATTCGTTTGACATTTGATCATATGGTCAATTGACATTTCATCATATGGTAACAAACATGGAAACAGCATCTCTGCTGGTGACGTTGCAGTGGACTCCTCTTAATTTTTCGATGTTGTCCCTCCTGATATCAATAATAATATTAATATCTTTTGTCCCAAGGACATTTCTTTTCACCGGTTTCGACATTATAATTAATAACAAGTAAATGAGTAACAGCTGATCAAATCACAGCTGATCAAATGACATTTGATTGAGCTGTGTTAAAGTGTTTTTTGGCTAGTGTTAGAAAGCGTCTGTTTGGAGCTATGTTTAGCTATATTTATTACAATACTACATTTATGCTACGTTCCGGAACGTAGTATACGAACTATAATTAATCGTCATATAAACCAGTTTGTTCAATGGTGGTATAGGTTGGCACACATGTTGTGATATTGAATGCTAGTATCATAGAATAACACATACCATAGAAGCTTTTATTTGCTCAATAAATTAAACGTCATAGGTACGATGGAAAGTAAACATTGGATGGTGGAAAATATGGGTTAATAATACCAGATAGTGGCAATAGTATACAGCGATCAACAAAGGAACAACAATCGAATTTCGTGTGTTTGTGGCAAACTAGTTATGTTGAATACAATCCAAAAGTATACCAACGATAAAAGTCAACAAAAAAGTGCAAAATATATTTAAATTTTTCAGTTCTACACCAAAACGACAGGAAAAAGTTAAGTGAACATATTTTGTAACTCCACCTGGTGTAAGATAATTTTAAATTTAATTGCTCTCATTTCCACAAACCTACGATGAAGAGTGTGAAATGAAACGTCAGATGAGAGAATAAGTTTATCTACGTATGTATTATTCTATGGCTAGTATGGTCTGTAGATCACATGTGTGTCAGGGGTATAAATTCATTTTCTAAAGTTTAAGTTTCCAAAGTAAGATTTTTCAAAGAAGATGAAAGGGTAGAGAAGAAAATTTACTCTCGGAATGAAATGGCAACATAGAAAACGATTGAAGCGCCTCGTTTCCCTGCTCACTCTCTTACTCTTTCAAGACACAAGCAGTTTTTTGATGATGTTATTGTATCTAACTATAAAAATTCCAACCATGTTTAAATAAAATTACATAAGGGATGTAAAAAGTATGAAATAATCAATTTATGTTATGATCCATAGATAAAATTTCTTACAGTATTGAATAAAGGTCAATGAATGTTATGAGAATTTCCAGTGAGATTTACGAAACGACAACACAGAACTTATGGCCAGTTTTTCGGTCAGTGGTGATTTTCATTTCTTAGGTAAATTCTGGTTAAACATCAAATTGTGTTTTTCAGTCATTGTTTAACTATGATTTAACCCACAATGTCGGTTGGTTAACTTTTAGTCAGAACCATATGATTTTACAAATTACTGACTGTCAAAATGAGAACTGTTAGATTGTATAAAATATATGCTTCTGTTTTGCGTATTTGTACACATACGTTGAGTCTAGATCGTTAAATGATTGCGCCTATATAGTTTTTGATGTGTTAACATCTATACGCGCGCCTCTAGGGCAGTAAACTATCAGTTTTAATACATACGCAAGTGTTAGGTATGTAAGAGTAAATCATCGTTTGTTTGTTCGTTACTTGGCAGTCGGTATTGAAAGTGATTATTGGGCGATTTTCATATAATTTTCCCACGCGATTTTCTCCGGAAATTCATAGCTGATTTTATTAATTTTTGGATTAAAAAGCTAGTGCGGGTTTCGACGAAGAGTTTAGGCCAAAATTAAGGCGATCCGATATCGGCGAACCGAGATTTAAGTGTTTTAATTTGGAGTAATATTAAAAAAGTGTTTTATGTTGATCTTTATGTTGATCTTAGCAAAGAGAATAGTGACGTGGTTATACATACGTACATATATAAAAATGAGATAGCAAGACAGCAACGTATGTAGCTTATGTACAAACATAACAATGTATGTATGTACATTTGTCTGTTGCTTTGCATTCTCTTTGTTTTTTGTGGGCTTAATATAAAATAAATAAAAAGTATTAAGCAAGAAAATAATGAAATCATTAGCACTTCTGTTTAATTTTTTGATGTGTTAACATCTATAGGCGCGGGTACGGCCTAAATTCACAAAGTGAATACATCCAAACACAATTTGTCCGACTGCGCTCACACAGATTGTCCGACCTTGTTTGCCGTTAAACTCCTCCGAAACGGCTGGACCGATTTGTATGATATTTTGTGTGCATACCGGGTAAGTCTCAGAATCGGCCAACATCTATTTTTCATACCCCTAAATGAGAAGGGTGGCCCACCCCTATATCGAACACAGATTTGTCCGACTGCGAAACACAGATTGTCAAACTGCGAAAAAACACACACTGATGTAGCGGCAGCGAATAGTTGTATTGTGTGGGTGCAAAGCACTCTCAGAGCAAAGAGAATAATGACGTGGTTATTCGTATATAAAAATGAGATAGCAAGAGAGCAAAGAAAATTGTGAACTTGTGTAGCGTATGTACGAACATAACAATGGATGTGTATGGATGTTCATGGGTCTGTTGCTTGCACTGTTCTTTAAATAATTTTAAGTATTAATACTATTTAAATGGAACGTCATCATAAGATTGAACGCTGTTTTTTATTTTCCAATGTAACATTTACTAATGTGATCACAGAAATCGAACAGTTACCTTGTAGCAAAATGGTGTTAACACATCGTCCGTGAGTTCGAACACTCATTGGATTTTTTTTTACAGTTTTTTGTTGAAATAACTTCGATTTTATGCATCTATTTCTTATTTTATATAATTCCATTTTGTTTGTTCCTCTTTGTTGTTTTGGTATTTATTCCAACCAGTTGTTTTTTCCAATAAGAATATAAGTATTGCCTTAATCTTTAACAATATGGCGACTTACATTAACTCACCACTGAAAAACGAAATGCAAAGTTAACCTCAAATTAACTTGCAATTACGATTAAGTAATCTTATAGTTAACTACCCACTTAAAAACTGGCCATTAGTGGCAGTACTTGACAACGCCCGTGCGATATCTCGTTATTTCCTTTATTTTTCATGAAGAGAGTAATAGCCTTTCACATTAGGCCACATCTTACATCTTCAACCAATTTGTCAAAGATGTTAACATTTCCCCATACAAATTTGACACTTTGTGAGCTCAACATCTTTGAAATATGTTCGTATCTCATTACGTTTCACCCAGCTATGCCAACCCGAGGGATAAATCCCATTTTTTGGGATTTTCAAACAGAAAAGGGAAAAAGCGAGGGATACAAAAGTTTGTGGGATATTTGGTGAAAAATTAGAGTTACGAAGTTTTTGATGTTTTCCGAAAATATTTCAATTGTTTTAATGTTATGAATGTGTAAATTGCTCAGACAAACCCGTTGAAATAGCATTTTGGTAAAAATGCACTTCGGTAACCCTTTCGACGTACGCATGTGCTCTAATTTGGTAAGGTCAAACAAAGATTATTAGTGGTCTTCATGAAAGCTCGAAAGAACCTCGTAAACTCGAAAACATCGTATAGGTACCAGGTATAGTCGTTTAAACAGGTGATGACATTTTTTCCATGTCATTTTTGGTTTCACTTGTCAAAATCGTATGTATTTTGTTTTTATCCTTTTTTGTATTCTTGTATTGTTGTTATAACTATATATGTGTAGAGTTTAACAACTGAAACGAATTAACGAAAATAAAATGTATGTTGTTGCTGCTTACAATTACAACAACATCTGCTGCTACCATGTGTTTGTTGGCACTGGCTACAAACATGTTGCCGTATCGAATTTTTTTCACCCATTACTGCAAATGTTGCCACATTGCGTAGTATTCAGTGTGGATCGTTGTATTTGGAAAGTCGTAACTCAGCGGCGGAAATCAGGAGTTGGAAGGCCTGAAATCATGACCAGGAAGGCATTCTATAGAATACGGCAGGCCTTCCCTACACATTACCTACTCCTTTCTTTTTAACATTGCGTGAGATTGGGAGGCAAGGCCTTCCATCCCTCTCTACTAAAAGACGTTATGAAGGCCTGCAAAAAGAGTAGATTTAGAAGGACTTACGTAAAAAAAAAAATATATATGGAAATTAGCTTCATATTTCAGATTTATACTTTAACCAATTGTAATTCTTAAAAATGATTTTTTTTAAATCCTGCAGCCACAGGAATCGAACACACGACCTTAGAACTTACAATCGGACGCTTTATATACTGGGCTATCGGATGTTATGATTTTGCAACGACGAATTGCGAACATGTGGAAAGACAGGGTTTCATGAACAACAGCGTCTTCTGGCATTCTTTTAACAGGCCTATGGAAGCCTTATAAAATCATGCATTTCGCAGGCATTATTAAAGTAGGCATTACCAAAGAATGATTCCGCATGCCTTATTCGTGGAAGGCCTCGCAAATTCCGCCGCTGGGAAGTGGCGATAGCTTAACACCGGGGTTACACTTTCAACTTTTACACATACTGATTGTCAGAATTCGTTAAAACTGACAGCTGTGAAGTAGGCTGCACGCAACAGGTTGATCAACTTTATTAATATATATATATATATATACATACATATATTTTAGTTAAAAAATCACTTTAATTTTTGTTTTAAAAAACACACACACTTTACGAGTATTTACCTTTCCACCAAACAAAGCAAACAAATTTGACACAGATGTTACAAATCAGTTGTTTAGTTGAACAACTTGCTGAAACGCTGGTTGAAAGAGAAAATCTCAAGCAACAGTCTTTCAACTTTAAAATGTGTGAGTGCAACTAGTTGAAAGTGTAACCCACGGGTAAGGGAATAAAAAACAGCCTTAATATCGTCATATCGTATAGAGAAGAAAATTTACTCATGAAGTGGAATGCCAACAAAGATAACGAGTAAAGCGTGTCATTTCTCTGCTCGCTGTCTTACTCTCTTCATGAAATATTTCAATACACGAGCAGTTTTCTGATGATGTTATTCTATCTAACTATAGAAATTCCAACAATATTTAAATAAAATTTCATAAAGTATGTAAAAAGTATGAAATAATCAAGTAAGTTATGACGCGGGAAATAAATGCGTATGAGTGAATCGCGTCGACTTTTTTTGGTTCTCTTCTACTAGGGTTGCCAAATTGTGGGGTTGTTTCTTCTCTACCTATGCTTCCTTTTTGGTATAAACGCAATAGACAACCAATTTTAGATCGCAATTTGGCAACTCTCTAACAGAGAAACAACAAGTCGACACGATGCACTCAAACCCATTTCTGTCTAGCGTCATATCTTGACTATTTCTTACATTAATTTAATTTTCCCGTTCCCAACATTTTCGGTAGATTTTATACACGTATATACTTCCTATGGGTACGAAAATTTAATTTCATAGACACATTTTCACATTTCTGCTGAATGGAAGTAAGTATGCCCTCAGAAACTATAGAGTTGGGCATTTTAGTTGCTTTCAGGGATCTAGGTCTTTTGATTCCGTTCCGGTAAGGGATCTTTTATAGATCACAGTTTCTTTTAGTTCCACCACAGGTTTTGGAAACAGAAACGAAAAACTCAAGATAAAAATAGCGATAAAGAGCAAAACATACGAATGAACTATTTGATGCAAATATCTTTTAATGAACTGGATATGCAAAATGAAGTGGAAAAATAAAATGTTCATATAATAAAAATATAGGAGAAAAAAATCCAAATGAATTGAAAAGTGAAGAAAATTAAATAAAGTGCCTAATGAACAGAAAATAAAACCGAAACGAGATTGAAATAAATGATTTTCAAATGATATTAATTTGTTGGTATCAATTCCTTTTTATATTAAAACTGTAACTTAACATTTGTTTAAAGCCTATAATTGTAACCATGGTAGAATTATATGTACATGGTAGATAATTCTGCCATGATTGTAACATTTTTTTTTTAACAAACATAAGAATTTGAACAATTCGATAAAAGCAATAAATTGAAATTCTCAATAATTTTCAGTGGTTCTCACGTAATTGACACCCGAGGGCATGGATACTTTATCAAATCCTTTGGGGAAAAGTTTGGCTGCCTCCTCATCGGTTACGGAAGGAATAATCATTACTTTGGTGCCAGGCTAAAAATATGTAAGAAATAAAGCATTTACAATGTTTAAACTACATTTTTTAAATTTTATAACTTACGGTCCAGTTGGCGGGAGTGGCAACAACCTTAAGGCGATCGGTCAATTGCAACGAATCAATGCAACGCAAAATTTCACTAAAAAGAGAAATATTTTGTATTTATATTTGTAAGATCGTTTGAAACCTTTCCGTATGATTTCTGAACTTACTCTACATTGCGACCCATTGACATGGGATAGAACATGGACAGACGTACTTTATGATCCGGACTAATGATGAACAAAGCTCTTATGGTTTTTCCAACTTCAGGATCTTTGCGCTGATCCTCATCCAGCATTCCAAATTTCACAGCCAATTCGCGATTAGGATCGGCAATAATGGGATATGGGAAGTCTCCGGGAATATCCAGGCAATATGACTTAATGTCATTAACCCAATCAACGTGAGAGTTCAGCTGATCGACCGAATGAGCCAAACATTTTGTATTGCGTTTAGCGAATTCGGGAGCGTGAACAGCAATGCGTCCCAATTCAGTTGTGCAGACAGGTGTAAAATCAGCTGGATGAGAGAAAATAACAACCCAACTGTAGGAGAAAAATGAGACAAAAACCAAGAGAATTAAAAAATGTAATGAATTTCCTTAATCGTCCTTTTTTAGTGCTGTTTTATTTCTCGTTAATAAAACAAGGTGCGTTTTAAATTACGATGAGTACAACAGTTTTAGCTCGTTTTGTTTGTTACTTCTACAGTACAAAGTCAACGCTTTACAATAAGTCTATATATCAACCATTTAACTATTAGATACCGTTGATATCACTATTGCCGACGAATTTATATTTAAACGTGCACTATTGTGTTTAATCACATACGTTGGAACAGTGTTATCTGACAACTGCCACCTGTTACCGGAGCTTTCATGTGCTGCCATCTATTATCTCAAAAAGTATAGTAGCACATACAATATCCGTGATCTTTCGTTGTCGCTCTAGTCGTATAACGAGATTTCTACCCGATTACAGAACCAGTGGTATTGCCCTTTTTGAAATCTTAACGAATTTACAGCGTATTCATCAATCTGTTTTGTTGTAAGGGTATTGTTTCAGGCGGTAATTTATTATAATAGGCGTGTTTTGGTTACACCGCTTGCTTAGATTATCACTTATTTTGTATGGAGAGCTAAGCGATAATAAGCAGCACTTCAAGTTACCGCTCCATTTCAGTTCTAGGCAGGCATAAAGTTACCAGTCTGAAAAAAATCAGAAGAACTGTGTTGGATATCGTTATCGTTAACGGTGCATTTACACGGGATAGTTTGAGACAAGATAGTTGAGAATATGTATTAGTTGTCACAAAAAGAAAAATTGTTTGTTTTAAGCAACCGCCGACAGTGTCGTTTCGTAAAATGTCGTGCTCTGATTTTTTTTCTTCACTCTTTTGCCATTGTGTTTTGTCTTACTTCTTCAAACTTTGTGCATGTTGAAACCGGAAATGTAAATAACCGTCTTGTTCTAACGCATGGTTTGTTGTTATTCTTGCAAATGTATATATTCCTCTCCTTAACGATAACCATATCCAACACAGTTTCTCTGATTTTCTCAGACTGGCAACTTTATGCTTGCTTAGAACTGAAATGGAAGCGGTAACTTTAAATGTCGCTTAGCTCTCTATACAAAATAAGTGATAATCTAAGCAAGTGGAGTAACCTAAACACGCATAATATGCGTGTTTTTTATTTCCTCCTAAACTAATTTTTTTTACAAAAATTTATTTTTTTTACAAAAATTAGTTTAGCAGTGAATAAAAAAATGCTTAATATCTATTAAAAAACTAATTTTGTAGCAGTCGTTGTTGGGTGAGCATGTAATAAATTTTTTTCCATTGCTATTCAAAAAATAGAAATCGAATTGGACATAGCGGGACTTATAGCCGTCCTAATTTTGACTAACTTATTTGGCAACGGACTCTAGCTCTATCATTTGCCTTTCCTCTTCAATTGGTAACACCTAGTTTTGCCAGGCATTCATTTACCAAGTTTTACCTTGGAATACATCTTCGCAAGCCTATTTTGATTCTTCCGTTTCCGGCTTTAGACAAGCCGCGTTCGTAACGTCATTCAAAGTGAATATGTGCCATGGAACAGTACGTGCCACCGCAACGTGCTGTTATCGTGCAGCTTTGCATTCAAAACATGTTCTCAATTGTGAAAAAGTAACGTACGTATCCAGGATACAAATACATAGTAGCATTAGCATTGTTGTAATTTTCGTAACGAGTTGTTATCAAAATCAGCCGATAAAAATATCACACATACACGTATAATTGTGAACATAGATAGATGAAGTCAAAAGAAAAATAACTCACACAAACAACTTTGACATTTACTGGGTACGTTGAAATGTAATCAAAGGAAATCAGCTGGGCTAACGCTACTACGTTCTATTTCTACCATGGTACGTATCGTCAAAAAGTATCTTAAAAAAATAGAGTGACGAGAATGCCTTCAAACCGCACCATCATAGAGCAATAGACAAGATTCCCTATCCCTCTCTTTACGTTCCCTCGACGACGACGAGGTAGCAGATCATTTGATCGAGTTCGAGTTGCAGAAATAAAAGGGAATGCGTATTTACGTTCCACGCAACCAACATAAAACATAAATTAGCATTCATTAGTATCAATCAAAATCAATTGAAACTTAGTTTGCTCATAGAGAAATAGACAAGAGCCGCTATCCTACTCTTCACGTTCTCTTCAATACTTCACTCGTTTTCTTTGTTGGTATTCCACTCCATGAGTATTCCACTCTTCTCTATTTAAAATTCCAGACTCTTTGGGTATCCCAAGAAGGATGTGCAATTAGAGAAGAAAAAACCACCGCAATGTGGCAACCATAGACTAATCCATACATAGATACATTTATTCTCTCAATAAATTAAACGTCATAGGTACGGTGGAAAGTAAACATTGGATGGCGCAAAACATGGGTTCAATAATACCAGATAGAGGCAATAGTAAACAACGTCCAACAAGGGAACAACAACCGAATTTCGTGTTGTTGTGGCAAACTAGTTGTATTAAATACAATACAAATGTATACCAACGGTAATAGTCAACAAAAAAGTGCAAAATACATTTAAATTTTTCAGTTCTACACCAAAACGACATGAACAAGTAAAGCAAGAAGTTATTGTAATTCCACTTGGTGTATGCCACTTTTCGTCAAACATCTCTCTATCACACCGACCGCAGCAACCATCGTAGAAGACAACAAAAAGACGTGTGAAGCGCCTCATTTCTCTGCTCTCTCTCTCTCTTACTCTCTTCGTTGATTATTTCCAAAAACCATGTACAAGTAGACAGTCAAAATATCTCTTCACTCAACTGCTAACAAACACAATGAGTGAAACCCTAGTCATTCTCTGTTCTCTCTCTTACACTCTTCATTGAATATTTCAATACCCGAGCAGCTTTTTGATAGTGTTATTAGTGGTCTTCATGAAAGCTCGAAAGAACCTCGTAAACTCGAAAACATCGTAAACTTGCACAGCAAACGTCAAAACAAGCAAATTTCCCATACAAAGCGACTTGCTCAAAAGTGGAAAGTTTTCGAGGCAAATTTGCTGCGCAAACGTGGGATGGAGAAACGTGTAAACTTTTGACATTTCGTTGTCATCTGACTAGGATGGATAAATAAGGTGATAGCACTAGAACAGTAGAAAAAGTACACATACATAATACATGCAATTGCTACTGCTACCACCTTATGTATCCATCTTGGTCAGCTGATATGGTTTTGAGCACAACTACGCTGAGTAACTTTACCTGGTGCCTCATGCAGCGGTGCGAGGGAAACTTGCGCTGAGCAAAAGTTCTCGGCTTTCACGTTTGCATGAATGCCGCTATTGTAATTTCTATACACGAGCAATTTTCTAATGATGTTACAGTATCTAACTGAAGAAATTAAATAAAATTACATAAAGTATGTAAAAAGTATGAAATCAAGTTATGACGCGAGAGAGAAAGAGGGTTGCCACATTGCGGTGGTTTTACTTCTCTACTTGTACATACTTCTTGGGATACCCCCTGACACCATTAAGCATAATAATTTATTTTTCAGCAACATTTCTCGTTTAGAGATAACACAACGGAAGTATCAAGCATATGAAAAGTGAGCGAAATTGTCGTTATTTTTTGTGCACATACTTTTATGACAACGAAAATTTCAATAACTTAATACCGGGCTTAAACGATTACATATAGACATAAGTATGTATGTACTCACTATATACATATTTCCTCAGATACATATATGAGTCTTTATATATTTTCATAGTGTATTTTATTTCCAACATTATACCGCAACTTATAATACATTGTCGTTGATAGAATATCAATGATGAAATTTCAATTGCTGTCACTTTGTTGCTAACTTTGAATTTGTATTTTGTTAGCTCTACAATTAGAGTATTCAAAAAACCGGAACATCGTAAAACCCGGTTCTTTGGTTGTTTCGAAAAATGGAATATTTTAAAAGCCTGTTTAACGGGGGAAACGGATTTACGTATTTATTACTTATACATATAGTGTTACATATTGAATTTACTTTAATTTAAAGAAGTAAACCCTTTATTAACAAAATACGTTTAAAAACAAATGAAAAAATTAATGAATATCGTAACAATTGTGCAAATCTTTACGTTTTATGAGAACCATACTCAAAGCCCCCAAACAATTCAAAATGCTTATGAACTTTTAGTAAAGAATTTGTCTTTCTTTAAATAAAAATATTTAAAATTATAGTGTTTTCTTTTGGAAACTAATGACCTTATTCATCAAAAGTTATGAGAGGTTTAAGAGACTTACCATACAAAAAAGTCTCTCAAATCTCTCACAACGTGCTATGAATAAGGCCGTAAATTTCCGTTGTCTGGAAAAAATTCAAACATTTTAAATTGTTTCTCTTTTTATTTTGATTTGAAAATTGCAAGCATTATTTCAATTTTCTGTAAAAAATGCAAACTAAAACATTTTTTTATTTTTTAACTGAATATAGAATCAATTATTTGAAAGATACGATTTTGGAACAATATAAATTAAGAAAAGTGAAAACTGGCGGAAAAAAACAGGCTGCCGGTGGATGTCCAAAAAACCGATAGACCCGCTCCCAGTGTCGGTTTTTGAATAATATTTCTACAATATACTAGTATCCAATACAAAGTTTACGTTAGTATTAGAAACAGTCACACATTTACGCAACCGGTGTAAACGATGTTAGTGTTGTAAACTGAATATATTAGGCGCTATTTGTAAACGGCCGCCTTTATAATTATGCATTACCAAAAGTAAGTTGTGTAAGTTGCTATAAAAAACGTTGTTTAATGTACATACATCAAATCAAATATCATATGAGAATGCAATGCCAAAGTACATATTTGGATATAGTTTGGAATCGATTGTTTATTTTTACCAGATAGCGTTAACCTTTCTCTATAACATATGCATAAATTAGAGTGAGGTTTAGTTCCTAAACAAGCTAATATTGAACAAAAGGTAGGGCTTTTACATAAAATAATTGTCATTCATGTTACCGTGTCTCATTCAGAGCGCAAACTTACTTATAAACGCTGGAACATGAGTACCCTAACTATCAAAAGATGATCAGAACAAAATAGAAATTCGATTTGCAAAATGCAATTTATTTACTGATTGTTTTCTAATTCTACGTGACACGCAAATGTACTAACTAGTATTAATAATTAGATTGCAAAATTAACATATTTAATAGAATGAACGTAATTAACATAGTATGAACGACAATTGATTTTCAATTAAACGAAAATTTTTCTTCTAAAACGTATACGCGTTATGTATTTGACAGATAATGCGAGATTGATTGTCAGGTGTGCCTACAAGAGAGAATCAATCACTAAAGCATCACATTCAGTTTTGGCGAATTTGTTGTAAGAAATGTTGGTTTTTATTTATCTCTAAACAGAAATTTTAAAACCTATTTCTGATTTATGTACCGTAAAAATACTTTATAAATAATGCATCTTCTTACTCCATTTTAATTTAGCACAAAACAATTCAGAAATCAGCTGTTCTAATGCTGAATACACTGATGTACACTAGTGAAGGGCATATTTGCATTCGCATGTACCCGTGCAAAAACTACAAAATGCTTTAAGCGTTTGAAGCTGCCGATAACTCATTTAATCCTGGGATTAGTAAGAATTTCTGATCCATGAGGAGTAGGTTCACTTGCAGCGGTATCCTCTTTCAGAGATTTGCTAGGGAAATGGATGCCCATAAGCAGTTGTCCACTGCCCAGAAAAGTATTTTAGATACCCTATCGTCGTCTTACCTAACGCCAGTATTTTCGAAAGTACAATGTAGCGCAAAAGTTGTCACCCGATGTTCTTTGGCTGTAGGTTTTCTACGGCATTTACACCGACCAAGATTACTGCATTTCTAAGGTTAACTCCGTTAACCCACGCTAACCCTGAAGCTAACTCATACAATTTTAATTTGTAAAAACTGAAGTTTAAGCTTTAACCTAATTTTAAACTGGTGTACAATGTGATACAACATTGCTAAGACGGAAGTCGACGACGCGACGCTGCCACCAAAAATAGTTTGAAGCTCACGCCGCCGCCGATATAATTGCCTCTCATCGGTTTAAAATGTGAACCGATTTGACTGATTGATCCAATTTTAAGGGTTCAGTTATTTCAAAATAGCCGACAATTTAATTATTCTGTTGTGCCGCCGTCATCGATAATTAGGTCTTGGCACGGAGTTTCTGCATAGGTCTAAGCACAAATTTACCACTTGAAATGTCAGTTTAATTTCAAATTGGATGATGTAAACGGCAAACATCAGAGAACAAGGTTATCGCTAAACTTGCCGCGATCTAAATACGACATTACACACGTTTGACGGTTAACAGCTAACAACTGATCCACTTTGTAAAGGAACATATTCAAGTCTTTTACTAAAATTCTCTGCAAATACCCCCTATTAAAGTCCAATTGAGTGGTACATCGTTTGTACGATACTCCGGGATCCTCTGCGATATCTGCAGCCACAGCCGCGATATTCTCAGCAGAACGGCTACTCCGGGGCCGGTCAGACCTACCAGCATCTCGTGTTATCCCATACTTTTCAAGACGAGTGGGTAAACACCGTAGTGTTGCCCAGGACCACCGGGAAATCTGCGACGAAATTCCCGCTGCACCAACACAATCGACAAATTGAAACAATTATTCCACGATCTTGAGAAGTATAAGCGTGTTTTGGCTACACCGCCTACTTACATATATAATCGCTTGTTTTGTATGCAGCACTTAGCGAAGACTTAGTTAAATCTTAGCGACGCGAATCATTTTCGCCAAGTTTAATAAAACAATTTTCTGACATCTTTTACCATTTTCAACCCTTTTCATATTTTGGAAGCAAATTTATTTTAGCAGCAACATTGGACTTTTTTTCGAACATTTCTTTTAGAGCATTAAATGCAGATTTAGAAACAAAGAAAAAGTTTGCGGAAGTCCATATTTTCCGAAATATAGGTGTCTCCAAAGCTTGAATGTATAATCGCGCATAACTCTGCCATTTTCCAATTTATATTCCAACCAGTCGCGGGGCCGGGCTCAGGCAGGGGGGATCAAATTCCCTCTGTAGCTTAAGTGACAAAATCAGAAAAATCGCGCGAGTTTTTAGAAATAATTTTTTTATTTTGGTGTGTAAAAACTACAACAAAGGGCAACAGAAATAAAAGACAACAACAACGACAAAAGACAACAACACCAAAAGACAAGAACAACAAGTTGATTAAACCAAAAAAGTGAGGTTAAAAAACATTTGTTAAATGAGTCCTCAATGGGTCAATAAAAGGAAACATATTTATATACAGAGTTATAGAGTTTCCACATATTTCAACCAGATCCGATGATAAATACCTGAGATATGACCGATTATATACTCAAGCTTTAAAGGCCTATATCTCAAGACGAACTAAAACTTATTTTTCAACTCAGAGCAAAAGCCTTTACCGTTGGTGAAATTTTGGTGCACATCTGATTGTGCTGCTAAAATAGTTTTATGCCAAAATCAAGACGGATCTAGAAGAGGTTGACGCATTAGAACAGCTGATTTTGCTTTCATATGACCCTGTCTGTCAAATTCAGTGTATTTTGTTATTGCACTTTTTTTGTTTACTTTGTTTGGTTGAATTGTTTTTGTTTGTGTTGTATTTGACAGTTAGAGTCATGGAACAAAAACAAAATCCCTGTTGTTGGTGCCCATAATTACAACAAATCCTACTGCGTTAACCTCTACTAGATCAGCCCAGTTTAAATAACCTGCACTATCGTTCAGTGATGGGACACACCCATTTTTGTTTTGGCGCCATTGGGGTATCTTCGACGTCAATGGAGATTCAATACACACCGATTCAGAATCAATATAGGGATATTGAGCACAAATAACTATAATACAATGTATTTCAACTGACTGGCAAAATAATAAAAACCAACAAAACAAGTTCAACACATTGTTTAAACAACATTATCACTGATTAGACGTCGGGCACAAAGTCACCATCATAAATCACTTCAATCTACAACGTATACGATTATCTTCCATATAAATTCGTCGTCCAATAAGTTTTTCAACTTCTTATGTACATGATACATATATACTATATAGTATGTATTCAGCTTATGTAAATAATGATACGATAAGTTTCCTTTATTATTTATGTAAATTAATCCAGTGTTTGTAATTTAAATTAAATAGAAAAATTCCAGTAACTTACGAATCTCCTTGCCAGTCATAGAATTGCATGGGACCCTTTGTGGTGTCGGCTTTGAAATTTGGCACTGTTGAACCCAAACGCATTTTAAAAGTTATTATTCTTTACACTGTAACACCTTTAAAGTAACTATCACTATCAGCTTCTGTACTGCTTATTCCAACAGTCGATGAGAGAATGCCTGCTAGAGTGAAAGAGACACTCTCCTTTATAAAACCGGCTTTGGCTGAAAGTGAGTTGTCGGTTGACTTATCGTGTTGTCGTCGTCGTTGGATGCTTAGTTGTCGTTTGATAATCGTTTGGTTTCTTTCATTCTCTGGAATTATCATTAAATGACAATAAGAGGCGATAAATAAATTGAGTATTGGTGTTGTTTTTTACTCGATTCTTTTATGTGCATGTAGTAGTTAGTGTATACGAAATCCAGTTGTGTTGTCATGAAAACAAATAGATAGATAGCACTGTCTCGTGGTGATTAGAGCGTCCAAAACAACTGCAATTTTTTAAAACCCGGTTTTCGGGCTTTTAAGAGAAATCACTTTAAAAAACAACGGGTTTCGGTTAGTTCGAAAAATCAACAAGGCAAATTTTAATATTGTTGGTGAACGTGAAATTGCCTACCTTTATTTGTAATATTGGGCATGTTTTGGTTACACCGCTTGCTTAGATTATCACTTATTTTGTATGGAGAGCTAAGCGATATTAAGCGGCACTTCAAGTTACCGCTTCCTTTCAGTCACCAGTCCGAAAAAAATCAGGAAAACTGTGTTCGGTATCGTTAAGCAGAAGAATATAAACATTTGCATGAATAACTACAAACCATGCGTTTGAGTAAGACGATTAATGTATTTCCGGTTGAAAAAGACAGAAAGTTGCCAGTATGAAAAAATAAGAAAAACAGTGTTGGATATCGTCATTATGAGCCAAAGACAAAAGGCGTGTTTTCGTTAGTAACCAAACCGCCAAACTAGCGTTAATTTATTATAATAATATATAGAGCCTGTTTTTTTATTCCCTGCTAAACTAATTTTTCGACCACTTTGTATGGGGAGCTAAGCGATATTAAGCGATTTTAATCGGCTCCCCATACAAAGTCGTCGAAAAATTAGTTTAGCAGGGAATAAAAAACAGGCTCATAATCATCTTACTCTAATGCTTGGTTTGTAGATATTCTGGAATATGTGTACATTCTTCTCCTTGTCTTTGGCTCACAATGACGATATCCAACACTGTTTTTCAGATTTTTTCATTTTAATTTTTCGACCACTTTCTATGGGGAGCTAAGCGATTTTAAGCGGCTCTCCATACAAAGTCGTCGAAAAATTAGTTTAGCAGGGAATAAAAAACAAGCTTATTCTATTTTTCGTTTTCAATTCGACCTTTTTTTTTTTAGAATTTACTATATTTTAATTCCGATTGTAAATTCAGATTTTTTTTTAAAAATTAACTCGAGGTTCATTAGTTACTACGCTTCCTGTGTATTTGGTCCAACTATTATGAAATCATATTTAGTTTTGAAAATATAAATCACGTTTCTATTTAACTCGCAACTTTCCTTAAAATCCATGTTTTCACTAATGTTATATTAATTTTTAACTTTTGTGGTTATTATTTTTCAACTTTTTTATGAATATTGGATACAATCTTAGTAACCCGTGTTAACCGATATTAAATAACCGGTTTTTGGTTTTTTCGAAAATAATGTTTCGAAAACACCGGCACACGGTTAGAGCAAACAAAAAACAACAGATAACAAGTTTTTAGTTTTTGGAGCATTGATGAATACTATTTGAATTCTCAGGCATCCATCAATAGGGTACAAAAGGCTGCTTGCGCAACGTCGTCGCTTGTACTCTATAAGCTTTTTCGCGTTCGAGTGTTGGTTTCAGCATTGCCAATTTAGCGCGTTTCGCTCTAGATTTAGGGTTTTCATCAACCCTAAAGTCGAATTTTTCTCCCTTGGCGTTTTACTTTAGCAGAATTTTTAATTTTATATTTAGAATTTCAACGATCTTACAAAGCAAAACGCTTTAGATATCGTTTGTAACAGACTTACTACCATAAGTCTTAAGTGTTGTGAATACTATTATGAAAGGCTTGTTAACAATTGTTTAACAAACGAAATTGAACCCTTGCGATAATATTGCTAGTCTGTAGTATACAACAAGCTTATAGCTCATACGCACTGGAAAATATTTTCGTGATTTTGCATAAAATGTCCTAACAAAATCTGAAGTGTTCGCATTGGGGTTTTTCCTGAGTTGATTGAAAGGCAAGGCGCATTGACGAGGTAGTGCTACTACGATAACAAACACACCAAGCCTACAGCCATATGCATTTTTCTTTGTCTGGTATTTTACCACAATAAAATTCAGTACAAAGGAATTCCAAGAATAAAAGTAAACAAAAAAGTGTGAGATCAAAAAGGATGTACAAGTGGAGAAGAAAAAAACACCGCAATGTGGCAACTCTCGTAGAAGAGAATGATTTTTTTTTGTTTTATTATCAAACCAACACTCAAAGGATGCCCCCTATAAATGCAGTGCATTGTGTTGGCGAAGGAAAATTGAAATATCCTCACGTCTGGCATAAGTTGACGGATGTCCGAGGAACACATACCGTGGAAATATCGACAGAACATCGACACGCAACCCACATTTCGACGATGCTCAAGGGAGGCAATAGAGTTGGATACCCTACTGTCCCCTATTAACACCGTCGCTCTCCTCTGGACACGGTCGAGAAGCTCCAAAGAAGTCCTAGGAGCACCTGCCCATATATGGGAGTTATGCTCCATCTTTGGCCTGATGTAGGTGGTGTAGATATTGAGAAGATCAGATGGAGTGAAGTATTTCTTGCACCGCTTTAAAAAGCCTAGACACTTGAATGCATCTTTCGACACTTCAAATACATGTTTTGCCCAATGGACATCACATTGTATTTTCATGCCCAGAACATCAAGAGTGTCTGATTCATCAACATCCACACCGTCCATAGACAATGACGACACACCTGGGTCAGCAATACGTTTATGCGACAACAAACAACACTGGGTCTTACCCGCATTAAAATCTACTCTATTCTTTCGACCCCATTCAACAATGGACACCAGATCGCGGTCGAGTTTTTCATTCATCGTCCGGCGTTTGGCTTCACTCTCTTGAAGACTTGGCCTACGATCGAATGAATAAGAATGACAGAGATTACTGTCATCGGCAAAAGAGTAGATTGGATTCACAGTCTGACCAAGGAAATCGTCAATGAAAATAAGAAACAGAGGAGGAGAAAGAACAGAGCCCTGCGGTACACCTGCAGTCAATTTATGCTCGTCGGATGAAACTCCATCTATAACAAATCGTATAGTGCGATCTCTGAGAAAACTCGATATAAATCGAGTGAAGTTATCACCGACACCAAAAGCAGCGAGCTTTGGCAAGAGTGCATCGTGCCATACTCTGTCAAAGGCCTTGGAAATATCAAGAGCCACTACCTTACTCTCACCAAGCCGGTGGATGGATCGACTCCACTGATCCGAAAGGAACGCCATCAGGTCTCCAGTAGATCTCATTCTACGGAAGCCATACTGCCGATCGTTAATAAGGTCATTTGACTCAAGATATTTCACTAGATGGTGGTTAACCATGCTCTCCATAACCTTCGAGAGCGCAGAACAAATTGCAATTGGGCGGTAATTTGCAGGGTTACTTCCAACACCTTTTTTAGGGATTGGCTGGACATTAGCAACCTTCCAACGCGCCGGGAAGACTCCGGCACGGTATGCAAGGTTGAAAAGGTTGCGCAGTGGACACGCCAGTGTCGAAGAGTAACTACTCAAGTCCAGTGCAGATATGCCATCCGGGCCCGGGGATTTACCTACGACGAGATTCGCAAGAACCTTTTTAACTCCTCGCGTTCGAAAAAATATCTTGGGCATGGAACAAGATACGTAATTGATCACGGGGAGTGGTTGATTGCTATCCGGCAAGGAAGAGTTCCTTGCAAACATTTCAGCCAAGAGGTTAGCTTTATCAACCGGTTCAGTGAATGTTATGTCATCTTTAGGAAGAGTGGGGATAGAGGAAGAACTATCCTTTATTCTTCTTGCAAATGACCAAAAGCTCTTACTTCCACTAGGGAAAGAAAGGACTTTAGCACGAATACGCTGTTCGTGAAGAAACTTTTCGCGTCGAAGAACTTTGGCACACTTGGATCTTGCCTGTTTGCGTAGCAGTTCAGTATTAACGTTTTTATTAGAACGCCAGTCTCTGAACGCGTCCTCTTTGGATCTGACAGCATTCTTGCATGTCTGGTTACACCAACTTTTTTCCGATGGTTTAACCGAAATAATTTTCGTCGGAATGAATGAATTCATACCAATCAAAATTATCTTCTCGATCATTTCAGCAGCAGCATCTATGTCATTGTTCAGAAAACAAAGCTTCCAGTTAAAATGCTGATAAAAGTTGTTGAGCTCAGCCCAACTTGCCTCTTCGTAGATAAAAATTGTTCGCTCGGGACTGTGTTTGAAGCGAGACGAAGAGCTGAATACGAAAAGGACGCTGAAATGATACAGTGATCCGAATTACCCAGAGGTGCAAGCGTGTTAACTTCGTACTTTTCAGGATGCGAAGTTAAGAAGAGGTCAAGTAAATTTTAGTTGTGCCCTTGAACACACGGAATGTGCGTCGGTTCATTCACCAATTGCGTTAAGTCATAATGCTCGGCGAATGATGAGACCCATTTATGTATGTATGTAGTTTCGATTTAAAAGAAATTGTATTAATTTTAAATACGTGTCGTATTCTAGGGATAAATAGTTAAATTAAAAATGCCTTTTTGTAGTTTTCGTTATCATTTAATCCATTTTAGTATAATCTAACAGCATTTCAAGATCTAGCGAGTTATCTTGAAAACGTTTATGTATGTGGGTTTCATTTCTGACCAAAACAAAGCGATTGTGAAGTGACATCTATCCTCTGATTAGATTACAAAATTTCAAGAATCTTTCTTAGGTTTTCGGTCTGGCAGCTGAAAAAGGTTTAGAAAATCTCACAATAAAAAGAAAATGTTGAAATGAAATGTAAAATTATATAGTTGGCTATTGTTGAATTTTCAACGGAATTTATAATACTAGTCGAAAATTATTTCTTAAACGTGACCTTAGCCTACTACTAGGTACTACTACATACGTATGAATATGTACTACATATGTAAGAACGCTTCAGTTGTTATTTTTTCTATTGTAGATAGTTTACGCTCAGCAGACACAACGTTCGAGAAGTTAGCAAATTTTCTAATTTCGGATCCCAATTCTGACAGAGTTTGTACCGAAAAACATATTAAAGAGCTGACACGAATTCCGAACGACACCTCTGAGGAAATTCAGATGTTTCTGCCTACAATTCTTATCAGGAGCCGTGGGAGGAAACTCTGAAAGGAAAATCGACGTGTTATACAGAATACTGACTTTACGATAATAAATATTGTTACGAATTTCCTCATCCGTCCTTTTAGCGCTGTTTTATTCCCAATAATAAAACAAGGTTCGTTTTAAATTACGATAATTACAACAGTTTAACTTCCTTTTATTTTACTCAAACAGTACAGCAGTTTACTTTATTTGCACCACTTTTCAATAAGTCTTATACATATTTTACTGCCAATTCGCGTTGCTTACTTTACGTGGTTTAATCACAAACTGACTCTCCGTTCCAAAGACCTCAGGTAGGGGGTTTCTATGGCACAGCTGATCGAAAAGGTACTAGGGAAATTATGTAGAATGGGAGACCAAAGAAGACAGGAACTAAGTGTAAATAGTGTTTATTGATACTAATGATAGCTAAATTTTGTTTTATGTTGTTTACATTAAACGAAACAACGAATTCCCCTTGATTTCTTAATCTACGAGTTACCTTTCTACTAACTAGTGAATACACCTCTGGAATAATGTAGAATTATCTTAACTGAGGTGAATTCATGCTACTGGTTTAGCGAGCTGGTATGTTGTTACAATGCATACTTTCAGGCATACACTAATCGTACTGTTATTTACATAATGTTGTTTGATCATTAAGAGTAATTTAAGGCTTTTACTTAATCGTAACAATATGAATAGTGGACCTAATTGATG
Organism: Phaonia tiefii; assembly: GCA_963931995.1. Taxonomy (NCBI): domain Eukaryota; kingdom Metazoa; phylum Arthropoda; class Insecta; order Diptera; family Muscidae; genus Phaonia; species Phaonia tiefii. Next base: position 211,337,539 of record OZ008371.1, read on the forward strand.
GCTATGATATATATGTATATGTAAATATCATCCTGCTAGTAGACACAGTTAAGTATATTAACATCCCTATTGTGTGTATGTGGTAACAATCAAATTGAAACAAAAAAATTGTTACAAATGCTGTGTCTTTATCGAACAAAATAATGTGGATTGGAACAAATTTTGACATTAGCGTGGTGAGTATTTATTTTCAAAATTTCCAAAGCTCCAGTGGTACATAAAATTTTGACAAGTAGTCTAAATTTTGACGTTTGTCTTTTATGCTGCATTTGATCGGAAACATGGTACAATAATATCTACATGGTAATATTTAGCAGCAGGTGTTGCTGTAGTTGTAGGCAGCACCAACAGACATTTTCTTTTTGTTTCATTCGCTTCAGTTTTCAAACTCTACCCAAATACATACCAACAACACAAGAGTGCAAAAAAAGTGCAAAAACAAAATACATGAGTTTGCCTACTGAAGCGAATAATGACATGAAAACATTGAAATCAGCTGTTCAAAGGACTTCACCATGTAATACTGTAGAATTATAACATTGTATAGTATAAAATTGTAAGTATAAAATTGGTTTCAAGAAATATTTAATTGAATTTTAAAATGCAGGGAACAATTGTGACCGGGACATATGTATGTACTTGTGGAAAAACGCATTGCATTAGATCAATTTTTTACAGGAAAGATGGCAAATAGCGTGGATGGCTGAAGGTGTGTAGCTTTAAAAATGTGTGTGAAGTTCGCAGTATTTCATCCATATTTTCTGTGGTTCGTATTTATGTGGAACGTAAATAGATTTTGAAAACATCCAAATCAACCAAATACACCAGTATGAGGAGGAACTTGCGTCTCAAAATTGTCGGATATCCACATTGATGTCATTTCGGCATTGTATTGTGTATCGCTAAGGCTTCTTTTGTGGCCGCCTTTAAGCTGTGTCCCACATTGGTCCCAGCAAAGCTTTTGATTTGTTATACTGACCTGAAGGTGTGATCTACATAAATACATAAACAAAGTCTGTAAAATTCAATATTTATTGTCAATATAGTCAGACAAAATATAAAACAATAAGAGCCATACCTCACGCCTTCTTCTCACCATTTGATACATCACATACACACATCCTTTGGCGTAATCGCAATTTATTCATTTTGTATATAATTTGAAAAAATTACCGAAATATTTTTTAAAAATCATGTTAATTTCAAAAAAGTGCAAGCACATGAATTTTCAGCAGTCAAAATTTTGATTTTCCATTTCACACAGAAAAACCGAAAAACACAAAAATAAATTGAACACAATTTACCACGCCCGAAATGTTTTCAATGAACACACAGACAAAGTTGTCACCATTATTTATATCTGATATTCTGGCAACACGGTGACAACGAAAAATTCACCCCGTAACAAATAATTCCCCTCACAATAGCAGGTTGTCAAAAGCAGAGAAAACAAACAAAAAAATATGCTCTTCAGGACAAAATGAAAGCGGCAAAAGAGGAAAAGTAAGTATTTGATATGTTTATGTTTTATTGAATTAAAATTAATACATTATTAGTTAGGAAATTTGAGCGCACCGCAAATGCAGACTCTGGAATGCTGTATTGCTTTGCTTAAGGAACATCCAGAGATGGTAAGCGGAAAGCATACATCAACACCAACTCTCTGATCTACACCAAAATTTCACCACCGACAAAAGCTTCTGCGCTGAGTTCAATATGTCCAACTTCTTGAGCTATATGCCTCGAACACTTGATTTATAATCCGAGTTGGTTGAAATGGGTATCATTATAAAGGTCTTTCTAAATTCTATTAATCAGTACATAAAGTGGATAGTTACTTTTAAAGTTGTAATTTCCTTTAGGCTAAGAGGTCATGTTTTCTCCGGTTAGTGAAAAAAAATTTAAATGCCGCGGGTGGGTGTCGAACTCACATTCGCTGGACGATCGTTTCGATGTTTGTGAAGCATCATCTCCAGCAGCGTCTAGCCCGTTAAGCCACTTATTTTTATTAACCCATTAGGGAGCTAATAAATAAACGACTCACTTCTCTAATAAAAATAATTTTTTTTTTTTTTAAAATGCCCTATTATAATTATTTTTTGGTAAGATCTGATAATAGATAAGATCTTAATACTTTTCTAAGGTATAATACTCACCAATATCCCATCAAAGAACGGAGATAAAAATACTGAAATATGTACATTTGACGCTTTTTCAATATTTCGAACACAAAAGCAACAAAAGTCCTTCCTGCATTTAATTATGCCATCTTGTCGTTTTGGTATAAATTATATTATTTATTTTTTCCGTATACACTTTGATTGTTTACTTGTAGAATTTATAAAAAGGTTTCGTATCAATTTTCCAGCTAACAAAACAGCTGTCAGCGCTAATAAAGCTATTCAAAAAAGCTTAAGTTCCACACAAAAAGCTGTACGAATAACGGAATTTTAGAGGCAGACTAAAAGCTCCGGTTAACATCCCTAGTCATAGACGAGTAACGTGTGTGATGCAGTGTTGCCAGGTCTGAAAAGAAGGTGCTGAATGATCAAACAAAGTATGCAAAATTAATAAAAGGCTGCTAAATATTTCAAACCTAACTATTTTTGTTTTACTTTCAGAATTTCGAATTTATTTTTATTAATGGCAAAAAAATTTCTTAATTTCAAAAAGGTATGTAACAGTAAGTGCGAAATTCAATGGTACTTGGTACTTTATTATTTAATTTTATTTTTGATATATATATATACATATGTACTTATTTATGTTGAATTTTACAGAATTATTCTACCAAACAAAGCCAAAATGTGATTGTTGTTAACGCCAAATATTTCATTTTTGTTTTACCAAACGGTTCCCAAAAAGATGCGTTCTTTTCAAAAATGTGCAAACAATACCTTGCAGCTCTTCGAAAAAAAACGCCCGAGACCAAAAAAAAAAATATGTCAAAGAAGCATCTAAAGTGGGGTTATGGTATCACTGGCTACGATACAAGGTTCCGTTTGAATGAAATTATCTTTAACAAATAAATATCAGAAATTATTATTTCGAGTCATAATAAAGATTCCGATATCCTATTCTCTTCTAAGCCTCCGAGGACACAAAGGCTCCAATCGGAAACTTCAATATATGTATGAGATTAATTTAAAAATGAGGTCTGATAGAAATTGGCCTTTTTGTTGTTGTTTGGACGCAAATATGACGTGTTTGTAGTTTGTCGCAAATATAGTATACCTGTGTTCAAACACATTGCGTTTGCGTGCCAATATTACATGTTGGAGACAATGATTAATAGGTTATAATATATGTATGTTTTAGTGACCCAAATGTGGCTTTGTTGAAAACTGCTCAGGCAACAACGAAACAAAAACCATCAGATCTCAATTCATGCAAACAATGCTTGCAAACATATACATGCTTCCTGCAATTTACCGCAGGGGCCGTTAGAGCCCACGTCACTTGTGTTGTTAAAATTAGGGCAAGTCCGTTGCAGAGGGTTAAGTGTATTATGTTGTTAGTTCGTTACAAATTGTAAAATAATAATGTTTAATTATGTAGCTCCGTTTCAGCACAAAATCACCAAATTATCACTGGTAGAAGAAATGAATTAGAGTGTTATCACTGATAAAATGAACATGAGTTGTCACAGAAAAATAGTTTATGACTTCCCAGGATTTAGTTTCCAGTTTTGATTGGACACAGAGCGTGGCGCCGCATACAAACGTATATAAGGTAGACGTATTTAAGTTACGAAGAAATAACTTAGTACGAGTACACTGAATAATTCCTTAGACTTTGTATTTATTTTAGTCTTAAAAAGCTAACATCCTGAAGATGTATACTGATCACGAGATAAATAATTTTTAGCCAAATCAACGTGTACCGGGTCAGCTAGTACTTTATATACTCTAAAAAATAGAATGTCAGCTCATCCTGCCATTTTGCCCACGGCTACGCTTCACGTGGTCCATTCTGAAAGTTACAATTTGGCACACTTTCCAACATTTCGGCCAGTATCTCACCACTGACATGTGAATTTTGCCTTCCAAGACAGCAATCGTGGTTGGCTTGTCGCTAGAGATGGGAAACTTCACGTGCCGTAACAAAAAAATAGTCTAGTGGGGCCAAAACGAACGACCCAGGCGGCCAATGTGAGATTAATTGCTCACCAAACTCGGAAGTTCAGTGTGGAATGTGAAACCGTCCTGTTGAAACCACATGACAACCTAGTCCAATACTTCCATTTTGGGTACAAAATGTCCATAGTCATAGAACGGTATCTTCTCCATTGACCATACCGTTGCGGCCATCATCGTCTTTTAAAAAGTACGGTCCAATGATGCCGCCGGCCCATAAACCGCACCAAACAGTAAACTTCTCAGTGTGCATTGGCAGATCTTGAGCAGCCTCTGACTGCTCTACGGACCAAATTCGACAAATCTGTTTATTTACGTACCCATTGAGCCAATAATGAGCCTCTTCGCTGAAGATCATAAAATCGACATACATTTTTCACAGAGCACGAATTTTGTTGATAAAACTCAATGATTTGCAAGCGTTGTTCGTGTAAGTCTATTCCTGATAAAATGCCAAGGCAAACTGTATTTTTTTTACTTTGACACATGTCACGAATCACGCGTCAACTGGCAAACACTTAACACCGAAAAACTAAATATCAAACAAATCACACTTTATAAAACACAAAGCGGTTGGAATTATATGTGTATAAGTAAGTACAACAGGACGTACCAAAATTTAATTTTTCTTAATCGAAATAAAATTGTTGTTGGTTTTCATTCAAATGCCTCCAGCACTTTTTTATAGCACTTTAAAAAAGCTATTTGTTGTTTTGAATAGAAAAACGGAAATAAACAACTCTTTAAAAAGTTTTACTGTTATTTGCATTCTATGTTAAGGTACATTAAAGTTACTAAGCTGTAGCTAGACTGTTAATGAACTTTTAACAGGCGCCACTGATTTGCAGGCGCGTGGTGGATGTTATTGTGGGTGTACTAACAATTTTTACATATTTCTCTGTTGCTTTATCCATTGTGCCTAATGCTGTTTTAGGAATTGTGTTTGTTGTTGCTAATTTTATTCAGCCTGTGCGTTTGTTGGTTTTTAGCCGGCAAAGTGGGGGTGTGATTGCATTCTTGTAAGTTAACATTTCATGGTTTTCACTTGCGGGTACTGTTAACACTTCGGTTGTTATCAATTTCACATCAGTTGTCATTGTACAGAGCGCGCGTTTAGTTCGAAAAATTGTTGCCAAAATGAATGAAGAGAATGTGATAACCGGAAAGTGGTAGTATTGTCAAGGAATTAATGGCGCAAAGAGTGAATATTCCTAAATGTTGAGAACAACGTAATGACAAGTGATTTTATGGAAAAAATAAATTCAAAATTAGTGAATGAATTCTGTGGTAAAAACATAATAGTGATTTAAACAAAATAATTGAATTGTGTGTGTGTGTGTGGCGGAAAGGAGTGTTTTTGCTGTTTGGTTTTAAAGAGCCTGGTTCAGTGTCGGAAACGCGTTCCATGTGAAGTTGTCAAGTATAACAAAAATTTAATGAATAAATGAACAATTTAAATAGAAATACACCGAAGTTTGGCATTCGATTTGCATACAACAACAAACAAATCACCGAAATGTCCCAAACAAACCTCAATCAACATCGCAATTAAAAGTTGAAAAAAACATAGGATTTACCGTTCGTTGTTCCTGCCGTTTCAGGTGTACAACAAAAGTTTAAACGTAAATGCCTATAAATACTTAGGTACTACAAGTGCAACAATCACAAAAGAAAATATGTAAATAATTTATTAGTCTTATTGATTTGTGTGAGTGTGTGTGTTGAGAGTGTAAATATTTAATAAGATTTTATAAGGAGAGCCGGCGTGAGTGCGAGTACTAACCATCATATGTGAAGCAAGCAATTATCCACCGATGGATGAGAAAGAAACAACCTTGACAATTCATTTGTAATTACAACTTCTTGTCCGTATGAAAGAATTTTGTCTATGAATGAAATGAGGAAACCACTTTAGGATGAACAAGGGTGAAGAGAGGCTTTGATGAAGTTTATAAGAGAAATTGTTAGTTAATTTCAGAGAAAACTCATCTGAAGTTTTCTCACAACAAATGTTGATCGTGAGACAATTATCAGTGTTTACATCATTAACAGTGTTGCCACGTAGTTAGAAAAAGTAGATTAACTTGCAACTGGAATTTATGAGGCCTTTACACACACGGAGATTAGCGCATTAGGAGGATTATAAATGTCAAAATTTCATACGAAAAAAATCACCGGTAATCTCTGTAATACGATAATCTACTTGTATGTAAACGCAGTATTAGTTAAGATAAAAACATAAAATTGGATACTAAATTTGAAACTTTTGGTTGCGGGAGGCGGTCGTGCAATGGTTATTGTGCTCCAGTCTTGTACATGAGATCGTGGTTCGATCCATGCTCTGACCACCTCACATTCTGATAGCTCCACTTCGAGTAATTAGCTTTGTAATACTTTCTCAAAAACCCGTTCTGCAGTAGTGTAAAATTCTAGGTCCCATCAGTGAGTGTGAAATTAGAAAGTGTGTTGAAGTGCTGAAGGAAATGAAAAATTTTTTCCCATAAAAATCATTTTCATTTCCTTCTAAAACAGTAAAATATAGTTTATTAAAGTTTTTGTTCAACGTGTGTTGAAGCGCCGCAGGCAAAAAAATTTCATTTGCAATTCGGGTGTTATTTCCTGGGGCCCGTCTTCATTCCCCCCGATTTCATCCATGTGGCTGCCGCGGCCTGTTCGCAGTTGCTCATTATATCCATCGAATTTTCCAAAACTTTATGGACAGTTTCCGGTTGTATCTCACAGATGGCTCGGACGATATTAGCCTTAAGAGTGTGGATCGTTTCTGGGTTATTCGCTTAGTATCGGTCTTTAACGGCACCCAACAAGAAAAAGTCTAAAGGGGTCAAATTACAGCTGCAAGGCGGCCACAGAATTTAGTAGACAAAAGATTGAAGATCGATTGTTTGTTTGATGAGCTGTGTGGCATGGTGCGCCATCCTGTTGAAACCAACGATTATCCAAGTTTATATCTTCCATTTAAACCCATAAGAAGTTCGTAATCAGGGCTCCGTTGCGCTCGCCGTTGACTGAAATGGAGCTTCCAGCAGTATTTACAAAAAATGGGCCAATGATTCCACCACTTCGAAATCCACACCAAACTGTCACTCTCTGTGGATGAATTGGGTTCTCGTCAATGACGTGTCAATTTCCGACCGCCAGATGCGGCAATTTTGTTTGTTGACATGGCCGCCGAAATGAAATTGCGCCTCGTCAGAAAAAATGATTTTTCGTCCAACTTCAATGTCCGATAGGGGTTTACAATATTTCCCAACGTTGTTCAAGACTAAAGCGAATTATTTTGATAGTCCATATTTCCGAAAGGAAAATTATAGCAGTGTCAAAATACCATATCGTTCGTTTCCTGCAAGACCGTCACTATTCAAAATGTACATGTTTTAAACTGAGTACTACAAATTATTCTCCGGGAACAGTTATGTTCTTTAATAATTGTTCCGTTCAAGATGAATAACTATTAAAAACTAAATTTTCTATGAATACGTAAATTTTAATAGAAATATTTAAAAGAAATATGTATGTGAAATTAATTACTTTTATGGATATCATCAGCTCCCTTCTCCACAAGTTTTTAGGTATATCATCACACATTATAGGGATAAACAAATCTCAACTTATCGAGAATTTTCGCAACTCCCACTTGTGTGACAACATCCACAACGATACTTTGCCATTACCATCAATATTCACAACATTTCTTTCCTATAGCCCGGTATTCAGTTTTTATGAAATATTCGTTGCCATAATAATAATATGTGTATAAAAAATAACCAGAATTTCATGAACCGAAAATTTCGCTAACTTTTCATTTGCTGCTACTCAGCTCTTTGCGAAAATTGTGTAGGCAGAATCAAGTACAGGGTTGTTACGCCAAAGTAATTTCGTGCGAAAACAATTGTTGGATAATTGTGACATTTCGATTGTTCTAGTTAACAAAAGTAATAACACACGCGTTAAAAATAAAATGGAGTGCAAAGATGAATTATTAATGACATCTTTGCAAGGTAAATCAGAGATATATGGTAACTTTCTGTATCAAAATTTTCCGTTTAGAGATATATGACAAAATTTCTTACGAAAATTTCGCAAGAACTGATTACCTGGCTTAAGTAGGCTTTCATTGAAAGCCGTTGAATAGATGTGGTTGCTTCCAAACAAGAAACAAAAAGCTTGTTTTTTTATTCCCTGCTAAACTAATTTTTCGACGACTTTGTATGGAGTACCGCTTAAAATCGCTTAATATCGCTTAGTTCCCCATACAAAGTCGTCGAAAAATTAGTTTAGCAGGGAATACAAAAACAGGCTTAAAGATTGCCGTGAGTGGCGTTACAGTGTACCGTCTGCGTATTATATCCGATTAAATTTATATTATTCGATCTTTAAGTTGTTATGTTGTTTAATAATTGTCCGGTTCAATAACTATTAAAAAGTACATTTTCTATGAAAAGTGTGAGAGAATTTTGAACATACTATTTTGCATACAATCCTACACAACTTGCAACTTTATAAGTCGATTTACTCGAAACCATGTTTTTTGATATGTGACGATCCTGCACTAACAGACTATATAAATATGTGTGTAATTTAAAAGATAACTATGTTTGGACCATCCTTTATATAAAGGGTCCCAAAATTCATCCAAGATTGAATTGTAATTAGATTCTTGCCTGCATATATGGTGTGTGATACCGTCTTGTTGAAACCACATGACACCGTCCACATCCATATCATGGAATTTAGGCACAAATAACTGTATCATCACTGAGCACCATCAATTGTTACTGCCCGACCAGCCGCATTGTGTTTCAGTAGTGGTTCCAGCCCAAAATTCATACAAACGAGAGATTCATACATACACGTTGGTGAGGTATTTTTTTCTCAACAACCACTCGAGTATTTTCTGAATCCCAAAATACGACAATTTTGACGATTAACGAAGCCATCAGGATGACAATGAGCCTCATCGCTGAAGATGATTCTGTTCGGAATCCCTTTATCATTTCTAAAATATTTCTCAACAATGAAAACGCGCTGATCTTTAATTTAGAGTTCAATTTTTCACAACACTGAACTGTCAGCTGTCACGTATTTTTTTCTTTAACAACAACACTACGGCAACATGGCATGAAATGCTAAACTTGCGTGCATTTTCAGACACCTTTGTGCTGTGCTTCTTCCACGACCAACTTTTGTTGGATTTAGCTCGTCTTGAAATAACTACAAGGTCGATTGCTGTTTTGTTTCCGGCTCATACGCATATATCCATGATTCGTCACCTGTCACGATTTTATACAGGTCTTTTGGAGCACCACGGTCGAACTTTTTAATCATTTCCTTACACCAATTGACACGAGCCTGTTTTTGAACGATTGTCAAATTATGTGGGATCCAAAGCGAACAATTTTTTTTACAGCCAAATGTTCATGAAAAATCGCATGTATTGAAGTGTAATGTACAAGGATGCCCCTATCTCACGATATGTCACATGACGATATTGCATTATCAGTTCACGCACTGCATTGATGTTTTGTGGCAGAACAACCGATTTTGGAGGACCTTCACGAAATTCATCCTGGAGCGCACGGCGTCCGAGACTGAACTCTTGGTACCAGCGATTTACAATGGTTTTTGATGGTGCTTCATCACCAAAAGAAACAAGTTGATTGAGATACTCTTGTTTCGCGAATCCACGCCGAAAATCGTAGAAAATCATTGCACGAAAATTGTCAAGGGTTAATTCCATTTTTTGACCGACATGCATTTTTCAAGACACTGTAAATGGAAAAAGCAGTGCGCGTAAGTGAAAACATTCTATGTATATTTATGCTAAAAAACTTCAAACTTTCCAATGAAAGTTCCAGTTTGCATTTGGGAACACTAGTATTGCCAGTTCCCGAAATATAAATAGCAACCATATGTATATATTTGGAGACAACAATCGCCAAATTTTCATTTATTTTGACAGCTGATTCTATACTTGGCTAATTAGCTTGGCAAAATAAGTAAGGTAGAAGCAGTAGGAATTGAAGGCATTTTGTTTTTATTTCAGCAGCCAATCTTGTCAAATTCAGCCGAACAAATTGCCCAGATGTATTTATTTCAGGTTATATCAGGAGGAAAGGGTGATCCGTGTGTCTGTTCCAACTATCGCGGTATCAGTCTTTTATCCATCGCGTATAAGGTCTTGTCGACCGTATTATGTGAAAGACTAAAGCCAATTATTGAAAACCTGATTGGACCTTATCAGTGTGGTTTTAGACCAGGCAAGTCCACAACTGACCAAATATTCACGCTACGCCAAATCCTGGAAAAGACCCACGAAAAGCAAATCGATACATACCACCTTTTTGTCGATTACAAAGCTGCTTTCGATAGCCCCATACGGGGAAAACTGTACGAAACTATGTCTGAACTTGGTATTCCGGCAAAACTGATCCGCCTCTGTAGAATGACGCTGACCAACACCAAATCAGCAGTGAAAGTGGGGAAAGACCTCACTGAACCATTCTGTACCAAGCGAGGACTTAGACAAGGCGACACACTTTCGTGCAATCTCTTCAACATCTTAATGGAGATAATAATGAGAAAGGCTGCAGTAAATACGAACAAGACCATTAACACGAAAAGCCATATGTTGCTGGCGTATGCTGACGACATAGACATCATTGGGCGAAATTTGCGAGAGGTTACTGCAGTATTTTCAAGAATCGAAAAGGAATCAGCGAAGGTGGGTCTTGCTGTTAATGAGGGCAAGACAAAATTGATGGTGTCAACGACTAGAGAAACCTCTCGACTTGGTCCGCACTTGAACGTTGACAACCGATTTAATTTTGAAGTGGTAGATGAATTTGTCTACCTTGGATCCGCCGTGAACAAGGACAACAACGTCAGCCTGGAGATAGATAGGAGAATTGTGCTTGCAAATAGATGTTATTTTGGGCTCAGCAATCTGTTTAGCAACAAAGCCCTCTCTAGACGGACAAAAGTCCAGCTATATCAGACTCTCATTTTACCTGTCTTGACATGTGGCTCCGAAACTTGGATCATATCGCAAGCGGATGAAAAACACCTGGGAGTTTTCGAGAGAAAAATTCTCCGTAAAATATATGGGTCTGTTAGGGAAAACGGCGAGTACCGACGTCGCTGGAACGCAGAGCTATATAGTCTCTATTCTGACGTGGACATAGCTAGACGAATCAAAGTGTGCCAATTTCGTTGGCTAGGCCATGTTATCAGAATGGATGAAGATGAGCCAGCGCGAAAGATTTTTGATAACGTACCCGATGGAAGCAGGAAAAGAGGACGACCAAGACTCCGCTGGAAAGACCAGGCAGAAGAATCCCTCCGTATCCTTGATGTTACCAACTGGCGAGAAAAGGCGAAGGATAGAGCCAGTTGGAAGAATATGTTGAAATTTGTTTAATTTGTTTGTTTAATTAATATGTGTAAGACGTCTGACCTCATGAGGTTGTAATGAGTCAATAAAAGTAAAGTAAAGTATATCAGGAGGAATTGTTGTAATTTTCGGCAACAACCACAAGGTTGTTAACGCTACCACCTGTACTAGATACATCTTGGAATTGATATAAACAACATTTGACAAGTTCGGACTACAATGACAAGAAAAAATTTAAATCAGCTGTTCTAACGCTTCCACCTGTAATAGATACACCATGCTAATTAGGTAAGAATATCTGTTTTAGATTCTTTCGGAAACTTAGGGCGATTTTCACACTCGTCATTAAAAGCTCACAGAAAATGTTCATATTAAATGACAATTGAATGACAAACATCAGACATTTAAAGCCCATTCAAATGGAGGATTTTCAAATGTGAAACTGAGCATTAGTTTCTTAAACTATTGATTCTGTTAATTTCAAAGGAAACCATTTTTCATTGCCCGTCTGTCTACTTAAAGTTGCTAGAAAGTTTTCCAAACTTTGAACTCAGTGCTCAGCAAAGGTCAAACAAACAGCCAATTACTTTCTCCCCCTGATATCCCGAGAGTGTAGTTAACTTTTAAAAATCCATGTTTATATTCCACGACTAGTGATTCACAATATTCTGTCTACATTTATAAAATTTGTAAGGAAATTACAAAAACAGTTTCGTAATAAAAAATGGAAACACAATTAAAGCTCTTCAATAAACCAAAGCATCAGCAAATTGTTTAAACATACACCCATATTCTTGGGGATTACGCACTATTCGAACAAGGATATATGCAAGGATATTTAAGCGATTCATAGTTCTATTAAAAAATACAGTGTTTTATGTTATTTTCTTAAACTAAGAAAAGTAATTTTCTTATATCGCATCATTTTAAATTTAAACAAAATATGTATCCTTAAATATAATTCGGTAGTAGCAGATGTAGCCAGAATTATGAAGGATTTAAGGTGTATAACTTGAAAACTTACTTTCCCATTACAGCCCATGAAGGCATAGTGGAGAGATTCTCAGCATCAGTGTGTTTAGGGTAAAACAAATTAAAATGCTTCACAAATAAATATTATGCACCAGTGTTTCTCAATCTGTTTGGTGATGATATATTCCAAACATTGATAACATTTTGGTTAGTATCGAATCGTCTAAGAATCGTACATCGTCTAAGAAAATCATAAAGTTTCAATAGGTGTTTTAGTTTTATATAAATCTATGATTTATCTCTAAACCTTCTTTTTATTAATCTGTAATGATGTCCATCTGTTGTCAACTACGTTTCTTATACAACAGTAAATAGTACCATCTGCGGCACATGACATATTTTGATGTAATATTTAGAGTTCCGAGCGCGACTCTTGGACGTGGCAACGTGTGTTGGACCCACGCTAAATTGTTTTCGGTGACGGTCACCTTTACATAGCACGGTCCAGTTTACATAGCAACTCACATAGAAATGTCAAGTATTTTGAACTGTTTTAGTCATAGAGTAATGATGTATAGAGTAGCCAACTCTCTCAGTAAATTGATGACATTTGGTGTGTTGCAGATGGGCGGTTGGATGTTGGAAAGTATTGCTTTAATAACACCAGATAGAGGCAATGGCTTAAACCAACCAACAATAAATCAGCAACGGCATTTCGATTTGTGCGTTAAAATTTTTGTGTAAATACACTTCACACATATACTAACCAAAATAGATAACAAAAAAAAATTGCAGCATGAGGTGTCAGGGGACACCCGGTTGGAACGAAGTTCCTTTCGCTATATATTATGTACTAGTTAGTTCCAACACGCCTATTGAAAAATACGGTAATTTAAATGGATCTTTAAGAAAATATACCTTTTTGTAAAATGATAAACTTAAGAAATTTTTTATTTATTGAATGTATTTTTTTAAAAAAAAGTATATTTTTAGGTATATATTATATATATATATATTATATTTTCCCGAAAAGGTCCTTCTTTGATGAGAGGTACTTCTTTTATTAAAAGATAATGTTTTTTTAAGAAAAGGTATTATTTTTAAGAAGAAGTACTTTTTGTAAGAAAAGCCGTAAGAGTATGAATTTTTTATTTACAAAGAAGTACTTTTTTAAGAGAGGTACTTTTTAAAAAAGTGGTACTTTTTTTAGGAAAAGGTTAGTTTTTTAAGAAAATTTACTTATAATTTACTTTTTTAAGCAAAGGTACTTCTTTTTTAAGATAAGGTATTTTTTTTAAGAAAAGGTACTCTGTTTAAGAATATGAATTGGGGTTTTTTGAGAAAATTTACTTTTTTTAAGAAAACGCACTTATTTAAGAAAATGTTATTTTTTTTAACTTCTTCCACTTTGGTTTTTCAAAGTCTACTTTTTATTAGGTTCAAACTACAATAGGTAATAAACAGGCTCCACCTAGTAAATTTCCCATTAAACAAGAAATATGCTAGTCTGGACACAAACCGAAAGTACGAGTGTAAGAGTGCTGTCAAATGTAATTCCATGCTCAGGATTTGACAGTCTTTCACTTTGGCTTTTTAAAATTTACCTTTTATTGTGTTAAAAATTACAATATGTAGTACACAAGAAACTATTCGCTGTCGCTACATCAGTGTGTGTTTTTTTTCGCAGTCTGACAATCTGTCTCGCAGTCTGACAAATAAGTGTTCTATATAGGGGTGGGTCACCCTTATCATTTAGATGTTGGCAGATTCTGAGACCTACCCGATATGCACACAAAATTTCATACAAACCGGACCAGCCGTTTCGGAGGAGTTTAATGCCAAACAATCTGTGATCGCAGTCGGACAAACTGTATTTGGATGTGTTCACTTTGTGAGTTAAGTCCCTACCCGCGCCTACAGATGTTAACACATCAATAATTTAAATAGACCTAATGCTGGAATATTTTAATTTTAAATAGACTTAATTTAGTTTATATTACGGCTTTATTAGAAATAACAATTATTCCCATTATATATGGAACACGCTTTCATTCATGTGGCTGCCGCGGCTGGCTTCGCAGTAGCTCATCCTGTCTGTCCCATCTTCCAAAACTGTGTTAACGCTTTTGATTCTATCTCACTAATGGCTCTCACAATGTTAGCCTTAAGGGTGTGGATCGTTTCTGGATTATTCTCATTGCATCGGTCTGTAAGGACACCCCACAAGAAAAAGTCTAAAGGAGTCAAATCGCAGCTACGAGGCGGCCAATTGACTTTACCAAAATGGCTGATAACACGATTACCGAACTTAGTGCGCAAAAGGTGGATTGTTTGATGAGTTGTGTGACATGGTGCGCCATCCTGCTGAAACCAAAGATTGTCCAAGTTCATATCTTCCATTTCAGCCCATTAAAATTCCCTAATCAGGGCTCTGTAGCGCTTGCCGTTGACTGAAATGGCGTCTCCAGCAGCATAAAGGCCAATGATGCCACCACTGCAAAATCCACAACAAAATGCTACCCTCAGTGGATGCATTAACTTCTCGACACTGCCGTTCAGGGTTTCCCATCCCTAGATGCGTCAATTTTGTTCGTTCACAAAAAAAAGTTTCCCTTTACATACCAAGAAGGGATTGGGGAGAGCTTCTCACAAACCAGTGAGCTGTGCGCTTTCTAATTTTTCACCCACTGATTGGGACCTATTGTTTGACACCGTTTCCGATCGGTATTTTGAGAAGCCTTTTCATGCCTAAGTACTCGATACTGTCGCCATCTCTAAGCAAGGTGGCCGACGTCGAAGGAAATGTAAGGTGGTCAGATTTTTGGTCAAACTCGATGTCCAATTGGAGCTTCTGCTAGGCCCAAATAGAGAAGCCATGGAGAAATGGATGGTTTTGTGCCTTCAATTACTGAGTCAATTGTACCTTGTTAGCGAACAATTCGAGATCTTTCTGCAAAAATTCTCATCAGGCTGGTGCGTGCAATACCGAGTTGTTGAGATCGATGGCGAGTCGATGTTCTTGGATTGAGTTGCACACTTTGGGACACAGCAGCCATATTATCGTCGGTGCGCACCGTACGACGACCGGAACCATGAATGTTGTCCACTGGCAAGCCAGTCTCACGCACTTTTTTTTTCACAAACTTGCGTACAGTATGCGCGGTGAGTGCTTCATTTCGGACAAAACGTTTTTTTCCACAAACGCACAGTTTAGGCAACACAGCACTCACTGGGAAATAACAGCCTGTTTCAGTATCTCAAACGAAAGCTTTCTTTCGTATTCTAGACGAAAGAAAGTCGATTTGGGTTTCACAATATTGTCTCTTCAAGCTGAATGAGAAGTTACAATTTTTGAAGACTTTTTGTTAAAAGTTTTGGTTTCTCTATTTCGAATGTGCTGTCAGTTAGGAACAAATATGGAGTCGGGCGACCGAATATATCGACTAAGATAAACCCAATTTTAGTCGAATGTGAGAGATTGATTTTCGTACGCCTAGTTTTTTGTTCGAGATAGAGAAACAGGCTATTAGTCTGAAATATTTCCCAATATTGTTGCAGCGGAAAGCGACACATTTTGGCCCGCAGAGGTATGATACTAACTGACAATCAATATTTTGTACAGAAAAACTCTATCAGTGCCAAAATATCACATGATTGAAAAAGATACCTGTATTGGGACCACCCATTATATTTAAATAAATATTTTAGTAATATATTTGTTCATTAAATTTAACATTTTCCAAGTATCTTGTATCATTTGATGAAAATATGCTTTGTCCTCAACAATTTTATTCGGTTGACCAAGTTTCCCAGAGGGATGAGTGCCCAACGTTAGGAACAGTGGCTTTAAACATTTTCAGTTAGGTAAACAAACTAAAAACTCGAGAGATTAGAGACTAATGCTAAGAAAAACAAACATATATTACCACAAATGAATACCAATTTAAAGACAAACTTCATAATTTTCTTGCAGATCTGTAATGGATTTGATTTGATTTATTTTCACCAGGAAGAACACACACTTTTGTGTATCCTTCCATTAGCCCTTATTTCTTTCAAAATCCCCCAAAGTAATGAAACTCATTTGCATAAATGTTGTCTCAGCCCGAATGAAATGAATTATGCCAGACATAAAAGTGGGTCAAGTCTTTAACTCCATTTACACTTTGGGACACGGACCAATGGACACTTTGTAAAGAAAATATAATTTTTTTTGTCCTTACAATGGTGCTGGCCTTTCACAACCCACGGACGAAGTTTACATGTAACTTTGACCCAGGACAATTTTATAAATCTAGCATTCCTCCCCCCAATTGTTATCCTTTTTTCTTTGTTTAATATTAATCATTCACCATGTGTACCATGTCATTTTGTGGTTAAGTTTCTTGTTAACTGCTTGTGTTAATCTTAAAAAAAGATTGTTTTAACTTATATATTTAATACCACCAGCCAGCTATTGACTTGGCCAACTGCTATTGACTGTAATTACCCGGTTACTAAGTGGTCCTATATCGAAGGCCAAAACGGGAGGGGCATAGATGTTAGTACTTTAACTAATTGTATTTTTGTTGTTGGCGACAATAGAAACCCCCGGGAACATTGACAGACATTTCCCCAGGTTACATAAGTCAACATTCATCATGTGATAATAGAAATCGTTAATAAGTTACCTCGTACGTACTTCCAAGAATGAAAATATTTTCAATATTAGTATAGGAAAGAAAATCAGTTATATTATTAAGTTAGTTACTAACTAAAAATTGTAAAACTGTCAATTACAGTTTCTTAAGAACGTGTACAACCTTAGCGGAAATACGATTCACATTTTTGTATACATGGGCATAAGACAAATGCACCCCTTGATATGCTTAGGGAATACATATTCCCTTAGGGGTATTTATCGATATTTCGGTAACGTTTTCCAGTTTCGATAAACCATTTTAAAATGAGTTTCTTTGAGCATATGCAACTTCTTATCAATACATTGAATGTGTTTACACAATTAATCAAATATAAATAGAATAAAATAAAATAAACATCAAATTTAGTTGTCTTAGATCCTCGTTATGTTTAAAGTTGTAATTTCCTTTAAGGCTGTAAGAGATCATGTTTTCTCCGGTTAGTGAAAAAAATGTAAATGCCGCGGGTGGGATTCCAACTCACATTCGCTGGACAATCGTTTCGATGTTTGTGAAGCATCATCTTCAGCAGCGTCTAGCCCGTTAAGCCACTGCGGTGTGTATTTACACAAGTCACTAACCGAAGACATTTATTGATTGTGTGCAGAGTGATTGTTTGTCTATACTTACACATTGCTTTCCTACTTACACGCACTGATGCAGAAGAAAGGAGGAGGAAACATCTAAATGTCAACGATAACCGATGTGCATGCTCATAATTCTGTATACTTATCGATATTTCGATAACAGTTTCGAGTTCCCAGTTTCGATAAAACTATTTTCTGTAATTACAATCTGTTTCATTGAACAATTAATGAAACACAATTTAAGAAAAGCAGCAAAACAAATTCCTCCTCGTCCTTCATGATCGTACACTTGGTCGATAACTTTTTATCTTATTGATGAAGTTGAAAAAATATTACCAACTAAATTTGGTGAACACGATAGTGATGCGAACAACTTCGATTACATTCTTATTTGATATCAAGATGGAAGGTAAACCGACAATAAACATCAACGATAGCTGATTTTCATGCTCATGAGTGACAAGTCTGTGGTTCGCTTGACAATTAGTTATGTATACTTATCGATATTCCGATAACAGTTTCTATGTTTGTCAAAGACTATTTCTTTTCTCTCTGTAATTTCAATAAGTTTCATTGAAAATATGAGTTTTTGTGATTAATACATTGAATTTTTTTTTAGCGAAGACCAACACTCAGGGGATGTCCCCTATAAATGCAGGGCATTGCATTGGACTTAGGAAAATGGGATATGAGTAGGGGGAAAGCGAGAGAGAAGTACTTGTTAATATTTGACTTAAACTTGCTGATGTTGTAAAAAATGGGGAATACACTTGCTTATTCCACATACGGACTGTTCGGCTGAAGAACGAATTGTTTCTGTAATGCGCAGTTCGATCCAACGGCCAGGACACAGAAAAGGGATGAGTTCCACTTGAAACCCGCGTCGTATGGTTAAATACCCTAACTTCTGGAATGAGGCCATGTAACTCGGCGGAACACTTTCCATGGAAATACCTATAAAATACCGAGACACAGCTAACATTTCGTCGATGCTCCAAGGAGGCAACAGTGCTGGATACACTGCTGTCGCCTATCAGCTTCAACGTTCTCTTTTGCACGCGGTCTAGAAGCTCCAAGGTGGACGCTGGAGCCCCAGGCCAAATATGAGGGTTGGATTCCATTTTCGGCCGAATATACGTGGTGTAGATATTGAGGAGATCGGGTGGGGTGAAAAATCTTTTACACCGCTTTAAAAAGCCCAGGCACTTGAATGCTTCTTTCGACACGTTGAAAATGTGCTTATTCCAACGAATGTCACATTGTATCTTCATGCCCAGACCATCAAGAACTTCCGATTCACCAACATCTAAACCACCCATTGAAATCATTGGCAGGGTCGAGTCACCAGTGTGCTTGTGCGATATTCTGCAACACCGTGTTTTGCGTGCATTAAATTCGAATCGGTTTTCCCTGCTCCACTCACTAAGCATATGCAAGTCATGATTAAGCGTGTCATTCATTGTTCGTCTCTTTCCTTGCACTACGGAAAGATTGGGTCGACGATCGAACGTATATGAGTGACATAAATTACTATCATCAGCGAAGGAATAGATGGGATTGGTAGTCCGATCCAGAAGGTCGTTGATGAAAATAAGAAAAAGAGAGGGAGAGCCTTGAGGTACTCCCGCGTTAATTGTATACTCATCGGAAGAGATACCGTCTATTACAACTGGTATGGAACGGTCTCTGAGAAAACTCGAAATAAATCGAGAGAAGTTTCTACCTAAACCAAAAGCATTAACATTTGATATGAGTGCCTGGTACCAAACTCTATCAAATGCTTTAGAAATATCTAAGGCCACTATTTTGCTCTCACCCAGTCTATGCACGGACCGATTCCACTGTTCCGTGAGGAACGCCATCAGGTCGCCAGTTGAACGGTTTCTGCGAAACCCATACTGCCGATCACTGTGTAGACTGTTAACTTCCAGGTAACTCACCAAATGGTAATTTACCATGGTCTCCATCACCTTTGAGAGCGTAGAACATATCGCAATTGACCGGTAGTTATCGGGATTAGTAGCCTCTCCTTTTTTGGGGATCGGTTGGATATTTGCAACCTTCCAGCGAGTAGGTTGCGCAGTGGACGAGCAAGTGTCGAAGAACATTTGCTCAAAACTAGTGCCGGAATTCCATCCGGACCCGGAGACTTTCCTACGTTGAGCTCCTTAAGGACCTTTTTAACTCCTCGCGTACGAAAAAATATCTCAGGCATGGAGCTAGATATATTTGCGATGACGGGGAGTGGTTGAGAGCTAATCGGCAGGGAGGAGTTTTCTGCAAATATTTCGGCAAAAAGGTTAGCTTTATCAAAAGGGTTAGTATAAATTATGTCATTTTTAGTTAAGGTTGGGATAGATGAAGAACTTTTATTTTTCTTAATTCTATTGACAAATGACCAAAAGCTCTTACTTCCCCTGGGAGAAGAAAGAACTTTGGCGCGAAGACGCTGTTCATGCGTCGTAGTACCTTGGCATAATTTGATCTAGCTAACTTGCGCAGCATATCAGTAGTTGGCTTTTTTGTGACTGCAATTAAACGAATACAGGCTAATGAACGCAACAAATTAATTTTTATCAAATTGTCATCCTTAGTGTAGGGTGTATATGTACTTTGTAAACAAGGACCTCCCAGTCCTTTAAACATAATCTCACTGAGACTCTTCAGTTATTGAATACAAACATAAATATTTATATTGAATTCATCAAGTACTTCATGTTCAATGGCCACATCGCTGATGTTCATCCCGTGTTGGTTTGTCATTTCATTCAACACCGGCGAATCCTTTACTCAGGTATACAAGCAAATTATAGAAAGGATATTTTTTTATTCTCCGCAGGAATGTGCAAACATACAACGTATGCATAAAGTTATTAAAATTTAATTAAATGACCATTAATTTGCATAAATAAACCACAATAACCCCTTTTGTGTGGTTGTAAGGACTTTAGCAAGAACAGCGCCAAAGGCGGAGGAGTTAAAGGATAACAAGACACATATTTCGCGTGAACAATACAAGTACATATTTAATTATTAACTGCAGGGTGTAACAGTGAGGTAACGGTCAAACATCGACAACTATAACGTTGGATGCTACAGCGCCATAGAGAGAAAGAGAAGAGGTGATTAGTGGCGATTCTTTTGTCGCAGCAAGATCCTGTCCAATCTGTGGCAACGCATACGTTCGCCACGGCCCAATCGGGCTAGTGGCGGGTACTTTCTAACGGGTACAACCTGCGGCCCTGCTACCACCACCACCACAGCCTCATTACCGTACTGGGCCAATGTGGACGCCGTTCGAGGTGGAGATGTGACAACAACACCTTATGGGGCCTCTTCGTCCGATGAGTGTATAATTAATGTTACTCGCGCCATAGAAGACGAGGATAAAGACTTTGAAATTAAATCCATTGACGCAATTGCCAAACCGACAACAATAATCACAACAACATGTGTAACCGATAGCGAGGAGGAGGAAGAAGACAACGAGACTGCCAGTGAAAATGATGGCAACACGGACCGTCAGTTGGATTTGAAGGCTCAAAATGATTACAGCCATAATGAGGGAGAGTTGGTGAAAGGTAACCGCAGGAGCAAACGAGGCTTCAAAGAATATTTCACAGCAAATGCCAACAATAATCTCATAACATCATTAAAAGCCACTACAATTGGTACAGCAACATCAGCATCATTTTTGCCCGTAGGACCACCACCACCACAACTATTACCAACAGCAGCAACAACATCCTCATCATCGACAGCAGCAGTTCTTACATCTTCTGCTTCAGCTTCAACAGCAGCAACAACAACCAAAATGATTCCTCCAAGATATCGTTTCCGTGATTTGATATTGGGCGATTTCTCCTTCAATGACGACGGCGAAAGGTAAGTACTACATACATTCACATAAACTTCACATAAAACTCTACTTTCTGACATCTCCTTGCTAAATTTAGATTTGTAAAAAAAAACCTTAAATCTGAATCTAAGGAAGAATAAAGTGATCGAATATCCCGAGGGACATTTCTCGTCTGTGTTAGGCGACGCGTGAAGAATTCGCATTTCTACATAATTAAAAACAAATTTAAAGTCTGCTTTGTGGCGCCTTCACCGAGATGAGAAAAACATTTTGAAGTATACTTTAAGGATTTCATTTGTTTGTGGCAGCAAAGGGATGTGGTAGGATGAATTTCTAGGGAAACAAATTTGCTGTATTTTCTTTTTGATAAATATTTCCTTAGCAGATTTGTTTTGCAGCCATAGGCTGAGTTTCTGGTAAAACACATTTAGGTTAGGTAAAGTCGGTAGAATATGGGACAGTGTCTTCTTTGAGTCACTAGGATCCTGCTACTTAAATACATATGGACACATTAACCCATTAACATCATAACTCAAAAAACATAGTCTCGAGTAAAATGACTTTGAAAGCTTCAAGTTGCATAGGATTGTATGCAAAATGGTAAATTCAAAATTATCTCACACCAAAAGTATAAACATATTACATATTGGAATTAATTTATTCCAAAGAACTGGCCCTGGGCAATAATTTGTAGCACGTAGTTCAAAACCGATAACGAGCGATATGTAAGATCTGGTTAAACTAATGTGTGCTCGGTGATTGGAGTCTCAGCGTACTCTGTCCTATATTTAAAACAGCTGATCCGAGTATATGTTCCATTTATCGTGGAATACAATGTCCTTTAAAGCGTAATGTGCGAATGACTAAAGCCAACAATTGGAGATCTAATAGGACCTTATTAGGATAACTTTAGACCTGGAAAATACACAACTGATCAGATATTCACATTACGTCTGTCCTGAAGAAACTTGTGAAAGCATATCGAAACGTGCCATATCTTTGTTGATTATAAGCCTGCGTTTTATAGCCCGAAATGGAGGAAACTTTACGAAGCTATGCCCGCAGAATAATACAGACAAACAGCAGTACGGTTGGTCAATATTTTAACGATCCATTTTATACTAGTTGAAACATAGCGACACCCTATCGTGCGATCTGTTCTATATCTGATTCGAAATCATAACGTTCCTGTTAACACGAATAAAATCGTCAGCAGCAAAATCCACTTGGTGGTCGCATAAGCTGATGATATAGATATTATTGGGGGACTGTGCGAGAAGTTACTGCGGTATTTTTGGGAGTCAAGAAAGAATCAGCAATAGTGCGGTTGGCGGTATATGAGTACAAGACAAAGTTAATGGTTTCAAGGAGCAGAGCCTCTGAAGCAGAGCGTGATCGTTAGTGGACGAATTTCTTTACTTCAAATCAAAATAAATAAATAAGTGGAGTCCCATTATATCCCATGAAGGGACTGGGGAGAGCTTCTCACAATCAGTGAGCTGATATCTTTCTAGTTTTTACACTCAGCGATTGGGACCTACAGTTTATTCTGCACGATTTTTGAGAAGCATTTTCATGGCTAAATGCTCGATTGTGTTGCCGTCTCTAAGCGAGGTGACCGCCGTCGAAAGAAATTTAAGGCGGTCACAGCAGGGATCGAACCCAGGATCTCATGAACAAGAGGCGCACACACTACCCATTGTACCACCAACGGCCACTCTGATTGACTTTGCCGCGGAAAAACATGGTTGTTGGTGGTACAATATTCCAGCATAAAGACATCAACAAGGCTACTTGGGTATCCCCTGATCAAAAAACGAAGAACCAAATTGATCACGTGGTAATTGATGGAAGGCACCCATCCAGTGTAATGGATGTGCGATTCATCAGAGGAGCTAACATCGATTCTTATCACTCCCTGGTAGCAGCAAAGGTTCGCACAAGATAAAATAGAGCGAAAATCGTACGAAAACAGATGCAGAGAAAGCTAGACAAAGCTGCAATTACCAGAAGTAGCCACAGCTTACTCAAGGAAGCTCTCGCAACTTTTGGCACAGAACACACCCCTTCCCCCCCCCCAATGATGATCCTGCAGCGCCCTGAAACCCATTTCCGACTCTATAAAATCTGCCGCAACAACCGTACTTGGTTTTGAAAAACCGCTTCGCAACAAACCATGGTACGATGAAGATTGTCGCATAGCAAATGATGAAAGGAACGCTGCACGTATGGGAAAGCTTCAGTCAATTGCAACGCGAGTTACGACTGAGCGGACTGAGGAGGTAACCCATCTCTTTAGGCGTAAGAGAAGAAAGCGCGAGAGTGGGAAAATTGAGACGTACAGAAGGATGAACGAACCCCAAAAATTCTACCAAAGTCAAAAACGGAACTAATGGACATTGTTCAGGGCCCCCTTCTGTAAAAACAATTACGGAAATCCCATAGCAGATGTGCAGAGCATGTTGGAAATATGGAGAGATCAGTTCTACCCGCTACTGGTACCTGAGCAATACAATGACGATGACACAATCCATCACAATTTGTACGATTACGTCGATTGCCCCCTCCTAATCAAGACGAGGTCAGAACAGCTATTACCCGGGTTAAGAACAACAAAGCCGCAGGAGCCGATGGATTACCGACGGAGCTGTTTAAGGCTGGCGGCGATGAGCTGATTAGGTGCATGCATCAGATCATTAGAAAAATTTGGCTGGATGAATTTATGCCTGGCGATTGGAGTCTCAGTGTACTTTGCCCCATATTTAAAAAAGATGACCCGCGTCTCTGTGCCAACTACCGTGGAATGAGCCTTTTATCCATAGCATATAATATTCCAGCAACAACATGTAATAATCGAAAGACTAAATCACGAAATACACAAATAATCAAATTTCAATTAAAAAATGTTAAAAAAATTAGAAAAAACTGGAAATTGTGGGGCCAGACCAATAACAACAAAAAAGTAAATTTTTTTGCAAGATGAAAGCTCGACTTCGAGGTTTTGCGCCTAATGCTATAATAGGTAAATGTCAAATTTTAGGATGATTTTTGTTCATTCATTGTAGTCCAGTGATATAAATGCGTCGTATAATCTCAAGAGTCTTAAGTGCTACAACTTTGCAGAATTTAGTCATATCCAATTGCTTCAATTGGTACACTTATAATTTAAATTTCTCATAAATTAAGGATAAAATCGGTAAAATTATCCTTTCTACATCCATTAAGTGGATTTCTCATAAATTAAGGATAAAAACGGTAAAATGATTCCTTCTACATCCATTAAGTGGACCTATGAAACAATAATTTTTGTCGATTACTGTATTTTGCCAAGTTGTCAAGAAATTTGGAACCTCTCACAGAAAATTTCAAGTTCTGAATTTCTCAAGGTCCTTGGGAAATTCCAGATTTTATATTTCGAAGAAACTCCTTAAGGACTATCGACTGGCATATGTTTGGTTCGTGGAGAATTCTTCGTTTGGGCACAGTGGGCGAAAAACTGTTTTCGTATATGAAATTCAAAATGAAAATTTTTCAGTTCTGAAGGTCTTCTGAAATATGTGGTTGGCATATTCTGAAAGGATGTGTCAAGCACTACCCAACTGCATGTATTTGGTTCTTGGATAATTCTTCGTTTGACCACAGTGGGCCAAAATCTTGCACAGGGAGCTCACACAGAAAATTTCAAGTTCTGAATTTCTGAAGGTCCTTGGGAAATTCTGGATTTTATATTTCGAAGACACTCATTAGGACTATCGACTGGCATTTGTTTTGTTCATGGAGAATTCTTCGTTTGGGCACACTGGGCGAAAAACTGTTTTCGTATATGAAATTCAAAATGAAAAATTTTCGCTTCTGAAGGTCTTCTGAAATATGTGGTTGGCATATTCTGAAAGGATGTGTCAAGCACTACCCAACTGCATATATTTGGTTCTTGGAGAATTCTTCGTTTGACCACAGTGGGCCAAAATCTATCACAGGGATCTCACGCAGAAAATTTCAAATTCTGAATTTCTGAAGGTCCTTGGGAAATTCTAGATTATATATTTCGAAGACACTCCTTAAGGACTATCGACTGACATATGTTTGGTTCGTGGAGAATTTTTCATATGACCATATTTTGCTTTAATAGTCCCACTATATGTGACATATTTAAATACCAATATTTGGGATTTGGTTGCACATGTATTAGTTTGTGCAGTAAATATATTTAGCTTGGAGTCTGCTTTTATTAATTACTGTATTTTAAATTTCTGCATCGACTTTTTAATTGAAAAAATCAATAAATTGCCGATTTATCTTTAAAATATAGTGCGTAACAGAGATCTAAATTGGTTTGTGGCTTTGCTATTTTAAATACGAATTTATCTTCACGCACATCCTTCGATAGCCCGATACGGAAGAAACTGTACGAAGCAATGTCTGAGCTTGGTGTTTCTGCAAAACTCCTACGCCTTTACAGGATAACCTTAACGAACACCAAATCCGCAGTGAAAGTTGGTAAGGATCTTACCAAACCTTTTGAAACTAATCTCTTTAACATTTTAATGGAGATCATTATGAGAAAAGCTGCAGTCAACATTAATGAAACCATCAGAAGCAAACGTCAGATGCTGTTCGCGTATACTGATGATATACATAGATATCATTGGACGCACAATGCGAAAAGTTACTGCTGTGTTTTAGAGAATTCAGAAGGAGTCAGCAAAAGAGGATGGGACAGTAAATGAGGACACGGCAAAATTAATGGTTTCAAAGAGCAGGGTCTCTATGCGATTATACCAAAGCATGAAATTTGATAAGTGTTATAATTTCGAGGTGTTGGATGAATTTATATACCTCGGATCTGCCGTATTTATATACCAACGTCAGCCTTGAGATCAAGCGGAGAAGTGTGCTTGCGAATAGATGTTATTTTGGGCTAAGCAAGCACTTTAGAGATAAAGCCCTCTCTCGAGTAACAAAAGTCCAGCTATACCAGACTCTCATACAACCTGTCTTGCTTTATGGAGCAGAATCCTGTGTCTTATCGGTCGGTAGGAGTCTTCAAGAGCAAAATACTCCGAAATATGAATGGCCCTATAGTGCGCAACGGCGAGTATGAGCTATATCCCGCCATTGACATATTTAAGCGGATCAAAATAACGCGATTGCGCTGTGTAGGCCATGTCAGTAGAATGGATGAAGACGAATCAGCACGAAAGGTTTTCGAAGCCAAACTCGAGGGAAGACAACAAATAGGATGACTGAGACTCCGCTGGAGGGATCAGGGTGACTAACTGGAGAGATAAGGCAAAAGAATGAACTGGTTGGCGAAATATATTATCTTCGTATCGTAAGGTTCCTGACCCCCCGGGGTTGTTCGAGACCGGATAAGTAAGTAACTCATTTACATATATTTTTTCCGTGTATTATTTTTATTTGTGTCAGTTAAAAAATTTTGATTTTGACAATTTGTATTGATTTGTTAATTTTGTTTATATTTCCTGATGATGTTTTGAATCTTTTCAATATTTGTATAGAGTATTGTATTCAAACCACTGTGTTTGGCTGATGATATTCCTTAAAGTGATATCTTTTTAATAAAGCACATTTTGTTTTCATCTTCCATTATGAACGAAAGGCATTTTCATTAAACTTTTTATCATTTTATTTTTTGTTGTTACTTTTGTTGTACTTTTTTTGTGTGTGTTTTGTTTTCTTTTACAACTTTGTGTTGTTTTTTTTAATAAAATGTCCTCTTTGGGGGAGAAAATGTCTGTTATCTACCTAACACCAAAGACACACGGCAGTTTTGCATACTTTTAGGCGGTTTATACGGTAAATGCTAATACATATTTGTTATGACATTCGTCTGTCCGTCCATTTATTCGTCTGCCTACCCGTCCGACTGTTTGTTATTTGGTTTGGTTATGTAAATTGTTACGCTTTGTTTTCTCGCAGATTTCGCGATTTCCGGTTACACCGTCATCCAGCGATTATTTGTTTGACATTTAAGCTGTCAAGGATTTATATGAATCGCAAAGCACAAGAAGAATTAAATTGTTGTACAGTATCAGTTTTTACTTCTGCTGCTGCTGCTGTGTTTGAATATCAATCGATAAATACAGACGCAGGCAATTTTGAAAATCTATAGGGCATTTATTGCCTATGCAGCAGATTGTGTTGAAATATCGAACAAATGTGTCAAAATTGATATGATATTAAAATGAATTTCACTGACAAATATTGATAGTCAAAGTCCGTCACAGACGAACAATAAACAACTTTTAAGCGCTTAAACGCATCGCACAATTATACGCCATCAAACCATAACGAAACAAGGCAATAGAACGCGACAAAACGATTGGAGTCATTAAATATTTAACATTCAGGTTTTGCGCACTTTCTACTTCGATATAAAAGTGTATTGTCCCCCAATATATTGTTCCCCATTCCAGCACTTTGCAGCTATTTGGTTCTTTGTTTCTTGCAATCCACTAGATTGTGACCTTTCATTATCTTCTTTCCGAGCGTTGACCCGATTTCTTACATTTATTGTCCTTTTAAGCTGTTTCACTTGTCAGTTAAATGGGTTGTAATGATATTGACCTGATTGCGATGTTAATACGCCAACTTATAATACTTCATTAATTATTCCAAATTTTGTAGTAAACTCCATGCGAGGGCAGTTGTATAAGTTGTTATGACATCTAAGAACACACTTGTGTTGCTGAGTCCAAATTGTTTACGTCATATGTATTAATTGTTAAGAACACGTGGATCCCGTGGATCACGTTAAAAATCCTGCTAAGCCGACAACTTTTGTTATTTTTTTGGAGAACCCCGTTGATGCCTACTTGCAATCATTTAGAGACAGCAACATTTGTTAGGTGAACAGACAGTTGAATCTGATTAGATCAACTTAGAATTTGACTTAAATCGACTTAAATCGACGACTGTCGTCACATATTTGGTATTTTGTAACTAGAATTGACGTCGACATTGAATTGAAATGACTCCTTTCCTATCGACTCAGATTTTGATAACGACTTGAAGTAAATTCTCAGTTTTTTTAAATTAAAGAAACCCCCAAGAAGGGTACCCAGGAGTGTTACAGAACAGGATCCGCTTTATACGTATGATGAGTATGTAATTGCACCAGTCCCCGAACCGTTTGGGGTTCGACTGGTAGTAGTTTAGGCTACGAGGTCTGACCAGAGACTTAATTCTGGCACCACGGGAGTCAGGTGCCCATGGAACAGTTGATTCCATCCTGCCTGTGGTGAGGCCTTTCGAGGAGACACATGGTGGTTGTGGTTTATACTCAAATCGCGGGGAGAGCTTCTGCTCGATGTGGAGTTGTATTGCAACCGGGTGCCGTGACCCATAGGTCGGTAGGAGTGTTAGATAGGCTCCGTCCCTAACCAAGGGAAAAACTATGTCCAAATACATGGTTATAAATTGGTACTCGAATGCTTCGGCATACGGGGGCGCTGGTCGATGCATTGTATTCACCCTGTGTTAAGAGCACTGTGAGACTGGGCCATTGTGGCAGGTAATCACAATAATCTAGTACACAAATCTGTCTCTCTGACGATAAATGCAATGAACACAGGATTCGTTTTAATGCTAATTTATTGGCCTTATTTTTAATAGTTTGAACTTATAAAAGGTGCCTCAGTAAGACTGCACTTTTTAAATTTAGTGTAATTTTTGTTTTGTGGATGTGGCAACTCTGAAATTTGGCGGCTGCTACCTGTGTTTATTCCGATTGTTACAAATGGAGCGCCTTACGAAAGAACAACGCGTTATAACTGTGAGATCACTCGCAAATTTCGAAGAATTTTCAGTCGAGAAAGTACATCTAATGTGTCAACCATTGGAAAAGTGGCGGAAAAACTGGGTTGGTTACGGACAGTAAGACTCCTGTGCGTCAACGTACCTGTCGGTCTCTTGAAAACATTTCTGCTGTAAACGAGAGTGTAGCCGAAATTCAACTTACTCAGGAGTTCAATCCAGCAGACCACAGAAAGCGCCGGCAATTCGTTTGATGGATTATGGAGCAAAGTGAAGTCAATGCAAATTTTTCAACAAAAGTCATCTTCTCCGATGACGCTCATTTCCATCTGAATGGCTTCGTGAATACACAATATTGTCGAATTTGGGGCTCAGAAAATCCTCGTGCAATCCATAAGAAACAAATGCTCCCACAAAGAGTAACTGCCTGGTGCGGATTTTGGTCAGGCGGCGTGATTGGGCCTTACTTTTTTGAAGATGAGGCCGAAATTTCAGTGAGTGTGAACGGCATTCTTCACAGGAACACGATAACGGGGTTCTTGTGGTCTCAGCTGGACGGCATGGATCTGGACGATATGTGGTTTTAGGAAGACGGCGCCACGTGCCACACCGCGCATGGAACAATCGTCTTATTGCAGCAACGATTTCCAGAATAAATTATCTCAAGAAATTCTGATGTCAATTGGCCACCAAGATCATGCGATTTAACGAAGTGCGATTTCTTTCTTTGGGGTTTTGTAAAACCTCGGGTTTATGCGAATAAACCAGAAACAATTCCTGAGCTCAAATCCGAGATCCAACGAGTCATCGGTGAGATACAGCCACATGTATGTGAAAAAAAGTCATGGGCAATTTCATGAAAATAGTAATCGCCTGTCATCAGAGACGTGGGGGCCATTTGACGGACATTTGATTCCACGCTTAATCGGAATATATCTCCTTTACTATCCAATAAAACATTTACAAATATCTCAAAAAATATGTGTTTTCATTTTAAAATGAAAAAGTGCACTCTTAGTGAGACACCCTTTACAAATGAAAAATAATAATGGGTATTTGATAGACATCATTTGTCCTATTGTGGTAATTGTATACTGAGCTGTTAACACGGCCACTGCCCTGAATCAAATTTAGCTGCTGGAATTGAGTTCCTTCAGGGATCACTTAGAACTACAGGCTTCGGTGTCTTCAGTGTCAATTGTCCACCAGTAGATGCATTGCCTAGGCAGTGGTTGTGTTTTTGTTGTTAAAACGTAGAGATGTCCGAATTGTCGGTCTATGGTGAATTTGATGAGATGATTTCTTGCTCTCCATTTTGTCCTTGTTCCCAATCCATGCAGCTATGGGGCCAGTATAAGCTGCATGTGCCTCCATGAAGAGCTTATCTGAACTTCCATCCGCCTGACCTGGTGTATTAGTGCGTCTACATCCAATAACTTCCAAATCGGAGTACATATGTTAACGAAAACTAAACACTTTTTAGGAAATTGAAAAACTTTTTGCAGATAAAATAAAATAATAGAAGTACAAATGTAAAATGTTCTTCTTCTTCCCGCTTTCATACACTACGATTGACAACTTTGTTTATGTTTTTCATAAGTTATCGATAAACAGTCGACGTCGTCGCAAGGCAGCTACAGACAACCAAACAAGTTTTGATGTGACGACGGTATTGACATGACGTGATGTTGACATAAAAGCGACAACCGTCATAAGGGTGATTATATATTTTGCAGTTTATATTGAACATTTTAAGAATTAATTTTTCATTAATTAATATAAAATCCGCGTACCCGAGTTGCAGGGTTTACCATTCGTTCTTTAAACAAATTACAAACGTGATTTAAAGGATTTCCAATACTATACAAAGGCGACGTTTAATATTGGACCACATCTGTGTTACTTTGGGTACTGCTTTAAGGTTTAGATTTTGTTTAAGATTCCTCTTGATTGACTAAGGATTAGTATTCACACATACATAAGCTCCCAAACACACACACACACACACACCAAATCACATATAAAACCATCCCAGAGACGGACGTCATGAGCTGGAAGGCCTGAAATCATGACTACCCAGAACAACCGTCCCGATTTTGGCGGGATTGTCTCGCTTTTTGCAGTCTTCTCCCGACTTAAATCTTAAATAATAAAATGATTGTATACAAAATACAACGCAATATTTTATGTACATTTAGTTCTATTTTAATTAAATACATGTATTTTTATTTAGTTTTCTAATTAAAACCAAAATTCAGATTATTCCCCATAGTGTCCATAGATAATAAACAAACATAGATGGTGAAAAATAAGTGGTGGATTTGAAAGTAAACGGAAATTTTCTAGATGGCGCCGGGGTGGTGGATATAGGAAAATTTCCCTGGAAACAAAAACTATCTATAGATAAATAAAAACCATAGATGACTCGTTTGCTTAATCACCATTTTCACCAGAGGGCACATGCTGTTTCCGTACGACCATTTTTCACTCAGATGCGACGAAAAAGCACTCAAACATCATTTTTATTTCGATTCTGTTGTTTGAATTTAAAAATAGAATATAAATTATAGAAATGCATATCGCTTTTGATATTTGTTGACAATACAAAAGGCAGAAAAGCATTGTTAAATAGTTTTTTCAATAGTTTTTGTTTCCAGGGAAATTTGCCCATATCCATCACTCCAGCGCCATCTACAAAATTTCCCTTTACTTTCAAATCCACCGCTTATCTTTCACCATCTATGGTTTTTTATTTATCTATGAACTATCGAAAAAACTATATAACAATTGCTTTTTTGCTTTTTACATCGATATGCTTTTCTATTATTTATATTCTATTGTCAAACTTAAACAACAGATTCGAAATAAAAATTATGTTTGAGTGCTTTTTCGTCCAAAAATGGTCGTACGGAACCAGCATGTGCCCTCTGGTGAAAATGGTGAGTAATCAAATGAATCATCTATGGTTTTTATTTATCTATGTTGTCTCTCGCTTTTTAGTCAGTTAGTTAATTATGACCTAACAGTCATTCTATAGAATACGGCAGGGCTTCCCCACACATAACCTCATCTTTTTAATATTGCGCAAGGGCTTACGAAGGCCTGCACAAAAGGAAAAAAGAGTTTTAGAAGGACTTGAGTAAAGATACAAAAATATATGCGAATTGTTGTCATAGTTAAGATTTCTACATTTACCAATTTTATTACTTATAAATGGTTTTCTTTTCAAAATCTGCAACCACAGGAATCGGGCATCTGGCCTTAGTACTTATACACGGATACTTTATCTACTGAAGTATGTCATGTTATGATTTTGCAACGACGAATTGCGAACACTTGGAAGGACGGGTTTTCATGTCCAACAGCGTTTTCTTGCATTCTTTTAACAGCCCTAGGGAAGCCTTATAAAATAATGCACTTTGCAAGGTTTTTAAAGAAGTCATTGGCCAAGAAGGGGGAACTGAGACTGTCCTTAGTTACGGAAAACTGTTAGGGAAAACGTGGACATAGCTAGGCGAATCAAAGTGGGCCAATTGCGTTGGCTAGGTCATGTTATCAGAATGGATGAAGATGAGCCAGCGCGAAAGATTTTTGATAACGTACCCGATGGAAGCAGGAAAAGAGGACGACCAAGACTCCGCTGGAAAGACCAGGCAGAAGAATCCCTCCGTATCCTTGGTGTTACCAACTGGCGAGAAAAGGCGAAGGATAGAGCCAGTTGGAAGAATATGTTGAAATTTGTGTAATTTGTTTGTTTAATTAATATGTTTAAGACGTCTGACCTCATGAGGTTGTAATATAGTCAATAAAACTAAAGTAAAGTTGCCCAAGATGGATTCCGTATCGCATGCCTTATTCGTGGAAGGCCTGGCAAATTTCGCCGCTGGATTATTATGTATATTCGGTTAAATATGAGTGTATTTGTTAGTTAGTTAGTTGTTTTTCGTTTGTTTTTGTTATTATTGCACTCGTATGTATCAAGAGTCAAACAGAACGTGCTTTATGACGACAAAAAATTGTTTATATTATTTTGTGTCTTTGGATAAATTGGCTCAGCTATAGGCAACTGTCTTCCTTGATTCAAGCCAACTTCAGTTAAGGGCCTTATGGGACTATGGTTGTTATACCCTACCCCAGACTATGGTGGGAGTACTTAATGTTTGTGCTACAAATTGGATAGCAAAAAACCTATGTGGTTTTATTGTAAATAGGGTTAGAAACATGGTTCATATCGGAATTAAGAGAAATTCATAGTTAAGAAAAAATTTGGTTAAATGAGAATATGGGACAAAAATTTTATTCCCAAATTATAGTACTCAAATCGGCCCAGTACATTTTGCTACCTAGTAGATGAAGGTTTTTGCTACCTAGTAGTACCCAGGTTTGTGTTTTAGCACACTTAAAACAGATGCTACAGTTGTCTTCTTTTCTTCATCGAGAACTATCCGATGTCGACCACTCCACACTAAATTGTGGACTCGGTCTCTTATTTCAGGCAAAGCCATACACAGAGGACATCACAATTGGAAAGTTATAATGTCTGATCCAATTCAGCTCAGGATACAAAAAGGTACTGTACGAAATTGTATTATTGCGTAAATACTCTAATAGTGATTTCGTTTCTGAGAAAAAATTCAATATTTTTTCTGCCCTTTGTCCTAACAGGGCTTTTCTGTGTTCGTTTGTGAAAAAGTGGAACCCCACTTGAAGGTTTTGTATTCGTTTCTGAGAATGTTGCAGTCAAAAAGTTTTGCATTTTCTGCCCTCTCAGCGAGTCATGGGGGAGAATGTTGCCCGATAAAATGACAAACTGTCTGTCATTTTGTGTGTGGGGGCCAGGATAACTTAAGCGGCTTTAGTTAAATTCGCTTACCTTCTCGAACAAAGTGGCCGAACTTGTTGTTTAGTGGGAATAACAAAAACTCCAAGTTTGTACGAAGAGTCGCTTAAAATTGCTTAATTTTACTTCAGTTTGCACAAAGTTATACACTGGTCGAATAGCTTAGTTAAGTGAGATAAATAAAACCTGCTAAAAAAGAAAACGGAACAATACAGTTGTAAGAAAATTCAACATTTTTATGTTCCTTTCTCACCGCAAAAAAGGCACAACTTTACAAGGGCGATGAAAACATTTTTTAAATGTCGCCTTATAGAAGGGCAACATAATTTTTGAGAAATTAAATCACCATAAATGTAACACATTTTTCGTAGCAGTACTATTAGTTGTGTTTTGGTTAAAAGTCAGTAATTAACGAAATACCTGCTTCAAACGGAGACTTAAGCCTTAATTGCAAACTCTTCTATATTTAATATCTCGACGATATTATGATTCAGGGTTTCAATTTCGGCCGACTCAAGATAGGATAGCGATTGACTTTTTATACCAAATATATTGCTATCTAGATTTATTCCACAATTGTCTCAAACTTATATTCAATCAGCCATGGTGGAAAACACACCAGATCTTTCTAGACTATACCCATTCGTCAATCCATTTCTTGCAGTGGCTAATTCGTAATATACGTTACAGCCGAGAAGTATGCAAATATATGAAGTGAAAACAAGTACGACTTGTTCGTAATAGTAGTAATTGGATGGTTTTTGCATAGATAAATAAAAACCACAGATGACTCATTTGCTTAATCACCATTTTCACCAGAGGGCACATGCTGTTTCCGTACGACCATATTTACTCGGATGCACTCACTCGGATGCACTTTCCGTACGACCATTTTTCACTCGGAGAGCACTCAAACATCATTTTTATTTCGATTCTGTTGTTTACATTTAAAAATAGAATATACATAATAGAAATGCATATCGCTTTTGATATTTGTTCACAATACAAAAGGCAAAAAAGCACGATTATATAGTTTTTTCAATAGTTTTTGTATCCAAGGAAATTTTCCCATATCCATCACTCCAGCGCCATCTACAAAATTTCCCTTTACTTTCAAATCCACCACTTATGTTTCACCATCTATGTTTTTTTTTTATCTATGGTTTTGGTTAAAAGTTAGATACTATCGTCTTGCCTGCATAAGGCGGAAACTTAAGAGATAATTGCAAATGTCGCTATAAAACGACAAAGATGACAGAAATACCATAGATGATTCATTCGCTTATTCACCATCTTCACCAGAGGGCACATGCTGTTTCCGTACGACTATTTTTCACTTGGATGAGACGAAAAAGCACTCAAACATAATTTTTATTTCGATTATGTTGTTTAAATTTGAAAATACAATATAAATAATAGAAAAGCATATCGCTTTTGATATTTGTTCACAATACAAACGGCAAAAAAGCATGGTTATATACATAGTTGCTTCAATAGTTTTTTTTTCCAGGGAAATTTGCCCATATCCACTACTCCGGCGCCGTCTAGAAAATTTCCCTATACTATCAAATCAACCACTTTCTTTCACTATCTATGGTTTTTTATTTATCTATGAAAACGATTAGCTGTCTACATAGATAAATAAAAAACCATAGATGGTGAAAGATAAGTGGTGGATTTGAAAGTAAAGGGAAATTTTCCAGATGGCGCCGGGGTGGTGGATATGGGAAAATTTCCCTGGAAACAAAAACTATTGAAAAAACTATATAACCATGCTTTTTTGCCTTTTGTGTTTTCATAGATAAATAAAAAACCATAGATGGTGAAAGAAAAGTGGTGAATTTGAAAGAAAAGGGAAATTTTCTAGATATCACCGGAGTGGTAGATATGGGCAAAATTTCCCTGGAAACAAAAACTATTGAAAGAACTATATAACCATGTTTTCTGGCATTTTGCATTATAAACGAATATCAAAAGCGCCATGCTTTTCTGTTATTTATATTCTATTGTCAAACTTAAACTACAGAATCGAAATAAAAATTATGTTTGAGTGATTTTTCGTCGCATCCGAGTGAAAATTGGTCGTACGGAAACTGCATGTGCCCCCTGGTGAAAATGGTGATTAAACAAATGAATCATCTATGGTTTGTATTTATCTATGCTCTCTAGAAGCTGCGGTGGAAAGTCGAAACCAAATCTTTGGTGTT
This sequence comes from Phaonia tiefii, assembly GCA_963931995.1. Taxonomy (NCBI): domain Eukaryota; kingdom Metazoa; phylum Arthropoda; class Insecta; order Diptera; family Muscidae; genus Phaonia; species Phaonia tiefii. The sequence goes on from OZ008371.1 coordinate 211,374,006, forward strand.
TTCTTGTAATCTAATGACGTTGAATATCCTTGGGCCACTTCCATCGACTTTAACGCAACACTGTACTAACTTTGATGTACTAATTTTGATCACAATTTAATTGTATATACTATCCTTTGGTCGCATTTGTTCGGCAATGACGCACCGACTGCACGCCCGCTTAACTTTAGGCCTGCTCACTCCTTTCATTGTGGTGAAATGTGCATGATAAATATCACCTGCACTTGACCATTTAAGGCAACAGTCACATGCCAGATGGGCATCATGTCACATATACGATATCTAATAGTTCAACCTAACAAGTATCACCATTATTGCACTTTATCATTATCAGCAGTCTGATACTCTCTACTGTCACTGTCAGCGCCATGGCGCGCCACTGTCTTCATCACAGGTTTTCTAAGACATTGACTTCATGTTTCCCCAACGCCCTTAGTCGCCATCGTAGCAGTCGTCACCACTGTCTTCGGTGTGACTTGCGGTGAGAATAATTGGATTGTGACAAACAACTGCCTTCAGGTGTTAAATTATTAAGTGGAAACGACATCGTAGTGGCAATCTCACGTCAGAGGTTAACAATCCAATGAACACACTCACACACATGATCACGCACTTGAGCTCTCACTCATTGATGCATGTGCAATCAAGGATACGGTGGGTTTTATGTGTTTGTGTGAGTGTACGTGCTATAACTCCCATTCACCTACACAGTCATATGTGTAATTAAAAAAAGACAACTATTACAATTTCATTTCATTTCATTGCATTCTCATGCTCGCTCGCTAGAGTGAGAAGATTTTTGCAAAACAAAGACACGAAACAGTTTTAATTAATCCTTGGGGTGGGGTAGAGCGTAAGATAAAAGGTGCAAGGACCATCAACTCACAGCTCATAGTTGAGAGAAAAACAATTGCAAATTGAATTATAACAATTTGTGAAACCTTTAAAATGGAATACCAGAAAAGTGCCCCAAATTGAAATTGAAATTGAATTGTTTGATTGCTTGGCGATTTATTAAATTGTTTTCAATTGGATTTAATATTAACAATTCCCTTAAATTTTCCTTTACAAGTAATTTCTATAAAATGTCCCCTTTTTATTTTTGCTGTTGGTTATATCCGTGTTTCCTTTGTTATTATCAAAGTCTTAATATCTTAACATGTTTGTCACTATATTAAATAACAGGCAAACGGGTTTTCATTATTATGAAAATCAATACAATTTTCTCTTATTACAAAACTTTTGCACTCCTTGCTTGTCTCTTCGAAAGTCCTTTTAGCATCGAAATTTGTTGTTTTTGTTAGGCGAAGCATTACAAGCAATATAACGACACCAACAACCAGGACTATATAAGTGTAAATCGATAAATATTGTTGACGAAGGAAAGTGTTGCGCTTTGCTTCCTTGTTACAGTGGTTTCGAAAGGATAATGATAGGATACAAATTGTCATTATGTGGACAAGTAAGAAATATAGAAACAAAAAGGAACATTCTGTCATCACCATTTTGTGTTTTAAAATCCTCGAAAACGGTTCAGGTTTCATGTTTTTTTTTGGGAACTTTTTAAAAAGTCCTTCCCAGTTTCTTGTTGTCTTTCTCTTATTATTTCTTACAAATCTGGTTATCTGCAAGTTTGTGACAAATTGCAAATTATTTATTAAATTCATCAGAAATAAATAATCTATATTTAGGAGCGCAAACTTCCTTGTAACATTCAACAAATTATGAAAATATTTGAACAAAGACATAGACACCATTAATCACCATTTTCACCACAGGGCAAAGGCTGTTTCCGTTCGACAATTTTTCACTCGGATGCGTCGAAAAAGCACTCGAAAATCAATTTTATATCGATTATGTTGTTTACATTTGAAAATACAATATAAACAATAGAAAAGCATATCGCTTTTGATATTTGTTCACAATACAAAAGGCAGAAAAGCATTGTTAAATAGTTTTTTCAATAGTTTTTGTTTCTAGGGAATTTGCCCATTTCACCATTGCTGCGCAATCTAGAAAATTTCCCTTTACTTTCAAATCCATCATTTATATTTCATTATCTTGGGGTTTTCTATCAATCCTTTTATAAGTCAGGTAATTAACACACTTCATAGCAAAACGTTATGCCGACATACTCCCCCGACCTTCAGTTACAGCCCACTGTAATACCGATTGGAGAATCATGCCTTTCGACCGACTTTGATTCTGAGTATATAACCGATGGTCGTCTCTCCTCTTCCACCGACAGACAATATGTACGAGTGCGTAATTGCCAAAGAAACTTCATATTGATATTGTGCTCACATCAAAGGAATAGCGAACGTGTGATGTATAAACATCACAACATGGACAACAACATTCCTGTCGAACTCTCTCTTCCATCAGATGTTACATGAGTTCAACGAAAAGTTGATACTGAATACCACTAGCCATCTAAAGTGTCCCATTAGAATTGCGTCCAATTTCCTGATTAGTGAATTTAGCAAAGCGGTTTTGCCTGCAATACATCCAAAAGGAAATTTTACATTGCTACTGAAGTGGAAATCGAATTCATACGATGCGGTCATGGTGTGCCTGAAGTCGAAATATCAATTTTTAAATGAAACCCAAAGAAATTAATATAAGTTGGTAAATGATGATGTTAATATATATCAAAGATGAGAGAAATCATTTTCGGCATATCGCATTTTGATATTTGTTGACAATACAAAAGGTAGAAAATCACGGTTAAATAGGTTTTTCAATAGTTTTTGTTTTTAGGGAAATTTACCCATTTCCACCATTTCTGCGCCATTCCATTGATAAATAACATAGATAAATAAAAAACCATAGATGGTGAGAGATATGTGGTGGATTTGCAAGTAAAGGGAAATTTTCTAGATGGCGCTGGAATGGAGGATATGGGCAAATTTTCTTGGAAACAAAAACTATTTAGTCATGGTTTTTTGCCTTTTATATTGTCAACAAATATCAAAAACGATATTCGTTTCTATTACATAGATTAATAAAAAACCATAGATGGTGACAAGGATTATATAAATACCATAGATGATTCATTTGCTTACACGCCATTTTCACCAGAGGGCACACGCTGTTTCCGTGCGACCATTTTTTACTCGGATGCGACGAAAAAGCACTCAAACATAATTTTTATATCGATTCTGTTGTTTAAATTTGAAAATAGAATATAAATAATAGAAAAGCATATCGCTTTTGATATTTGTTCCCAATACAAAAGGCAAAAATAATGGTTCTATAGTTTTTTCAATAGTTTTTGATTCCAGGGAAATTTGCCCATATCCACCTCTACGGCGCCATCTAGAAAATTTCGTTTTACTTTCGAATTCACCACTTAACTTTCACCATCTTTGTTTTTTTATTTATCTATGGCTTGGTTCTATAGTTTTTTCAATAGTTTTTGTCTCCAGGGAAATTTGCCCATATCCACCTCTACGGCGCCATCTAGGAAATTTCCTTTTACTTTCGAATTCACCACTTAACTTTCACCATCTATGGTTTTTTATTTGTCTATGATGGTGAAAGATAAGTGATGGATTGAAAGTGAAGATGGTGAGTAAGCGAATGAATCGTCTATGGTATTTCTACCATCTTTGTCACCACACGCTGCAAAATCTGTCTTTTTGTTGTTCGGATGCAAACATAACGTGTGTTTTTGCAGCTTGTCGCAAATATAGTATACTTGTGTCCAAACACATTGTGTTTGAAAGTGAGTTCGAATCCCACTCGCGGCAAATACTTTGTTTTCACTAACCGGAGAAAATATGATATTCAATATATAATATTAAGTATAAACATATATAAATATCTAATAAATATAATAATAAATAATATAATTGAAGCACCTGATGGAAGAAGTTGTTGACTCACTTGTTTTCAAAAACAATATTTTCCTTCTTTTAATGTTTCCATAGAATCTGATTTAAAAAAATTAAAAAAAAAATGTTTAAATTTAATTTTAATAATTTTAATATCGAATGTTGGCTTTTTTCTTATCTAAAACAAAATCAGATACCATGGAAACATTAAAAGACGGAAAATATTGTTTTTGTAACAAAGTGTGTTAACACCTTCTTCCATCAGGTGCTTCAATTATATTATTTATTATTATAATTATTAGATATTTATATATGCTTGTGCTTATTATTATATATTGAATAATATGTTACTAAATATCGTTATATTTCGGAGAAAACACGCTTATATTTCCTTGTACGTAACCGCGTGTTTGGAAGGAAATACGCACATGCTTCCACATATGGAAGTTTGGGAGGAAACACACAAAAGTTTCCATGTTTGCAAGTAAACATACTAATGCTTGCATTTAAATACAAATGAGTTAGGGACTTGCAAATATATGACTGTTTGGAATGTGTTCCAAACATACACATGTTTCATGTTGACTGTGTTTGTGAGAAACACAGGCCGTGTTTTTTCAGCGTGCAGAATAAAATCTAAGTGCACCAACCTAGACAGGTAACGATTTGTTTGTTTAGTTTGCTTTGCCTATTATTAGTATTGAAGCATTTTACCCTACTAGGTACCTTATTAAACCTATGGTGATCGTCTAGGCTTTTCAACGTCCATTTACGATTTGAGAGTCCTCTGATTTTCTCCAACCAACGGTTTATACCGAAGAAAAGTCTGTTGGAAGAATTTGCGCGACCATTCGGATATTTACAAATATTGTTTTGTTAGACGGTATCTGTTTTGATCTACACGGTCTCTGTAATATATATTGTCCCAAACATATTCTGCAGGAATCATGTATATATTTGGAACACACTTCAAACATTTGTATGTTTGCAAGTCTCAAACTCAAAAATTAATGGTTTTAACGAACAGGGCCTCTACGCGACTAGAACAAAGCGTGAACGTTGATAACCGTTATAACTTCGAGGTGGTGGACGAATTTATATACCTCGGATCTGCCGTGAACAAAAACAACAACGTCAGCCTTGAGATCAAGCGGATAATTGTGCTTGCGAATAGATGTTATTTTGGGCTAAGCAAGCACTTTAGAGATAAAGCCCTCTCTCGAGTAACAAAAGTCCAGCTGTACCAGACTCTCATTCAACCTGTCTTGCTTTATGGCGCAGAATCCTGGGTCCTATCTCAAGCAGACGAAACATCTGTAGGAGTCTTCGAGAGAAAATTACTCCGAAAAATTTATGGCCCTATAGTGCACAACGGCGAGTATCGGCGACGCATGAATCATGAGCTGTATGAGCTTTATCCTGACATTGACATAGTTAAGCGGATCAAAAGAACGCGATTGCACTGGCTAGGCCATGTCAGTAGAATGGATGAAGTTGAACCAGCGCGAAGGATTTTCGAAACCGAACTCGAAGGAAGACGAAAAATAGGAAGACCAAGACTCCGTTGGAGGGATCAGGTTGACGAATCCCTGCGTACACTTGGTATTGCCAACTGAGGAAATAAATCAAAAGATCGAACTGGTTGGCGAAATATGTTATGTTCGTTTTGTAAGGTCCCTGACCCCCCGGGATTGTCCGAGACCGTATAAGTAAGTAAGAAAGTCTCAAACTCAGGTGTATTTAAAATCAAACATTAGCATGTTTACTGACAAATATGTATGCTTTTACGTGGAAACATATGCGTGCTTCTTTCCAAAAATCCATATAGTTACGTGGAAGCATTCGCGTGTTTCCCCCAAACCTGCATATACTTACGTGGAAACATATGCGTATTTTCTCCCAAACATATTTGGAAACGAATTATTCTTTCTTTCTATATTTATTATAATTAATTTCATCGATCTATATCCACATTTACTTATATAAATAATTAATAAAAAAAATTAAAAGATTTAAATGATTTTTACATTTACTTGCATTGCATGCATTATTTGTTTGTTTTGAATCTGCTGCTCTGTTGTTTCTCATTTCTTTTGTGTCTCTCACGTTTCTGTCTTCAGAAGGTTTCAACTATGCGTTGGTTATCACTATGAGTTGGTACACGAACAATATACTTATATACAAATCTAGTTCATGCAAGTCAAGCGTGTATTAATTACTTGTGTTTTGTTTTTATTATATTTCACAAATGGTCCGACATTCCGATTTTTTCAGTAAAGGCTCGGGAAGAAAACGGATTCACGTTGTTGCCCTCTCCAGTTTCTTTTCTCAAAATCGTTTCTCACTTGGGTAGCACACATACATATATATGCAAAACACATACATGGAAACCAAAGCAACATCACAAACCGTTTAACCGTCCGAGCGTTTGTCTATTCTTCTTTCACTGATCACGCGCTTTTGATATCCTCTGTCCGATCAACCATTGACGACTGAATACATGAAATTAAAACGCAATACATCACGCATATTGAGCAAAGTTTATGAATCACTCACAGAGAGAATAATGCAGCAATACAGATCCACACTTACAAGTTATACACACACGTTGCCTCTCTTCTATTCCTTTGCTCTCGAGAGAGCACAAACAGTGCAACAAACACGGCTGTATTTGTCTCATAAACACAGCTATATTTGGGTCGCAAACACATATGTTATAACATATTAATCATTGTGTCTCAAACAGGTAATATTGAAAAGCAAACACAATGTGTTTGAGCACAAATATATTATATTTGCGACAAGCTCCAAACACATGTTATATTTTCATCCAAACAACAAAAAACGACATCATGTACTGGGCTTCAAAAGGCCCCTTCGATGTATTTTCTAGTAGTGGGTATATTTGTGGCTATGACCAAAATTAATAGAATTGATTAATTTAACACTGAAAGCCCAACGAAATCTTTGACTATAACGAAAAAAAGCAGCCTCCGTCACCATGCATCGAATGGTATCTATCTAAACCAGCAAACGTGTCACAAACAGATGACTAAAGTCCATGAAACGTCTTAGATAACACTGGGTGGGTATCTACATCATGTACAATCACACAAGGGTGCAATTTTGTAACTGATATGGCCTTTCACTTATGTCTATGTGAGTAGGTATTAAATGCCAGGGATTTTACCTTCCTCGATACAAATTCATAACAACCGAACTTTAATTAAATTATTGCGCAACTTCATATGTTTTCCGATGTAGACACGTTATACTCACATACATACGTTCATACATACATAAGGCTCTTACATGTGGTTGCAGTTAAAGAAACACTCTTCCCATATATTGCATTGGGCCTTCATCGCCCACCTTGTAAGCGAACATTTCCTTCTTGCTTGGTTATTTTTATTCTAATTATTTAACTTCAAGCTGAGAACCTAGAATCAAAGCAGGATTTTTCTATATTGGCATATCCGAGAAAGATGATATTAATGTTTCGGAGAAACTTGTAATTTTCGACTTAACTGACAAAGAAGTTTGAAATATCATAATTGTCTTCATATTATTACGGGTTATATGTTAACTGTCGTTGCTTTATATAACGTCAACGATGTTATTTATATATTACGGTTACGACAATAGTAATCTCTTTATGTACCAGATATTCACATAACACCTCATAGTCAATACCAAAGTTCAGCGCTTTTACTAATTCGATTTGCGATTTCATTTCAAACTCGAACAGCGACATCAATTGATTATTAATAACAAATATAACTCAATCTAGTATCTTCTATATTTAGCGAATTATTCAACCACTTCCTTCTTCCAACAAATTTTTTCTGTGGTGAATTCGTAATATTCGTTTTATCTGAAGAACTTGCAAACCTACCACTACTAATAATTATGAGCACTTCCGTACGTATCCATTAACGGAAGTACTTGACGAAGCTGTAATACGAGTACCACACCACAAACTATCCGTTGGCATTCAAATCTTAGTTGAACTCAATATACCGTGTAAATTGAGCCGCCTGGCTAGAATGGTGGATTTACATTGTGAACGTAAGAGTATTCGATGTGATTATACCGAAGTGGGACCTGTCAGTTTTCCAATTGTATATTCGGAAGAATTACCACAATAACATGGGTCCATTTTATCTTTTTTGTACGTTTTAGACAATTTCAACTAAAGACCGGTATTCATTATTTATGAAATTTTCGTTGACATAAGAAGTAAATTTCGCTCACTTTTCATTCGCTTAGTACTCAGCATTTTGCAACAATTTGTTAGGCTAAATCAATTACAGGGTTGTTACGGCAACGTTATTTTGTACGAAAGCTATTGGTTGGTTCCGGAATTTTAACATTTCGATAATTTTAACAACCAAAAGCATCACCACCATAGAGTAATGACGTATAGAGTAGACATCTCTCTCAGTAAATTGGCGACATTTGGTGTGTTGCATGCTGGAAAGTATTGATTTAATAATACCAGATAGAGGCAGTGCCTCAAACCAACCAACAATAAAATAGCAACAGCATTTCGTTTTGTGCGTTAAAAGTTTTGTGTCAAAACACCACAAATATATCCTAACAACAGAAGATAACAAAAAAAAACAGCAGACAGTTGTCCGAGGCCTTCGGCCACGGACTGTCCCTGCAGGCTGTGTCAGAGACACGGTCATTAAGTTTAACGTAGAATACGCCATCCGATATGACAGAAAACGTATATAACAATAAATGATAAATAACATAAGCAAATGAATTTATTTATTTGATAGTTACTTCTGATAATATACATAAGCTTATGGTAGGAAAAATAGGATAAATATGTTTTTAAATTAACAACCACTCGTTGCTTTCTTGTATTTCGTGTAGGTGCCATTTTGATTAGTAGTTTTTATTTTAATTTACTAAACGTCAACTGCCAGCTGCTGTCAAACAGCATCAAGCAGCATTGTTATTTTGCTTACTTGGCAGCACTTTCATTTAACATAAAAATGTATGAATTAATTTTTTCATATATTTTTTATAATTATATATCCATGTTAAATTCAAATTCACATTTAACATTTTGTTTCACTTAAATACATAAGTAAATATACGAAATTTCAATATTTCATCAATCAAAACAACAGCCGAAGGTTTGTGTCCACACTGAAACAGCAGTATAGTTTGTGTTCACGCTACAAACTCAAACACTCAACCAAACACCACACATATGTTTGAGAACAATTTTCATTTGAGAAATTTAAATATTAGGAAGATATCAACCAATATGAAATGTATATCAAACGAAAGATAACATCTTCATTTACCTACAAACAAATTTTTAAAAAAGTTATCTCGCCGTTTCCTCATAATCAATGATATAAACATTACAACAATAACAATCTGACATGACTCCCTATACCGTAAGGTAAGACGTATTCAACGCCAAAACCAAAATTCGTTTAAATTTCACAGTCCTCAACCAAAAATACATGACAAATTCAAGACAACAATTGTTGTAACTTCACCTGGTATAAGTCAATTTACATCAAATAACTCTATTGCACCGACCGCACCACGAGCAATGTTGGCCAAAGATGAATGAAATACCTAAGAGGGTGCATTCGATTATTCACCATTTTCATCAGATGGCAAAGGCTCTTTCCATAAGATCATTTTTCACTCGGAAACGACGATAAAGTGCTCAACAATATTTTTTTCCCGATTCAGGTGACTGAATTTTAAAATAAAATATGGATACTAGGAAAGCATATTGCTTTTATTATTTTTTAACAATACAAAAGTAAAAAAAATGCATTGTTAAATAGTTTTTCAATGGGTTTTGTTTTCAGGGAAATTTCCCTTGACTTGCAAATGCACCGCATAGATTTCACCATCTATAAGTATGGTATTTTAATCATCTTTGGAGTTAGTGGAATTTCTGTGAGCTTTGTGTTGGTCATAGATAAATAAAAAACGATAGATGGTGAAAGATAAGTGGTGGATTTGAAAGTAAAGAGAAATTTTATAGATGGCGCCGGAGTAGTGGATACGGGAAAATTTCCTTGGAAACAAAAACTAATGAAAAAACGATTTAGCCAAACTTTTTTGCCTTTTGTATTGTCAAATAATATCAAAGGCAATATGACTTTCTATTACCTATACTTAATTTTTAAATTTAAACAACACAATTGAAATAAAAATGAAAAATGGGCGTACGGAAACAGCATGTGCCCTCTGGTGAAGACGGTGAATAAGCGAATGAATTGTCTATGGTATTTCTATCATCTTTGTGTTGGTATGCTATTCGGTTGTTTACGATTATACTTATAGATCAATCCGGAAAATAATACAATTATGTAGACAGTGATTCGAGAAACTAACGGATTTGGATAGTTGTATATTGCTTTAAATTTACTAATTATCCCTTTTGGAGTAGTTTCATTTATCGTTAATAAACCGAAGTTTTTTTAAATTATGATAGTGACAATATTACTCTTTATTTAGGCCAACTTAAGATTTACAATTGCTCCATGTATATTCAACACTTTACTTTTACTAGACGTTGCGTAATTTTCCGTGTTTTAGCACATCCGAACTCCAAAATGCGCGTCAATTGGCTTTTTGTATCAGATACAAATCTCAATCACGTGGAATTAGCAACTTCGGAAACTCTCTCGAAAATAGCGCCATCTGTTTCTCGATTCTCAGTCAGTCAGTTCCTTATTGAATTCATTCACCGTTCGTGGTGAGATCGTATGTGGTAGTTTTCAACTTACAGCCACATGTTTGTATCGACATGTTATTTACATTAAGCTTCACTACTAAGGTGTAACATTTACATTGACACATGTCCGTTGTGATTCACATGTTAGCTTAACATCATATACCACACCTTCAGTTGACATTCGAATGTAAGTTCTGCCAAAATTTAAAGCATTTTGCGCAGCCATATGCAAGTAACGTAGTAATGTAGTTATCGAATACTGGTTAAGTAATTGATAACGTCTCTACACAACTACAAATAAATATTTTGCCATGAAGGGATTGGGACGAGCTTCTCACGAACAATGAACTGTGCGTTTTCTAGTTTTACATTCAGTGATTGGATCCTAGAGTGTGACACCGCTACCCTTCGGCCAAGAACAGTTAATTGTGCTCCATATCACGACATGATAGTCCGGATTTTTGTGGTAAAATTGCAAGATATAGATGTTAAAGGCAATTCAATCCTCATTTCATGGTTTTGAATTTTTCAGTTGTTGTGACCGGAATGAGAAAATCATTGAAACTCTCATATTGGAATCGTTTTAACCTAGTTTAAATTCAGTGGTCTCTCCGACTTCCGTCAAACCAAGCCTACGGGCAACATTTAGAAAATGGCTGTGGTCAAAGACTCCAAGAGAATTTTCATTCATATTCTGATAACACCAACGGATAGAGTTCGCGAGGCTTATAGACTGGCCAACATAGAGGGCTGTATATTTCTATTAAATCTCCCGGATATTTCCAATCGGACATTCTATGGATTCTATAAGAATCTAGTGGTAAATTGTAGCACTAACGTAAAGTATGCCCACATGTCGGAATCCTATTTGCTACGTAACGCAAGGGAAATTTCACTTTTGATCAAAAGCTACAGTCCAATTCCTACATTGAGGTCATGTTACACCTGAAATGGCTTTATCGTTTTGGAATTGCTAGAATTTGAAAAATTTAATACATAGAAGAAAATGTGAAAAAAAATTAAATCAATGATGAGAAGGAGATATTATTAATCTAACCAATAGTTTGGAAGACTCCAATTAACCTTTCCTTTTTCACCACACCCACCGATTAACTAAAATGCGCACAGCTCACTGGTTGTGAGATGCTCTGCCCAATTCCTTCATGGGATGTAATGGGAAACCATTTATTTATTTTTCACCATACCTCGCTTTCACATTCTTTGTAGCTGGTAGGTAAATAACTCTCCCTGGTCTTCATTAAAACCTTTTTTTTCGTAAAATTTTTTGTTAAATGTCGATAAAAAAAAGTTGAAACATTATCATGTCTCAAGAGCGTTTGAAAGGGAAATTGTTTATTTGTTCATAGGCTACATGGCTGGGTAGCATCATCACCATCGTTATCATCATAAACCTATAATTCGTAATAATACAAAATCATAAAAATTCCACAGAAAAGTATATAAAACAAAACATTTCCTTCCTTTCGTCCTGAAAAGTCCTGGAAGCGAAGTTTGCTTAAGGAAATGCGTAGAGAAAAAGGATATCAAAGCCTTAAGTGGAAAAATTGTGCATGAAAAATTAGATTTTATATCATTTTACTTTAGTGTTTTTTTGTACATTATTATACTCACCCTTGCAACAGTCTTCAACCCCTACTCCTGCTCCTTCTCCTTCTCCTCACTCACCAAAGGGGAAAATAAAACTTTTCAGCTCATTCGCTGGTTGTGTCTTGGAACTGACATGCTTGAACTATTAACTTGGCAGGTGAATGGTTGGATGGATGACTGGGAAAACAATGTATGTATCTTGGTCTATACCCTAGTATGACGGGAGTTTATTACTTCCTTCGTGTCGCTTCCTCTCAAGTTCCAGCTGCCTAGACATGCAAAGAAACACTTTCGCTCTTGATGAGACAAATGTCGGCTCCAGGTTTGTTCCTCTTTCTGTTTTTCCTTAATTCCGTGAACTAAAACCAGCGTTTATGAGCCAACACGACGGCTCCCTTTATGGCTTTACTTTTGATATCAAATGCCACTTGTAGGGAACTGTGTACATAGAATCCTGAACATATGTTGGATTTGTGGTTGTTGTTGGTAGTGTTATATTTGTAGGTTGGTATTTTGCGGAATCATGACTCCCCGCTATCACTTGCACGTGGAATATACTTATGTGTTCATGAATGAAATGTTCCAAAGTTTATGCCACATTTAGGTACTTAGTCAAGAGGAAAGCGTATTTAGGCGTTATAACTCAAGCATACGCACAGTGGGGCAAAGTAAAAAAATAGAAATACAAAAATAAGTAAAAGCTTTTGCTTGCTCTTAATGACCATACTAACATTATGTAAATAACAGGGCGGTTAGTGCTGGGCCTGAAAGTAGGCATTGTAACAACGTACCAGCTCGCCAAACCAGTAGCATGAACTCGCCTCAGTTAAGTTAATTCTCCACCATTCGAGATGATTCTACAAAGATAAGCAACAACAACAACGACTAGAGGGTTCTTGAATTCGCTAGATATAACTACATTTGAGAATGGTGAGTTGGTATAAATAGCGGAGGTATTTGGAACGGAGAGTTCAGTTTGTGATTAAACCCAGTAAGGTAAGCAACGCGATTTGATAGTAAAATATAAGTCTTATTAAAGTGGTGTAAATAAAGTAAACTGTTGTACTATATAAGTAAAATAAAAGGAAGTTATACCGTTGTAATTATCGTAACTGAAAACGAACCTTGTTTTATTATTGGGAATAAAACAACGCAAAAAGGACGAATAAGGAAATTCGCAACAATATGTAAAGTATAGGATATGCACATTTTCTATCGATATTAATCGATTTAACCGTTAAACTATAGGCAGAATTCTTTGGAGTTTGATTTCTAAAAAATCTGATGGCATTTTTGAGCACAATTACTCGACACAACTTTTTGAAAGGCAACGTAGGAGACACTTGACATTTTCAAGTGCATTCAGATATCTGCAATTGGAGTTTGTTATAATATTGATGGAGATAAACGCAATAGAACTCGCAAAGACCCTTCGAAATACTACGTCATAAGGAGACACATTGCCATCATTGTGTCACCGACTGAGCATTACAATGCCGTCATTAATCTAATCAGTCTTGACCGGAAGCCCAATTAAATCTTAGGCGTTGACACTTTGGATCAAATGGTGTCTAGCTGTGCCTGCAAACCCAACACCTAATGATGTCCTGCGTCTATGCTTTGTAACGTTTTAACTATTGCTGAGCCTGTCGCGGCCCATTATTGCGGTCAAGCTCCTTCCATGTATCCAATGATCCTACACTGGAATAAAACGCTTCGTCGCATGGATGAAACAAGTTCATTGCAGCAATGAAACAAATTCGTTGCAATAATGAAGCGAATTCATTGCAGCAACAACCATACTTTCACCACAGTAACGAACAATTTGCAGTTGAGGAACACATTTTCATTGCGGAAATGAAACATTACGTTAGCTTACTTTCGATGACAAAAGTTGTTGGGGTGATGAACATTTTCATCCGTGTGACGATGCTTTTTCGTTCAGTGTAGTGTTAGCATTTTATCGAAACTAGAGACATTTGGATGGATTATAATATGAAAAGAAGAACGTTGCAAATGACCACATTCCAGTGGAAAGGATTTGACTGCGAAAGATAATTGTCATTCATCTTTTGCAGCCACAAATTAGAACGTGGGTCAGATTTCTCACGAATTAAAAGCTGAGATTTCATTTACACTCTTAAACAGGATTTAAGCTATCTAAAAAGTAGTTTTCATAGCTTAGCATACGAGTAGTTCCCGCAGAACCAGGCATCGTAAAGGCACGATTACTTTAGTTTTTCTAAAACAGAGTAACAAAATGTGTGCAAAAAGTGCATTGTTTACCAAAAAGGTACATACAAATAACCAAGTGCAGTTGGTACCAAAGAAGGAACACAACAAAGTTACCAACAATAAAATAAAAAGTACAAACGAAACGCACTTTTTGGTGCTACAAAAAATGGTTTTTATTAGCAAAGGGGTACATAAAAAGTACCAAATAAAGTGGTTGTTGTTACCAAAAAGAACAGCTTTTGCAACAAAAAAGTAAAATTTAAGGTACTTTTATGTTTTGGCACGTTTGTATACTTTTTGGTACCGAAAGTAAATTTTTGGTACTTTTATATATTTTTTGCTACAAAAAAAGGACTATTTCTGGTACGTTTCTGGCCCAAAAACTACTATTTGGTAAATTGTTGGCATTTTATATACATTTTAGAACTGTTTATGTATGGTTTTGGTACAATATGTCCTTTTTGGTACATTTTATGCACTTTTTGGTTCTTTTTATGTACTTTTGACACGCTATGTACTTTTTGGTTAATTTTATTGAATTTTTTGGTACTTATTTCAGACGCTATGTACCTTTTACCTGTATTTGGTAAATTTTTGATATTTCATGTACTTTTTTATAACACTATGTACTTTTTGGTACAATTTTCATATCGCTCGCTTGCGTTATTTGTTTTCTTTTTCGCACGTGCTCGCGAGCCGTATATTTCGAAGTTTTTACCAGCTCTGGCCGTCGGTGGTGCAATGGCTAGTGTGCGCCGCTCTTGTACATGAGAAGTACTTAGCCATGAAAATGCTTCTCAAAATTCCGTTGGGAACCGGTGTAAAACTGTAGGTCTCAATCAGCGAGTGTAAAACTAGAAAGCGCACATCTCACTGATTGTGAGAAGCTCTCCCCAATCCCTTCATGGGATGTTAAGAGACACCATTTTTTTCTACCAACTCTCGGTTAACGAGTAGGTACCTTTTTTCTACTCCCTGTTTTGCGGCTCGTGAGCGTTCGTTTACGATGCCTTCGCAGAACACAGTATATCCGAATAAAATTTGGCATTATTTTGCCCAACATTGGTCAGCTATTGAATGTTGGCAAAATTTCCACCCGTAGTCGTGGAATTGTAGGTTGGCCAGCAGCTTACACAAATATAAAAAAGTATGTCTTCATCTCTTAAATAATCCTAACATTTGTGTCAAATATTTTACGATAAATGCTTTACATGTTTTACCTGACTAACGTTTATGCTAGGCCGTCGGTGGTGCAATGGTTAGTGTGCGCGCCACTTGTACATAAGATCTTGGGTTCGATCCCTGCTCTGACCACCTTAAACTTCTTTCGGCGGCGGTCACCTCGCATAGTGACGGCGACACTATCGAGTACTTAGCCATGAAAAAGCTTCTCAAAATACCGTTCGGAATCAGTGTAAAACTGTAGGTCCCAATCAGTGAGTTTAAAAAACTAGAAAGCACACAGCTCACTAATTATGAGAAGCTCTCCCCAATTTCTTCATGGAATGTAATGGGAATCCATTTATTATTTATTTATTTTTTAACGTTTATGCTAAACGACTAAACTAACATTATAATGCCAACAAAATGTTTGTGGTGGATATTGCCGTTTGATTGTCTAATGTTAATTACGCCCAAAAGTATGCCGTCGTTGCAAGCTAGCATTTCGATTTTTATGAACGACAATTGTCCACAGAAACAGACGAAACTGGCGAAAGATTTCATCAAACTATAATGGCATTCGAAGACCGTTTCGCTGGAAAAAGAATATACTCAATGCTTGCTGATTTCTGCTGGTCGATTGCAAACAAAGAGTAAAAATTTAATAAATCCAAAAAAAAATATAAAATCACCAAAATAAGAGCAAATATATACTCGTACGCCTAAAAGTATGCCATTGATACCGCATTCCTTCTCACCACGTATGGTTGATGAATTCGCTTCACTACCGATAAAAGCTTTGTATTCAGTTTTTACGAAATTTTCATTCATGTATAAAAAAAAGCGAAAATGTCGTGATTCGAAAATTTTATGATAATTGTTTGGACCGCAATTTTGACATTGTGATCATTTTAATAACCAAAAGTAACACTACATCTGTTAAAAGTAAAATGGGGGTCGAAGAGAAATTATAAATGTAATATTTTCAAGGTAAATCAGAGACTGGTGGTAACTCTTCGCACCAAAATTTTCCGTATGGAGATATATTACAAAATTTCTTACGACAATTTCGCAAGAACTGAATACCGGGCTTAAGGCGATATACATAAATACTTCCAGAAAGCTCTTGATAGTTCTAGAAAGCTCGAGAAGAAACCTCGAGAAGGTTCACGAATCTGGTGATGTCGCGAGTTGGGATGTGAACAAATTTCTGAAGTGCTATGAAATAATGATCAGTTTCAGTTTAGACGTTTAACCGGTAGTTGGCAATAGTGTTATTGAGCAGTGTTATTTTATACTGTCAGAGAAAAATAAGGAAATAATAATTAGTAAATTCGTAACAGGATTTTATTTCTTAGAAGCGAAATCTTGCTTCACTTCCGAACTTCAATACTTACCACGATGGTTTAAGGCTGTGTTGGACTATCAGTGAAAATTGAACGATTCGCGGATAGAGAAATAGAATGAAACTCCCTTCCTTAGAAGAATATTTTTGATTTCCTTTGAGCCATGCAGATCATTGATTTTGTGCAATAAAAACTGTAAATATTCGGAACTAGTTGGAACTAGTATGTAAACAATCGGAGCTGGGATTCGAAATTTGTGACTCTTCTTATCAGCGTCTTAGCCTTCTAAGCTAGTGACCGTCTTGTTCACATTGTGATTAATTGCAGTTGTCGTCTTCCGGGATATTCTCCTCTTTCTACCTCTCCATTGGCTAGAAATCGTACGATCATACTACTTTCGATTTACACTATTTGTTTTCGAGAACATTTGTCTGCAAAGTGACGAACAAAATACAATAGTTATAAAACAAAATATGGTTTTTCTTGTTTCATTCAAAATGCAACCCTGGTCGCATAATTTTTTGAGGAAATCGAAGAATCACGTTGAATTTGAGGAAATCGAAGAATCACGTTGCAATTGGTGGTGCAATGGCTAGTGTGCTTGGCTCTTGTGTATGAGAACGTGGGTTCGATCCCTGCTCTGACCACCTTACATGTCCTTTGACGACGGCCACCTCGCTTAGGGATGACGACACTATCGAGCACTTAGCCATGAAAAACCTTATCAAAATTCCGTTCGGAACCGGTGTAAAACCGTAAGTCCCAATCTGTGAGTGAAAAATTAAAAAGCGCTCAGCTCACTGGTTGTGAGAAGCTCTCCCCAATCCCTTAATGGGATGTAATGGGAAACGGTTCTTGTTTTACGTATCAATTGACAATTTTGACGTATCCAACCATTTCTGTAATTGTCTAACCCGGCGTTTAGAAATGTTGCAGACTGCTTCTCTGTACTTTAGTTTTCCGAAAATTACACTTTAACCTGTGGCCCACTGTAGTCGTCACCGCGCTATCTACGAATGATTGTATTTCCCCGTTTGGTGGCAACTTCCTGCCTACTTAGTACCTATTTGAATGCGATGTACGAGTATTTTTTTGTCTTTGCTAAAACGTGCCAGGAAGTGTTGCGGCACCCCATGCAGCAGGAAAGTGGCATCTGGTTGTTTGTTTGAGTTTTCGAAGCCAGATTGCTGCCACCGACATGTGAGGCCCAAAAAACTTGAACATCAATAGACAAATGTGTTCCTGTGTGCCTGTCTGGTTGAGGTGTGATGAAATGACTTTCATGTGTGACTTTCGAAATATTAGTTCTTATTTCCATACGGCTGTATTATTTACTTACTTACGAATGTGTGCGTATTCCTCCATAGTACTGGATTGTATTTATTATTATGCCGATGAGAGGACTACATTACGCCCTGTACGTGCTAACGCATGTAAGGAATAGTCCACACTAAAAAAGAAGGAAAATAAATGTTGCCCACAAAAGAAAATAACCATTACATTAGTATTTGTGTCTTGCTGTGTGTGTGTATGATACCAGGTACATTTACCTAAAAATAGGCAACAAATTCAAGGTATTTACGCACTATTGACCCCCCCCACTCATATGCATCAAATGTCATGTGACATTATGTCATTACCAGCTATAACACAACATATAACTCAGTCACATTTGAAAAGGGTCTTAACGCCATTTCCCATTAGGATTCTCTTTTCCATACAAGTGATGCAAAGGAGCTGGAAATGGATGTCATCACCCATTTCGTGTCAAAGGTTAACAGGTTTTATTGGCAGTTTTTGTTTAGGTGGGTGGGCGGAGGGAGTAGGATCAGCATGTCACAAATTTGCATGGGCAATGGAGTGAAACAAACCGCAATTATTT
Source organism: Phaonia tiefii (assembly GCA_963931995.1). Classification (NCBI taxonomy): domain Eukaryota; kingdom Metazoa; phylum Arthropoda; class Insecta; order Diptera; family Muscidae; genus Phaonia; species Phaonia tiefii. The sequence continues at coordinate 211,392,798 of OZ008371.1, forward strand.
TGACAAAATATTCAACAACAACAAAATTTATATATTGTGATAAGTCGGCTGGCAGTTAATAGTTCTTGCTGTATTTTAAACATTTTAACGAGTCATCTTAATTGTAGGTTAATTGTTGTTTTTTTAGTAATAAAGACAATTTTAACTTTTTGCATTGTAATTGTTAATGGGGGTATAATTTGAGCTGGAGTTCTAATTGAAAATTTAAATTTACTAAGTTGGAAGAAAATAGAAAACTTTAATTAAGTCTATACTACGTTGGCCGAATGAGAAATACAACATTTTAAAATATACCTAGGAAGGGCAGTTACACCGCACCTCTAAAACCCCTGAAGTGGATCTCGGTAGGCCCTGTGTCAATATAGAAGTATTTAGCTTTAGAAGTCGCATTTAATATATACGTAGTGCGATGAGTTGCGGGTTTTTAACGAGCATTGGATTTTAATTTGCATTACTTAATCTAATGCAAATGCAAATGCACCACTGGTAGCAATGGAACTAAAAAAAATTTGAATTTTCTTTTGCTCAGCCATTGCAAATGCAGGTTGTGAAATCGGATGCAAATTGTAATGAAATCTGTACTGGAATTCTGTAACTTTTTAACTATAGATATCGGTAGTTAAACAACCAAAATTTGGAAATTTTGTATTGAAATTTTTGGAGTTTGACAATTTAACGACCGATTTTTATCGTTAAAAAGTTACAGAATTCCAGTACAGAGAATGCTTTTGATATTTTGAATTTGTCTGACTGCTGGAAATTCTGTTTTTTAAGTATTTCATATGAAGGGGTTTGTGGCTTCGATTGGTGATGCCTCGTAGTACTTTCAAATTCATAAACCTGTTTGAATATTTGAAACCAAAACTATCAGATGTGAAGGAAATGCTTTGAAAATAAGTACAATTGCCAATGGAATTTCAATTTTTTTTGAATTTGCATTTGTAGATGTAAAGGGTGTTTTTTCAAGCCCGATAGAACTTCAACTTGTAAAAAATAACACAAAAAATTAAATTTTAATAAAAAAATTTCTATTATTTGTTTCAGTATACTCTGGCAAATCATCATGAATAGACTCACGCTTGAACAACGCTGCCAAATTATCCAAATTTACTTTGAAACTCAGTTGGAAACTGACCCGTTGTTTTATCGCCAAATTGTGTTTTGGTTTGTTAATAAGCAAAATTGCCGTATATGGAGTGAGACCAATCCACAAGAGACCCTCCAGACTCCATTACATCCAGAAAAATGCACCGTTTGGTGCGGCTTACACGCTGGTGGCATCATCGGACCTTATTTCTTTAAAAATGAGGCCGGAGCTCGCGTTACGGTCAATGGAGATCGTTACCGCACCATGATCAATGATTTTCTGTTTGAAAATATGGATGGCATTGATCCAGACCAAATGTGGTTTCAACAGGATGGGGCTACGTGCCATACGGCGATCGCTACCATCGACTTATTGAAATCAAAATATGGCGATAAGTTGATTTCGAGAAATGGACCTGTCAATTGGTCTCCAAGGTCGTGCGATTTGACACCTCTCGATTTTTTCCTGTGGGGCTACGTGAAGGCACTGGGTTATGCTGATAAACCAGCAACAATTGACGCCTTGGAGGCCAACATTGTTCGTGTTCTTCGTGACATACGGCCAGCAGTGCTAGAAAAAGTGGCCAAAAATTGGACGTCCAGAATGCGCTTCGTCAAGAACAGCCGCGGTGCCCATATGCCCGAAATCATTTTCATATGTTAATGCCACGTATTGATCTTTCCAATAAAAAAAAACTTTATTAAAATTTAATTTTTTGTGTTATTTTTTTACAATTTGAAGTTCTATCGGGCTTGGAAAAACACCCTTTATATATTTCAAATTAAACTACAAATTATAATAATCTTATAATTAGTTTGCCCCATGTATGGTTGCGATGTGTTTCTTTGCGACAGATGGAATCGCTGTGTACATTCATGGGTGCCCTGGTTAAGCCGCTATTTACAGAGGGGTCATTGTTGATGGATGCTGCGAACAGATTCACAAATAGAATTTTTCTTATAAAATACATCGAAAGGACCTGCCGAGGCCCCTTCTTCAACACATAGTGTTACGACAAATGTTTCACATGCTTGATTTAATTAACAATTATGACAAAATAGCATTGCAAACAGTTATTTGTAGCATATTGCAGGTTGATGGCCTAACGTTAATTGCGCCTAAAAATATACCGATTCTGTAAGCTACCTAATACCAACTCACCACGAATGTTCAATGATACCACAATAGCTGCATACTGTTTTGTACCATAGATAAATGAAAAACCATAGATGGTGAAAGATAAGTGGTGGAATTGAAAGTAAATGGAAATTTTGTAAATGACGCCGGAGTGGTAGATATGGGCAAATTTCCCTGGAAAGAAAAACTATTAAAGGCACTATATAGCCATGCTTTTTTGGCATTTTGTATTTTCTACAAATATCAAATGTGATATGCTTTTCTACTATTTATATTCTATTTTCAAATTTAAACAACAGAATATAAATAACACTTATTTTTGAGAGCTTTTTCGTCGCATACGAGTGAAAAATGGCCCCAGGGAAACACCATGTGCCTTCTGATGAAATTGGGGATTAAGCAAATGAATCATATATGGTTTTTATTTATCTATGTTTGTACAGAAGAATGCTACAAAAAACCAAAGATGATAGACATACAATAGATGACTTATTCACCATTTTCACTAGAGGGCACATGTTGTTTCCGTACGACCATTTTTTACTCGAATGCTACGAAAATGCACTCACAAATCATTTTTATTTCGATTCTGTTGTTTAATTTGAAAATAAAATATAGAAATATAGATAATGGAAAGGCATATTGCTTTTTATATTTTTTGACAAAACAAAAGGCAAAAATGCATGGTTAAATAGTTTTTGTTCCCAGGAAAATTTACCCCTTTCCTTCATTACTGCGCCATCTAGAAAATTTCCCTTGGCTTTCAAATGCTCCACTTTTAGTTCACAATCTATGGTATTTCTATCATCTTTGAAAAAACTTGGACACGCCGTCGTGATTGTTTAATTTTGGTAAGGAGAATGCATTCAGCGTTGCAACTGACGTAAGCATGACCATGAGTGCATCTGCCATTTATGAAGATGTGAATCGATATTATACCAGACGTAAATTTTAGCCGGGTGAACCGATTTAAGTATACCCTCATATACCCTTGAACGGGCAAATGTGACCATATTCAATAGCAGATTGATATTGCGCTAAAATCTAGGGTTTTCTATCATCTACGGCAGTTATAGTGTTGACAAGCCAGCCACCCAGACAGACGGACGTCTTAAAAAGTCCTAAAACGAATTTCGTCCAAAGATACTAAGGGTCTAATATGGCTCCTTCTATGTGTTACATTTTTCCGTATTATATGATCTATACCCCCATCCCTATGGGTGAGGGTATACAAATATAATGACTTCGGTTATTGCGGTAATAGAGATGGAATGACAAATTTGTTGTTGTTGGTTTTTATTGTAAATTTTTAGCCGCTTGCTATCCAGGAGAAGTAAAACACAAACGATGTTTACAGTTCAAATACTTTATTACGATTGAATTCCCACACATTACCGATGTTGCATGTAACCTAAAAACATCCCCCGCACAACCAACTGTTGATGCTCAACATGACTCTCAATACACACAATGAGTGTCACAGCATTGGGATATTATATGTGTTGTTCTGACGGATGAGTCAAACATTTATTTACAACAGTTTTGCTAGAATCATAGAGAGCAGAGATGCATTTGTAGGACTCGGCAACAAATTTAAAATATGTTGACCAAAACGATTCGGAAAAGAAACCATAAACAATTTAGACTATATATGTATATCAAAGCTAATCTAGTAGAGGTTAACGCATTTGAACAGCTGATTTTGCTTTCTTATGACTCTATCTGTCAAATTCAGTGTATTTTGTTTTTGTACTTTTTTGCTTACTGTGTTTGGTCATATGTATTTGTGTTGAATTTGACATTTAGAGTCATATAACAAAAACAAAATCCCTGTTGTTGGTGCCCACAATAACAACAAATCCTACTGCGTTAACCTCTACTAGATCAGCCTTGATATATGTGTAATGAGAGTGCAGAAAATTATAATGTCCGTATATTTTGATCTTCGTGTTTTAACATCGCCATACAATCATGTATTGAACGAAAGCAACCGAAGCATTCAGTCTCACTTGAGCATTCCAACAAGAAGGTTCAATGTCGCTTATCGTTTGCTTTGCACTGAGAGAAATGTTCCATGAAGAATAAGAATATGATATTTGGTATGAATATGACCCTTTTTGCGTTAATATTTGTAAATATTTTTTTAAATTCTTTTCCTAAAGATTTCTCTTTTAGATTCATAACTGAATTAATAATACCACTCAACATATACGTATAAATATTGTCAATCTGCACACACATTTTTCTCAGTGCAGTTCACTCGTCCAATCACAGAATTAAGATTGTGTGAGTTTGCTCATCACTGCTCTAAATGCCATGTTAGACTATGAGAGCAAATAGAACGATTCGTGAATAGAGACATGACATAAAACTCCGTTCCATTTTAAAGAAATCGTGCGATTTCTCTGTTTTCGATTTACACTATCAGTTTTGGAAAATGATAGAAAATGGAATGAAAGAAAGATAAATAATATGTTTGCAAAGTGACCCAGGGAGTTTCGATGAAACAGCTGTTCGACTTGGTACTTGGAATCGAGTGTAATGAAAGAATAAGCGAGAAGTGACTTAAATATAGTTAAATGACATTTATGGATGTTACATTGATGATAAAGCATTTTAAATTACGTTGGATTAATGATAATGTCTTGTAAATTATGTCAGAGGGCTGTTTTGCCAGCTAAAAGCTGAACTCAATAATAACTCCAACTATGCCAGTAACTTTAAAGGGTTTCCGGTCCAAGAAAAACAGATGTTGCACACTCTTGATAAATTTCTCTTGAAAGTGACAAATGTGACAGCTGTTGGGGAATAATAAAGTATTGATAATAAAAAGGGTTGTGAACAAAAATACAGTAAATAAAAATACAGGGAATAAAAGTTGATCCTCGATTTCTTTATTTTTGTTAATTTCATTCCAAATGCAACCTTGATGGCATAATTTTTGAAGGAAAATAAAAAAATAACAAAAATCTAACAGATTTGTCAAAATTTCTTCCTCAAATTGTTCTCCTCAAGTGTACACTATTCCATTCACTCTTCGCCAAAGAAACTTTTCACATATCCAACAATTTCTCTAACAGTCTAACATGGCCTTAAGTTGTGTGATTGCCAAACATCCTTTTGCCGCACACGATTGTAGTTAAGTTAATATGCAAATCTATGGGATTACTTAATCTCTTCCACTTTAACGTCGTTAAATAAACCAAGGGATTGATTTCGTTAAGAACTTTTCATTTCCTTATGTAAAACGTTGATGTCTTCAAGAAGGAGATATTTTGACAAAAGATTTTCATACATTTTGGTTTTGTGGTGCTAATTAAATTCCACGAGTTTGCCAGCGAAAATGTACGCCACAGGAAATCCCCAAGTCTCCTTGAATAATCTAATGAAATTCTTGGAATCTTGACAAAGTTTAAGAAACAATATTCAATTAAAAACAAAAAAAAAAAAACGTCGTCAAAGATGAAAGGAAGTAAACATATGTACATAAACGAATAAATGCTAGGGTGTCACTTATTTACGTGGCTTTAAAATGTGTGCCAACGGTTCGTCGTTAGAGTTTTTGTAAGATACTTTTGGCGAGGGCTGAGTTAAGCTCAGTCATGTCCAGAGTCTTTCGTTAGGATCCATCGAACCTTTCGAAATAAGAACAGAATAGTTTACCCTTTTCGGGGGTTCGAATTCAGATTCTTTATTAATCTTTAATTTACAAAGTAATTTGATTTACAGAGAAATAATATCAACTGATTCACTCGTTGAGAACACTCGCTTGGATTGACGACACTGTCCCGGGGGCACCAGTCTTGGGTTGACAACACTCTACTGGGGCACATTGCGGGCTGGTGGATTTTAAGATGATCGGGGACTTAGTGTGTTGCACACGCGATTATTCGGATTTGGTGTGTAGATCGGGTATGCGGGTTATTGACTTGGTATGTGATTTACATGTCTGGTTCGGGATCATTCATCATTCAATGGATTGTGTAGGAACAGTACAGGGAAATAGTCTGTAAGAAACCCACTAGGGGGAATAGTCAGCCGAAGCCGCTATAATTGAATAGTAAGCCGAAGCCACTATGATCGAATAGTCAGCCGAAGCTGCTATAAACGAATAGTCAGCCGAAGCCGCCATAATTGAATAGTAAGCCGAAGCCGCTATGATCGAATAGTCAGCCGAAGCCGCTACACTATAATAGTCAGTCGAAGCCGCTATAGTCGAATAGAAAGCCGATGCGCTATAATCGGTAAAATTTTTTAATCTGTCTTGAAAAAGACAGTTTTCAAAAAGTTACTCCTGCTCTATGCAGAACTAGAGTCCCAGATCCAACGCAATGATCTTTTTGGGTTTTGCGCTGGGAAGCGACTGATTGGTTAGGCTAGTCAAACTTATCATTTAGTACTTTTGCCGCATTAACGCGATTGAGAACTACGTCAGAGTACTTATTATTGTGTAACCACTGAAACTAGTTCGTTGCTGCAATGCATACAAGGTTAGCAGAGCTTGTGTGAGTGGGATTGTTCGCGAGGGCGACGTATGAAAGTATTTTGTGTTGCTGGCTTCAAAGAGAGTTCGTGCTTCTGTGTTTGTCAGGGAGTGTGGTTGCCGGCGAGGGTGACGTATGTAAATGCAGGGATGGTCAACGGGTATGGGAGTGCACTTTTAACAGGTTTTTCAATAAGAGCGCTACAAAAGTTTTTTTAAATAAAACAAAACCGGTTTTAGATACCAATGAAATTCTATATTCCTGTGAAAGTACGTCCGATGCCATTATGTATGGAACTCGATTTCTTTTGCATGGCTACCACGGGCACGCTTGCAGAAGTCCAGACGCTGAACCCAATTTTCGACGGTTTTCAAGCATAAATCGGCCGATACTGCAGCCGATTCATCAATCATCAATCGTCGCTGGCTTGTTGGCATAGACCATAGACTTGACGTAGCCCCACAGGAAATAATCTAACGGCGTCAAATCGCACGATCGAGGCGGCCAATCGACTCGGCCATTTCGTGAGATAACACGTTCACCAAACTTGGTTTCCAATAAATTGATTGTGGCATTCGCTGTGTGGCTTGTGGCGCCGTCCTGTTGGAACCACATGGCCTCCACGTCCATATTATCCAATTGGGGCCAAAAATATTCGGTTATCATTCAACGGTAGCGATTCGCCTTCACAGTAATGTGTCGGTCTTGATCATCACGGAAGAAGTACGGTCCAATGACGCCGCCGGCCCATAAACCGCACCAAACCGTAATTTTTTCGGGATGCAATGATGACTCATGGATTACATGTGGATTGCTGTCTGACCAATAACGCATATTTTGCTTATTGACGAAGCCATTCAGCCAGAAATGAGCCTCATCGGACGTAAAAAAAATTGGACGTAGCGCTCTTAAAGTTGAGGCCACTGACCACAAATTTCGGTAGTAAATTTTAATAATTTCGACTCGTTGTTGGCTCGTATATCTTTCCATGATGAAATGGCAAACCTTACTGAAGAGAATTGTCAAAAGAGCGGGAAAAAATATGGCGTCGTTTGCTGTCCCTATCGATTTACTTTTGTAGCGTCTCTGTTGAAAAACCCTTTAAATATGTACTGACAGATTATACCGTCACGTTACACTGTATAAGAATCGGCGTAACATGATTAACATGATCAAGTGTTTATAATTTATTTGAACGAAATCAAGTCGGGCAATGACTGACCTTTAAGGGTTGCTATAGGAATTTCACAGAAGACAAATCTGCAAGTTTTCATAAAAACCCAATCATGAGACACCCTACTTAACGCCAATAAAAGTTTCAGACAAAAAGAGTTTTTGTTGTTGTTGTATGGTTGAAACGAAAGGATGTGGGCTGGCATTTCCCTCAAAAGGAAAAACTAATAACAATAATTTGACAACGAAAAAGGAATGTTAATATGGTTCTTGGTATGTAATGTCAAAAAATATGGTGATTGTTTGTGCTTAGACTTTAATAAGGACACTTCACCGCTTTGTTTCTCGATCCCGACGAATACAAGTTTTCCACATAAGTTGTTGGTTTCTCATGATAATTGAGATACAAATAAACTTAGGGACCCAAAAACATGACAACATGTAAATCCTTACAGAAGAGGTCCTTAAACTTAGCAAATAAGTGCCAACAACAGAAACAACAATTGTCATTAGGATCATCATACATACGAGCAAATAAATGTCATTTGAAGTATCATTGTCATTGGTGGTGGGACGAGAACTAACTAAGCAATCACAAGCGTATCCTTTGTGAGATTTTCTTGTCACCCTCTCATTTTCACTATTTCGGTCATTCTTCTTTTTCTTGCAAACAAAAAAAGATGTATAAGGAAATTGTGCAAAAACTGTATATTTTTTCTTTTTCATACGAATTCAGTGGGCAAAAGTACTAAAATATCTTAAGAATTATCATGGTTTGTATGTATGTAAAAGCGCACAAGTGTGGAAGTACGAGGTGCTGTTGAAAAGTAGTTGGCCTTACAAAAACTGTTCTCTAGTTTCATTGCAACATTTGGATTTGAAAATGGTGGAAATCAGTTTGTCTAAAGTTGTCAGTTGCGTCTTTGTAAATTGTAGAGTTAATGTGCAACTCTGGAGAGAATCTAAGGAGCCAGACATCAAGATGCTGGTGTCGCTGCCGGTTCCAAACTAGAGTCATAACTAGGTGTTTGTTGGAGTTGACAAATTCATAGGAAGGAAACTGTAAATTTTTAAAATTTAAAATTCTCTTATTGTGCAAGTACAAGTCATTCTCCTGTGTTTTCACATACATTATTGGTAAGCTCTTCGCAGTGAATGGGTGAAAATGGTTTTAGGGATTTGAAATCAAATATTGATATTTTCTTATTTCCCAACTCTTTTTGAGCTTTCCAATGATGTATTTGGGAACTAAAGTAGATCGATTCAAATTTTCATGTACTAACATTAGGAGAGCGGTTTGAAGAGTCCGTGAATTTTTGAACTCCTCCTATAATTAATGCAAAATCAACACTGCTCCAGTCAACTACCATCTGTTAAAAGACTACTGTCAAATTTAACGCAAGCTGCGTCATTTAGTTTGTGTTTTCAAGCCATTGAATGCACACAAGCTCGTGAATTTCGAAGAAAATGGACAAAGTGAATGTCGTGTGCTCATCACGAATATTTTGTATTTTTTTTTAATTTTTTGCCCAAAAAACCCAACATCGAAACCAAGGAAGGGCTTGATAAATACTATGGGAACTCTGCAGCGTCCACGTCGGCCCAAAGAAGTCATTACGCCAGAAATCGTCGCTATAATCCATGTAATGATATTGGACGTTACGAGAATGAAAGTGCGTGAGGTGGCTGACTCTGTAGACATCTCAACTGAGTGGGCACATCACATTTTCCAGGATTATTTAAATATGAAAAAGCTATTCGCGTTTTGGGTGCCGCGATTGCTCACACTCGGCGATAAGCGCAATCGTGTGCCCCCTGCAAAGGAGTGTTTGTTTGGGGATGTTCAATCGCAATCCGAAATAGTTTTTGCTCCGGTTCGTAATCGTGGACGGATCCATACTTCGTCAACGTCACAACACACCAGAGACTAAGGTACAGTCAAAGCAGTGGACTCCTACGGGTGAACGTGTTCAACAGAAGGCAACGGTGGGTCAATCACCCAGCAAGGTCATGGCGATAGTTTTTTGGGATACATACGGTGTAATTCACATTGATTACCTTGATCAGGATGCAACAACCATCGGCGAATATTATTCACAGGTGGTGGATACATTCGATATTGGTTTGGAGAAAATCACGAAAATAGTGCGAAAATAGTTTTGACGAAAATAGTGCTCTTTCACCGTGAAAACGCACCAGCACACCAGTATATATTCACCAAGGCAACCACCCATAAATTGGGCTAGGCATTGCTACCTAATCTGTCATATTCTCCGGATTTAGCAACCAGTGACTACATTTTATTTCCAAACCTAAATAAATGGTTACGTGGTAAGAGATTTGGGTCGACTGAAGAGGTCATCACTGTAACAAACGCCTACTTTGAGGACATTGACAAACATGGTATTTGAAAGGAGTACGAAAATTGGAAAAACGATGGACTAAATGATTCGAGCTAAAAGGAGACTATGTTGCGAAATAAAACGTTTTTTCCGGTGAAATATATTTTATTCAAAAAGTCACGGAGTTCTGTCAAAGTGCCCTCGTACTTTGGTCTACTGTACCACTTGCATCACCAAGGACAATGCCTTTCGATAGTACAAATCGTGTCCTTTATAAGTTAGAAGTTTTGTTTCTATATATGGACCCGATCATATAAAAATAATATTACCTTAAACACAACATTTTTCAATATGTTAACAGAGTTGTGTTAACGCCTTAACAGTGCTCTGTCCACTATAGGTAGTGGTTTGTGTGTTTGCTAGTTGGAGTCGAAATCTATATTTAGCATACATGGGTTTTTAATTTGCATTGGATTTTAATTTGCATTACTTTATCTAATACAAATGAAAACGAATTACCATTGTTCGCAATGACAATTAGACAATTCTTAATTTGCATTTGCGGAGGCAATATAAACGCAGGTTGTGGAATCGGAAACTGTGGAATGTGGGAACTGTTTTGAAGTTGTTTGACTGCTGGAAATTCTGTTTTTTAAAGTATTTTATATGTAGAGGTTTGTGGCTTTGATAGGTATTGTTTCATAGTACTTTCAAATTCATAAACCTGTACTGTATAAAATATTTGAAAACCTATGAAGGGAATGCCTTGAAAATAAGTACAATTTCCAATGGTATTGAAATTTTGTTGAATTTGCATTTCGAAATGTAATTCAAATTAAACTACAAATTATAATTGTCATATAATTAATTTGCCCCATGTATGATCTTTACACACATGACTGTAGCTTAGTTGCAGGCAATAATGAGCAAGAGCTGGTGTAGCGGCCTAAGTTTTATTTGAAATTTCGACTTTCAAGCTGTTTTCTTGTCTGAAGGTGGATTCATAAAATTTCGCTTCCATGTCACAGCCCTGTTTTAAGAAATTTTCATGTTCTCTTTAGTGTCACAGCCCTGTTTTAAGAAATTTTCACAGCCCTGCTTTAATAATTAAGAATAAAATGATTTCCCATTTCATCCCATGAATGGCTTTTGGGAGAGATTCTTGCATCCCGTGAACTATAGGCTTTCTAGTTTTTACACTCACTGAGTGGGACCTACAGTATTTCAGCGGTTCCGAAAGGTATTTTGGAAAGCTTTTTCATGACTAAGTACCCGATAATCTCCCCATCACTAAGCGAGGTGACCGTCGTCAAAGGAAATGTAAGGTGGTCAGAGCAGGTATCGGAACTACGTTCTCATGTATTACAAGAACCACCCACACTAACCATTGCACCACCGACGGCCTTGCTTTAACGAAATGCACTCTTTGCCTGATGTAAAGGGGAAGCCTATGAATTTTAATGACTGCAGTTTGGACCCTGAACCTGGTAATATACAGCACGTTTTCAATTCAAACTCAGAGTAATGAGCAGACGCTGTAAGAAGAACATCAGTAAGAGGGGTCGTTTAACAATTTCTTTTCTGAGATTAACATGTGTTGACTAGTGTTACTGTTATTTCACGGCCCTATTTTTAGGTTTACAAAAGAAACAAAATTTAATTCCTGTATGTAATATAACAAACAACGGATTAACAATAGAGCCACTCAAATACCAATTGATCTAACTCCACATTCTAACAATTTGTAGTTTTCCATGTCAATACAAGCAAAATATTATACGACAGATGCTTTAGATGTTTGCCGTAATTAACACGTATGTCAAAATAACATTATAGTTCGATGAAGTTTGTGATGCGTATTGCAACTTCATTAAGTGCACCTAAAAGTATGCATTAAAAGCTACCTCATACCAACTCACCACGAATTTTAGAACAATCTGGGCCAATCGAGAATAGATTAAACGCCTGTCTTCATAAAACGAATTGGAACGAACGAAGGAATCATCCAAATTTAAAACATTGATAATACGAATATTATAGGTCACCTGCGATATTTATTCTTCAAATGTTCCTTTAATGAATTTCTAAAAGAATTGTCCAAGTTGACCCATGAAATCCAATTTATATACGTTTAAGATTTGGCTGATTCGTGTTATGAAAACAGGTTGTAATGTACGAGAAAACTTGAGAAGAGACAGTGTTACCACGACAAGGTTCGCGAATCTGCTGTGGTGAAATTGGGATCAGTCTTAAGTTAGACGTTTAACAGGTAGTCGGTAACAGTGTTATTGAGAAAATACTTGCTGTAAAGTGTTAGGTGTACTACGCGATATGCGTGAAGATAGATTCCGAATAAACCACAAGACACCGACCACTACAGTTGGCATAAGTCTGTTATGGCGTTAACATAACTATGTTAACATATAGAAACATGGTGTGTTTAACGAAAAATATTATTTTCAGCCGATAGGAAACACATCACTCACATTTCTGTGCGAGTTAACTAAAGCAAATAGTTGTTCTTATCATATTTTAATAAGATGCCTTATTATCATCAACATGAAGATGGAATCATGATGTCTACTATATTTATATTTGGGGCTCGCAACAGTTTCATATTAGAAGTCCCAAACTTCTTTTGCAAATTTCTCCACTCTCTGTTTTGTGAAGTTAGATCAATTGACTGGCATCTGAGCAGCTCAATTATATTTGCATTTTTATTTCGAGACGAGATTTATTTCAAATGCCCCTCGTACAGAAGGCCATATTTTTCTGCAACAATAGTAACCAGAGCTTACAGGCTTTCATATCAAAATGAAATCTTTGTTTTGTTACGCTGGAAAAAGGACTCTACAGTTTGGACAGAAGTGTTGGTTTCCTTTTATATTGTTAATTGTCTAGAGAACAAAGTGATATACTATATATACAGATATTTAATATACAATATATTTTTAGACAAATTTATTCGTTACGAAAAGTAAAACTTGACCTTTTCAATTGTCTTCCTTCACGTGTACAACGTGAGGGGGCGGTAGGGGACCGGGCCTGCTCATATGGACAGGGAAAAAGTTTAATGTTTGCTGTCTAAATATGACAAAACATTTGGATTTTCATGCAGTTGTTTGTTACTCGCATTCTATTTCTTATTTACGTTACGAAACATATGATACCTTTGGGAATAGACATCAATATTTGGGATATCTTTAACATATCAAATATTCTTGAGCCCCTGCTTCTTTTGAACTTCCTCGTCCTTAGATTTTCTATAAATACATGTACACAATTTTGTTAAAGTTTGTTTTTCTTTTTTGGGATTTAAGGGAAATAAATCACCGACCTTACCGCCACCATTTATAGAGTTATTATGCGTCAAGAGTTTAAAGTTTAAATGATGCATGTTACGATGTGAAAATTTCTATTTGGTCGAAAGACTCTATGGAAACATGCAAAAAGTTTCTATAACTCACTCTATTTTCTTTACGTTTGGCGTAAAATTGGTCAATGAAGCATTCAGTGTGAAGAAACTCGCCAACAATTGGATGAAGGATTTCCGAACTGGGGGTTTATGGATTAAAAATGAAATTAACAAAAGACACCGAACTGCTTTTAATGTAAAATTGGAAAGGACTTTGTAATGGAGCTTTTATTATTTTATATGACATTCTCTTTAAATTTTCTTTTTAAATTTTATACTTTCAAAACTTTACAACAAATCAAATGCTACAGCAGATTTTTTTTTCCAAATTCTTCATTCTGTTTATTGCAACTGATGTGTATTTAACCAATTTATTTTCGTAACGGAATACCGATATTAGTGGTGTTCATGTAAATGCTAAAATCGAAAACTTGCAAGGCAAACGTCAAAACGAAACAAAAATATTCTCATTCAAACGACTTGCACTTTTCGTCCGACTTTTCGTTTCCGATGTTTGCTCAGCTAAATTTACTCGAAACTTTTCTGCATTTATGCAAATCGTTTTGCATTAGAAACAAATTTGTTCTGACGTTTGCTGTGCAGATTTTCGAGTTTCACCATTAAATTGCACTTGGAATAAATAGATTCCAAAAACAAAACAGCAGACAGTTGTCCGAGGCCTTCGGCCACGGACTGTCCCTGCAGGCTGTGTCAGAGATATTAAGTTTAACGTAGAATACGCCATCCGATAAGACAGAAAACATATATAACAATAAATGATAAATAACATAAGCAAATAAATTTATTTATTTGATAGTTACTTTTGATAATATACATAAGCTTAAAATTAAATAAAATAAATTTAAATAAAGCTTATTTATTTTTAATTTAACATACAAATGTATGAATTAATTTTTTCATATATTTTTTATAATTATATATCCACGTTAAATTCAAATTCACATTTAACATTTTGTTTCACTTAAATACATAAGTAAATATACGAAATTTCAATATTTCATCAATCAAAACAACAGCCGAGGTTTGTGTCCACACTGAAACAGCAGCATAGTTTGTGTTCACGCTACAAACTCAAACACTCAACCAAACACCACACATATGTTTGAGTGTATGTGTTTAAACAATTTTCATTTGAGAAATTTAAATATTAGGAAGATATCAACCAATATGAAATGTATATCAAACGAAAGATAACATCTTCATTTACCTACAAAAACTTTTTAAAAAAAGTTATCTCGCCGTTTCCTCATAATCAATGAAATAAAGATTACAACAATAACAATCTGACATGACTCCCTATACCGTAAGGTAAGACGTATTCTACGTAAAAAAAACTAAACAGTGAAAACAACTTAACCAACTTTGATTTAACAATTTTCGACCTAGGAAAACTCGAAAACAACATTTATTGACATCTTTATGGAAACTTTAGAATGACACGCGTTTTGAGTTTTCAGTTAGCCCTTTCATATGCAACACAAATGTCTGTTTCGTTTTTTTTGGCAGACTAAACGTTGAATCCCAAAATTTTAATGTTAAAAAGCATCTGTGGTCAGTGTTAAAACTTAGTTGTTCTGGCTATTGTCAGATTAGTGAATCTTAACGTAAATGAAATGTCAATAAACACTTCGTGGCTGTAAGTTGAAAACTACCATTGATGTTCTCACCACGAATGGTTGATAAATTCGCTAAGTTGATGAATTCGCCAAGGGAGAACACAAAGAACACTGGACAAAAAACGGAATATTACTGTCTCTGCAAACTACGAGGTGGTTGTGGAAGCCGCTAACTTATGGCGAGCTTAAAGTGCCTATAACCCTGTAAATAAATATTTGGAATTTTCTCCTAAGGACGCTATAAAATGTTTCCAAAAGAAGAATGTGTTTTTTACATTTTTAGAAAAGAATGATGCAAATGCATTCTCTAGAAAATTGAAACCCGTAATCGATTGAATGGGCTTAAGTCAAAACCATACCGTCGGTGGTGCAATGGATAGTGTGCGCGCCTCTTGTACATGAGATCCCGGGTTGGATCCCTGCCCTAACCACCTTGAAATCGCTTTCGGCGGCTGTCACCTCACGTAGTGACGGCGACACTATCGAGTATTTAGCCCTGAAAAAGCTTCTCGAAATACCATTCGGAATCGGTGTAAAAACTGTGGGTCCCTATCACTGAGTATAAAACTAGAAAGTGCACAGCTCACTAGTTGTGAGAAGCTCTCCCCAATTCCTTCATGGGAAAACCATTTATTTTTTTTAAACAAAACCATACTGCCGGAGTTTTCTGAAAAACAGGTTTCAGGCCTCGGTTAACCGGTTATTTTGCTCACGTTTGATAGACTAATTTGTTTTCACAGATTGAACTTCATTTTGAAAGCTATTGTGGCGGTCTGTACGAATTTCTTTTATATTTGAGCCTCACTACAATCGAAATTAAGAAGATTTGAATTTTTTTTTTAAATTGAAATATATATATATAAAGTATTCTCCAGAAAAATTTAATCTGTTTAAACATTCAAAGCAAAATATCATGAGCTTTGTCTCAGTAAAACGATATTTTGGGAACGTTGTTACATTCTTCCAAAATTGACATTGATACAGTTCATGCTAGATATGGGCGCGAGTCATGTGGGTGTTGTGATTCACCTGTGAATGCAAATAATATCAAAAAAAAATAGCGAACATATATTTGTGTCTGATCAACCGTCTCACATTCGTAAGACCGCGTGTAAACTTACTCACGTGCCCATCGCTAGTGCATGAACAGATGAGCTACGACAATTGAGAGAAACAGATAGTTCTTGTTCGAGTTCTTTTTCCTACACATTTCATAGTTCTTCTCGGTGGAGGATGCACCTGACGCTCAAATATTCTCCTTGAAACGCCAGCTGATTACGTGAAAGAGAATTTGCAAAATAGAAAAAATTTGTGAATAATCATAGGGAATTTGAGATTTCTGATGAATTTTTAGTTTTTTAATGGAAGAATTTTACTATGATTTGGACTTTAAATAAAGCCGTCAAAAAAATACTCTGTCAAAATTTTAGAAATATTTTTACGGATATCAGAAGATTCGTGAACCTTCTTGTTGTAACACAGTTCTTCTCGAGCTTTCTCCAAGTATTTATATCAACTTATTGATTACTGGTAAGAACAACTATTCTCGATTGGCCCAGACTGTTCATACATGGTGAGTTGATATGAGGTAAATTATCAAGCTGTAACAATGGCATACTTTTAGGCGCAAGACAATCGAACCCCAATATCCACAACGACTGCACATTTTTATTTCAGATTTTGGAAGTGTTTGCAAAGAGTTTTGTAATGAGTTATATGTGAACATCGATTTATATTATCG
Organism: Phaonia tiefii; assembly: GCA_963931995.1. Lineage (NCBI taxonomy): Eukaryota > Metazoa > Arthropoda > Insecta > Diptera > Muscidae > Phaonia > Phaonia tiefii. Next base: position 211,409,814 of record OZ008371.1, read on the forward strand.
TATACTAAATTTGTGAGAAGCTCGCTTGTAATCCTTCATGGGATGTAATGGGAAAACTACTAACTTATAAAAGAAAATGGTTTCCCATTACATGCCATGAAGAGCTTCTGGCAACCAGAGACCTGAGTGCTTTCTAGTTTCATACTGACTTATTCGGATCTACAGTTTTGCACTGGTTCCGAAGGGTATTTTGAGAAGATTTTTCATGGCCAAATTCTCGATAGTGTCGCCGTCACTAAGCGAGATGACGGCCGTCGAAAGAAATTGAAAGTGGTCAGAGCATTGATCAGAGTTTGCAACACCGACTGCCTTTTAATTTTTTTTTATACTAAATGTACTCTGGCCCGCTGTGTGAAAACGGTAACACTTGCGTCAGCAAGAACAATTTCTGTCGATAGTTCCAAGCATATCCTTTGTATGGTATAATTTTTGTTTCAATGTATTCGGCCGATCAACTATAACTAATATTTCATTAAACACAATATTTCTCAATACGTTAACAGAGTTATGTTAACGTCATAATAGAGCTATGCCAACTGTAGTGGTTTGTGTCTTCACTAGTTAGATTCGGAATCTATTTCACGCAGATCAAAAACATTTGAATGACCAATAATTAAAAAAATTCTTCTTTTGCCTTAGTGGTTACTGAAAACTTGTATTGGTTAGTGACCTCCAGACCTTGTTTTCACTGAAACAACTAATTTTATTTCGTCCCCGTTTACTGCAGTTCTCTATTTCGGTGATTCCTTCTCGATCACGGTAAGGTTTATAATAATAAAGAGAAAATTATCGTGTTTTCCAATTTTCTTCGTTAAATATGCAAGTATAAACTTATATTTCTTCTACAGATTATGCTTCGACTTCAGACCATTTTCTAAAGGATATAAATGCCAACATGTTTGAATTACCAGAGGTTTTCATTATTGGTAATTAAATAAATTAATTTGAAATAAAAAAGATTCAATTAAATTTATAGTAGCTCGAATAGATAAATTTGTTAATATCCCAGCAAAATTATTCGAACTTGGTTATAAAATAACGGATTCTGGAATAGATTATTTTAGAACGATACCTACACCTAACCAAAGATGATAGAACAACCCTAGATGGTGAAATCTCTATGGTTGATTTGGAAGCCCAGGGAAATTTACTAGATAGCCATGGTGGAAATGGGCAATTTGCCTGGAAACAAAAACTATTGAAGAATCTATTTAACCATGCGTTTTTTGCTTTTATATGTTTTCAATTATCTATATTTTATTTTAAAATTTAAACAACAGAATCAAAATAAAGAATGATTTTCAAGTGCTTTTTCGTCGCATCCGAGTGGAAAATGGTCGTACGGAAACAGCTGTGCCCTCTGGTGAAAATGGTGAATACGCGAATGACATTTATTCACTTATGGCATTTATCGTGACCATAGATTAACAAAGATGATAGAAATACCGTAGATGATTCATTCGTTTATTCACTAGTTTCACCAGACGGCGCACGCTATTTCCGTACGACCATTTTTCACTCGAATGCGACGAAAAATCACTCAAAAATCATTTTTATTTAGATTCTGTTGTTTGAATTTGAAAATCAAGTACAGATAATAGAAAAGCATAACGCTTTAGATATTTTTTGATAATACGAAAGGCAAAAAAGCATGGTTTAATAATTTTTTCAAAGGTTTTAGTTTCCAGGGAAATTTGGTCATTGCTACCATTGCTGCTCCATTTAGAAAATTTCCCTTAACATTAAAATTCACCACTAATAATTCACCATCTATGGTATTTCTATCATCTTTGTACATTAATAAAAAACCATAGATGGTGAAAGATAAGAGATGGATTTGAAAGTAAAGGGAAATTTTCTAGATGGCCCCGAAGTAGTAGACATACGCAAATTTCCCTGGAAATATAAACTATTGTAAAAACTATATAATCATGCTTTTTTGTCTTTTGTATTGTCAACAAATATAAAAAGCGGTATGCTTTTCTATTATTTATATTCTATTTTCAAATTTAAACAACAGAATCGAAATAAAGATTATGTTTGAGGACTTTTTCATCGCATCCGAGTGAAAAATGGTCGCAAGGAAACAGCATGTGTCCCCTGGTGAAAATGGTGATTAAACAAATGAATCATCTATTTATCTATGCCGTGACATAACATATTCTACAACTGGGTTCGCAAAATACACATAGATAAATAAAAACCATCGATGATTCATTTGCTTAATCACCATTTTCACCAGAGGGCACATGCTGTTTCCGTGCGACCATTTTTCACTCGGATGCGACGAAAAAACACTGAGACATAATTTTTATTTCGATTCTGTTGTTTAAATTGGAAAATAGAATATAAATAATAGAAAATCATAACGCTTTTGATATTTGTTGACAATACTAAAGGCAAAAAAGCGTGGTACTATAGATTTTTCAAAAGTGTTTGTTTCCATATCCACCACTCCGGCGCCATCTAGAAAATTTCCCTTTACTTTAAAATCCACCACTTATCTTACACCAGCTATTTTTTTTGGCGTAGAATACGTCTTACCTTACGGTATAGGCAGTCATGTCAGATTGTTATTGTTGTAATCTTTATTTCATTGATTATGAGGAAACGGCGAGATAACTTTTTTTAAAATTTTTTTTGTAGGTAAATGAAGATGTTATCTTTCGTTTGATATACATTTCATATTGGTTGATATCTTTCTAATATTTAAAATTCTCAAATGAAAATTGTTTAAACACATACACTCAAACATATATGTGGTGTTTGGTTAAGTGTTTGAGTTTGTAGCGTGAACACAAACTATGCTGCTGTTTCAGTGTGGACACAAACCTTCGGCTGTTGTTTTGATTAATGAAATATTGAAATTTCGTATATTAACTTATGTATTTAAGTGAAACAAAATGTTAAATGTGCCTGCTGTATTTTTTATTATTTATTTATGGAGTACAACGAGCATGGAATAATACATACATAGATAAAGTTATTCTCTCATCTGACGTTTCATTTCACACTCTTCATCGTAGGTTTGTGAAAATGAGAGCAATTAAATTTAAAATTATCTTACACCACATATTTTGTAAGTTCACTTAACTTTTTCCTGTCCTTTTGGTATAGAACTGAAAAATTTAAATACATTTTGCACTTTTTTGTTGTCTTTTATCGTTGGTATACATTTGTATTGTATTTAACACAATTAGTTTGCCACAAAAACAGGAAATTCGGTTGTTGTTCCTTTGTTGATCGTTGTATACTTTTGTCACTATCTGGTATTATTGAACTCATATTTTACACCATCCAATGTTTACTTTCCATCGCACCTATGACGTTTAATTTATTGAGAGAATAAAAGTTTCTATGTATGTATTATTCTATGACAACAAGTTTCCGTAAAAGTTCCCTTTACAGTGAAAGAAAAACGCTTTGCCGCTAGGATGAAACATGTTCGTTACGGTGTTTTGAATCTCTGCAAAGAACAGTTTAGTACATCCGACATGTTATCGGCTTTGTTTTCGCTTGAATTTTGCCTTACCTTAAGTCGCCAATTCCAGTGTAAAACTAAACAAGATAGACGTTGGCAGATGGAAAATACTGAACAGAAGCCATTTAGGGTATGAGAGTTACCAACACTTTGCACGAACAGTGTTGAACAGTACATTGCTCAAATTAACCGTACATTGAAAATACCAATTGTACACTAAAAGTACATTTAAGGTATACAAGTTTGGTGTATGGAACGTTTGTACAAAGTACACAAAGTTTACTCAGAGAATACACTGAATGAGCAGTACACTGAAGTACACTATGGGTACCACCAAAATTGTAACGGTACACTTTATGTCGTGTTTTTTAAAATACGAAAACTACTTTAAGAGCAGAGAACACTGAAAGAGTAGTGTATTATAGTATTCCAAAGGCGAGTACACTCAAAATTTACGCGTTCGGTCACGTACAGACAAATTCAATTACTTTTAGTGTTTATATTACACAGACATGGTTTGTGATGCTGGTGTTGGCACGAGCTTGAGACTTGTGGCTGTTATAAATAATATACAGTGTACTTGGCGCAAACGCGCAAAAGTATGCAACGTCACCTAATAATAAAAGTGATAAATAGTATTAGTGTAAATAAAGGTAACTATTGCCATTGTTGAAATTTATGAGGAACCTGGGTTTATGAACGATAAATACAACAACGCTAAAAAGCTCAATTAATAAATTCGTAACAATGTGTTAACATAACTCTTCTGTTTTTTTAAAAGAGTTCTGTAATACGAAGTGTTTTGTGTTTTTGCTAGTTAGATTCCGATTCTATTTTCACGCACTTAATTATATTGGCTTCATATAAAGGCATTATTTACACTGATATTATTTCACAATTGAAGCAATTGGGCTTGGTTGGTTGGTTGGTTGGTTGGTTGAAAAGGCTGCAAGACAGCACGTTGTCTAGCACACTTAGGCTAAAGAAGCCCATTGTGATACCTATTGACTAGCCGTCCAGCCAATTTACCCTTTCAATAAATTTACCTATAAGACCTACAGGAATATCCTGTAGGGCTACGGTGCTAACTAGATGTGTTCCGAAACCAATTGGGCTTACTGGGAATGCAATTTTCATATACTACGCTAGTTTTAGTTTAAATTAAATTAGTCCTCTTTTTACAACCATGCAGAAACATATGGACACGAAGCTTAACAGAACTAAATAACAAAACCAATTATCCATATGAAAATTAGACATTTTATTTTTTCAATGAAACGGAAAAGGGAGCAGGTGTTATAAATTAGAGAAAAGAATGAATTGATGTCAACGTTCATAGTGCATTTTTTCACTATGATTCATATTCATTGAAACAATGAAACATATTCATTGAAACAACGAAACATATGTGTGTCACAGTGACGAAACTTTTTTCGTGAACTAAAAACAACTACTTAAAACAGAAGTTTTTTCACAATGTATGACCATGAATCCTGCTAAACCGCTTAGCTATTTCAGATCTAAACACTTGTCCTCACTAGCGCTTGTTTAGAATAAATCAGAAAATCTCATAAATTAATGAAATCGTTTTTGTTAATTTTGTCAATCTGTACGTCACGTCACTTTCGGTAAAAACTTATTTGTTGAGATGACGAACAAATAAATTTACTCGTGGCTCCAAACTATTCCCTTCAGTGTAGGAAGGGATTCATCAGGTTTAAATTTTGAACAAAAACCATTGATACACTCTCGACATTCTGGCCTAAAACGTGCGTTATGCAACCTTCGGGAAAAATTAGCCCACATTTTGCCGGGAGGCAAACCACAAAACAATCGTTTAAATAATGCCTCCTTACTGACTTAAAATGTCGATTAAAAAAAGGACTTTATTGTATCCTTGTTAATAGTGAATTTAATTCAATTTTAATCTTTATATAAAACAATTAATTATTCCTAATCGTTAAATTTCCCCACTACGTTAATTAATTACCCTACACACCAATACAGTTTTAAAGCCGATTTGTTAACTACCAAGTGGGTGTAACACAAAGGAATACATTTTATACATATGTATGTGTTAATGATTTCAAGGATAATTTGAAGATTTTAATAAGATTGCGATAATGATGATGATGAGATGGGGAAGGAAAATGAGGCTGAAATTGAGAGTGTATTCTCAAAGGATAATGATGACGCAGTTGTGGTTTAAGTAGCTATAATAGGATAATGGTATCGGGATGTTGTGGCTGTTATTGTTGGAATGTGACAAACCCTTAATGTACAGGATGACATATGATAATGATGGGAAGACACAGGATGCATGGGATTATAATAAGCATGGATACAATTTAAATACAATTCGTATATAAGTATTGTGGCCGAATTGTTTTCGTCAAAATAGCTTCACTGTTTCTTTCCAACCATGTCACAAGTACAACCATTTAAGCTTTATATCAGGCTACAGGATATACATACGTCATCGGTTAATAACAAATACATAAATTATTTTGACATATAAATGACAATCTGGTAAATATGGGAAACCAGCCCATGTGATGTGATTTTAATGGTAGATGTAAGTGTATGGAACTCCATAAGGACTAAACGAAATTGGGCTTTCTAATGATGATTAATCGTTATTCATTGTAGATATATAGTTAATACTTTTATGCCACGTGTCCATTAGGCGTTCGAAAGTTCAATTTAAAAGCTCGCAACAATTTTCATATCAGAAGCCTTTACATTATGACCATGAGGCATTTAAAGTCCTTTTAATTGGAGAATGACATTTAAATGTTCTCCGCGAAATATCAGTTTATATGAAAATTTTCTGTGAGCTTTTAAACTACCGATTTAACTGACGAGTGTGAAACTTGTTGCGCTTAGTGTATATAAGTTATAGTCCTAAATACAAAATTTTTGGTAAAGTAAAAATCATTTTCAAAATGGATTATAAGTTTATTTTTCTAGCCTATGAAATAAAACACTAAATTCCCTTAATTGACCTGTAGTCTTAAATTCAATGACACTTTTTTTTCTAATCCATGATTTTAGGCCAGATTGCCCGACATAAACAGTTTCTAGCCGGTAATACTTTAATACTGTTTCGAAAAATACTTTACATCTAAGGCTTAATTATTGACATGTATATCACAATAACATTATAAATCGACGATGTTTGTGGTGCGTATTGCCACTTGATTAACTTCGCCTAAAAGTATGCCGTTTCTACCACATTCCAGCTCACCACGTATGTTTGGTGAATTCGCTTCACTATCATCTAATTCGCTTAAGAGCTCCCTAGAAGAATCTAGAAAGATGGCGCTATTTTCGTGATGGTTCGCATATCTGCTGATATCTCAGATTGGAAGCAGCTGATGTGTGTGGTGAAATTGGGATTAGTCTCAGTTTAGACGGTTACCAAGTAGAGTGGTCGGTAATAGTGTTATTAAGAAAGATTTATTGTAAAGTGTTAAGAGTAAAATAAAGAAACCTGCTGTACTTAACGATATTTTAAAAGAGTCGTGTTTTATTAATGGGAACTAAAACAGCGCTAACATGAGCAATTCGTAACAATATATCATATCTCTGTCTAGTAAAAATTTTGTCGTTTTAAAGTGATGGCTGAACTGCAAGTACATCTCTGCGAGTGATTTCCAGTTTAACGTTACTAATTTTGGTTTACCAATCTGTTTTCTTCAATTGCCCCAACAATTTCATTTACGAAGATTAAGAGCTGAAGATTCCTAGATCCAAAAATTAAAGTGTTCGAGCGTTTGGTCGTATTTTTAATTAATTTTATTCTTCGATATTTCGCTGCCTTTTGGGTAGCATCGTCAGGAAGATAAACATAATTATTAATCAAAAACGAATAAGAATTGATAAGCAAAATTTTTCTTATCATTTTAAAAGCAACAATAACAAAAAATAAAAAATTAAACAATGGAAGAAATTTTATTGTCATATCAAAAATATTTTAAGTTACAGCCAGAAAAATTGTTGTGTAGATATAGTTTCTCTAATTTACAACCAGAAACCAAATGCTCGAACATTTTAATTTTTGAATATAATACGAAAGGTCGGCTAAATCATTACTTATTCGATTCCTAGATCCTTTAATTGAATATCAGTTTTTATCTGACAATCGGATAAATCCAATCGGAGTTACAGTCCCGGCCTTTAGCGCCGGATTTTGATTGTAGTAATAATACTGTGATTTCTATAGTCAAACTGTACCCTATTTTGGGCAATATGTATCGAATTGGTTAATTTTGTTTTTGATCTATAATGGTGGTTTAATAGAATTTTTTTTCCAAATATATTGTTACGAATCCTTTTTGCAACGCAGTGTTATTTTCGTTTAATAAAACAAGGTTCGGTTTAAATTCCAATAAGTACAACAGTTTGAGTTATTTTTATCTTACTTCTACAGTACAACAGTTCACTTTATTTACACATCTTATCATTCACAATTGTCTGTGTTCAACCTTTTTACTATTACTTCGCGTTGCCTACTTTTGAGCGTTTAATCACAGACTAACTCCAAGTGGCAAACACTTTAGCTATTTATACTACTCAAAATCTTCAAATGGTTATCTCTAGCAAATTCAAGACCCTTCTATCCCTTATATTCTATTGTTGTTAATGAATCCACCATGGAGCAATGCTGCCAACATTATCGCCCTCTGGAAGCGGGTAGTCCTTTGCAGAATAGTGGAGACATATCTTAAGCGAATTCATGATACTGGTATGTTGTTGCAAGTCATACTTTCAGGCATAATATTCATCGCTCTGTTATTTACATTCATTAATTTCACTTTCATGTTAATTTAGACATTAAACATAAGCAGTGTTGCCAGATAAAGTCGGAGGTGCAGAAATCGTCAAATCGTCAAAATTATTTTTCGAAATCGTCAAAAAATCGTCAACATTAAAAACTGCAATTGCTGTACCAAATTTCAATATTTTTGTGGGGGAAAACAGTAAAACAAAGCAATTAAATCAATATGTTATAGTAATATTTTTAAAATTCATATATCTTTATTTAAACTCTATTCCGAAATCTCTTCAACTATTGGTCAAACGACGAACAGAGTTGACAAATATGTGTACGAACACAATCGGAGCGATAACGTAGGCGGTGCAAATTTTTACACGAATTCTTATGGAAGAAAAACAAATGCTGGCATTGGACGACGCTTCTGGCGTAAACGACAAAAATTAGATTTCTTTTTATTTCCATGGCGTCAAGACGCAGAATGTTGGCGGCTTAATACAAAAATGGGTATGTGTTGGAAAACGTTTTTCTATTTTTCTGACAATTAAAATTAAATTATTTAAAATTTCTGAAAGAAATGTGAACAGGAATTGTAAATTTATATTTTATAGGGTAAAAAAGAAGAGTCGATGCAGTTCTTGTCCTTCATGAATAATTTTCATTAACCCCTAATTGGCTGACCACCGATTCAATTGTGTGAATTTGATTAAACGTCACACAGATAATATTTAGGGTATTTACATACATATGTATATTATTGACACGGTATGTTTTATACATTAATATCGTAAGTTTTTAATAGTTCTATACTTCCTCAGTCCGCCTACAAAAATGAAATCTAGATAATTCTATTATTTCAGAAATAGTTCCATTTGTGGGGAATTTTTCTACCCAATATCCCTTGATGGGTTAAAGTTAATGTTTAAATATATATAGCTGTCGCTCTTGCGTTACCAACAATTTCAATTTTGGAATAGACTAAAAATCGTCATTCCAGAAGCTGAAATCGTCAAATCGTCATTTTATGTTTTTGTGACTAAAAATCGTCAAAATGACGATAAATCGTCACTTCTGGCAACACTGAACATAAGTAAAACTTTTTTTGACGGTGTAGAACTTGCGCTGCTTGGGTTTCTCGATACACATTCTTTGATGAAGATGGTCTGCCCGTTCCAGGCTACAAGTTGAAGGAAGATCAACAAACAGACAATCCAAAAAGTCACTTGAAACGCAACCCCCCAAGCAAATTTTATTGTAAATAATGTAAAAAATTATTGTTTTGAAAAACAAATTTTTTTCCCGTCCTCTTGAATAACTCATTTTGAGAATTGAATACGTTCTAAAGAATTCTTGGGCCTATACGTGGGTAAAATTAAAAAAGAAATCTAAGAGAAGTTCGAGATATATTTACATAAAAGGGATATCATATGCTGTCTGTTGTCCTTGCTCCAAGAAGACATGCCCATTTTTGAATTTTTCTTTAAAGTAAAGGTTCTAGCCTTTCGTGTGGCATTTAATTAATGTCAATACGTAATTGTTTTCAAAAATATTCGTACGAATTTTTTAATTGTTCATTTCAGTGCTGTTTTATTTTTCAATCATAAAACAGGAATATCTTTAAATATTATAAGTACAACAGTGTTCATTATTTTATTTTTACACTACGAACTGAAAACTTTGCAATAAATCTTTATTTAATGCCACTTTTGCGGACGAATCGTACCTTTACCCGTTTGATTTGAGATTGTTCCCAGTTTTGCTACCAATCGGGTAAATGCTTATATACCCTTCAGCTGTTACCAGAACTCTCCCTAATCCCCTCGTGGGATGTAACGCTAATCCACTTATATATTTTATTTTTACCAGAACCATCTTGTGGTAACGCTGTATATTCTCGCTTGTTCTCGAGAGTTCGATATCTACTTATTGTTTAGTGGTGAGTTGAGACTATTCTTGCGATATCATTAACCATTCGTTGTGAGTTGGTATGATATAGCTTTTTCTCTTGTAGCCACGGCATAATTTTAGGAGCCATTAATAATAATTTGCATACATACCAATATTATTTGGACATATGTACATGTAAAGCATTTATAGTAAGACTATATTAATTTAAACACTACGTGCTTTACTAAAAATTAAGCAAAAAAATGCTACTTTATCACTCGATAAAACACGAACCCTTGCGAACTTTGACATATCGCACTCTAACTTCAAAAAAGCCAAAACTCAAAATTTTCAAATTTGCAGTAGAGGCAAAGAACTGGTTCTCCTAAGTTAACAAATTTAGAAAAATTCTCAATAATGATCATATTCATAAGGGGATTTTTGACGAAACGGAGGAGATAATGACAACAGATTTTTACGGCGGATACTCGTAGAAATGGCTATTGGTTATCGGTTTTAGCAAAAAAGTAAAATATCAATGTTTTGAGATATGACTGTTGAAGTTAGGGCGAGATATGTAGTAGTGAGATTATCCCGCATTTCGATGTCCCGTCCCCGCCTTGGATTTCAATCCCACTTTATACCGAGAAGTCTGTTTTATGACGTTTTGATTTTTAGAAATATTAAAGTATAATTCAGCTTGGAAGTCATATTTTTTAACATACAATTTGCAACAGTCACAAGCACCATTTGAATTCACAAAGTCACGATCGTTTCGAAATTTGTGAACTTCCTCCTCTACGGCTTAATTGTAGGCTACTGACACCTCTTCCCTAACCGAAATAACCTGATAGGATTGTTGTTGTCGATTTTTTCTTATTACGTCACGTGTAATGTTGTATTCCAAGGCAGCAATCGTTATTGGTTTGTCTCTATATACGAGAGACTTCACGTACCCCCACAAAAAATTGTCTCGTGGGGTCAGATCGCACCAACGCAGCGGCCAATTGACAGCGCCACAACGTGAGTTATATTGCTCACCAAACTCACCCCTTAAATTGGTTCATGGTAGCGCATGCAGGGTGGCAAGTAGCATCGTCATGTCGAAGCCATATATCAACCAAGTCCAATTCTTCAATTTTGGGCGGAAAAAACTCCGAGATCACCTAACGGTACGTCGCTCCATTGACGATAAGTTTGCTGAGATCATCGTCTTTGAAGACGTACGGTCCAGTGCTGTGAACCTATCCTTGAACCGCACCAAACAGTGAATTTTTTAGGGTGCATTGACAGCTCTGGGACAACCTCTGACTGCTGTTCGGCTAATTTCGGTAATTCTGTTTATTGACTTAACTACGAATGTGCCTCGCCGCTAAAGACAATTTATCGATAAAAAAAATATGATCTGCTTGCAGCGTCTCTAAGGCGGATTCACCTAAAATACAACGTCCTGGTTTCAGCTCCTGCAACAGCTCTATTGTGTATGGCTGTAGACCGAGGTTCTTACGTAAAATCTTTCAGGTGGTCGAATAATGCACCAGAAATTTCAGTGGTCGGCGACGGATGTACATGTCACTATCTTCATTAACACTGGCGAGTACAGCAGTTCTATTCTCCGTGGTGCGCACCCTACGGCTACGGGTTGGTGGATTGATGACCAATAGAATGAAATTGTTGCGAAATTTGGCCATAAGGGCTTGAATAGCTTGCACGGTGGGTCGATTATGACGATCATAAAATGCACATAACTGGCGAAACACTTTTTTCACAGAGCACGAGTTTTGATAATAAAACTCATTGATTTGCAAGCGTTGTTCATTTGTAAGTCTCGTCATGATGAAATGGCAAGGCAAACTAAACATTTTTGACTTTGACATATGTCACGAATCATGCGTGAACCAGCAAAAACTTAACACTGAATACTGAAATATCAACAAATCAGCCTATATTAGTATAACTCATCCGCCACATGTTATTAATGTAACGTATACGCTTCAGAGTAGTTAAATGCTTGAGCATTTAATGAACCAGTTGTCATCGAGTAAAAGCAACAGTGTTTGTTTCACTGAAAATGTTGTTAAGTTACTGGAATGTTTTGAGTTTTCATAAACCTTACTAGATCTACGAAGATAATAATGACAAAGACATCTTACCATCTCTTTCTCACTATCCCTTATGTGGGAAAAGGAGAGTGCAAGATATGTCCTCAAACGTGGTAGGATTTGACTATACGAAATTGCAAACGTTCACAAGGATTAAGACTCCTTGAGAATAAGGAAACAATAAAGTTCGTCTTACAACAATGAAACACTGACAGTAGCAGTGAGTGGAGTAAGTGATTACAAAAATTAACAATTTCTTTCGCAGAAAAAGGTTGAGACACACTGATGAATGAACTCCTGCTGGCGTTCACTGAATCATTTCGTTACTCGTCCATTACACCACTTATATGTTAACCTCATTTCACCGAAATACTAAGCCGTTTACTCCAAACGGGTTAAGGTTGTAAGGACCCACAACAAAACGCGGGCAAACAAATGAAGATGGATGTGAAATCTTGTGTATAAATGATAAATATTTTTTAATTAAAGAATTCTCTATTTGAATTTCTGTTTTTATTTTCTTATTCTGATTATTTATTCCCTTTCATATTATCATTTTAATTTAGTCCAACAGTCGAAAGTGTGGTGGGTGCATTGGAGTATTTACACGCAAAAGATTTAATTAAAGAGCAGAAAATAATGGCAAGTTAAGAGAGAAGGAGCAGGTGTGACCAAGAGTTATTTTATTTAAGGAATTCTAGCCAAAGAAAACGAAAACATTTCCTTGGCAATCCCTTTGTGTGGGCAATTAGCGGAAAGCTGATTCAATTACTCGTTATAAATCTTTTCAAAACAAACAATTTGATCTAGGAGAACTTTACACGTTTTGTATTAATTTGCGTTGTATATTATTAATCCTTTTTATTTTGGCGGACCCTTGTAATATGGGCGAAGATTAATGTTTATTTAATTTAATGAAACTCATATAATTATATATTATTCCTTGGAATCCTTTCAAATGTCAATGTTCTTGAATGTGAAGTAGAAAAAGATCAAACATGGGATCTTAATGGAAAAATATTCCAATGTTTATATATGTTTATTGCGTAGGACATGCCTTTCGTCATATTTCAGAAATTCTACATAAAATTAAAGACGCATTACAGTGGAGGTTTACACAATCAGTCAACTGTGCAGAGTCTCTCAGATTTTGAAGCTTTGAAACTGTCTTGAGTTCATAACGGTAGGAAGTTGAGAACTCGACACTATTGAGCAAAAAGCTGTCTGACCTACTACATGCGGAACAAGTTTTTTTGACACTCTGACGAGTTTTCAATTGGTTTTTTCAGAGTCGACCCAGATGAGAACTTAGATAGTGTAGATTTACAAGGTGGTCCATGTGAAATTTTGGGTGGTTTTAAACCCACCCGAAAATATTTTTTTACTTGTAATGCAAAAAATTTTTGTATTTATTTTTGGTAAAGCGGTTAACCAGACCCCTCCCCCCCCCACAAAGTAAATTCCTGCGCACGCCACTGGCCATACCTGATGTCAAACATGACGTTTGGATCGGAAGGGGAAGTAAAAAGAACGACGATTTTATTATTGTAACTTAACTCTCGCAAAGACCGCCCGCGTTGCCAATAAAACCCTGGGATAAGTTTGAATTTTTAACCAAAGTGTATCTATTTCCACCCATTTTGATCCCCGTTAAACACAGGAAGATTTATATAATACTTCCCCCTTAGTCCGACCGAAGTTTTATGTTTTATTTCCTTCCATTTCTCACGGGCATCGGCTTCGAGTACCCGACACATCCCCCAATCATTGGTCGGAAGTTGCTTAAACTCCAATAAGTCCAAGTAGTGAAGCGCTGTGACCATCCGTTGGAGGTTCGCTTCGATGAATGGGCTGAAGATCCATTTTTTTTTCAAACCAACACTCAGGAGATGCCTCCTATAAATGCAGTGCATTGTGTTATAAATAAATAAATGGTTTCCCATTACAACCCATGAAGGAATTGGGGAGAGCTTCTCACAACCAGTGAGCTGTGCGCTTTATAGTTTTATACTCACTCATTGGGACCTACAGTTTTACACCGGTTCCGAACGGTATTTTGAGAGGCTTTTTCATGGCTAAATACTCGATAGTGTCGCCGTCACCATGCGAGGTGATCGTCGTCGAAAGAAATTTTAAGGTGGTCGGAGCAGGGAACGAACCCAGGACCTCCTGTACATGAGGCGCGCACACTACCATTGCACCAGCGACGGTGTTGGCGAAGGAAAATTGAGGTGGAAAGAGGGAGTAGAGTCTGTTGACATTTGCCTGGAATCGTTGTATGTCACAATTGTTGGGAAATACACTAGCCGGAAGAACGAATTTTCTCTATAGTGTCTTGTGCGGCCAACCAGCCACCCGATAAAAAACGGAGTTCCTGGAAAGCCGCGTACTTTGGCTAGATATCCTCACGTCCGGCATAAGTTGACGGATGTCCGAGGAACACATGCCGTTGAAGTATCGATAGAACAGCGACACGCAACCCACATTTTGACGAAGTTTAAGGGGGCAATACTGACCCTACTGTCCCCTATCAGCACCGTCGATCTCCTCTGGACACGGTCGAGAAGCTCCAAAGATGTCCTAGGAGCACCTGCCCATATTTGGGAGTTATATTCCATCTTTGGCCTGCTGTAGGTGGTGTAGATTTGAAGAGGATCAGATGGAGTGAAGTATTTCTGGCACCGCTTCAAAAAGTCTGGACACTTGAATGTATCTTTCGACACTTCAAATACATGTTTTGCCCAACGGACATGACATTGTATTTTCATGCCCAGAACATCAAGAGCGTCTAATTCATCTATATCCACACCGTCCATAGACAATGACGACACACCTGAGTCCGCAATCCGTTTATGCGACAACAAACAACACTGGGTCTTACCCGCATTCAAATCTAATCCATTCATTCGACCCCATTCAGCAATTGACACCCGATCTCGGTCAAGTGTTTCATTCATCGTCCTGCTGTTGTGTTCAATCTCTTGAAGACTTGGCCTACAGTCGAATAAATGAGAATAACGGAGATTACTGTCATCCGCAAAAAAGAAGATTGGGTGCACAGTCTGACCCAAGAGATCGTCAATGAAAATTAGAAAAAGAGAAGGAGAAAGAACAGAACCCTGTGGTACAACTGCAGTCAATTTATGCTCGTCGGATAAAACCCCATCTACAACAACTCGTATAGTTGGATCTCTGAGAAAAGTCGATGTAAATCGAGTGAAGGTATCACCGACACCAAAAGCAGCGAGCTTTGACTAGAGTGCATCGTGCCATAATACTCTGTCAAAGGCCTCGGAAATATCAAAAGCCACTATCTTACTCTCACTAAGCCGGTGGATGGATCGACTCCACTGTTCCGAAAGGAACGCCATCAGGTCTCCAGTAGAAGTCATTCTATGGACGCCATACTGGCGATCATTAAGAAGGTCGTTGGAATCAAGATATTCCACAAGATGGTGGTTAACCTTCGAGAGCGCAGAACAAATTGCAATTGGGCGGTAATGTGCATGGTTACTTGCATCACTTTTTTAGGGATTGGCGGTACATTAGCAATTTTCCGACGCGCCGGGAAGATTCCTTCACGGCATGCAAACACTGGGTTGAAAAGGTTGCCCAATGGACGTGCCAGCGTTGAAGAGCACCGACTCAGTATCAGTGCAGATATGCCATCCGGGGCCGGGGATTTATTTACGATGAGATTCGCAAGCATCTTTTTAACTCTTCGTGTTAGAAAAAATATGTTGGGCATGGAACAAGATACGTAATTGATCACGGGGTGTAGTTGATTGCTATCCGGCAAGGAAGAGTTCCTGGCAAACATTTCAGCCAGGAGATTAGCTTTATGAACCGGTTCAGTGAATATTAAGTCATCTTTAACAAGAGTTGGGATAGAGGAGAACTATCCTTTACTCTTCTTGCAAATGGCCAAAAGCTCTTACTTCCTCTAGGGAAAGAAAGGACTTTAACACGAATACGTTGTTCGTGATGAAACTTTTCGCGTCGAAGTACTTTGGCACACTTGGTTCTTGCCTGTTTGGGTATCAGTTCAGTATTAACGTTTTTATTAGAACGCCAGTCTCTGAACGCGTCCTGTTTGGATCTGACAGCATTCTTGCATGTCCGGTTACACCAATTTTTTTCCGCTGGTTTAACTGCTGGGTTTTGGACGGAATGAATGAATTCATAACAATTAAAATTATCTTCTCGATGATTTCAGCAGCAGCATCTATGTCATTGTCCAGAAAACAAAGCTTGACTGAAGATGATAATTTTTTTTATCGAAAAATCATACTTTCTGATGAAGCACATTTTCACCTCGGGAGCTACTTTAACAAACCACATTGTCACATATGACTTGGAAAATCTCCACGTCGTCGAGGAGAAGCTAATGCATCCACAACGAGTGACTGTTTGGTGAGGTTTTTGGCATGGCGGACATTCTTCGAAAATGAGCAAGGAGCCGACGTTACCGTCCTATGGCGAGCGTTATCATGCCATGCTAAGCGATTCTTTGTTCCCAAGAGTCGAAGAGGATGACATAAGCGACGTATGGTTTCAGCCAATGAGACAATCAATATTTTACGCACTGTGTTCGAAAACCGCATAGTCAGCCGAAACTCTGAAGCCCATTGGCAGCCTCGTAGCTGCGATTTGACCCCTTTAGACTGTTATCCGTGGGGCGCGGTGGAAGATGAGTGTTACTCAAATAATCTCGAGGTCATTGAGGTCTTAAAACACGAAATCGACGCTCAAACTATAGAAAATATACTGAAAATTTGGGTAGATGGAATGGGTTACTGTAATCAAGTCATGGAAGCCATTTGAACATTGCTGTGTTTCATTCACAAAAGTCAATGATGGGTCTTACCAATGATACTCGTATCATAATTCTGAAAAAATTCTATTTTTACTTTTTTTCAAACGAAATTAAATTCAAACTTTTACATGGTCCATGGCCCATCTTTGTTAAAACCGTGAATTAAAAATTGTATATTCTGAACTTTTAAATTTTAGTTTACAGTTTCGAAGCAAACATTTATTTAAAAACAAATTAATTGTGGGATTTACCACTAAAATACAATTTTGTTGTGACAACCAACTTGTGAATGAATTCGGTTGTGGTAAACGAATTAATCAAAAATTCAACGTGAGTAATGTAAAAAAGACGTCCACTGGCCTGGAACGCTAAGGCGCTAATTAGTAGAGTTACAAACTTCGAAACGATCGTCATGAGTTCAAATACTGGTTCCGACTGTGTTACAATTTTTCTAATTCCAAAAAAACCTGATCTGTATAGCTCAAAGGAAATCGAGAAATATTCGTCTAAAAAATTCGGTTGCTGTAACAGAATTCTCGAGATGTTCGATTGGGGTAAAAGAATTTCTGAAAAATTCTGTAGCTACAGCCGAGCAGTATTGAAATCAATTTTCGCAACAGAGATATTGAAAATATTCATTGCCTTAATCTAAATAGAGCTTTCCAGCTCTTATTTGGGCTGGTGCCCTAGGTCCATCATGGAACCTCTGTACCAAGTACAGAAAAGAGCAATAAAGCTAATAGGTGACAGCAGGTTAGCCTAATTTGTGGTCTCCTTGGGACATCGTCGAAATGTGAGCTGTATGTCGTTGGTCTATCGATATTTCCATGGGAAGTGTTTCTCTGAGATACTACATAAAGTCATACCGAAAGTTGTCCGGGAATTCACATCCATTTGTTGTTAGTTGGCCAATAGATGGAACTACGCACAACAGATGGAATTCGTTTTTCAGCTAAATAGTCCGTATGCTGTATAAGCTTCCGGCGAGTGTATCGCCTATTACCTAACATCATAGGCAATAGGTGATAGTTTAAGTCAAACATTAAGAAACACTATTTGCTCTTTCCTCCTACTCCTACTTCTATCCCTATTTCCTAAGTCCGAAATGCACTGCATTCATAGGGGGCATTCCCTGAGTGTTGGTAAAAATTAAACAAGAAAGACGGTGCCACATATCATACGTCACGAGAAACAATTCAATTACACTCTATCTTGCGAGAATTCTGGGACACCCTATTAAATAGCCAAATTTTTGCTAACTTCACAGTCCTAGCTTGTTAAATTTGTTGAACTTTAGACGATTCCGACTTCCGATTCACTGAAAATTGGTGTTATTTCAAATCAAATGTCTTGGATCTCTACGTCTCTGTAAGAAAAAGTGAAGCCACAGTCTATGAAAATGGAAACGGGTATCTGGAGTCATGGATTTTCAGCTGATTGCTCCATTTGATCGAATTGTCAAGCATGGATAATAAAAAGGAAAATAGAAACATTTCCGCTACTACAAAATTACTCGGAATCACGAATCAGGATTCTAATGTCTCTTAAGTAAAAGAGGTTCTTTTTTGAGACACACTGTACCTACACTGAAAGAAACTCTTTCCATCAAATCGATGATAAATGTGCATTAATTGTTCTTTATTGAATTGATGACCATTTTCATCAATTCATTGAAAAGGTTCTTCAATTTGTAGACAAGGCGTTTCTTCGCCTTTTTCAGCTTCATTGAATTGATGATTTTTTTACTTCAATCTTCATCATTGGAATTTAGAAGTAATGAGTAGGATCGATTCAAAACATAGACGGAGTATTGAAGAGACAAAGTAAAAAACGAGTAGAAAATTGAATAAATACAGAATAGAGAGGAAACGATATCCACGCTATGATCATTTTCTATGTGGATTTATATCTTGGTTGTTGTGGTTTTTTGTTAAACGAAAAATAGTCCAAAGATTTTGGTGAAAGATTAACAAACAATTTACATCAAAATGATGACAAATTTACATCAAATTAATGACAAACTTACATCAAATTGATGACAACCTTACATCTAATTGACGAAAAATGCACAGAAAATTGATGAAATATATACATCAACTGGATGTAACGTTGCTATTGAATCGACATAAACTATTGATGAAATATGGATGAAAGATTGATGAAATGTTCTTCATAAATTCAATGAAATGTGTTGTTGGTTGGAAAATGAGGAAATGTTTCATCAAGAGGATGAAAGAATTCATATACTTGATGAAGCTTCCTCTTTCAGTGTAGTATGTTAACGATATTATGATAAATATATATTTGATAAAGCTTCCTCTTTCAGTGTAGTATGTTCACGAAATTATGGTAAATATTTCAAGTGCTTGGGGAAGCCGTCGGTCGCCATCTAAGACTTCTAGTCGAATTTATAGTTATGGCTGATTTCCTTTTACTCCTATCCTTTTACTACCGTTATTGAGAAACACAACCAAAATTTCATTCATTCACAAGGGATCTTATGGACTCGATTTCTTTATCGCCGCGAAATCGCTTTGGTATAGAAGCACCCTAAGGAAGTTTTCTTACAAGATTGTCAAGTGATAGCAAATATATTTAGTCATTCATTTTACGTTTGTTTGTGAACTTGTTTTCTGTTTTTGCTAACGGAAATCGAATGAACAATATTGAATGTTGTTACATATTTTCAAACCCAAACCGTTTTTCAATTTTCACCACAAATAACCCTTGACCTTATATGGTTTTGTAGTAAAATTTCAACTAAAATTGATTGTAACAATTGATTGCAGAGACCACAGAATTTCCAGACAAAATCTCTTGACAGGTAAAAGGGCTGAACGAACGACACGCACGTTTGGTGCTGTGGACAGTTCGAATATTCATCCCAGGTGGAAGGCAAATTATATGGAATTATTTAAACGCTGCTGGCAAATAAATTTGTAAATTTAAACGTTTTATTTTAATATTGGTTAAGGTTTAGTTTGGTTTTGTAATAAATGACAGCATAAATTTCTCGTGAAACACATAAGGTGGGGTGATGGTAGGTTTGCGTGGTAGCCTTAATGAAATTGTCCTTTCTCATCCTTCCTAATAACCATGTTGGTGAGTAAAATATGTATGTGTGCTGAGACTTCCTTGCCGCCAAGGTGCAAACTGTGTGTGTGTTGGAATATCCTTCTTCTATATATTTAATTTTCGTTTAAATTTTCACAATTCTAATATGTTTATGGCATTTTTATTGTCTGTTTTAGCATTGTAAGCAAAATATCACCACTTACTACTGTCAGTTTTATAATTTCAAAAATAAAAATAATTTTATGCATCCTTTCATTGTTGTAAGACTAATTGTATTGTTTTCTTATTCTCAGGGAGTCTTAATCCTTGTGAAAGTTTACAATTTCGTGTAGTCAAATCGTACAACGCTCGAGGACATTTCCTGCAATCTCCTAGTCCCACTTAAGACATAGCAAGATATGGAGGGTAAGATGTCGTCGTAATTATTATTTGTGTAGGACTAGCTAGGGTGCATTGCCTAAGTTTGTTAGTTAATGTATTCATTCTTTTATTTCAGTTTAAGATTCTCGTTAGTTTGGAGTGTAGGCGCACAGTAATAGATTTTTAAATTCTGTGTTGCACAACATTCGGTAATTCCTTCATGAATTAATTTAAATTTTCAATAATTAGAGATTAATGAGATTACGTACGTCTCTGAGACGTATGACAAATAAGAATTTATTTATTTCTTTGATTTTTAAGGTAAATACTGTTAGTCGGTTTTGCAGTTTAAAATTTGAGGGCTTGTCTTTAGATAGCATTTTTTTATAGAGCACGACTTAATCTTATTAATTTGGAACGAATTTTATATTAAAACATTTTGGAACCTTTACTAATTAGACCACAAACTAGCATACGTCTTTAAGACTTATGGTTATCTTTTATGTATAAGAAAATAAGGTTATCTTTCTGGGGTTAATCATTTGAATTTGGCTCGGCCTTTAGAAAATCTGACTAGTCAGTTGAACATGAGAGAAATATTGAAACAATATTATTAATCTACCAGCGCCTTACTACCCATTGTGGAAAGCAGAAAACCAGTTGATGCTTGGAGTCTCGAGTCCTGAGCTTAACAAGCACGATATTGCTTCTAGTCATTAAAAAAACTAAATTCAACAAAAGCTTTAAATTGGTTGTATAAGAATTTAAGTCAAAGTTTGCATTTGGAAATCACTCTGAAATAGTATCACAAAAATTTTGGTCGTCACGAAATTTTATGTTTACAGTGGTCACATTCTAGACCTGTGCGTATGAATTATATTAATTCATATACACCATGACGTATAATTGGTATTATTGAAGATATTGCTTCGCTTATCAATTAATACAGGGTAGCGCGCGAATCATGATAGAAAAATAAAAAAATATATTAAGGTTTTTTCTGTGCTTATTATTTTTATTTTTGAGGTTACTATTTAGATTTATATAAATTAATGTTTCGGATACGGAAAAGAGGATTTGGATAGTGCAGCGGTACCATGGTTGCAGTCCGTCATTTCCGTCCAAAGGAAATTTAGGAGGGAGTTTGGGGGGACTCTCCCGAGGGGATGGATCATTATGAGGTGGGTAAACATGTTTGCCGAACCTGGAAGCATTGCATCGAGATCCAAAGGTTCGCGTTCCAGTCAAATCGCGACTGTAGCATCGTCAATTCTAGCGTTTCGACTCGAAACTTATCTGCGCAAATTTGAGTGAGCAGATGAACGGATAATTCATGATGACTTAAACTTGTTTCCGTACCAAGTCCAAATTACATGCAAGTTAAACCCTCTGGAGTTGCCTATTCGCCTGGAATTTTTTTTTCCAAAATTGATTGAAATGGTCGAAGAAGACAACAACTTGATAAATTGCTTGTGTATGTGTGATGAGACCCATTTTAAACAAAACGGCAATGAAAACAAGCCAAATTACTATAAGGTGGCGCAAAAGTAATCCTCCTATCAGAAAATGCTATAAATTTTGCGATTGGCCCCTAATGTCAGTTCTGTTTTGACATTTGTGTAGTAAACACATGCGAAATACACGTTAATAAACAATGTTACGCTACACTGCTCCAGAACGCGGAATATTGCTGACTATTTATTTGACCAATAATCGGTCGGTGACTTTGGCACAAAATTTCGTCGCAGATTTCCTGGCCGTCCAACGCCTACTGATGAAACACTGCGACGTTTAGCCGCTCGCCTCGAAGAGACTGGCACAACACGAGATGCTGCTAGGCATGGCAGACCCCGGAGTAGCCGTTCTGCAGAGAATATTGCTGCTGTAGCCGAGGATGTCATGGAAGCGCCGTCGATGTCATGGAAGCGCCGTGAGCGCTACAGAGCAATGATCAACGAGTTCTTTTTGCCGCAACTTGATGAATTGGGATTGGGAAACATGTGGTTCCAACAGGACGGTGCAACGGCACACACTGCACGTGCCACAACCGATATGCAGAAGGATGCATTTCCCGGGCGTCTAATCTCCCGTTTTGGCGATTTGCACTGGCCAGCAAGATCGCCTGATTTGACCGCTCCAGACTTCTTTTTGTGGGGCTTTTTGAAGTCGCGGGTTTATGTCAACAAGCCTCAGACTCTTGCAGCTCTTAAAGACAATATCCGTCAAGAATGTGAGGACGTATCGCCGGAAGTTTTGGCCAAAGTGATGGAAAATGCCATAAAAAGGGCTCAAATGACAATCAACTGTGGCGGCGGCCATTTACATGACATCATATTCTCGACTTGATGTAAAAAAAATTAAAGGACCAAATAAAAATAATCCACAAGAAGAATCAAAGTTTTTAATTTTTTTTAAATTACAGCCAAAAAACATCGGAAGTTTACTTTTGGGCCACCTTGTATATATGGAGTGAATCTGATCCATAAACAATCCGAGAGCCGGAACTGCACCCAGAACGAGTCACTGTGTGGTGCGGAGTTTCATCAAGGTGCATTGTGGGGTCATACTTCTTTGAAGAAATCGGTGTAACAGTAACTGGCAATGGGGATCGCTATTTATAGATGTTGAAGGAGTTTTTTACCCATAACGGCGCCGAACATGTAACCGATCCAACAGCATTTGGTTACAGCAAGATGGAGAAACTGCAACCACAGCCAGTGTGGTTATGACGGACCTCCAACGAAAATTCCCAAACAAATTAGTATCCAGAAACTCCATTTTCCGCTGGCCCCCAGGGTCACCTGACCTCACTGCACCAAATTTTTTTTATGGGGTCATGTCAAGCAAGAGGTGTACAAAACGAAACCAAGGAATTTGACTAAATTGAAACAGTCCCTTAAAACAGTAATTGAGTCGATCCCGATCGTCGCAATGAATAATTTTCTGATCAGGTGCGGCATATGCGTGGATGAGCATGGAGCTCAATTACGGTCTATCATCTTCAAAACCAATTAGTCATAAAAAATAAAATTGAATTTTCTATAGAATAAAAAATAAAATAAATGAAAGAGATTGATTAAAAAGCAGTTATTTGTATTTCTTATTATAGCACCATTGATGCGCCACTCTGTATTTTGTTCAGGAAAATCAAAGCCAATTCTCGTATCAAATTAAGAAATCAGACTGTATTATTGAAACCATATTGTAAACGTGCCAGCGCTTTACTGTCAAGTCTCCATTTAATTACAAGTCGTGCATTTAATTTGATGATTATGATGGTGCCATTCAAAAGCCTGTACGTATGATTTATATTAATTCATGTACATCATGGCATATAATTGAAAGAAATGCTTCGCTTATCCTTTTATATTTTGTTTATCAAACTCAAAGACAATTCGAGTATCAACATTTCGTAAAATTAAGAAGTCTACACCGGAAATATGTAACTTCTTAACGATACAAATCGGTAGGTAAATTGTCAAAATTCATAAAATTTCAGTACAAAATTTCTGAATTTTATCAATTTAACTACCGATTTTGATCGTTAAACAGTTACAGAATTCCGGCGCTGAGCGTATTATTTCCAGTGTCTTCCTGCCAGTTGAGGAAATCTAGGAATCATTTTACGCATAGTCAGTCGCGTACTGGGTTTAATAAAACAGCCACAATGCACTTTAAACTAATTAAGGAATATAGTTTGACAAGAGTTCATTTGTTTAATTACGATTCTGCGCCTCTTTTGTTGTTTCCCTTTATTAAAGTTAAGCATTAACAAAATTAACAACCTAAATTTAACAAAAGCTGTATTTTTTAAATATAGTTTTACACATATTGTTTTCAAATATTGCGCTTAAAAACTACTACCGTATTTTACACCATGCGACACGATTTTCCTCCTAAGAACGAGACTATATAGAGGTAAAACTATTAACCACGAGTAGTGAAACTTCGTACTCAGTTCTATCTACAGCTCCTTTAAAATTCAAAGGATATTAATTTTAAAATAATTTTAAAATAATAATTGCATTGCGATTAACACCAATATGCATATCAAATTAATTCGACGATCTTAATTATTTGCTACAAATTTGTATTTGAATTTTCAAGGAACAGAGATGTGAAATAAAGTAATTTTAAAAGTGTATCCTTGAATATCCTTAAAAGTTTTGCATCCACAAATCTAAAACAATCTATTGAGGAGCTGGAACCGTCACAACTTGTGCCACAAGTTAATAGATTAGCAAATTTATTTCAAATTCATAGGGGATGATTTTTTTATAGAATTTTTATACATTCAAGATTTATATAAAGGGTGTCTCAGTAGGAATGCACTTTTTAATTTTAAAATAAAAACACCTGTTTATTGAGATAGTTGTGATTTTTTCATTGGATTGCAAAGAAGACATGTTCCAATTAAGTATGGAATAAAATATCGGTCAAATGACCACCACGTCTCTGACGCCAGGCCATTGCTCTTTTCATGAAATTTTCCATGACTTTTACACAGAGATGTGGCTGTATGTCACCGCGGATGCGTTGGATCTCGAATTTGAGTTCAGGAATTGTTCCTGGTTTATTCGCATAAACCCGAGAGTTCACAAAACATCAAAGAAAGAAATCGCGCGGCGTAAAATCGCATGATCTTTGTGCCCAGTTGACATCAGAATTTCTTGAGATAATTTGTTCTGGAAATCGTTGCTGCAATAAGTCGATTGTTTCATGTGCGGTGGGGCAGGTATCGCTGTCTTGCATAAAACTACATGTCGTCCAGATCCATGCCGTCCAGTTGAGGTCACAAGAACTCCCTTATCATGTTTCTGTAACGAATGCCGTTCACAGTCACTGCAATTTCGGCCTCATCTTCAAAAAAGGAAGGCCCAATCACGCCGCCTAACCAAAATTCGCACCCGAAAGTTGCCCGTTGTCGGTGCATTTGTTTCTCATGGATTGCATGAGGATTTTCTGAGCCCCATAGGCGATAAGTTTGTGTATCCACGAAGCCATTCAGATGGAAATGCACTTCATCGGAGAAGATGACTTTTTTTGGAAAATCGGCATTGACTTGACTTTGCTCCATTACCCATTGAACGATCTGCCGGTGCTTTCCATGAACTGCTGGTTTGAGCTCCTGGGTAAGCTGAATTTTGTACACATGAAGGTGGAGGTTTGTTGTCAAAATTCGATGCGTAGTTTTTCGCGAAATTTGAAGTTGTTGAGAACTATGACGAATTGATGTTTTCGGGGTTTCTGCGACGCTTTCGTTTACAGTAGCAATGTTTTCAAGAGACCGACCGGTACGTTGACACACAGGAGTCTTACTGCCCATAACTGACCTAGTTTTGTCAAATGTTTTGACCACCTTTCCAATGGCTGACATATTAGGGGCACTTTCTCAATTGGAAATTCTTCGAAGTTTGCGAGCGTTCTCTGCAGAACTTTCCAAATTTTTCTAATAAATTTTGACAGTTATAATGCGTTGTTCTTTCGTAAAGCACTCCATTTTTTATACTCGGAATAAACACAGGTGGCAGCCGCCAAATTCCAGAGTTTCCACTTGTACAAAAAAAAATTGCACTAAATTTAAAAAATGCAATCTTACTGAGATTGTAGGTTGTAGATTTCGTATAATTCTTATTGCTAAACTATTAATGGTAAATGGTTGAAATTTTAGTACAAGATGCGGCGGTTCCAGCTCTTTAGCATAATATCTTTCTAAATTTTTCGATGAAAATCTTTCAAGGATTTTTGAATTGAATCCCAATTTTAGAAGAGCCTTATATACAATTAAACAAACTAAGTAATTTTTTTTTGAAAAGAAAAGTAAATAATTTTTTTTAGAAAAAAAAGTAAATAATTTTTTTTAGAAAAAAAAGTAATTAAATAAATATTTTTAGATACCAGTTATGATCATCCTTTTTTATTTGAAATGCATGTTGATGATATTCGCATTGTCAAGAAAGTTGGTTTCAAATTGATATCCTTGGAATTTTAAAAGTCCTGCAAAAGGGTCAAGCGATCACGAAATAAAAACTGAATACACAATTTTGCTACTGGTGGTCCATAGTTTCACTTCTATGTAAATTAGTTCATAGGAGGGGAATAAAGTTAATTTTTGTGGTTCGGTTCTATACGATGATTAATTATATCGTTCATTTCCGACAAAACTCAACGTTTATTTTTTTCAACTTAATAATACCTTGTCTAGTTCTAGAATACCTTGTCTAGTTCTAGATCAGATAAATTAATTCACGTATCAAAATTGTTTTTAAGTTGGGTCTGAGTATATTTGTAAACTTAATCGAAACTATGTTTTTAAGTTATGACAGTCTTGACGCAAATGACCGATATGATAATTAACATTGCGTATGAGTTATATTAATTAATATACATCGTGGCGTATAATTGTTATTAATGCAGAAATTGTATGTATGTACGTAGATATTTATAAAAAGAAACATTGCATTTTGATTATCAAATTAAAGACAATTGAAAATCTTCAATAGATATTTTGAAAAATACTTGATAGTTTAAAGTATAGTAGTTTTTTTTAGCAGAGATAAGCTACATTTAAATTCAAGTTTTACCATTTTGTCTACAATAACTTACTAGGTTTACTGAGTTATTTATAGTTACCCCTAAAAATCATTTGATGTTAACAGGTTTGCTGTGGAGTCAGACAAGCCAATTTCTACAGCTTAAATGCTTTTAAACTGACGTTTAACAATGTTTCATTTTCATTTGTTTATACTCGTATTTATTTATAACTTCTAGTCACCTTGTGTAGACTAACGAATTGCCTCTAGCACTTGCATAAACTCCTCACTGTGCATCATCGTGTACGTAGCTACTACTGCTACTTGTACCACTACTTGAGTTGCTACGGCCCCAACAGTTTTTCGTCCTTCTTCCACTTGTTTCTGTGTTGTCGTCTGTACATTTTTGTTCACATTATAATTCACATCTTCTTGCTTACGAAACGTATTAGCATTACAAATTGTTGGTTTAAAAAAAAAAAACAAACGTTTGGGTGTTTTTCTGCTACGACGGTCATGAATTCTTTAACATTTTGACCCTGGTGTTGGTCCCTCTGTTCTGTGAATTCAAATTCGAAATGTTTATTTTTTTTGTTGATATTAAGTATTTAATATTTAAAAGATTGTCTGTTGTTGATTGGCGCAAAAACAGATTTCGTTTTAGTGTAGCCGTTATAAATTTAAATTCGCAAAAACCTGGCGAAAAGTCCCAAATTGGGGATTTTTTAATTATTTATGCGGCATAACAAAAAATTGAAATTTAAAATGTGATTCTATTGCTGGCTCTCCTCAAGGGAAACTTATATTTTAGGGATTTAACAACTGTATAATTTGTGGATATGTTTTAAATGGGACAGAATAAGGACAGAGGCAAGAGAAGAGAATAACCTAAAAGGATCATTGCAACATCCGTACAGATAAAAGAAAAGAAGAATATTGTGGTCTCTAGGGTCCTTTATAACAAATATGGTTTGGCCTTTTCTATTGAATCAATTGTTGTATGTTATATTATACTGTCGGAGCTGGCCGGGGGGAATTCGCAAGACTCATTGTCTCGCATTTGGCGGTTTCCACTATTGTCAGTTTCTATATAAAAGTTATCCATTAGTTAGTTGAAAATCTTAGAGGTGCCACAAAATGTAACTGGCAGGTGTTCAATAAAAATCCGCATGTAATTTTATATGGGACTAAATATATATACAAAATACGGATATACAAAAATGACAAAACATATTTATTTAGTTGACACTAAAACACATTTTTAAACCCCTAAACATCGGACATTACACTATACAACATTACCTCTGGTTCATCCCAAGATGATTGGATAAGTATGGTAAGCATGTCCAGTTGTAGATAAGAAACATTTCCAATTCCAAACTAAGCCTTAGTTGTAGCATGTGGCGATATTTCAACTTTGAAGTGTTGAACATAATTAAACAGCTGATCTTTCACAAATATGTAAAACGTATTGCGACGGTTTAATTTTCGAAAGATGCAATCTTCGAGTATTTCCCCTAGTGTGTCTGCTTCCAAAGTTAAAGCCACTAAAGAAAATATGCTCACAGAACACTTTGTTTTTAAAAAGGTTGGAGCAAACGGAAATTCAGCTGCTGCCAACGAATTACGGCCACTACAGCTGAAATATGGTTGAAATAACTTCGATTCGTAATTGATTACATTGTGGCAACTAAATTTTTAATTATTTCTGTTTCTGTTGGCTGTCTGTATTATTTCTGTTGGCTGTAACCGAATTTAGAGGTTGGCACAACCACTTTAGATGTCATCACATCCAAATTGGAGGTTGTCACAACCGCATTATAGTTTGCCACAACCTATAAGAGGTTGCTTCAAACCGAATTTCTGTTGTAGGGAGTAAATTTAGTCGTGACAAGCTCAATTCGGTTGTGGTAACTGGAATTTGCTCGCAACTACAGAAGTTGCGGTTGCTATAACCTTTTTTCAAACATTTAGTTCTGTCATTGCACTCTAGTGCATTTATGTTGGCCATGAAGGTCCTATGAAATGTTCCAACCTCTTTTCAAGCTATTATTTCTGTGACTATGTAGGCAAATCTGGGCACTCAAATTACGGACAATTTTCTCAAGATTCAGTGGTGTTATTTTCGGGTTTCGTGTACAATGCTTGTCACGACTTTGCGACTTTCATTGCATTTTTCGTGTAATTAATAAATCGTTCAGTATTGCCAACCGAAACCTTATGATTTGTTTCTCTGTGCTCCAAAATTGAAGACAATTTATTTGAAACAACTTCCTTTCATACTATTGATTACATTGTGGCAACCAAATTTCCAATTACTTCTGTTGCATCAATTACATTTCTCATACTTTTGGTTTCAATAACCGTCTTTGACATCAGTGCGACAACCGTATTTATGAAAAACACGAGGTTGTTGTAACTGCATTTTTTGTGAATTCTGTAACAGCAACTCAAGTGTTAGTAAATTCAGTTGCAACAACTGCAATTATTTCCGATTCGGTTGCTACAATCGAACCCATATCCAATTCGTTTGCTACAACTAAATTATGTTATTTTTGACATTTGAATTTTCTTCTTGATTTTTGAAATCGTTTCGGATTTTTGATATCGTTTTAATTCATGAAGATTTACAATTTAAAAGAAAATCATTTTTTATGCTGAACGTATAGAAATTCAAACGTATTATTAATTTCGCTGTCTAGGTTAGGTCATCTAGTTTAAACCCAGCAAACAATATTGGGAATTTGGAAGCAATTGGAGTATTTAGAAGCTCTACATTGTTTCTTACATGCAATAAAGTAAGACAGACTATATATATATAATAAGATTGGTGCTCTGAAGTGCTTCTGAGAATTAGCAAAGAAGTAGAAACAAAAGAACTAAAACTGTACCAAGACAGTTCAGCGTAAGGAAATATGAAACACGATCACGATGCTGTAGAGATTCTATAACCTATAAAGAGCTTCTTGTAAGCAATCAATATATTGCGTTTAGGTGGTACTTGCGACTGTTTCTAAGTGGGAACTTTGTTCGAAAAAATGCGCTTCTATAGGTGCATTGGCAAGTGCTTCCGAAGAGATTCCTGCTTCCATTACTGCTTTTTGGCATGCACATTTTTTTGCTGGGAATCCTCCAGTTTAGAAACCTAAATGTTGGAATTATGGACCTTTCAGTGTGTATTGATACTTAGGGATCTTCGATCGGTACTAATTCTCATATGTGTTCGTTGTCTTATAGTCCATGATTTGTTGACTAGAACAAGGGCGGCGGTCTTTATTCTTCTACACTGATGGCTTCCAACTAGATGGTAAAGTTGGGTTGGGAGTCTATTCTAATGAGGTGAGTCTAGATAAAGGTTATATGACCATATTAGTATTTTCCAAGCAGAAGTCATAACAATCAGAGAAGTTGCTCTCTGACTGGAGCGTAACATCATCACTGCGAGGAGTATTAATATATACTCTGACTGTCAAGCTGCTTTAAAATATTTGCAATCTGTATTCCTGACTATAAAAACCGTCATAACTGCCTCGCATATCTAAAAGAGATGACCAAGCAGTTTGATATCCAGCAATAACAAAAATGGTTTCCTGTTACATCCCATGAAGGGACTAGGGAGAGCTTCTCACAAACCAGTGAGCTGTGCGCATTCTAGTTTTTCACTCACTCTTTGGGACCTACAGTTTTACACCGGCTCCGAACGGTATTTTGAGAAGTTTTTCATGGGTAAATACTGGATAGTGTTGCCGTCACTAAGCGAGATGACCGCCGTCGTAATAAATGTAAGATGGTCAGAGCAGGGATCGAACCCATGTTCTCGTGTACAAGAGTCGCGCACACTACAATTGCACTACCGGCAGCCAATATCTATTCTGAAGGTTAATCTGCTTTAGAATATTTGCATTCTGTATTCCTGAAACATTGCCATAACTGTCTCTCATATCTAACAGAGACGACCGAGCAGTTGTATCTCCACTTTATATGAGTGCCGCGGCAGACGAACATTCCATAGAATGATAGAGCAGTAAAGCTAATGAGATTAGGGAATACCTTACTTGCGCTACTGGTTTTGGGTTTCATTTCATTTTCAAGATGAAAGCACATGTCTAAAATCGATGCTCTTAGACATGCGAACGGAGGATGGTCCGGAGGCACAAATTGCAGGATCATCACGCAGGTATTTGATATCCACTCCTAAGCACGATATCTCTACGCTAATAGGTTTGACTTGGAATCTCATCTCATCTCGGCTCTCTACTCTAGTAGGTTTGACTTGGAATCTCAGCTCATGATTTCTGCAGAAGCTGCGGGGATGAAGAGGAGCATGATATACTTCAGCTCCTTAGACGGCGGTCCCAAAACTAGCCGACCTAAAAAAGAAGACACAAAAAAGTTGGGAAAAAGTTTCTTTAATTTCCAACATAATCTCCTTTCAGCTCGATACACTTTTTCCTCGATATTCAATAGCTTCGATTCACTGTTTATAGTAAGAAGTATCAAACTCCTTAAAATAGCCATTAACCTCAGACACCACTTCTTCATTGTTGGCAAATGTTTTACCACCGAGCCACTTTCTGAAGTTTGGAAATAGAAAATAGTCCGAGGGAGCTAAATCTGGCGAATTAGGTGCGTGATGAAGCAACTCGAGTTTTGGCCATCACAATAGTAGACGTGTAAACTGGAGCATTGTCTTGATGAAACACCATTTTCTTTTTCGCCAAATGCAGCCTATTTTCCACAATTTCAATACTTAAGCGCTACAATAATATACATAATATTCGCAGTTGATGGTTTTTCCTTTCTGAAGTTAATCAATAAGAAGTATCCCATTCGAAGCCCAAAAACAGACACCATGACTTTGCCTGCAGATAGAACTGTCTTCGCCATCTTTTGGACACGATTCTCCCATTCCAGTCCACCGCTTTGACTGTTCGTTTTTCTCAGGTGTGAAGTGATGTACCCACGTCTCAACCATGGTTATAAATCGACGCAAAAAACTCTACTAAAACTTCGTCACGATGCTGTTTTTGCCCTATTGAAAGCAAACGCGACACCCAGCTTGCACACAGCTTTTTCGTCTTCAAATCTTTAGTCGATATACAATGTATATCACTTTTCATTCTATATCAGGTCTGAAATTTCAGGTCAAGAGAACGAATGGGAACTTTTAAGCTACAAAGTCCAAATTACACTGGAAAGGTATAAGTTTGAGGTAGCTCGGTTTTGCTTGTTTGAACTTATATCGGGTTAGTTTTGCTGTACTAGCTTTAATTTGTTTTTGAAAAATAAATAAACCATTTACACAAGTGTCGCCCTGTATTATTTGTTGTTAGCAAAATTATGACAGCTGTAATATTTGCATCACACTCAGCACTTGCATCACTTGGATCACACTTCCGATGAGGCCGTGTGTTGTGTATGCGCGTCTCGTGTACATGAGATCCTGACTACCTTAAAATTTCTTTCGGCGGCGGTCACCTCACTTAGTGGCGGCGACACTTTCGAGTACTGAGCTATGAAAAGGCTTCAGAAAATACCTTTCGGAACCGGTGTAAAACAGTAGGTCCCAATCAGTGAGTATAAAATTAGAAAGCGTACAGCTCACTGGTTGTGAGAAACTCTCCCCAATTCCGATCAGGCCTGCTGATGTATTTTTGACAAATGAATTTTGGCCCAAAGCTTCATCTTAAATGTTTAATACTCAACTTCAGCAAAAAATCTGACATATAACAATTTTGAAATCCATATAAACTGACAGCTAAAACTGTTCGTTAACTGTAGGATTAGGACTAACTGTAGGACATCTAGACAGAGTGAAATCGCCGTAAGTAATTCAAACACACACACTCATATATTAACACATAAATTATATGAAGCGAAAAACAGTTTCTCCTAAATCGGAATTTCACCCGAGAATACATTGGAAAACTTTCACTGACATTTCACTTAAGTAGCTTTGTGTTTGTTCAATTTCATTGCATACTTTTTGGCTGAAAGTTGTCTTAAACAACATCCTGAACTAGAAAGAAAGAGGGAGTGTGTATTTGTTTTGTAATTTACTCACACTCACTACCCGCTATGCATTTCCTTTATTGATTTTCTTCCACTTTGTTTTCTTATTGTTGTCGTTTTTCATTCTCAAGTTACTTTTCACTTGAGAGGAAACTTTACTTTTACATGCGAGTACGAATTACAAACACAAGTGTAAATAATATGGTTGAGTTTGAAAAAAAGTTCCAATGCACTTTTTTGTTTACTGCAACGCATTCTTATGCCATTTGTTTAGAATGCTTTTAGATATCCTTTTACAAGAAGGACATTTATTCACTCAATACTCAAGTGTAAAATAAAGTGTCATAAAGATTTCCAAAGACAGGGAAGGGGAATCTCGAAACAAAAGATCATATGTGCATGTAAGTGATGCCCTTTTCAAAATAATTAAATTGCAATGTTTTAAAATGAAATAAAGAAACAAACAACGAACTTTTGCAATACCCCCTAAGGGGAACAGAAAAAGAACAAATTTGAAAAGATATATTAAGTGATTCTGATATATTTTGTTCTACACCCCTGTACTAGGAATTTGCCTGCATTTGAATAAACTTATTGAGGGTTTCTTTAGTCTACATTCAATTGTGATTCATTGTCAATGATTCTGAAATATTTGCTTCTACATCCGTGTCCTAGTAATTTGGATGCATTTGGGTAAACTTATGTCGGTTTCCTCTCTTTTTTAAACTGTGATTCATGATTTGTTTAATAGTTACAATTTAAAATTTGAATCCTTTTATGTAAATTAATTGATGGCAAACTCTTCAGCCCTGTTTTGAATATATATGAGATACTCATCCCCATGGAAAACGTTATGACATTTTATACATGTTAATTCTAAATCTAAATATAACTATGAATAGAGTTGTCATAGGTTTGTGCTATTTTTAGTCACACTATACAATCGAAATATCGTTGTCTCAAATGTCTCTATTCCCCTCCCTGTCTCTTTCTCACTCAAACATATAAGACCATCACCGCTACCACAGCTGTCATTGAGGTTACTGACTTGAACTTTGACCTGTGTACAGTATCATCGGTTTATTTCCCAAAGTCGATGTCATAGATTTTCTACTTATAGATATACGAAATAATAAAATCAAAAACTTTTATAATTTTATATTAAAGCGTCAGAATCGAAATTTACTACATGAATTCCAATACACTTACTGGCATATACACTCAATTCTCCAAGGACAATTCCACACAAGCTTTTTAGTTCAAGCAAAATAACTTTTTTATATTCATGTTATTGTTTGCGAAAATATCCTTTCTAATGCTGGCCATACACGTTACAACCAATTGGTATAACCTAGAGCAAAAATTAAAATATTTTTCATACAACCTGTAACCCAACTTCAATTCATGTGGGACTGCCAAAAAGTTGTACAAGCAGTTGTAACGTGTATGGGCAAAATAAGGACATTACACAGAACAAAATAAAAATCAATTTTAATTAAAAAATTTGTTTATTTGATTAATTTTTTAATTGATTTTGGTGTAATCACGAAAATGATAATATTAATTAAAGGTATTTGTATATTTGTCAGAAAAAACATAAATTAAAAAATTTGTAAATTTGATTAAACCATTTATTGATTTCTTTAAAAAATATTAAGTAAAAATTATAAAGTATGTAATCAAGTTAATTAAACAAATTATTGTATAAACAAATTAAATCTTGAATTGCATCAATTAAAACCGTTATTGATTTTTTCAGCGTACAACTTTTAGCAGCAAAATTGGATTTTTCCGTTTTTTGCCTGGTAGAGCATTAAATGCCGATTAAAAAAAAAAGAATAAAGTTTGCGGAAGTCCATATTTTCCGAAATATTGGTCTCCAAAGCTTGAGTGTATAATCGTGCATAACTGCCATTTATTATTCGATCCTGATGAAATAAATTTCATAAATCGTTAAATATATATTCCAACTAGACGGCAGGGGGATCAAATTCCCTCTGAAGCTTAAGTCGATGTGTGACAAAATCAGAAAAATCGCGCGAGTTTTTAGAAATAATTTTTTTATTTTGGTGTGTAAAAGTACAACAAAGGACAACGGAAGTGAAAGACAACAACAACAACGACAAAATACAAGAACAACCAGTTGATTAAACCAAAAAAGTGATGTTAAAAAACATTGTTTTAAATGAGCTATCAATGGGTTAATAAAAGGAAATATATTTATATAGAGAGTTTTAGAGTTTCACAAGGGCTTTGTAATGATACATATTTCAAGCAGATCCGATGGTAAATACCTGAGATATGACCGATTATATACTCAAGCTTTAAAGGTCTATATCTCAAAAAGTTGTACCTAGCGCAAAAAACAAAACTTATTTTTCAACTCAGCGCAAAATCCTTTACCGTTGGTGAAATTTTAGTACAGATCTGATTTTGCTGCTAAAATAGTTTTATTCCAAAATTCGACAATGCACTCAAAAATTAAACGTTTTTAGCGCCGAGTTCTGCCAACTCCAAGTTCTGTTGTAAACTCAAAAAATAAATTGTAAATATGATTAAAAATTTAATTGATTCAATTAATTTTTAATTGAATTTTTTGAAAAAATTTAATTATATTTTTAATTGAAATTTACAGGCCAATATTTTTTTCTGTGTAGGGGACTTGTATTTTTTTTGAACTCCGCGCACATGTTGCGATTGTTCCTTCGCAGTGCTTCAGAACACTGTAGTAGTTTTCGGACGATAAATATTTTAGTTGTGTTGGATATCTATTTTGATCCGCAGTAGGATATTCTCTTCCATCTTCCATCTAGATAGCAAATGCGAATTTTCAGAATCTTATTTGTATTCACAGGTGACTCGCTGACAGCCGTTGTCGTTTTGTATAAGCGAGCCAGCTTTGTACACTGGCAGAATTATTTGTTTGGAAAGAGGTTGTAGCAACCGTAAATTCGTTTATTGCCATCGAACTGAGGTTGTTACGGCTGAATTTAGTCCCGTCAACTGAAATTCGTTTGAAGCAACCTCTTAATAGGTTGTGAGAACCTCTAATGTAGTTGTGACAACCACTAGTTCGGATGTGCTGACATCTGATGTGGTTGTGTCAACCTCTAAATTCGGTTGCGGCTAACTCGTTTTTTTCTGTGGGTGCAGGGATTCTAAACACAAACAATCGTTTAATTCTAGGATGATTAGCTGAACATTTCCAGGCCTAATAGGATTTTGTTCTTTAAACAGAATGCTTTTAACATATTCCCAATTTAGCTCGGTAGGGATGACTAACTCAGGATTTGCTTTATTCCAAGGACGATTGAATGGTATTTTACTTGGCTATGTTGAACTGGGCCCAACTGTTTATAATATTTGTTGGTAGGTTGGTTGGTTGAAAAGCTGTCTAGCACACTTAGGCTAAAGAAGGTCATTGTGATACCTACAGTTTCCTTCATAGCAACTATTGACTAGTCGTCTAGCCAATATGCCCTTTCAATAAATTTGTCTATAAGACCTACAGGAATATCCTGTAGGGCTACGGTGCTAACTAGATGTGCTCCGAATAACCTACTTCTCTGTCCTGCCAGAGCAGGGCAATCCAAGAGAAGGTGTTTCGTCGTTTCCTCGTCCTCTTCCATGCAGCATGTACAGAGAGTGGAGTTTCTATGTCCCAATCTTAGGGCGTGTTTTCCTACAAGAAAATGTCCCGTAAGTGTTCCTATCATTGTGGATAATCTGCATCTCGGCAAGTTAAGTAGTTGCCTAGTCCTCTTCCTGTCCACCTGCGGCCAGAGGAGTAAGTTGAAGTAAGTCTCCACTTGTCCTTGAACATACTATCGGCCCACTGCCTGATCTGCAAACGGCAGGTACAGATTGGCATACTAACATCTTGTTTTTGCCGGAAGAACCTGTGCCGTAGTACCCTGTCTAGCTAACGCATCCGCTACGCAATTGCCTGGAATGTCGCTGTGTCCGGGCACCCAGATGAGCCTGATGTCGAAATACTCTGTCATAACCCTAAGTGATGAGTGGCATTCTTTCACCGTCAGGGACGTAGCAAACATGGCTTCCTGGGATTTTATGCCAGCCTGGCTGTCTGTGTAGATACATATTCTGCGGAGGGTTGTGACACTACTTTTCAGTAGTTCAGCAACCTCCAGTATGGCGGTAATTTCCGCCTGAAATACACTACAGTGATCAGGCAGCTTGAAGGAGATATTTACATTTAGGTCCGGTGAATGGACCCCATAGCCTTCTAAATATTTGTAACACGTAAAAAAATTCGGTTGTCACAACCGAATATGACGGTTGCCACAACCGATTTTAGAGGTTGCCACAACTGAATTTGGAGATTGCGGCAACCGAATTTAGAGATTGCCACCACCGAATTTAGAGTTTGTCACAACGGAATTTAGAGGTTGTCGTAACGGCATTTGGAGCATGTCACAACTGAATTTAGAGGTAGCCACAACCGAATGTATAGGTTGTCGCATCCTCACCAGAGGTCATCACAACGTAATTAAAGGTTGTCACAACCCCAGGAGAGTGATTGGTAATGCACAGAAATGCGAGAAGTTCCGTAGGTTGTGGTAAAGAGCCACATGCTTCTCGGGGTGCCATTGCAGTTTACTAAACACTACTGATATAGTCTAGTAAGTCGATGAAAATACACCCTAATTGTATCAATTTTTTTATTTATTTCGTCTTTGGATATACAATTCCATAATGTTCCATGGTAACCCGTGGTGTTATGCGAACCCTGCCCATTGGCTGGTTACAGCCGGCGGATAATACAGGCTATTTATTAACTCTCCGATATCGGGCCGCCTCAGAGAGTAATTGCGGCCTTGCCAAGGTCTGGACGAACTTGTTCGACGCTATTGATCCCCCTATACACCCGTGGACTTCTGATCTGCTCTGGCGGAGAACAGTCGTAAGAAAAAGATGAACGAGTCAAACAAAAAAGGAGAATCAAATAACAATATGGAAACGAAGAATGTCTTCATGGAGGCGAGGTATGTCTCCGAAGATGAGCTCTTGACTTCTACTCAGAAGACCATCAAAAACCTTCCGAGCACCAGCAAGGGTGCTTGAACCAGAAATCAAAATGTACAAAAAGCAAATATACAAAACCAAGCAGCCAACTTGGAAACCCTGAGGAGCCGATACCAGCGCGTGTGTTACGTTCTCAAAAAGATTGAGGCAAACAAGCAGGCTGGAAAAACAGACCCCCGTGATGAGAAAGACGAGGTGGAATATAAGAAATTAGTGGAGGTGTATGAGCAGTACCTAGCCGCAAGAAATATCATGGAGAAAGTCAAGCCGACCAGAAAAGACCGCGTTATCTCCTCATTCTCGGCGCTAAGAGACATTAGCACGAGAAGGAGCCACGCAGAGCCTACTCGGATTTAATCAAAGACGAGATCGTGCCCAAATTAACCCTAATGGTGACTGATCAGATTATGACAAATCCCTCTGGTCTGCTACCCTGGTGCTATGATTTAACCTCCAGGGATTTACTCGAGCAATGCTCTGCTAAGATTAGTACCGCATGGGAGGGTTTTATGCTCAAACTTGGCCCTGCTACGGAAATTCGGTGGAGACCAAGAGTTCTTATTTGCTTACTAAAGCTATCTGCTATAAGCAATGACAAGCTTGTAAAATGTAGAATTCTCCGCTCAGGATAGACGATTGAAATGTTTTATGCGCCGAGAAACCAAACTGGAGCAGCATGAGCCATTTCCAACTCATTAAGGAGGAGAGTGTATAAGAGATGCATAAGTTGGGGTTGAAGCTGAAGTTGGGCATAAGATATGCCAAGATGAAGATATTCTCCAAAACATTCACAGGTAATAGATACCTTCAGTCTGCCTGAAGAAAATGACATGAATGACGACGCAACCCAAGCATAAGGTTGCTCAGCTTCATCTGAGACGTAGTAAGCTACCATCAGATAACCTGAGCGTCCTTCTCAACGACGAAGGACACACACATAGTATGCATGTTGCTGGAACCAAACGTAAGTGACAGACGACGAATTAAATATATTAGCAATCCCACACACAAACTATTTTATTGGAAAACTAATGAAATTCCCAGATCCCATTTCCAATTGTAAATTGAAAAATATCAAGTTAATTTTGAAAAATATCAATTCAAATTTGAAAATTATATTTGAAATACATCAATTTAAATTTAAAAATGCTATTTGAAATTTGGAATACATCAATTGAAATTTAAAAAACATCAATTGAAATTTAAAATACATCAATTGAAATTTAAAACTCATGAATTGAAATTTGAAAGCCATCAATTGAAATTTGTAAGCCATCAATTGAAATTTGAAAGACATCAATTGAAATTTAAAATTCGTCACTTGAAATTGAAAAATTATTAACCAATTTTATGTATTAGATTTTTAAACTTCAATTGATGTTTTTTAAAATTCAATTGATATGTTTTAAATTCCCCGCCGGAAGAGATGAGAAGCGTTGTGTCTGCGATGCAGCGAGGAGTGGTGGACTGATTTAATGCCATGATACTAATGCTACTAATGCGACTTGTAGCAACAGTACGAGCAACGGTTGCAGTACCCTCATATTTCATAAATACGGCTGTTGCAACCGAATTAACGGCAAATTCGGTGGTCGTAATCGAATTAATTGTAAATTCGTTAGTTGCAACCGGAATTATAGGAAATTTAGTCGATAAGCAACCGATATAATTGGAAGTTAAGTTGACACAACCGATTCAATTATGATAGCTTCAACCGAATTTCGGTTGTGGGCACTAAATTGAATCGTGACAATCTCAATTCGGTTGTGGCAACTGCAATTCGGTAGCAACAACCGAGTTACCGGTTGTTACAACCTCTTAGTAAACAATTAGTTATGTGAGTGTACTGGACCTTGGAAGACCCATTCAGTGTATTCCCATATGACAAGGAATCATTGTGCTCCTCCCGAAGATGAACAAAACAATTATTTTATTGTTGACACCGCTATTGATCTTGTCAATCGCTATTGATCTTGTCAATCGCTATTGATCCCGTGAATGGATATTGCTCCAGTCAATCAATATTGAGAGCTCAATACAATCGTGTACTATAAAACAAAGCAACGATTGGATTAATAGGGAGTGTAAGGAAAATAAGTGGATGAATCTATTGGAAAATTACCTCACTTTCAATTCCTTTGAATGCATCCTGAAATCTTTTGATAGGATTGAGCAGTGTGTACCACAACCAGAGAGCAGAGCACTTGCACGCATAAACTCACTGAGGTAACTGATTTTATTAATATGTTGTCTGTGTATTAGCTGACTACAATTAGAGTAAGGATACCTTGGAAACTATTTATTTGCAACGCACTGTTTGCATGTGAAATATCAATAGGACATGTGTACTCCAGTGATTTTATTGCAATCAATCATTTTAGTTCCAAAACTAATAACATTTATCGCCGTATTTTTCCAATCACTTTGGAAATGCCTCGACAGCACAACAAAGAAAGTAATATAATTTTTATATCTTCCCGGAGTCTCGAGTTCGATATTTTATTTATATCAATTGAGTGACTGTATTCCATTGATTACTGTTTTCAAACCAAATTGTGATAAAAACTAAAATAAAAATGAAAAATAAATACGCAAATTGATTTGGGATTACACTTTTAGTACATGGACGACGACAAATATCTTTATCATTATCAGCAACAAGAGAATGGCATTTGACTTTCCTAGCTACAGCATGGACTACCTCCTGGATGTCCTTTTCATTGTATTCTGGCATAATCGTAGTAATCGCCGTCATCATCAGCGTCCTCCTTATCGTCGTTTTGCTC
Organism: Phaonia tiefii; assembly: GCA_963931995.1. NCBI lineage: Eukaryota > Metazoa > Arthropoda > Insecta > Diptera > Muscidae > Phaonia > Phaonia tiefii. Next base: position 211,450,689 of record OZ008371.1, read on the forward strand.
CGCTTCTCTCGTTATTGTTATATTTTACTGTAATTGTTAGGATTTAAGGAAGAGAGTTTTTGGGGTTTTTTTATCTTCTTTCTTCCAACTGTTGTAGCTTTATAAAATTTGTCAAAGTACTGTTGATGTGGGAACAACAAATGGTTGTGTAAATACTATCGAAGGGTTTTTGTGTGTTTGAAAAGGATATCGGTATCTTGAATGTATACAAGTGTATTGTTCATATCCTTGCTCTTTTTAAAGTATAGAGGAATGAAAAGGTTAAAAAACTTTAAGAAATCAATTTCACATAAGACAACCATAAATTACATATGAGACTTTATAGAATTGGCGGTCCTTTATTTTTGTTCCCAACTGAGAATCTCTGCTAAAATCGTTTCAAGTCTCACACTATGCCACGTGATTCAGGAGCGATTCCCTTGCGATTTAAAGTGGGGTTTACAGGCATTCTTGGTTGGTGTGTCGGAGTAGCTTGAATCATTTAGATTTTGAAATATATTACATTTGGATTTGTAATCGAAATTGTTTTATCGATTTGTAAAGAAGCCATTTCCTTTTGACAATACAAATAGTGTCGCCCATTATATGGATGTTCTGACATTAGAGTTACGTTCAGTGTTTGGATTTCACATTAATAAATATAACTCAAAAGATTTCAAGGACTATATGAGGGCAGGAGTAGAAGTTCAGAAAATAACTAGTTTATAATATTTTTGATTTATTTTAGATTTCCATTATTTTTAAGTTTTGCTAGTCTGTAAGGAATGAAATAAAGAAATAAAGCAAGGATATACTAATAATTTGAATCGAAACTCTAATTATAACGTCAGATGTTGCCCCTTTGTAACAAAGTTGGTGGTACTGGTCTTAGAATATTCCTATTGCTTAAGGTTTGAACAAGTGAAAGATCAAATCAGTTAAGAATTTGCGCCATTTGTTTGATTGCACACCATCGACCATGCAATTCCAGAGATATCATATCCAACGTATTGTAAAACATGGACATTGGTCGTCTGTTTGTGTCTCATTTGCCGGTTTGAGTTACAGTCAAAGAAGTAGCCGCGTCGTAATGTACCATGGGAGACACCGCACGAAACCCACTAGTACGCTCATTCCGGTTGAGGGCAGAGACACCAGGTTCCCTATAAAATCTTGCCCCAAGTAGCTCACCTACGGGCCACAGCGGGACACCTATTAAGAAGATGTGCCATAGTCTCGGACTCTTCCTCATCCTCGCACAAGCAACAGTAAGCCGGTATAGAACTATCGCATTTGCCCGGCAGGAGTCTGATATTGCAGTGGCTGGTTATAATTCCACAGGCCAGTATCAAATCTCCCCTGCACAGGCCAATCATGCATCCCGATAGGGATCCGTTATGTTCGGGCCACAGTAATCTAGCAGTTATACAGTCGCTTCTGGAGACACAACACACCCAGCTCTCTACTAAGCCAAATAGATAACAGATATGGGGATGAACCTCCACTAGAGAGTCGTTATCGGGCAAAGTACAGACTCCTGTAGCCAGTAAGTCAGCTAGTTTGTTCCCAGGCATATTGCAGTATCCTGGAACCCTGTAGAGACTGCTATTCACCCCCAAACCACAGATCCTGGACCATTGTAGCAACTTTCCAAGGGTCACAAATCGTTGGTGGAAATTTCCCACTTATCATGATAACCACATTATCCACATACGCTAACATTTTCATACCAACTTCATCGAAGGACTTGAGTACTTTGTTCATCACCAGGAGCCATAGGAGTGGGGACTGAACTCCCCCAGTATTGTTCTCATAGTAGCTATCCTCCTTAAGCAAATTCCACCAAGATCCGAGTTGACGACACGATATAAGCCGCACCATCGCAGTATGGCACCTTCGGACTGAGTCCTCAGCTCTTACCTATACAGTTCCGACAAGCATATAGGGCGTTGACAGTCCCTTTCAGTCTTTCCTCGATGTTCCTTGACCAGTTCAGCTTGTGATCGAGAACAACACCTATGTACTTGACCTCCGTTGAAAGCTTCAGTTCCACACCATTCAGTTTCACACCATCTAGAAGTCTTTAATCTTATATCTACGAGTGAAGAGAACGAATTCCGTTTTTGGGGGTTTACCTCCAGGCCACAGGTCCTGGCCCCCATCGTAGCAATTTTCCAAGGGCAGTTTGCATAAGGTCACCACATAGTTGGTAGGAATTTCCCGCCAATCATGATAATCACATCATCCGGAAATGCTACAATTTTCGTACCAACTTCATCGAAGGACTTGAGTACTTTGTTCATCACCAGGGGCCATAGGAGTGAAGACTGAACTCCCCCCAGTGTTGCTCACATAGTAGATATCCTCCTTAAGCAAATTCCACCAAGATCCGAGTTGACGGAGCGATTTGTCAGCAAGTAATCAACCCAGTCCACTAGCGGTCATGATACATTAATGTTCTCTAGAAAGTTTCTTATCGTGCGTGACGTCACCTTGTTAAAGGTCCCTCAGTAAGAGAAGAGTAGGAAGCGGAAGTAAGAAAGAGAAATTGACAAAGTTGCGATTTTTTATTGGAAGACGTGTTCCAATTAAGTGTGGAATAAAATATCCGTCAAATGGCCCCACGCCTCTGATGACAGGCCAGTACTCTTTTCATTAATTTTTCCATGACTTTTTCACAGAGATGTGGCTGTATCTCACCGATGACGCGTTGGATCTCAGATTTGAGCACAGGAAATCTTTGTGGTTTATTCGCATTATCCCGATATTTCACAAAACCCCAAAGACAAAAATCGCACGATTTTGGTGGCCTGTTTACATCAGAATTTCTGGAGATAATTTGTTGGGGAAATCGCTGCTGCAAAAAATCGATTATTTCATGCGCAGTGTGGCAGGTGCCGCCGTCTTGCTGAAACTACATGTCGCCCGGATCCATGCCGTTCAGTTTAGGCCACGAGAACTCCGTTATCATGTCCCTGTAACGAATGCCGTTCACAGTCACTGCAATTTCGCCCTTATCTTCAGAACAAGTAAGGACCAATCACGCCGCCTGACCAAAATCTGCACCAGACAGTTGCTCGTTGTGGTTGCATTTATTTCTCATGGATTGCATGAGGATTTTCTGAGCCCCAATTTGGACAATTTTGTGTATTCACGAAACCATTCAGATGGAAATGCGCTTCATCGGAGAACATTATTTTTTTTGAAGCTAAAGTGAAAGTAATGCATTCTTTCTTCGTTTGAATGTATCAGTCATAACTCGATTCATATTCATTTAATTTATTTGAGAGAGTGGCGTGAACTCAAACGTCGATTTGCGATATGAATCTCTAACGACGTGGGTATAATTAATATTGATTCCATTACACCGAGGCGTATGATTATTAATCAATTACATTGGGCCGTATGATTAATTTTAATTAACATACACCAAGAAGTATGTCTTAAAATTTTACAAAGAAAGGGAAATTATGATTTAAGGATCAATATGAATATTAATAAGATATTGCCTCTTGACCATTCTTAACATTTTAGTTTTTAAGATTTATATGGAAGTTGACATGTTCGGCGAAAGTCTTAATTGAAAGTATTGACATTGTGAAGCCTCACTTCTCCGATTTGTATACATTTGTCACTCTTTAAAATAGTTTTTGTAGAAGTTTTAAATAAATTTCGTGTAATTTATTTTATACAATGTAAATTTTTGTGGTCTGTCACAATTAAATTAGAACGATAAAATATTTAATTGTCGCTAATCTGTGCGTATAAGTCATATTGATTCTATTTCACCAAGGCGTATGATTACTGTTGAATTATATCTGAACTTATTAATTAAAATACACCAAGAAGTACGCCTGGCAGTTTTACAACGGAAGGAAAATTATGATTTGAGAATCAATAAAATTTGGCCATACTATTTTTTATGATTTCTATAGAAATTTTCACATTTGGGGAAAGTCTTTAATAAAAGTATTGCCAGTGTGAATCCTCGTATCAACAAATCGTAAACATATTGTATTATTTAAACTAGATTTTGTAGTATTCTTTCATCAATTTCTGGTAATTTATCGTACTCAATGTAAATTTTTGGTTTGTCAGTATTGAATTGTACTTGTAATCGTAGATAAAGTAAACAAATAGAGGAAGCACAAGTGTTGGGAAAATTTTAGTGTAATGGGTAATTTTCTAGATGTCGTTGAAAGCAAAAAATTGAAGTTTTTTAGATCCCAACATAGAATAACACATACGTAGAAGGTTTTATTCGCTCAATAAATTAAACGTCATAGGTACGATGGAAATTACACAGTGGAGGGTGGAAAATATGGGTTCAATAATACCAGATGGTGGCAATAGTATACAGCGATCCGCAAAGGAACTACACCCGAATTTCGTGTTTTTGTGGCAAACTAGTTGTGTTAAATACAATACAAATGAATACCAACGTTAAAAGTCAACAAAAAAGTGCAAAATACATTTAAATTTTTCAGTTCTACACCAAAACGACAGGAAATAGTTAAGTGAACATATTTTGTAACTCCACCTGGTGTATGTAAATTTTAAATTTAATTTGCTCTCATTTCCACAGACCTACCGAGAGAGTGTGAAATGAAACGTCAGATGAGAGAATAAGTTCTTCTATAGTATGTGTTATTCTATGGATCCCAAAACAAACAGTCAAAAAATATGACAATAAAAATCTAAAATTTCATATCAAAAGAAAAAATAATTTTCAACAAAAATATCAAGAATACAAGAATAAAGTAGAATATCTGATGGCCATTGAAGCCAATGGCCAAAGCCATGTCACCACCGTCTATGTCCTAATAAATTGGTTCTTCCTCCGGTTCAGCTACCATTCCTTGTTGAGAGTCCTCAGACACTCTAACGGTTTGGCATCTGCGACCACAGAAGTTGCTACAATCGTTGCCCGGGGAAGTTTTTAGATTAAAAAGACGTTCCGGGATGTTCATCTTTGGGCCGTCTTACGGGTTTTCTCATATGGATATCCCAACACCGGTCTCATGGCTTTGAAATTGTTTTTTATATAAGAAACAAATGTTATTATATAAAATCACATACATTTTGTCACATTTTCCAATGTTTAAATTACTTTCATAAAAATTTCCCACAATTTTGAATAAACGTCAGTGAAAATTATGGGAAACTTCAGTGAAAGTGACAGTCGTACACGACAGTACCTAGTGAACAAAGTTGACAATGGTCGCCGTATATCTATTATTTCCTTTATCTATGCTTGTAATAGTCGAACACTTACCTCCCACTAATCGGTTCGTATAAGTAATATTGATTCCATTACACCAAGACGTATGATTATTAATCAATTACATCAGGCCGTATGATTGTTTTAAATTAAAATCAACCAAGACGTTTGCTGGCATTGTTACAATGGAAAGGAAATTGTGATTTAGGGAAAATTAAGGAAATTTAAATTAATAAAATATTCATTCTTGACAATTCTGGGCATTTTAGGTTTTAGGATTTGTAAGGCAATCGCCATCTTAGGGAGAAGTCTTAAATGAAAGCATTGACAATGTGAAACCTCGTATCTACGATTTGTAACCATTTGTTGCTTTTTAAAATAGACTTAGTAGTATTTTTAAATAATTGTTGGGTAATTTATTGTATTCAATGTAAATTTGTGGTTTGTATGAAGAAATTCTTACACTGACAGAGTCATTGATTGGAAAATAGATGACTGTGTGTTTGCTCAAGTGTTCGTGTCCCTTATTTATCTTAATCTTTAAAGGAATGACAAGACACATTTGTGTATCGCCCCTACAACGCATAAAGAGTTTCTTTAATGTGGTAACCGTGCCAGATTCTTTAGAAAAGCAGTCACACACACATGTGTATGTGTTAGTCTACAGTAAAGGACATTTTCATATGACCAACTAATGTCGTTAAGGTCTCAGCTATTAATTTTCACTGGGAATACATAAAATGTGAATGGTTCAAAGGTTTTTTGCAGTGAAACTGGAAAACCTTTAAAACCCAAAATTATTGTTATCCCTATGGCCTGAAGAAAGAGAGGGAAGACTGAGAGGGTTCACGATTTCTATATTTGTTATAATTCCTTAAACCAATAATAGTGGAAATTGGTTTTATTCACAGGTCTCTTACTGTAACTGCATTAAGAGGGCAGTTAGAGCTCAACTATTGGTCCTTATTATTAGAATTCAGTACACGATGAAAAGCCAATAAATTTTCTTAACAATTCAAAACAAACTATACAAAATACCATCATCTGGCATTCCCCCTAACCCGGGCCGTATTTGCTTTTGGCCACATAATCTGTGATAAGAGGTTTAGTAGTTAGTTGCCGCCTCCATCAAACAAGTTAACATTCTTGAAGTATCATCAGGACATACATATTAAAGCTTAAATATACATGAGAACATAATTGTAAGGACATTTAATATTAATAGAAAAAAAAACCTTGCCTAAAGCAGGGATGGCCACGAATGAGGTCAATGAGAATCGTATTCATTTAGATTGTTGGTTATTATGGAGCCCCACACTATGGTGCTGGGGACTTGGAATTTTGTTCAAATCTAACTAATATTTTCTGAACTATAACTATTCTTAAAAACGAGCCGCATTTGCCCATTGTGGTTCTGTAATACTGCGATCGTATTAGTGCAAATTTAATTGGCAGGATTTTATTGCATGTAGGTGTAAGTGTGTATGTGTATGTTTTACAGTTATGTGGTTAAAATGTCAACTGCCTTATTAACCAGTTTGTTTAGTCAATGTAGTACAAGTAGGTTTTTATAAGAACACTTGATGACAAACTTAGCAATGTGGTGAATATAACCGCATAATGATGTGGTTGGCCTTGCCACAGTATCGATAGCAGCATCAACCATCGACAGCAAACATCGCAGGATATACATAACTAGAAACTATTATATGGATAGAAGAAATAAATTAAATATTTTCCCATTACAGCACAATAGGGGATAGCAGGGAGCTTGTTACAATCTGTGAGCAATGCAATTTCTAGTTTTATACTCACTAATCGGGACCAATAGTTTTACATCAGTTCGGATTTGGTTTTTGAGAAGATTTTTCCTGACTAAGTGAGCTGAGCGTTGACGAAAGATATGCAAGGTGGCCGAGCAGCGATAGAACCGGCGTCTCAAGTATAAGAGTTGCGCACACAAGAATCATGCACATTCAACCATCGATAGCAAACATCGCAGGATATAACTCGAAACTATGATACACTGAAAGAAAAAGCTTCATCAAATGTATGAATTCGTTCCTCAATTGGATGAAACAATTCCTCATTTTCCAATCTACGACACATTTCATAGAATTTATGAAGATCATTTCATCTATCTTTCATCAATAGTTTACGTTGATTCATTGATGACAATGCTACTTCAAATTGATGTAAATTTTCCATCAGTTAGATATAAGTTTGTCATCAAGTTGGAGTAATTTTTCATTATTTGGATTTGAATTGTTCACCAATTTGCTGTACATTATTCATCAATCGTATGTAAGGTTGTCATCAATTTGATGTAAGTTTGTCATTAGTTTGGTGTTAATTGGTCATCATTTTTATGGAAATTGTTTGTTAATGAGTAGCCAAACTCCTTTGACTATTTTTCATCCCAAAAAATCCACAATACTCGCAACACGGTACAATGCCATATAAAAAGTGTTCATAGCATGGATAATTGTTCCTGTCTATTGCATTATTTTGTATTTATTTTCAATTTCCTACCACTTTTTTCTCTTTCTCTTTATTTTTTAAATACTTCGACCATATTTTGAATCGATCGCACTAATTATTTTCCAATTCCAATGATGAAGATTGATGTAAACAAAATCATCAATTCAATGACGGTGCAAAAGTTGCAGAAACGCACAATTTTAAAATTGAAATTGCCAAATTACATCAATTCAATGAAGAACAATTGGTGAGAATTTCTCATCGATTTGAAGTAAAGATTTTCTTTCAGTGTATGAATAAAAGAAATAAATTAAATATTTTCCCATTACAACACATTAGGGGACAGCAGAGAGCTTGTCACAATCTGTGAGCTATGCAATTTCTAGTTTTATACTCACTGATCGGGACCAACAGTTTTACATCAGTTCCGATTTGGGTTTTTAGAAGATTTCTCGATACTGTCGCCGTCAATAAGTGAGCTGACCGTTGGTGAAGGAAATGCAAGGTGGTCCAGCAGTGATCAAACCAACGTTCTCATGTACAAGAGCTGCCCACACAAGAATCGTGCACATTCAATTATTGATATCAAATATCGTAGGATCAAATATCACAGGACACCATTTCCAAATGAAATTTAAAAAAAAAATTCAATATTGAAAAATATCAACTGAAATATGAAAATTATATTTGAAATTCGAAATACATCAATCGAAATTTAAAAATTCTATTTGAAATTTGACATACATCAATTGAAATTTACAAAATATCAAATTTACAAATTACAAAATAAAAGACATCAATTTAAAATTGAAATACATCAATTGAAATTGAAACCACATCAATTGAAATTTAAGAGATATCAATTGAAATTTGAAACACATCAATTGAAATTTAAAAGTCATCAATTTAAAAAACATCAATTGAAATTTAAGAGATGTCAATTGAAATTTAAAAGACGTCAATTTAAAATTGAAATTTAAAAAATATCAATTTAATTTTGAAAAATATCAATTGAAATATGAAAAATAAATTTGAAATTCGAAATACATCAAGTGAAATTTAAAAATACTATTTGAAATTTGACATACATCAATTGAAATTTAAAAAATATCAATTGAAATTTAAAAGACATCAATTTAAAATTGAAATACATCAATTGAAATGTAAGAGACGTCAATTGAAATTTAAGAGACATAAATTGAAATTTGAAACACATCACTTGAAATTTAAAAGACATCAATTGAAATTTAAATTCCACAATTGAAATTTAAAACTTATTAACCGGTTTTATGTATTAGATTTTTAAACTTCAATTGATGTGTTGTAAATTTCAATTGATGCATTTTAAATTTCAGTTGATGTTTTTTAAAATTCAACTGATGTATTTCAAATTTCAATCGATGTATTTCAAATTTCAAACAGAATTTTTAAATTTCAATTGATTTTTTTCTAATTTCAATTGTAAATGTTGTAGAAGGTATGATATGAGTATTGCTACTTAATATCAGTAGCGATAACCCTGTTCATAGTTATCGTATCATTCAAATGGAAAATATTATATATATAGAGTTTTAGGTGTTGTCCATTTATGTATCAGAAATGTCCTTATATTTAATGTTCCTCACATTCCTGTATTCAAATGCCATTAAAAATTATTTTTAACTACCGTTGCATATTAAATCCATCCCACAATGTACACAAATTGACATTGTGTTTTGTGACAACGTGTGAAACAAGCAGATGTCCTTCTGTACAGACGATTTATGTGCCATAAAACGGAGACCTTTTTTTTAGCAGGATAACAGTAAAGCCTTTTCTGTGGTAACTGTCCTGAGTAATGAAGGGATTAAAAAAGAATCATTTGACACATTAATGTACAGTAACGAGTGTATATGTGAATGTATTAGTTGCGGGATGTTAACTATATCTTGAAAGGATGTAGAACGTTAATGTGTATGTCCTTTCAAATGCAAGCGGCTGAAATGAAACGTAGAAGTGGATATAGGGAGAATGAGCAAATATTTGTAACTGCCAGTAATAAAAGATGTAACATTAACCCAGTCGACTTATAATCACTGTCTGCATGACTTTGTTTATGTTCATCTGTGGGTCCAAGTGAATTCGTAATCAGAATTTTAACGAAAATTGGTTCCCCACTTTCGTTAAGCAACATTGGACCTTAACAAAAGTGGGAAACCAATTTTGGTTAAAATGTTGACTACGCATTAATATAATATGTAATTGAAATAATTTTCAATATCCGCAATTTGGTTATTATAGATTTCGAAAATTTGTAACGACTAAAGAATAACCCCATTAATATTTAGAGATAAATATATTTTTTTTAATTTCATCTGTTTTCATAAAACAAATTAGAGCCAACGAATGAATCGGCAAAAATTTTGATAAAAATAATAGGAATACTATAGGTCAAATGGGTTAATCATTTGGGACAATCATTCTTCACATATTCCCTTTCTAAATTCCTAAAAGATTTACCCCATTTTCCCCATGAAGTCCTATGTAAAGGGCGTCTCAGTAAGAATGCACTTTTTCATTTTAAAGTAAAATCACATATTTCTTTTTTGATTGGATTCTAAAGAAGACATGCTCCGATTAGGTATGGAATCAAGTATCCGACGAATGGCCCCCATGGCTCTGATGGCAGGCCAGTACTCTTTTCACGAAAATTTTCCATTGACTTTTTCACAGAGATGTGGCTGTATCTCACCGATGACGCGTGGATCTCGGATTTGAGCTCAGGAATTGTTTCCGTTGTATTCGCTTAAAACCGAGATTTCACAAAGCCCCAAAGAAAGAAATCGTACGGCGTGAAATCGCATGATCTTGGTGGCCAGTTGACATCAGAGTTTCTTGAGATAATTTGTTCTGGAAATCGTTGCTGCAATAAATCAATTATGTCATGCGCGGTGTGGTAGGTGGCGCCGTCTTGCTGAATCCACATGTCGTCCAAATCCATGCCGTCCAGTTGAGGCCACAAGAACTCCGTTATCATGTCCCTGTAACGAATGCCGTTCACAGTCACTGAAATTCGGCCTCATCTTCTAAAAAGTAAGGGCCAATCACACCGCCTGACCAAAATCCGCACCAGACAGTTTCTCGTTGTGGGTGCATTTGTTTCTCAGGGATTGCAGGAGGATTTTCTGGGCAACAAATTCGACAATTTTGTGTATTCACGAAGCCATTCAGTTGAAAATGCGCTTCATCGGAGAAGATGACTTTTTTTTTTTGAAAAATTCGAATAGACTTCACTTTACTCCATAATCCATTGAACGAGTTGCCGGCGCTTTCCATGGTCTGCTGGTTTCAGCTCCTGATGAAGCAGAATTTAGTACGCATGATGTTGGAGGTCTTTTGTCAAAAGTCGTAGTGCTTCGTGAAATTTGAAGTTGCTGAGAACGATGCCGAATTAATGTTTTCAGAGACACTCTCATTTACAGCAGCAATGTTTTTAAGAGACCGACCGGTACGTTACCGCACAGGAGTCTTACTGTTCATAACCGACCCAGTTTCTTCAAATTTGTTGACCACTCTTCGAATGGTTGACACATTAAATGCACCTTCTCGACTGAAAATTCTTCGAAGTTTGCGAGCGTTCTCAGCATAACTTTCCAAATTTTTGTAATATGTTTTGACAATTATAACGGGCTGTTCTTTTGTTAAGCGCTCCATTTTTAATAATCGGAATAAACATATGTGACAGCTGCCAAATTTCAGAGTTGCCACTTACACAACAAAATGGAACTAAATATAAGTAAGAGGAAGTAAAATTTTTAAATCACAATATTTATAATTTAAAATTCTTGAAAAAACGGTCGAACGCGCTGTAATTTTCATTTTATGACCTCAAGCCAAACTAATTAAACAGAGATAGAAAATAATTTTGAGTATTTCTTCTTCAAAAAGAATTCCAAGGCATCCTGGAGACAAAGAACAACTAAAGTAAAACCACAAGGAACTTAAGTGAATGCATTTATGGTACAATTGGTGCAATTTGTTGGTACTTGTTATGCACTTCTGGTACATTTTGTGTAATTTTTCTAAATTTTTGTAAATTTTGTACTTTGGTAAATTTTTGTCGAAATTTATGTACTTTCTGGTGGTGTTTATGTATTTGATGGAACATGATATGTACTTTGTGATAAACTTTATGCACTTTTTCGATGGCGGTCCCAAAACTATCCGACCTGTAGCAGTGTTTCATAAAAGTTTCATACTAAAAATTACTTTTTTGGTTCACTGTATGTACTTTTGTTTGGTTATTTAATTCAAATGTTGGTAAACAAGTATTTTTTTAGGTAACACTTTATGTACTTTTATATAACTGTATCTACTTGGTACAATTTATGTAATTTTTGCTACAATTTATGTAGTTGTGAGTCCGTTTTTCTGGTACACTTTGTGCATTGGTTTTATAAACTTTCTGTAAATTTTGGTATTAATATGTTCTTTGTTGGTAAACTTTATGTACCTATTTTGAGACATTTTACGTATTTTTTGTTATAAATTGTAATCTTTGGTACCAAAATTAACTTTTTGGTAAACTTTATGTACTTTTTGAATACACTAGGCAACTTTTGTAAGTACTGTAAGTACTTTTATGTACTTTTTGATGTATTATGGAACACTTGTATTTATGGTACACTTGAAGTACTTTTTGTTAGTACTTTTTGTTACTTGTATATTATGTACTTTTGGTATATTTTGCGTACATTTTGTACTTTTCGGAACCGGTGTAAAAACTGTAGCAGCCTGATTCTCTATGTCGAACGAAAGCTTTCGTTCTAGACGAAAGAAAGTTGATTTGAGTTCCACAATCTTGTCGTTTCAAGTCAAATGAAAGAATACAATTTTTCGGAACTTACAAATTTATTCAAGCTCAAGACCTTTTTAAAGAAATAAATAAATTTGTAAGTTTGGGGAACAGACCGGGTGAAAATTCCCGTAAGGGAAATGATGAAAATTTTTCGAAACTTTTCAGTACAAATTTTGGTTTCTCTACTTCTAATTTGCTGTCAGTTGGGAACAAACATGGAGTCAGGCGAACTAAAATTTCGACTTGGAGAAACCCAATTTAAGTCGAATATGAGTGACTGACTTTCGTTCGCTTAGCTTTGCGTTCGTTATAGAGAAACAGGCTGTAAGTTCCAATTAGTGAGTGTAAGAACTAGAATGCGCACAGCTCACTGGTTGTGAGAAGCTGGAAATCATTTTTTGTACATTTCAAAGTTTAAACTTTAAACTTCAAACTTTAAATTTTATGTAAATTTTTAATGCAATTTATGTACTTTTATTTTAATGTACTTTATGTTTATGTACTTCGTGCACGTAGTACGTTGGACCAATCTATGCACTTTCTGGTACATTTGATGTATTTTTACGTACGTATTATGGTAAATAAATGCTTTAGAACATTTTATGTGCTTTGTGATAAATTTATTGTACTTTTGTGTGAATAATATGGCTATACACGAGAACGTGGCTTCGTCCCTGCTCTGATCACCTTACATTTCTTTCGACGATGGTCACCTCGCTTAGTGACGGCGACAATATCGAGTACTTTGCCATGATAAAGCTTCTCAAAATACCGTTCGGAACCTGTATAGAACTGTCCCTTTATGGGAAATGTTGGAAACCATTTTTTAATTTCATGTAAATTTTTGATGCAATTGAGGTATTTTTATGTTGATGTACTTCATGGGTCATGCTATGTAGTACGTTGGAACAAGCTATGTACTTTTTTGTACATTTGATGTACTTTTTCGTACGTTTTATGTTCTTTTTGCACGCATTATGGTGAATAAAAGAGAACACGAATCCACATTCATCACTTGCGCCATTGGCTCTTATTCTTCTACTTAATAGCTCTTTATGTCCCGTGTGCGGTACGGGAATTGCACCCGAGCTGCTCGTTTTACTCGTTTGAGACGAAAAGGGGCGTGCGGAAATGCAAATAAATAAACGCACGTAGCTCGGGTTTTCTTTTTCCCTTGTGCTCTCGAGTCGTATATTTTCGGTTAACGACTAACGAGTAGAAGTTGAGAAAGACCGAGCTGTGGGCGTGCGTTTACGTTGCCTGATAAAATTCAAACAACAGTAAGTTGCAAGTCTAAAATGCGACTGCAGGTTGCTCATAACTTGTGAGCAGTCGTCAGTGAGTCGCAGCTGATTATGTGAGTAGCTAGCTATTAACTCTGGAACTCAAATATTTTTAAGAATACGCCTGCAAAAAGTATCAGGGTAACAAACCAATGCCGCTGCCATATGTAAATCGTAGCTGACGCAACGGTTGCAACCGGTTGACGGTTCTGTTGCAATACAAAATAAATATATTGCCATTTGGTTACCACACGATTTACTCACGACAACCGCATTAGGTTGAAGCGTGCTTTATTCATTCTGATAATCAAAAATTCATTACTGGCAAGAAAGACTTCTATTTTCTATTTACGGTCGATTTCACCACATTCAATTATCTTTCAGTTATAGCTAACGAACAGTTTTAGCTGTCAGTTTGTATGGAATCTATAATTTTTAACTGTCAGTTAGCTTTAACTTTGTTTGGTGAAATTGGGCGTTATAGTTTTAAATTTTCTCTCCTTGGTTAAATAGCTATCGAAGACATAAATGAGGCACTTTGTTTATTTTTCCTCCTACGGCTTTACAACGATGTGGATAAAGAACTTAGAACATCTTCTTGTGAGCGAGGACTGGGACGAGTTGTATATGTTAAATAACTATGGAACAATTGAATCTTGAATACAAAGGTTAAATAGAAATCTAAAAATAGATCAATATCAATGAATATATTACCAATATCACCGGTTGTCACGTTCCTCCAAGGATACTTACACAAAGTCATGAATAAACACAAACCAAAGCCCATTTTGTAATATCTTGGAGTATTGTATTGGTTGTCCTGGTCAACACAACGACTGCAGGATTTTGTAAATAAACAAAAGCTTTGAAAGCAAATCAAATAAATGAATTGAGTGAGACCACCCAAATACCACAGCAAAACCAAACTGGGAATGCGCTGAAAAAAAACCAGGACGAAAATAAATCAAAACGAAATACTTAGAAAGCAAACACAGCCAAATCACTAATCTGTAAATGTTTCTGGAACAGATAATATCCATGGAGGACTTACATACATAGATCCAAGAAGCAAAGCCGTGTTAGTGAACAGACACAAAATGGCTATTAGTAATCCAGTCAAAGCCCAGTTATCATCTCCTTCAAACAGACAAAATCAATTAAATTTTACATAAAATGGGGTGGTCTTCCATTTCGTTTTGATTTAGTTTCCAACGCCTCTTACCATGTTGGAATATTAAGCTATCGATTCCATTGCGCCATGAACTACATGGAATTTGTTCGCGGAACGAATAAGTTATGACCAGGCACAGACATTGCAGCAATAGAATCATGGCTATGCCCACACACACCCACCGATATGGAATGCCCAAAATATTACATTTTGCCGGAGGTTTTGGCTTCCGTGAAAAGTTTTCCAGCATTATCCTTGAGTTATTCCTCCGTTCAAGATTTCAAGGTAAGTGAACGGTGGAAACATTTTAAATTGTTTTCATTTTATTATTTACGAAGTCAATATTGATTCAGTATTTTGTTTCGATTTTTTTTTCGATTGCTGAGTTGGAGCTCCACCTCGAGAGAGAGAGAGACAGAGAAGGAAGGAAAGTTGTTTTGAAATTTTCAAGATAATTTGAACATAATTATGATTGCAATTCAAAACCAATATTGAATAAACAACACGAAGGGTCAGGAGAATTACTGGCGTAAACAAGTTAAAATAATTTTAATTATCAGCAAGTTTTACTTAAAGATGACACGGTGGTCATTGGAAAAAATTGTACTAAAGACTGTAGAATGTACAGTCGATCAATACTCTATAATTCGGAGGTTTCATGAAATATGATGAGCCAGGGAGTCTGGCAGACAGACATCACTGGATCGCCTTTAAAAAATATTTTTTTTAAAGGCTGACCAACGGATGGGATGGGATTAAAGGGATGTCTCCTGTTATTGCATTGCATTACATTGGACCTCGACATAGGGAAGGAATTGGAAGATGTTTGACTCTAACTTGTTGATATCATAAGTAGTACGGAGAACAGTCGCCGGAAGTTTTATTCTACATGCAGGCTGCTCTGCTGAAAAATGAATTGTCTCTGTAGTCTGTAGTTCGATCAAACACCAGGTGACAACAAATGGATGAGAGTGTCGACATATTTATTATCTCGTCAAATACTCGAAACATTAGGCGAACCACATGAGCATGAACATTAGCTTTCGTAAATGTTTTGTGTTGGTTTACCGTCCTTTTTGATACCAAATAAGAATGGTATCGAAGTTGTCAGCATCACTATCGTGTTCCCGTAATATTATTTTCAAATTCATTAGTTCGATAAAAAGTTATCGACCAAACTCATGGTCTTGAATGACAAGTTTGTGGCTCACTTTAGGTATGAACTCTTGCATCTCAGAGGAACACTTCCCATGGAAATATCAATAGAACAGCCATACACAGCTTACAATTCGATGATGTTCAAAATGAGATAACAGAGTTGACTACCCTAATACGGCATTAACACCGACCAAGATTAGCGCATTTAGAAGGTTAACTCCGTTAACCCACGCTAACCCAGAAGATTAGTCATACATTTTGCATCTGTAAAAACTGAAGTTTAATTTTTAACCCCATTTTAAACTGGTGTACAATTTGATGCAACTCTGTTTATTACTACAAAAATGCAACCATAATAAAAACATACACAAATAATCAACTAGTTGACAAACGGTAGCCGAACGAAAATTTTACGATTCGTCGCCGCCACCAAAACTGTTCATGCCGCCGCCGACATAGTTGGCTCTGGCCCGATTTGATCGACTGATTCACTTTTAAAGGTTAATTTATTTCAGAAATTAAAATTTGAGAAAAAACTGGTAAAAACAAGAGCCGTCAATTTAAGTTTTCTGTTGTGCCGTCGTGTTCGAATATTTGGTATCGGCACGGAGTTGTTTTATATTGGTATGAGCACAGAATTTCCAACTGAAATGTCAATTTAATCTCAAATTGGGTGGTGTAACGGCAACGATTAGAGAGCAACGTTCGCGGGCCGAGACAAAATTATCAAAGACGGCGTCACAACAGACAAGTTGGCGGCATTTACTTTTAAAATTTGATCAGTGGGTGAAATCGGGTGAGTCGGTAAAATCGGATCACATTTTACACCAATAACTGTCAATTATATCAGCGGTGGTGAGCGGTTTAAACAATTTTTGGAGGCGGCCACGTGTCGGAAAGTTGTCGATCGGCTTCAGTCTGTCAAACAGTTTTTTTTATATATGGTTTTATTATGCTTGAATTGTTTTATTAACTAACAGTGTTGTATCAGAATGTATACCAGTTGAAAATGAGGTTAAAAATTATACTTCAGTTTACAGACTAAAATCGTATGAGTAGTCTTCTGGATTAGCGCGGGTTAATGGAATTAACCTTTGAAATGAGTTAATCTTGTTCGGTGTAAATTCCGTATTACGTGTATTAAACGTGACTTCATTCTCTGGACCCCACCTACAGCCCCACTTATAACATTTTGTACGTTTTCAGGATGATCGTTTTGGGCTTGGTCTTCGAGATGTATTGGTATGTTAGCGATTTTTCAAAATATTTTATTGATCCCAAGATAACTGTAGAGATTTCTGAAGATTTGCTAATTTCCTCAAATTTTTTTCAAATTTGCGAGTGAACGCATCGTTGTTTTGAAAATTTATCATTTTTTAAAATTTCTTAATCATCCTTAAATGTTGTCGTTTTTTCGCCTACGCGCACTCTTTCTGAGATACAGATATATTTGTATTTTAGCGAATTTTGAAATTCTTTGATTAATGCCATAATATTTATCATTTCTGCAGTTGGACGCACCGTTTTCGAGATACGCACATAGTTGTATTTTAGCGATTTTTGGAAATTTGTTTTTTGTCCCCAATTTTTTTTCTGATAGCGATTGCACGCGTCATCTCCGAGATACAGACATATTTGTATTTTAGCGGTTTTATTGCTCTCAAAATAGTAATTTTTACAATTGGACGCACCATTTTCGAGATATGAAAATTTTTGTATATTAGCGATTTTTGAAGATTTGGTGATTGCCCCCAAATTGTACCCTGTTTCCGCGATATACATACATATATATAAATTTTTGTATTTTTAGCGGTTTTTGGAAATCTGTTCTTGATCCCAAAATATTTGTCATTTTTACAATATCGAGATTCGAACATTTTTGTATATTAGCGATTTTTTAAGATTTGTTAATTATCCGCATCCCTTATGTAATTGGACGTATGCACCATTTCCAAGAAATATATATGTAGGTAAATTTTTATATTAGAGATTTTTTAAAGTTTTAGTGATCCCAACATTTGCAATTGGACGCACCGCACCGTGTTCGAGAAATTGACGTATTTGTCTTTACCCGTTTTTTTTTTTGAAGATTTGTTAGTTATACTCAAATGTTGTCGGACGCATCGTTTCTGAGATACAGACATATTTATTTTTTAGCGATTTTTGAAATTATTTTATTGATCCCAATTATTTGTCATTTGTGCAGTTGGAGGCAGCGTTTTCGAGATATAGATATATTTATAATTTAGCGATTTTTGGAAATATATTATTTGTAATCTTTAAATTTGCACGCACCATTTTCGAGATATGGACACGCGATTTTTTTTAGATTTGTTGATTGCCCCCACTTTTCGAGATATAGACATATTTGTATTTTAGAGATTTTTTGGAAATTTCTTATTGATCTCAAAATATTTGAAATTTTTTGCAATGAGACATACCATTTTCGAGATATGGGCGTTAGTATTTTAGAGGTTTTTGAAGATTTGTTGTTTGCCCCTAAATGTTATCAATTTTGCGTGTGAACACAACGTTTCCGAGATATAGATTTATTTGTGTTTTAGCAGTTTTTGCAAATTTGTTATTAATAATAATAATTAATACTAATTTTAGTGTTTATATTGATGGACAATCTATTTCGGAAACCCATTGAGTAAAATATTTAGGTGTCATGCTTCAAGCTAACTTATCGTGGAATATGCATATGGAAAATGTTAAGAAGAAAATTGCACCTGCATTAGGAATTCTCTTTAAACTTAAATACAAGTTAGATGTAAACACCAAAATGTTAATTTATCAGTCACTAATTCAGTCCCATTTCAATTACATGGCAATTGTATACGCATGTAATAGCAATAACATTGCATTTAAGTCTCTACAACGTTATCAGAACAAAGCATTAAAGATTGTTTATAACTTACCGGCAAATTACTCAACGATATCATTGTATGAGAATGTTACCACAATATTTCCAGTACCGGGTGTGAATAAATATCAGTCTTTGATATACATATGTTTTGAAGTGTTTGCATAGAATTGGTCATCACACAATTTCGTTTTTGCAAAATCAAAATATCTTCAATACTCGAAATCGAGATAATATTAGAATTCCTTTATGTAGGTTAGAGAAAATCAAACAACGCATAGATTATATTGGTGCGATTGCCTACAACAATCTTCCACTAGAAATAAAGACAACCCATCAAATTGGTAGATTTAAAACATTATGTAGAAAGTACATTCAAGGTGAAATAGAAACACTTCTAACATAATTTTGAATAATATGTTGTTTATAAATCTAAATTCATAACTTTTTCCTTATATTTTTATTATTTTTATATACATTGTATTTTAATTTACAGAATATTCAAGGTTTAATTAAAATACTTCCAATATAATTTTCTACAATATCTTCTAAAAATTTTGTAATTATATTTTCTATAGATGATTTATTTTGAATATCATTTGTACAATTTGAAATAACTTTGCCAACTTCCTCCAATAATGCCTTTCGGCGCTGGGGCCCAAAATGTTATTGTATTAATAAAACATTTATAAAAAAAAAAAAAAAAATCCCAAATTATTACAATGAAAGTACATTGTCCCCTCTTTCAAACGGTATATGTACGGTTGTGGCAGTTTGTCTCGTTTGGACGCATAAATGTTGCGAAGAAAATGTTTGTAATTAAGTCATTAATTTTCCGCACTAGTTCCTTTTTATGTCCTAGATTAATGTTTTCGTAAATTTTTATGAATAATCTTATTATATGTAATGTTTTTCTGTAAATATATTGTATAAATTATGTAAACATCGTGAAATTGTACGTAAACCTACCTGTATATACATTAACATTGGTCTGTAAACTCCATAACAGAGGTCTGTTACCTAATGTGGTTTGTGTCTTTGCTAGTTAGATTCGGTATTTATCTTCACACACATCAAATTGCAAATAAAACTGATATATATTCGATCTATCCAATTGTACCAATTTAGGCACAGTGGGTAGGCATCAGATGTCGAACTTGTCACGGAGTTCGAAACTAGTCATGCCAGTGAGTGTGCTTTCCTGAATTATCTATTATTCCATCCAAGCATTTTTCACTTAGAAAAATGTATCAGACCTTGAAAGCTTGTGGTACGAACTTCTCATACATTAAAATTCAAAAATAAAAATACAGTATTTCGGTATTAATATCGGATGCCTGGGTTTCGAAACAAGCTCGAAACAAAAGTGACACTTGATTTGTTCCCCAGTGTAGTTTGTCTGTAGAATAGTAAAAGTTCGTCAATATCTACAAACGCTCAGAAACAGGAGTAGAGTAAACGTAAAATATATTTTACGATATTCCAATGGCGGTGAATTCTTGTTAATCATTATTCTTGTCGTAATGGCAGCTAATGAATTTTTGTCAATAACTACATCCTTAGAGCGGGTATAACCTTATTTGCTCGTAAATAAGTTAACAGGCAAATAACCCAGCACCGCACACTCAGCAACAGGTAAAATTAGATGTCAACGAAATCAATGGAAAGGTGGATGTCCTTGGCAAAATTGTGGTTAAAAGGAGCTTGAAAAGTGAGCTAAAATGTGACGTAACATAAATTTGAATACTGTTTTTATGTGAGTTAAATAATAACAGTTATTTTGTTTTTGTTTTCCTTTCGGAATACAATTGAAGTGATTTTTGATTGATATCGAATGTGGCTATAAAAATACCTGTTCAATAAAAAATTAAGGTTAATCTATTACAGAATTAAAAGACAATTTATGGGAAGTAAAATGTCATAAACTCTTTATCCACAATCATATAAAGTGTTGCCTTAAAATGGAACATGCCATGCAATATTTTAACAATCAATTTTACAATTTTCGCGTGATTTAAGGGCTGTATTCAGACGATAAAATAGTAAACAACAAATCACAGGTACTTTGGTAATCGATATCAGATTGTGCTCAATCACAAGTTTGAAACCAACTTGTATGTCTTTCATGCGGGTAGAAGGGATATCTTTGGGGATTAATTACTTTAGTGCTTTCGTCGTTGTACAAATATTTAAATATTTATTTAAAATGCCTCGTTAGCTACAGCGTCATTTATCACATCCTCGTATTTGACAGTTGTCAAAATGAAAAAAAGTAAAAATAAACTTTTTAAACAATTGCGTAGGTGTTTTTTAAACAGTTGCTTACGTGTGTATTTAAGTTTCCACGGAGAAGGGAACGAATCAATAGTTATAACTACTAAAACACAGTTTCAAAAAGAAATCTTTCCCAAAAAGCTTTCTGGTGGTTCTTTAGGAGGTGGTTTAGAAAAATAATATTCTATTTCCCAGGCATTGGGGTGAGAGAAATAATGGATCGAAAAACTTTATTAAAAAAGTATTTCTTTTCATTTGATTGATTGCCAGCGCTTGATTTAAATCAGGTGGCCCCTTTCTCTGTATCACTGACTTTGTATCTAAAAAAAAGTTATATATCCCCAAAAAAGGATAAAAGTTTTTATAATGCTGCACTTGCCCCTTAACAATGGTGAATTTTGTATGATCATAATCCTACGTGCAAATGTCATCCTCAGCACTCATCATGTCCAGGTGTTTGTTATTTAAGTCCTTTAACAGGCAACACAACCACAGAATATCGGGAAGTAACAGAAATTAGTTGTTGTCTCGGGCAATATACTCATCCCGACACTCGATGATTTGCAATATTTTGCACTTTTTTGCGTGCAATATGCTTACAAACGGCAACAAAACTCTTCCACAGGGTTGCACTTTGTGCACAATCTAATTGATGAAGAATTTTTATCCATAAGTATACAAAGACACACATATGCTTGACATGCACTCAGAGTACTCGGAATACTCATTCAAAGTATGTATTCAAACTCCAACACTCATTGGTATAATATGAGACACAATTAAGAATAAAAACTAAAGATATACTCAGCTGGTGGCTGAGAGGCGATGCAAGTCAGAGAATATTCGCAACAACACGACGAATATTGTATTGATAAGTTTTAAATAACAACACTGCTGCACTCTTAAGTTACTACAAAACAGCCATGACTCAAAATTGTCAGATTTGCAATTTCATACTTACTTATCCGGTCACGAACAACCCCGGGAGGTCAAGGACCTTACAAAACGAAGATAACATATTTCGCCAACCAATTCGATCTTTTGCCTTATGGCTATACCATGTGTACGCAGGGATTCGTCAACCTGATCTCTCAAGCAAAGTCTTGGTCTTCTTATTTTTCATCTTCCTTCGAGTTCGGTTTCGAAAACCGTTCGTGATGACATGGCCTAGCCAGCTCAGTCATGTTATTTTGATCGGCTTAACTATGTCAATGTCGGGATATATATCATACAGCTCGTGGTTCATGCGTCGCCGATACTCGCCGTTGTGCAGTATAGGGCTATACAATTTTCGGAGTATTCTTCTCTCGAAGACTCCTACAGATTTTTCTGAGCCATAAAGCAAGACAGGTTTCTGCACGCTGAAGAATCTGTCTTTAGCAAAAAAATAAGCAGTTTTCCCTAATGAAATAACTCACGCTGAAAATCTGTATTTTTTTCTTCTTTGTATGCAAATATATCGTGTGTTTGGAGCTTGTCGCAAAAATAGTATACTTGTGTCCAAACACATTGTGTTTGCTACTCAATATTACATGTTAGAGACACAATGGCATTGGAACCTATTATATATATTTTTATAACCTAAATATGGCTTTGTTTGTGGAAACTGCTGGAAACAAAAACGAGGCAGACAACAAAGAAACAAAAAGCACTAGATTTAATTCATGCAGGCGTCGGGGTTTTCAGCGTGAAAATTCAGCAAACTTAATACAAACGGAAACTCAGTTTAATTGAAAATTTCCCACTATGCAAGTGTTTGAAAAATATCACAAGCAAAACACACAAAGAAAAGATTAGCAAAAACTTCCTTCCGTCTCCAGTGAACCATCGGTTCCCATTAGACATGATTTTGGTTTTTGTCAATTGCCTGCAGTTTGATCATGCTCTATTTTCAACTTCATCAGGGATGATTTGTATTTGGCTTTTTGACTGGTACTCTTATTTAAATTTTTATTTATTTTATTTTTGTTTTTATTAATTTTTTTATTTTTTTTTATATTTTTATTTTTGTTTTTATTTTTACTTTTATTTTTGTTTTTATTTTTATATTTATTTTTATTCTTATTTTTATTTTTATTTTTATTTTTATTTTTATTTTTATTTTTATTTTTATTTTTATTTTTATTTTTATTTTTATTTTTGTTTTTATTTTTGTTTTTTTTTTATATTTTTATTTTTATTTATACTTTTACCGTTATCTATATTTTCGTATTTTTTATTCTTATTTATACTTTTAATTTAATTTTTATTTTTGTTTTTATTTTTATTTTTTATTTTTCTAATTTTTTTATTTTTATTTTTATTTTTCTTATTTTTTATTTTTATTTTTTTATTTAATTTTTATTTTTATTTTTATTTATACTTTTACTTTTATTTTTGCTTTTATTTTAATTTTAATTTTAATTTTAATTTTAATTTTAATTTTAATTTTAATTTTAATTTTAATTTTAATTTTAATTTTAATTTTAATTTTAATTTTAATTTTAATTTTAATTTTAATTTTAATTTTTATTTTAATTTTAATTTTAATTTTAATTTTAATTTTAATTTTAATTTTAATTTTAATTTTAATTTTAATTTTAATTTTAATTTTAATTTTAATTTTAATTTTAATTTTAATTTTAATTTTAATTTTAATTTTAATTTTAATTTTAATTTTAATTTTAATTTTAATTTTAATTTTAATTTTAATTTTAATTTTAATTTTAATTTTAATTTTAATTTTAATTTTAATTTTAATTTTAATTTTAATTTTAATTTTAATTTTAATTTTAATTTTAATTTTAATTTTAATTTTAATTTTAATTTTAATTTTAATTTTAATTTTAATTTTAATTTTAATTTTAATTTTAATTTTAATTTTAATTTTAATTTTAATTTTAATTTTAATTTTAATTTTAATTTTAATTTTAATTTTAATTTTAATTTTAATTTTAATTTTAATTTTAATTTTAATTTTAATTTTAATTTTAATTTTAATTTTAATTTTAATTTTAATTTTAATTTTAATTTTAATTTTAATTTTAATTTTAATTTTAATTTTAATTTTAATTTTAATTTTAATTTTAATTTTAATTTTAATTTTAATTTTAATTTTAATTTTAATTTTAATTTTAATTTTAATTTTAATTTTAATTTTAATTTTAATTTTAATTTTAATTTTAATTTTAATTTTAATTTTAATTTTAATTTTAATTTTAATTTTAATTTTAATTTTAATTTTAATTTTAATTTTAATTTTAATTTTAATTTTAATTTTAATTTTAATTTTAATTTTAATTTTAATTTTAATTTTAATTTTAATTTTAATTTTAATTTTAATTTTAATTTTAATTTTAATTTTAATTTTAATTTTAATTTTAATTTTAATTTTAATTTTAATTTTAATTTTAAGTTTTATTTTTAATTTTAATTTTAATTTTAATTTTAATTTTAATTTTAATTTTAATTTTAATTTTAATTTTAATTTTAATTTTAATTTTAATTTTAATTTTAATTTTAATTTTAATTTTAATTTTAATTTTAATTTTAATTTTAATTTTAATTTTAATTTTAATTTTAATTTTAATTTTAATTTTAATTTTAATTTTAATTTTAATTTTAATTTTAATTTTAATTTTAATTTTAATTTTAATTTTAATTTTAATTTTAATTTTAATTTTAATTTTAATTTTAATTTTAATTTTAATTTTAATTTTAATTTTAATTTTAATTTTAATTTTAATTTTAATTTTAATTTTAATTTTAATTTTAATTTTAATTTTAATTTTAATTTTAATTTTAATTTTAATTTTAATTTTTATTTTTACTTTTATTTACATTTATATTTTTATTTTTAGTTTTATTTTTATTTTCGTTTTTATTTTTATTTTTTTTTTATTTTTATTTTTATTTTTATTTTTGTTTTTATTTTTAAAGAAATCTTTTATGAATTACTCTTGCCACGAAAGTATTTCGTTTACTACGTATTCTCGCCGTTAACAGTACAAGTAGAAAATTTTTTCTGCAAATAACAAGCGTTTACCGCAAACAATTTACTTTTGTGTAGAAATATTGTTTTTGCTGCGTATACCAAGCGTTGACCTTAAAACTTGTAACTGTTGGTTTAGTTTATTGGAAATGAATTACTTTTGCCGCAAAAATATTTCATTTCCTGTGGCTACCAAGCGTTGACCGCAAAAGCCAAAACGTTTACCCCAAACAAAAAAACGCTTATTGTGAAAGTACTTTCTAGTGTTTTAAGCGAACTATAATTTATCCCAAGATTAGTATAAATAATAAAACTTACCCATGATTCCATATGTGATATAGTTTACATTTCAGAAGTTTCAATGTATTTGAATTTTATTTTAGTACTAACATTAATTTTCAAATGGATTTGAAGCGAGATACGCATGTTTGCTATTCCGTGTATCGCAGGCAGTTCGAGGAGACGAATCTTTAACTTAGCATAAGAAATTGCCTTTACGGTTTACGCATGCTTTACAGCCTCTCATACCATGCGGGTATCGTCCCCTCGAGTCTGAAGGTTGATACCTACAAACAGGCAACGCTAATAACACCGAAATCTTCCGAGCAATTGAAATACTCTCCATGCTGTCGAAGATGGTGGATAGCATGACTAGCGACTATCTCTTGAATTATTTCCAACTCAACGGCGTATGAGTATGAGTTCCGCCGAAACCGGTTTACAGCTGATTTGATGGCGTTCCTCTCGGACCAGTAGAGTCAATCCATACATAGGACCGACTGAGAGAAAAGTAGAGAGAATTTTTCGTACTTTTTGAACAAAGGACGAAAAGGACCCTTTAAACTTTGAAATTGAGCATTTGAATATTTTACGAAAATAATCTCTGCCAAATCTCAGTGTAGACATGTTATAACAAGAATTCGCTCAATTCAATATTTATACTCGATTTTAAAGTCTATTTCAGATAGTATCGGAGAAGAAAAGTCAAAAAAAAGTGTTACTCATCTAGTGTGCACATTTGGCGCAGGAATCGTCCACACCCAAAACAAAAACCTAAATTTTGTTGCATAGTGTTAATAAAGACTGTTTGTATTTAGTCGGTTTGGTGTTAATTACATTTCGTAATCACACTTGTATATATATTTTCACCTGAATCAGGGGTAGGCTGGTAGTTACATTTCATGCTTCCAACTGTTGTCTCATGTTTCCCAATTCTGTGTTGTTACAAAATCCATTTTTCATATAAATGTAAGCATTTCTACTATAATGATAGTAAAAAGTTCTCGCAATGTTTCGTCTATTTTTAAATCCTCTCTCTCTCTCTCTCCTCTAATTACAAATACCAACTCATCAACTGTCAGCTACCAAATTCGTTGCTACACAATTCCTATTCATGAATACACATACTTATGCACACTTGTGTGAGTAATTTGAATGTGTTACTTTGAATCGTAACAAAAGTCATATTTTCTATTTCCGTCTGTAGTTCTATATACGTATATTAGACTGTCATCAGCCAAATTTACATTTGCGCTTCTAATAACGGCTGCTGAAGTTTACAAACAGAACAAACAGGTGTAATAAATAGGCTTAGGGCGAGGGCGAGTTTCACACTCATCATTTAAAAGCTCAATTTTAAAGCTGAAAATGTTCATATTAAATGACATTTAAATGTCAAACATGGGGCATTTAAATTCCATTTAAATAGAGAATTTCCAACTGTGAAACTGTCAGGAGAACTGACAAAAACAATTCTGTCAAATGTTTAAAAATATATTTTCGTTTATACACTTGTCATGGAACGTTGGTTAAGTCAGATTTTAACCACAATAAATAATTGTTTTTGAGAAAACAAAAAAAAAAAGAAGTCAAAATTTCAGTACACCCTAAACTTTATGTAAAAATGTATATTCGATTGTGGTATCGACATATTTGTCGTTATTTCAAATATTTTTAATAGAAATTCTGGGAAAATGCCTAAAATGAGTACAGCCTTTAACCAAAAACAGCGACTAGTACATACTTACTTTCACACAAACATAGTATTGCACACACACACATATACATGACATTTCGTTGTATGTATTGAAGCGAGTAGTGACATTTCTCACGTGTCCTATCCTTTAGTGGGAAATCGATATTATGTCAGTTGACAGCTGACCTGAATTCTGGCATTAATACCACAAATATGTCCACATTTTAATCCATTAATTAAAAATGCTTAACATATGAATCATCAACTTGAATTTGGCTAACTTTAGTAAAAATATTGAGGACACGTCAATCAATTACGTTCGGTATTTAGGAATGTCAGTAGTAGTGCAATGAAGAGTTTAATATTTAAATAGTAATAATATATTTTTTGTTGGTGCCGTTAAGGTCATTCAGAACTTTAGTATTAATATTTATTTCAAAAGTATTTTGATCGCAATATATTCGCTACTTTAAACGGTTCGACTGAAAGGATTTTTTCCCAATACCACCAGCTAAATAAATAAATAAATGGTTTCCCATTACATCCCGTGAAGGGACCGGGGAGAACTTCTCACAATCAATGAGCTGTTCGCTTTCCAGTTTTCACTCACTCAATACCACCAGCTACACATATAAATATTGACGACAGTCACAAACTTCGGCAACATACAATGATGAAATCGATTTTAAAGCCAATAACAGAAATATTTTTAGAAATTACAAACCACTGCCCCTTTTGAACTTAATTAACTACAGCCATATTTTGCTAGGACTAACAAATGTGTCCATTTTTTGTAACTTTCGAATGATTTGAACTATTAAGGACATTGTAATTGGACAATAACTTAGACAACAAATCTTAGTTGTGTCTTAATTTAGAGGTTGGCATAACCACTTTGAGGTCATCACAGCAGGAGGTGGTTTCAACCCAATTAGGGGTTGTCACAACCGAATCAGAACTTGTCATAGCCGAATTAGAGTTTGCCTCAACCGAATTTGAGGGTGTCACAATTGAATTTGAATTTTTTTCTATTATTAAAAATACATATAGTGCGAATTGTTTAATGGTTTATTGCTAATTTATTTTCCTGTATTTTCATAAATAAAGATAGAAGATAGTCACTTTAATTGGGGTGATCCTTAAGGGAACAAAGATATTTTACATGCCACTTCCGACCGTTTTTAATGTCCCGACTATCATGGGTCACCGCAACAATTCTGACGTATTGTGTCTGTCGATTTAAGGCTTAAATCATTCTATATAAAGACGATGACACCGCATCTCTAACCACCGGTCTTGGAAAGCCTTCGAACTGTAAACTTCTGTTTGTACTGCACGCTTATAAATGTGGGCATTTTTTGCAAGATACGAGTAAGACGTTTTAACCCAATAACCGTAATTCCAATATTTTAATAATCAAAAACACAATCATTGCACACTCAGCAGCAAAAATTGTAACGCTTTGTTTGAAATAAAGGGTGTCTCAGTAAGATTGCACTTTTTAAATTTAGTGTATTTTTTTTGTGCAAGTGGCAACTCTGAAATTTGGCAGCTGTCACATATGTTTATTTCGATTATTAAAAATAGAGCGATTTACGAAGAGTTGAAGAAACTGAGTCGGTTATGGACATTATGACTCCTGTGCGTCAACGTACCGGTCGGTCTCTTGAAAACATTGCTGCTGTAAATGTATCACGAGGCACTACGTAGCGAATTTGGACAAAAGACCTCCACCTTAATGCGTACAAAATTCAGCTTACTCAGGAGCTCAAACCAGCAGGCCATGGAAGGCGCCGGCAATTCGTTTAATGGGTAATGGAGCAAAGTGAAGTCAATAAAAAATAAATTAATAGTTTCCCATTACATCCCATGAAGGGACTTGGGAGAACTTCTCACAATCACTGAGCTGTTCGCTTTCCAGTTTTCACTCAGTGATTGGGACCTACAGTTTTACAACGATTCCGAACGGTAATTTGAGAAGCTTTTTCATGGCTATATACTCGATAGTGTCGCCGTTACTAAGCGAGGTGACCGTCGTCGAAAGAAATTTTATGGTGGTTGGAGCAGGGATCGAACCCAGGATCTCCTGTACAAGAGGCGCGCACACTACCCATTGCACCACCGAAGTCAATGGCAGTTTAAAAAAATCAACGATCTCACGGGCGATGTGTTAACACCTTTTTGTTCAACGGTACCTGTTCGATGTCTATGAATACATTAGTAAATGTTACATTGGAAATAAAAAAAATAATAGTTTTTGTGCTGAAGGTTCTTTTGCTACTGCACTTTCTTTTTTCTTATATTTGCTTTAACATTAGATATAATATTGTTAAAATAAATAAAGCAATATTTAGCTCACTGAAACTATTATTTTTGTTGTGTCATAAACAGAGCGACGACAAAAAGTATTGAATAGTATAGAGAACTTATTGCACCCTTTTTCCGGTGTCACGTAGAGAGTCTGAGTAAAAGAGCATAAACGAGTCTTATTCCCTTTATAGAATATTTCAATATAAATGCACCATTTCGACAATGTTATTACATAAAACAATACAAAAAGCATAAATGTTTCAAAAGGCATCAATGTTTCACATCAAAATTATGAATGGACCAAGTTATGACAAAAAGCGAGTAATAGGTTTTGAATCATTCGCCAGATGTCGGCTGTGCTTTTGAGTCATACATACAATTCGTTCCATGAGTTCTCTATACTATTCAATGCTCTTTGGCTACGACGAGACTATTGTTGTACAACAACCACGTATGTGATGCTAACGCTGTGTGTTGTTTGCATGTGTTTACTTTGAGGCACCAAAAAGGCTTCTTTGCTGATGAAACGCATTTTCATCTGAATGGCTTCGTGAATACACCAAATTGTCTAAACTGGGTTTCAGAAAATCCTCATGGAATCCATGACAAATAAATGCGTCTACAGTGAGCAACTGTCTGATGCGAATTTTGGTCAGGCGGCGTGATTGGCCCTTACATTTTTGAAGATGTGGCCGAAATTGCAGTGACATTCGTTACAGGAACCTGATAACGGAGTTCTTGTGACCTCAGCTAGACGGCATGGATCTGTACGACATGTGGTTTTAGCAAGACGGCGCCACGTGTCACACCGCGCTTGAAACAATCGATTTATTGTTGCAACGATTTCCAGAACAAATTATCGCAAGAAATTCAGATGTCAACTGGCCACCAAGATCATGCGATTTAACGCCATGTTTTTTATTTCTTTGGGGTTTTGTGAAATCTCGGGTTTATGCGAATAAACCAGAAACAATTCCTGAGCTCAAATCCGAGATCCTACGCGTCCTCCGTGACATACATCTACATCTCTGTGAAAAAGTTATGGGAGATTTCATGAAAAGACTAATGACCTGTCATCAGAGCCGTGGAGGCCATTTGACGGTTATTTTATTCTACACTTAATCGGAACATGTCTTCTTTATAATCCAATAAAAAAAAATCCAAACTATCTCAAAACGAACATGTTTTTATTTTATAATGAAAAAGTGCATTCTTACTGAGACACCCTTTATTAAGAATGATGTTGTGGTAACAGAATTGAAATGAATTCGGTTGTGCCAACAGAATTCATTGGAAATTTGGTTACAGTAAGTGAATTAACGCCAAATGTGGCCGTTGCAACTGACTTATGACCAAATTCTGTTATTACGTCCGCATTGCTACCAAATTCGATAGTTGCCACCGAATTGATGCCAAATTCAGTTGTTGCACCTGAACTTATGACTTATTCGGTTGTTCCAACCGAATCTGGTACCAATTTTGGTTGTTGAAACCAAATTAATTCCAATTTCGCTTGTAGCAGCCGAAATTGAGGACAGTTTTATTGACTGAAGAATATTATTGAAGATTCAGTTCTCACAACCGAATCAGTTATGGAAGAAGGTTGATTGGACCGCATTTAAGATGTGGGGATTAAATTCAGTCATGACAACCTCAATTCGGTTGTGGCAACCACAATTCCGTGGCAACAGCTGAATTTACGGTTGCTACAACGTCTTTTCAAGCAATTAGACCTCTGAGTAGGATCGCGTGCACTTGTGTTAAGCAACAAGCGTACAAAACGAGAGAGGATTTATCATACAAAAAACTTCTTATAACTTTTAATGGATGAGGCGTTTTCATTATTTTTTTTTCGCTCATGGTGTCGAGTCGTATATTTTGGTCTTGTGTTTACATCGCACGACTAGCGTGTATATAGGTGCGCTTTCTTTTCCTCATTTTACGGCTCGTGGCCAGCGAGTGAGCTGCGAATTCGTATATTTGTGATGCCTGGGATATTTTCCAACTGTTTTCTTTTTCTCCGTAGTATTATGAGTAGTGGTTCGAAATGTTTGTCGAATACTTTGCGTTTTGGAATTTCAATATCATCTCAATAATTTCCCATTCAAATCATTAAACATTAAACACATTTATGAAGTAATTTTAATTCATTTGAATAAAATGGCTAGAATTCATGTTTTTTTAAAATTTAATTCATGTATTTTGCATTTGAATATGGGTCTAATGAATTTTAACGGATTTTTATGTAATTCTAATTGGTGACTTTTGAAGTGCGATGGGTATTTCCCGAATTTCAAATTAAATTATCTAACTTTATTTGATTTCCAGTAGACGTTTTTTGTTATTGGCTTGACAAAAAAGTAACTTCAGTTTAGTCCTATAGATGGTGCCTTTGTTAGTTTTGAAATGCTTTCGATCAGCAGACTAAATTTCTTGTTATACAATTACAATTACACAGCACAATTGCCATCAAGGTTACATTTGTGTTATGTCACGTTATTGTCAGTCGCCAGTTTTCATTTAAAGCGTGTTGTGAATATGGATGATCAAAATGAGAATTTTCGTCATATCTTGCTGGTTTATTTTCGAAAAGGCAAAAAAACCGTGGAAGCACACCGGGTATTTGTAACGTGTATGGAACACAAATGCCAAAGGTGTTTCAAAAATTTCGTTCCGGAAATTTCACCATCAAAAATGGGCACAGGAACGATAGGTCAAATGAGGTTGATGACGACGAAATCAAAGTCGTTATTGAGTCTGGCCGATACGTTTCTGTTCGAGAAGTTGCAGACAAGTTTACGGTGTCGCACACGGTCATTGAAAGCCATATGAAACGGCTTGGATGGGACAAAAAGACCGATATTTGGGTTCCGCACGAACTTCAGGAAGTCCACTTAACAATGCGGATGAACACTTGCGATTCACTGCTCAAAGGCTGAAAATAAGCCATTTCCGAAACGCATTGACATTGGAGATGAAAATTGGATTCTTTACAACAATGTGAAAAGAAAGAGATCCTGGCCCAAGCACGATGGACTTCATCAAACTTCACCGACGGCTGAACTGCACGAAAAAAAGTTTATGTTGTCCATTTAGTGGGATTTTAAGGGAGTAATTTATTTTGAACCGCTTCCAAACCATAGATTCTGGCGTCTATTGTGGGCTTCGGTGGGGCAATGGTAGTTTGCGCGGCTCTTGCGCATAATAACGTGGGTTTGATCCCTGCTCTGACCACCTTAAACCTTTTTCTTTCGATGGCAGTCACCTCGCATAGTGACGGCGACACTATCGAGTATTTAGCCATGAAAAAGCTTCTCAAAATTCCGTTCGGAATCGGTGTAAAACTGTAGGTCGCAATCAATGAGTGTAAAACTGGAACGCGCATAGCTCACTGCTTGTGAGAAGCTCTCCCCAATTCCTCCATGGGATGAAATGGGAAAGCATTTTTTTTCATTGTCAGCAATTGACGAACCTTGATGGATGGGACACTATAAGAAAAGCGTTCTGAAAATCGAAAAGCCCTCGTTTTCCATCACGACAACGCTAGGCCTCACACATCTTTGCAGCCTCGACAAAAAAGATTGGAGGTTGGATGGGAAGTGATGTCGCTTCCATCTTATAGTCCTTATCTGGCAACGTCAAATTTTCATTTATTCCGAAGTCTGCAACAGTTTTTGAATGGGAAATTTTCAATAAAGAAGGGGACGGACCAGTCGGACCAGGACGGACCAGTCATTCTATGAACCTGGTATCAAAAAGTTGCCTGAAGTATGTCAGAAGGTCATTGAACAAAGTGGCATCTACTTTATAGATTAAAATTATTTTATTTGAATAAAATAATTTATTTGAACAAAAAAAAAACCGAAATTGTTTTCTTGCCTATTTTTTTTTGTTCTTATCATTTTATTTTCTATTTATTATTTTTATTTATTGTTATTTCTTTAGTATTTTTTAATTGTTTTTTATTTATAATTTTGAATTATATTTTTTATTTATATTTTTTATTTATATTTTTTATTTATTATTACTTATATTTTATTAATTATTGCTTAAATACTTTAAATGGTTTTGATTTATTATTTTGAATTCATTGTTTTTAAATTTTTGTTTATTATCTTTTAAGTTTTAAGTTTTCATTTCTTATTTTTTATTTATGTTTTTTAATTTCAAGTTTTCATTTCTTATTTTTTATTATACTGTTATATTTATTGTTGTTTATTTTTTATTTTTTTGTTTCTATTTTTATTTATTGTTTAATTTTATTCCTAGGTTTTATCTATTATTTTTTATTTTTGATTTATTATTTTTTATTCTTGCTTTACTTCATTTTGCTTTTTATTCATTTTGATTTACTCTCTGAGGGAAAGTTGTAGCTCCTGTCATAAGGACAAGGAAATGTCATAAGGACATTTTTGTAATAGATAGCATAGAATCTCAATACTGAAGTAAAGAAAAGACAAATGCAATTAAGAAATTTTCGGGAAATTTTTCACTTTTGCGGCTACTTAAACCCTACCTAAGCGCTACCTAAACGGTGTTTAAAATCGTTCCTAGGAAGTTCATATGTTCTAGAAAGTTATTTATTGAGATCTAAGGTACATTTCTGTAGTAGATTGTTTTCTTGAATTTTGAACGGTTTGCTGCCCATGGGGAAAAAGGTAAAAAATTTCATTTTTTAAAGTTTTTTTGCGATTTTGACCTTGATGCACAAAATGGCTCCGAGGCCCATGACTTTGGGCAAAACTAGGAGACACGGGTCTTTTTTTTGTCTTTTATCGCGTAGTGGTGTCCGTATATGGTTATACTTCCATGACTTAAAAAATTACACACAGTGTTATTTATAAAATTTTTTAAATATTTTTTATTTAATATGTTTTATGTTTTAGTTTTCATTTCTTATTTTTTATTTGTTTTTTGATTTTTATTTTTTATTCATTGTCTGTCTATTACACGGCGGGGGTTCTGACTACTGGGAAAAGTTATGTCGGTAAAAAAATTTATATGTGTCCCGGCGTTTGGTCACGTCTAGGAATTCGAGATATATCGATTTGAAGTTAGTAAGTATCATATAGGGGAATTTGTCACGTTTGAATATGAACAGAGTAGCTACCGCAATCATACAAATTAAATAACATTTTGTTTATTATTTTTTTTAAGACTACATATCCATATCTATAATACATATCCTCGAGCAAATTTTTTAAATTCATTCAGTCCGATTGTCCATATTCATTGAAACAAAACATCCATATTCTTGTCAAAATG
Organism: Phaonia tiefii; assembly: GCA_963931995.1. Lineage (NCBI taxonomy): Eukaryota > Metazoa > Arthropoda > Insecta > Diptera > Muscidae > Phaonia > Phaonia tiefii. The sequence continues at coordinate 211,485,479 of OZ008371.1, forward strand.
ACATACCTTCATAGGTTATGTGTCTTTACGTGAAAGTAATAAGACCTCACAGTTTCCCCTGTTTTAGATTTTTCATGATTTTTAAAATTAAAAAATTTTAATTTTTTAGGCAAAGAGTAATTTTTTTTCTTCATAAATTTAATTATAACTTCAAAACTGTTGATTATGTAGCGAAACAACATATCAATAGATTAAAGGAATTATAATTCTTAATATTTCTAAGTTTGTTGCAGCAAAATCGGACTAGTCGTTCGCGAGTTATGTCAAACAAAATAACCACAAAAGTGACAAATTCCCCTATATGATACTTACTAACTTCAAATCGATATAGCTCGCTTCCTAGACGTGACCCAGCGAAATGCCGGGACACATATAACTTGTTTTTGACCGATATAACTTTTCCCGCCGATCACTGACCCCTACCATTTGTCGCACAGTGTTATTTTTTAAGTTTTCACTTCTTACTTTTTATTTATGTTTTTTTAATTATTGTTTTTTATTTTTTATTTATTATTTATTATTTATTATTTATTATTTTTCTATTTATTATTTTTTATTCATTGTTTTGTATCTATTATTTTTTATTTTTTATTTAATATATTTTATTCATGGTTTTTTATTTACAATTTTTAATTATTATTTTTTATTTATAATATTTATTTAATATTTATTATTTCATATTTTTTATTAATTATTTATTAAATTTTTGAATATTATTGTTTATACATTGTTTTTATTTTTTTTATTTCCAATTTTTAAGTTTTCGTTTATTATTTTTTAATTTTTATTTATATTTTTAAATTGTTATTTTTTATTGATTAATTTTGATTTTTTATTTTCAATTTATTATTTTTCTTTCATTGTTTTTTATCTATTATTTTTTATTTTTTACATATTATTTTTCATTGATTGTTTTTTATTTATTATTTACTATTATTTATTATTTACTATTTTTAATTTATTGTTTTGAAATTTCAATTGAAGTTCTCTTAATTGCAAATGTTTGTTTTTGTTATTTCAAATGGTAGTTTTGAGTTTTATTTAAAATGTTTTCACTTTATGGACCGCTGTTACAAGGATCTAATACATCTGCTATTGATAAAGAAGTTATATTCATAAATGTTTAGTATTCCTAGCAAATCCTTGAATACCTTAAGATATCCTTTCACTCTTCTCTTATGTATTTCAATCATTGATAAATTTGTTGTTTTTAATTGAATTTCTTCCTTGTCTTTTTCTCGTTTCAGGTATTTATATCCGCTTTATTATGTTAACAAGAATTTGCTTTTATATCCAACTGCCCATGTCATGCGGTGAGTAAACATGACTTTTACGAAATCATTCAACAGAACTGAAGAGGGATTGGGAATATTTGTTAAAACCAAAGAACTTTTTACGATTTCTTAGTTTCTAGCAGACAAAGTTCAATCACAGATGTCGCTGCTCATATAGTCCAAGTTAGACAAGGCAACAACAACTTGTTAGATTTTTTTACTCGTCTTTGTTACTGTTATTTTTTGCCATTTTCCTGCAATGGCCTCACAATTACGTCATAAGTTTCATTGGAAATCTATGACGTCAACGACGTCATAATCTTCTTGTAGCTTGAAAGCTTTTGCTTTATTCCAAACAGCTGATGCAATATTTCAACTCGAGTTGTTAATACCACCATCAGCAGCAAGAAATTGATGTCCTTTCTTTCAATACAGTCTCATACAGGAGTATCCATATAACATGATGTTGAACTGTGTGTGTGTGTGATGTTATAACGAGTTTCTTTTATAACTTTTTTTTGTTGTGAATTCCCGCCATTTTTATTCAATGAATTTTGTTGTGATTCTTCTTCGTATTTGGGTTACTGGGTCCAATTGTTTTGACCTCTCTTTTCTGTTTGTTTTTATTCCTGTTCTATTCTCTCCCATTTGCAGATTTTTAATTTCCTAATATACTCACAGAAGAAGCATGAATGTGTTTGTACACGAGTGTAAATTAATGTGTGTGTATGGTTGTGTGTGTGCGTTAAAGGACTTTATGCGCACGCTTGTTATATAACACGTGGTTACATTTGATGTCCTGAAAACTCGAGTAACTTCGTGTGTAAGTATGTGTTTGTGCGAGAGAGTATGTGCGTAATTTTTAACATGCAAAATAGTAAATACAATGGTCTCTCAGGATACAATGAAATATTATGAAGTTCGTTGGCGAAAGAGAAAGAAAATATTAATGTATACAAATGTTATAAGTGAAGGAGAGGAGGAAGTTGGTTGTGAAAATCTTTACAAGAAAAGGAACAAAATATTCAGTTCTAACAAAATGTGTTTACAAAATGCTTTACTGAATTAAGTTCAAAATAAGTTTGTTTTAATACTTCAAAATAGTTTTAAATATTGACTTAAACTTGATTGTATCATTATATGCCGGATGCTGCCGAACTTTGTGATCATCTTTAATTCGTATATGTCTGACTCGTCCATGTATGTTTGTAAAATCGTTTTCATAAGTTGAAGATCTGCAGCTTTTTTGTTTCTTTGTTATCTGTCTCGTTTATGTTTTCATCAGATTTCAACAAACAAAGCGAAATTTGGTTACCAACACATTCATAAGTATGTTACAACATATTAATCATTGTGAAGCCAACATGTAATATTGAATAGCAAACACAATGTGTTTGGACACAAGTATACTGTATTTGCCACAAGCTACAAACACGTAATATTTGCATCCACACAACAAAAGAAAGACTGCTTTTTCAGCGTGTACATCTGCCAGACCATTCCAATTATATTTTAATTAAAATTAAATGTGCTGGATTTAATATTATACTTTTCGAACCTGGAAGAAAGTCATAACTTATTTTTGTACCTTCAGTCAATATTTCACCGAAGCATTTAGTACGAGCCTAGGCCTCAGGCAGGGCAACACCTTATCATGCGATCTCTTCAACATTTTAATAGAGACCATTATAAGCAAAAGCTGCAGTCAATACGAACAAAACTACCAGCAACAAAAACCATATGCTGCTCGTGTATGCCTGCTGATGATTTAGACATCATTGAGCGAAATCGGCGAGAAATTACTTCAGTATTTCCGAGAATAAGAAGGAATTAGTAGAACTTCGTTTAGCAGTAAATGAGGATAATACAAAATTATACACGCTGAAGAAAACGAACTCTGTAACATTATGCAGGAACCATATATATGTTTCGTTACGTGCAAGCATTCATGAATTGAAGGTTTGCTGCTTTTTTGTTTCTTGGTTGTCCGTCACGTTATGGGTTTCATCAGTTTTCAACGAATAATGTATCACCAAAGTATATATTATATCATATTAATCATTGCGTCGCCAATATCTAATATTGAATAACAACCATACTGTGTTTGGACACAAGTATTCTATATTTGCGACAAGCTACCAGCACAAGCTCTAAAAAATAAAAAAGACAGATTTGTCAGCGTGTTGGTTTCGATAAGCAGCACATCCATCAGATTGGTTGAAAGGCTGAAAGGTTGATAACGTTTATAATTTCGAGTTAGTGGACGAATTCAGTCACCGAAAATGTCACCCTTGAAATCAAACGGCGAATTGTGCTTGCAGCCCTAAGTAAGCACTTCAGAGAATTTAGCAGGAAACGAAGATCCAAGTCTAGCAGGCTGTCATACAATCTGTCCTGCTTTGTGGCGCAGAGTCCTGTATCATATCGCACGTTCAAGATCCTTCAGTGGGAGTTTTTGAGAGATTAATGCACCGAGGAGTATACAAAATGGTTTCCCATTACATCCCATGAATGGATTGGGGAAAGCTTCTCACAACCAGTGAGGTTTGTGCTTTCTTATTTTACACTCGCTGATTGAGACCAACAGTTTTACACCCTTTCCGAACGGTATTTATAAGGAGCTTTTTCAAGGCTAAATACTCGATAGTGTCGCCGTCACCAAGCGAGGTGATCGCCGTCCAAAGAAATGTTAGATGGTCTGAGCAGGGATCGAACCCACGTGCTCATGCACAAGAGCCGAAAAGTATGTGGTTCTATAATAGAAAACGGAGAGTGTCGACGACTTATGAACCACGAGCTGTATAAGCTGTGTCCCGACATCGAAGCAGTTATGCGAATCAAAATAGCGCGTTTTCACTGACTAGTGCCATGCCAGTAGAAGGGATCAGACCAGTGCGAAAGGTATTCGAAGACGTACTCGAAGGACATCGAATAATAGGACGACCAAGATTTCGCTGGAAAACACCAGGTAGTGGAATGCCTGCGAGATCTTGGTATAAACAACTGGAAAGAACATCTAAACATTATGCCGGTTAGAGGAATATGTTATTTTCGTCTTGTTATACCCCTAACCCCTCTGGGATATTTGAGGCCATATTTGCTTTAAGTCCTATCAATCACTTGGTCAGTGTTTGGAAGCCCTTTTGAAAGCGAACTATTTTTTTAATGCTGCAGAATTAATTTCAACGTCAATAATATCAAGAAGTTAATCAAATATCTCGCGTCCAAAGTACAAAAGTGCCACAGCTCGAAATTTTCAAATTTTAATGTTTTGTTTCGAAATACTAACATCTTCATCTCAATAATAATAATTGAATCCACTGTATAGATCTTGCATTTCTTTCATCGAGAAAATCCCTTATGAATGTATCTGTTATTGAGAATTTTCATACATTTCTTGAATTGAAAAACCCAGTTGTTTGACCTCTTCAGAAACTTTTGTAAATTTTGAATTATGACACTTTTGTAGTTAGGATGGAATATGTTTTTCCAATCGCAGCGAATGATGAAGGACAGTTTTTGCGGATTTAGGACTTTAAGTCTTGGACAATTAAAATAAACACGGCCAAACTTTTCAATTTATTGTCCAATAAATAAATAAATAAATAAATGGTTTCCCGTTACATCTCATGTAGGGATTAGGGAGAGCTTCACACAACCAGTGAGCTGTGCGCGTTCTAGTTTTACACTCACTGGTTGGGACCTACAGTTTTACACCGGTTCCGAACGGTATTTTGAGAACCTTATTCATGGCTAAATACTCGAAAGGGTCGCAGTCACTAAGCGAGGTGACCGCCGTCGAAAGAAATTGTAGGTGGTCAGAGCAGTGTTCGAATCCACGTTCTCATGCACAAGAGCCACGCACACTACCATTGCACCACGGGCGGCGGTCCAATACTGTTTGAAATAAATTGGAATAAAATCGAATATAAATGTTTTATTAGGCTGCTTCCCATTCGGTTCTTTAATGAAATGTAGCAAGGATTATTTTCTTCGAGCAGTCGAACGATCTACTTTAAATTTAAAACGATCGTTTTTTTATGAAATTTTTTTGAAGTTGACAAAAAGTACACGTAGTGGGGCAACTGGTGGGTTGTTTTGCAACTTTTTTTTTTAAAAAAAGGGCAATAGCAAGCGATCATCAAAGACCATAACAGTCTATCTTGAATTTGTTAGCTCCTTGACGTTGTTATTCCCTTGAAATTGTTTGTCCCTTTATTGTGATCTTCTTTTTAACACCAGTTAGTGAACAAATATAGTTTTGAAAAGATATCATTATGGATTGTGAACGGAAATAATCCTACAACTTCATTTCCTACATGTCCTTTTCTTTCTAAACATCTTAAAAAAAGGAACAAAATTATCTATTTTCGACATAATCGATTTCAAATATGTTGGGCAAGAAATTTCTCTAGGTGCTTTCAATTTGTATAACAAAAATAGTTTCCCATTACGTCCCATGAAGAGCTTGTCATGACCTGTGAGCTGTGTGCTTTCTATAAGTAGGTTTACACTCACTGATTGGGACCTACAGTTTAACCCGGTTCCGAATGGTATGTTTGAGAAGCTTTTTCATGGCTAAGTTCTCGATAGTGTCGCCAGCACTAAGCGAGGTGAAAGTCGTCGAAAGAATGTCAGGCGGTCAGGGTGGGGTCCGAACCCACTTTATTATGCGCAAGAGTCGCGCACATTAACCATTGCACCACCGATGGCCACTTCAAATTGTATGTGTTCTATTATATCTTTTAGAAGAATGACACGAATAGAGTCTGGCATTTGCTTTATAGGTGTTTTTTCTTCATTGGCTATACATTTCTTTAGAGCAGAACTACAATCCAGGGTGTCGAAAAATTCACGCAAAGTTGAAATGTAATTCCATAGTTCTCGGGATGTATTGCATCTTACTGAAACCAAATGGCATCCACAACCGTATCATGCAAATTAGGCGTAGAGGCGCCGGCGTAGGGTCCTGGGAAAACCGGAGGCGGCTTGCGGATAACCTGGCGGCGGCTACCGGCCGCGGCGGCCTGTTCTAATTATTAGAAAATTGCCCAGGCTGCGGCTGTGCAGAGTTCAATTCTTAGGAATTTGACCTGCTGCTGTTTTAGTTAAAATATGTGCTGTAACCTGTTAGGGAATGTTGGTGTTGTAGCGTATGGAATTTCGTCCAGCTGTTGTTTTGTTGTTCAAAGTGTCGTTTAACTCCATAGGTTAATTCTTGGGAAGTTAAGCTGACTGTTATTAGTTATGAAACTTTCTGATTGTGGTTGTGTGTAGTTTATAGTTTGTTGTGGTTTCATTGTGTTGTAAATCCAGACAATGCCATTAATTGATTGATTATGTGAAAGATGAAACATAACGTTATACGCCGCCGACTGACTCCGCCGCCGCCGCGCCTATTTCGGGCGGCGGCGTCGCATCAAAAAACGGCGGCGGGAGCGGCGTAAAGGTCTAATTAGGAGTAACAAACCTAGATTATCATATCGCGAAAGAGCAATATTAGCTGCTATTGTCTGATTAGCAGCACTTTCGACGAAAAATGGTTCAATGATGGCCCCAGCCCAAAATTCACACTATGCCATGATACGATATTGAGGGATTTGTTTATCAAAAATCACTTGTGTATTTTCTGAATCCCAAATACGACTAGTTTGGGCGATTATCGAAGTCATCAAGATGCATTTTAGAAATTCGTTATTATTTGTAATTCGTTATTATTGTAATTTGTTATTATTATTTGCAAAATATTTCTGTAGAATGAAGACGTCCTCTCTTTAATTTAGAGTTCCATTTTCAATAACCCTGAAGTGTCCACTGTCACACTGTTTTTTTTGTCGAACTTACACATCGTACGAAATTTGAAATCTTGGGTGAATTTTCGGACAGCCTTTCTTAAAATTTAATGATTTATAGCTTTTGAAAAATGTTCAACTATTACTACACCCCTTGTGTAATTCTTCCCTATTTTCCGCCTCTTCTTGTTAAACCATATCATCTCAACTATAGTTGCAGCTGATTGTAGCATCACCATGTTTGAATTGTTAGCTTTCCAAAATAAACCTTTTAACTTTTCTAAAATACCTGATAATTGAGCAAAGTTTTCTTAGCAATTTTCAAAATTACCTTCTCTAACTTTCGCAGGAATATATTTCATACTTTTGACAATATGGTAACGCTGCATTCATCTGGCACTTCTCTCTTCTGCAACAATGCAGTTGTATGTGTGTGAGCAACAGTATGTTACACTCCCCTGGCAAGTGTTGTTTACGCACTCTAACCATTAATGTAATACAACCAAGCACAGGACTAGAGATCCAACACTGTGCTCTAGGACAACACGAGAATTTGTGTCCTTTTGCTTTACACTTTGTTGCTGAGACTACAAATGTGTAAAACATAAAGAACGGAGAAAGAGACAGAGAGAGAGCACATGAAAGTGAGAGTTTTGACATTCTGCTTGCAAAATGTTAATCATCAAACATGGGCTGCCACAACAGCAGCAGGGCTAGGAGCAGAGACAGAAAAAGCAAAAGAAGTCGTTAATGGAGCAACGCCATCAGTACTACATACACAGTAGTTGAGCTAGACGTAGTATCTAGTAGTAGCGCTCGTAGGGAATTGAAGCGCTGCTTAACCACCGGTCGAGAGCGGGGGAAACGCAACGCTTGGTTAGCCCGCACGCCTTGGTCGTGTGCGACTACTGCTGCTGCTGCTGTCAATGTCAAGCTGTTGGATGCCAGCCCGACCTACAGTTTGCAGTATTCAGTTAGCAGCGGATTGGCAAACGCGCGAGTTAAATTTCAAGACCCCTTCACAAAAAGCAAAAATTCAGGGAAAACTAATTGCGTGGCGTGTAAATGGAACGTTTCCACATATCTTGATACTGTGTGGGGTGTGTGAAAATATAGTGCACAGAAGATGAAAATGGAAAAAAATTTGAAATTAAAAAGTGGTGCAGAAAATGAAGAAAAACCCTGAAAAATATAAAATTTCAGAAAATACAAATGTAAACGAAGTGTGTAAAAAACGAACTTCATGAATAAGAAGTTTAAGAAAAGATATAACGAAATTTCCGTTCTTATAAGAGAAGAAAAAAAAGGTTTGGCTTTTCATGTCCTTGAAGTATTTTGAAAGTTGTTCTAACACGTGAAGAATAGAAAAGATTTCAAGTGAAAAGTGCAAGAGTGAAAGTGAAATACTAAATAAAAAATAAAAAATTTAAATAAATGGAAATATAATCTATATAAGGGGAAATTATGGAGAATTGTAAATGTATAATTTTAGTTTCTATTTGAAGTTTTTCTCAGCTCCTGCCATGAAACAACACAACAATGTTAGCAATGATGCACTTTAACCTCACTATTATACACCACGCACACGCACACATACATATTTACATTTCATATTTCGCATTCGAGTTTTCCTAAACTACAACAAGGAAAAGGAACTACCTTATTCACACACATACACACACACCCTCTCACAGATGCTAGCACATTAACTGTTATGGAGGAAAATGTATCAGATTTAATGTGATTTTTCAATACAACTGCAATGCTGATGTTGAAATCGATTTTCAAGAGAAACGGAACACAACACAACAACAAAATGCTGATGCTTTTACTAACACTAAAATATGTTAAGCCTAACGGGAGTTCCTTACGTGGAATAGGGTGTCACTTTAATTTCCTGGCGGATGGGCATTCAATTCATTGTGGAGCTTAGGGGATGTAATCATTAAACTATATAGTGAAAAATATTTGCTATGACATTCGATGCTTACGGTGCCTTTTTTTTATATAAGAACAATATTGATTTATTTGTGTATTTCTTTGAAACAACTGTATGACTTTCATTTTACTTGAGTTTACCCCCGTGACGTATGATTGATATTATTTAAATTATGATTAACAAATAAACATTACAGTGGGTCCATATACGAACTCTTTGCACGTGGCTGATTTCATCAAGTGATATGTAGTATATTTCGCCTAATAACAAACTTTTGCAGAACTCTAACCCAATCTTACGTATAATTGATATTAATATAGAAATCATTATTATTATCAAGTATACGTTACAGATTTTTATCAAAGTATTAGTATTTAAAAATAGATATTTAATCAGATTCAGCTGAACTGTAATCATTAACCTATTTTGTGGGCATAATTTAAATAAATACAATTTTAAAACTGTCTCTCAAATGGCTACAGTGGCAGTTGAAAGTTGATTAAATCCAAAATCTGTAGTAGGTATCGTAGAAAATCACACTGTCTCAGGTGATTTTTTAATCAAGATAGTTTGTGTACCATTACGATGTATAGATTATATTTGGTATTTAATACGACATCTTTACTTTTTGGAAATTCCGATTCATTGCATGTTCTTAAATGTATAACTTAATTCAAGGGCGGCATATATCTTCAACAAATGGCCATACCTAGATCTGCTTCAGTTAAGCTTCGATGCCCATACTTTGTAGTATTAGATTTTTGGGAATTTTTCAAATTATAAAAGAGCACCCTAACACGTATACCCATACATTTGTGTACGTGCAGACATGAAACGCCTTATACACGTAAATTTTTGTGCGGAATTTAAGGCATTTAAAGCTTAAATATTTGCTCTGTTTAAATAATACTGTCAGAACTTTTGTCCAGAATTTTGAGACAGAAAATAGAAACTGAGATTCTTGGTCAAATACACGCACACACACATGTTTACTTTTTTTTGTTAGCACCGAGGTAAATTTTGTCATTGTTGTTGCGGTTGAGCGAACTTCTTGGCATTTTTCTTGTCATATCTATCAAGGATTTGTGTTGTAACGTTTCTTCTCGTTCATTGCGTGCCATTGTCTTCGTGGTCGTACATTTCGTTCGCATACAATCTCGAGAGTAAACTAACTACCATTTTTTGTTTGTTGTTTGCCAGAGGTTTCAGTTTTGTTTTTGACTTCATAATTATTTTGGTTGCCCACAAACGCTGCCTCACGTCAGTTGGCACAAAAGGGGCTAAGAATCCAACGGAACGACTAACTTTATGGTATCCTTAATTCTGTTCTCATTATGCAGTATCATGTCCTGCTGAAGGAGTAGTTTGCATTTTTTTGTGGAAATATTTAAATTATTCCAATATCCTACCTTATTTAATATTTTAGAAAGTTCTTTTTAGCTTCATTTGTTTGTATACGTCCATTTTGTTATAATCTTCCAATGTGTATAAAGATGTTCCATGAAGTTGGCTCATTTATATCTTTGAAATTTAAGTAATTACAAAATATGAACACCATGACGTATAAGTGTTATTAACTTTGATAAAATAATTATTATCAATTATAGGTTGCAGAATTTATTGATTACACTGTACTAGTCGAAAAATGTATCAACGTTCTAGTAAACTGTAGTATCCCTTACTTGCGGGTCATAGTGGATAATGGTTGCCTACTTGTCGGCGACAAATTGTTGCTCCAAGAGGCGAATAATAACGCACCGATTAACTCAGTAGACTTGCCTCTAACCGATACATTTTTACTAGAACGTTGATGCAAAAATGTCATGCCAAAAACTACAACAGAGTTATGTAAATAATTGAAATTTCTCTATTATCTATTATTTACTCAAATCAGTCACCCTTGACGTATGATTAATTCAAATACGATATGATGATTGTTATTAACTGTACATCACACTGGCAGCGCAAAAGAGCACGGATTTTATATGGATATGTCCATAGCATCCTGGGTTTGATCCCAGCGCTGACCACCTTAAATTTCTTTCGGCGGCGGACACCTCGCACAGTGACGGCGACACTATCGAGTATTTAGCCATGCCAATGCTTCTCAAAATACCGTTAGGAATCGGTGTAAAACTGTAGGTCCCAACCAGTGAGTATAAAATTGGAAAGCGCACAGCTCACTTTGTGTGAGAATCTCCCCCAAATTCCTTCATGGGATGTAATGCGCAACCATTTATTTTTTGCCTAATGGAATTCCTGCACCCATGACGTATGATTGTTAATAATTAACGAATGATTAGAATGACAAACACTACGTTAGAGTAATTAAATTGACGAAATCGGTAGAAACCCAGCAAACAAATCAATATTGCGGCTAGATCGCTTTCATATCGCCTGGATGAAAAATTGTACTGGGACAATAATCATTTTCGTATTGCGAAAGTTACACCCGTCGGGAGAAACTATGACCCCAAAAGCGATACTTCCAAGCAATACGAAAGCAATACTTCTGGAAGATAATATCGCAATATTTCCGGATAATCATTATGAAGACAATTTAGAGATATCACCCGAATATTATCTGAAAGATAGAAAGCAGATATCCCCAGATAAACTCCCAGAAGGTAAACAGGAGACAATATTTTTCTATTGTATTATAATTTTCGATTTTGTGGTTTTGTAGATAATAATATTACATGTAAAATTACAATGCATTATGGGAAAATATAAAATCTTATAATAACTAATAAATAAATAAATGGTTACCCATTACATCCCATGAAGGGACAGGGGAGAGCTCCTCCCAATCAGCGAGCTGTGCGTTTTGTAGTTTTACACTCACTGATTGGGACCTACAGTTTTACACCGATTCCGAACGGTATTTTGAGAAGCTGTTTCATGGCTATATACTCGATAGTGTCGACATCACTATGCGAGGTGACCGCCTCCGAAAGAAATTTTAAGGTGGTCAGAGCAGGGTTCGATCCCAGGATCTCAAGTACAAGAGGTGCGCACACTAACCATTGCACCACCGATAATAACTAATAGCGAGCCTTTTTCATGGACTTCTCTTGGATTTTTTGATTTTTTCCTCTGGGGTAGATCCAATATTTTTTGAACAACGTTTTTGAACCAGGGCGGGCTCAATACAGGCTTCTCGGCAGCGGTACAGATTTTTAGTGTATTCCAACATTATTTTTCGCTTTGGTTACTGTTAAATATAATTTTCATCGTAACCAGACTTGACTATTTTCTCCTTCGAGTGTCTCCTACATAGATTCCTGGATTTCGTAAACGAGCATTTTTGGGGTGAAAGACCTATGGTATAGCTTGCTGATTTCATCTTCTGGACGACCAGGATATATGAAATAGACCTGGACACATATAAAAGACATATCTCCCCAAAATCGCTAATTGTTTGAAGGGAATATGTATATGGATATAAATCAAATTTCCTTAAAATACTTATAACTTATTTCGACTTCTAATTTCTCTTACAATTTAATGATTCAATACAAATGGCTCGTAGGTTCCACGAGACAGTAATAAAAAGGTTATCAAGTCAAAATATTGATTCTAAAGTCCCAATTTTTAGAAAGTTGTAGCCATTTAAAGTTCTGGAATTGAAAAAAGTGGCTTGCAGCTAAGAATAATTTTTTTTATTCTTTTTAATATTTGCCCTCGGTTTACGAATTGTGAATTGCATTAAAAAGGAGATATATTCAGTTTTTATACAATTTTCTTATCAATGGCAAGCTACAGGCCTTACAGAATTGAATCCTTATATCAGATGTTTTTCGAATTTTCACGGCCCGTGGCTATGAAAGTGCTCCCGTCTTCATAAGGAAAATTTGAAGAACATACAGTTTGACTAACTACAGTTTGACTACAGTTTGACTAAGTTATAGCGAATGACGAATCAATCAAAAAGTTGAGAGAATTAGCATGCATTTCCCAAAAGAGTCAGTTTTCCACTAACGTCCTTCGCAATGCTATTCAAATTGAGGCAGTGTATTAAATTTAAAGAAAATACAATTTAAAATTAATAATACTCTAAGGTGCCCAATATTTCAATGGCTTTAACGTATGATTAATTTTTATTACAGAAGATGGAAAATTTGCCTAGATATCGTATACGTATTTTTCAAATTGTTTTAGTCTTATGTTATCTTTGGGGTTAATTAGATCTAAATCCAGAAAGAGAAATTTCAGTCGGCTGCACCGACTTTAACATAGCCTCACCCTAAGTCATCCATTTGGTTCGACTTGGAATGGCTCGGACATTGCGCAAAATATTATGCTATTCCCAATTTAATTAGGATCCTAAGTGTCTATCAGCCAATGGTCCGGCCAACATTTGTATGGGAGGATTCAAATATATTATGATAGCTTTCTCAGACATAGAGAGCCTCTTAAACAATATAAATCCAGTTGCTATAACTGCGACACTCATGGCTCTGGGGGTTGACAGTAATATCAGATTGTTTGTCCACAACCTTCTTAGAAAGAGACGCGTTTCGGCTGGCATAGGGTCAACCGGCCTCCTTAGATTTGTCAGCAGATGAACGCCTCTAAGGGGCGGTTTGTCGCCTATGCTTTGAAGTCTGTCCATGGACAGTATACTGCTCTAGGGGTTGACAACAATATCAGATTGTTTGTTCACAACCTTCGTACAAAGAGACGCATTTCGGCTAGCTTAGGGTCAACGGCCCTCTATAGATTTGCCAGCAGAGGAACGTCGCAAGGGATCGCTTTGACACCTAGGGAAACTCCCATTGAACAGTATTCTGCTTTCTCTGGAGAAGATGGGTGTTAAAGCTATTGTTAGAGGTTAGAGGGAAGTTTCCAAATAATCTTATGAACATCCCGCAAAATGGCCCTCCATACCACAGCAAGATGGCTTTCGGATAATGATCCTGCAGTGAACCCAACCAAGAGATTCGTGAACTAGTTCAAAACTGGACAGCAAAGTAGGCTTGGGTGTCTTTTCTAAGGACCTAGGGCTATCCATTGCGAAAAGATTGCGTGATCACTGGAGCGTTTACAATTCAAAAATCTTATCTATTAGAGAAGTAGCGGAATGACTGAGAAGTAGTGTTCTGTCAAAAGTCCGAATGAATTCTTTTCTGATAGTCAAGCCGCCATTAAGTCCCTGGAAACTATCTTCCTGAATTCAAGAACTGCCCCCAACTGACGCAGATCTCTTAATAAGATGGATGAACAGTTTACTATTCACCCTATTTGGGAGTGGCGACATAGGGACATAGCAGAGAAATGCCAAGCCGATGAACTAGCTACATTGAGGAATGCTCCAGGGCACCTGGACATGGTCCAGGGGAACTGAAACATGTGGGCATGGAACTTGCAAGCTCTTGTTGAGAAGTTGTGTCCTGATGACAACTAACTGTAGGTGGTCACTAGTAGGGAACTGTGTACTTTCCAAGCTAATGTGGCCCTGCCTAAACGTGAAACGCACTAAGGCACTGATGTCGTTGTCGAGACCAGACAACATTCATTTATTCATCTATTGGAGCAGAATCTCACACCCTGACTAGTGTTAACATAACACCCTGACGATAATTAACATTTACCGTGTTTGTCATGAGGCGTCACTCTCTCATTGAACGGTACGCAGAGAAACTGAAAGTCTGGAGAAATGACTTCTGCATAAGCTGCGGTGACGAAGAGTCAATATAACATCTTCTGTGTCTTTGTCCCGCATTTCCGACAAGGTGGCAGGCTACACTAGGCTCTCATTTCTTCGGGTAGTTAGCAACTCTGGCTGATGGTAGCATCCACCAACTCTTGAGATTTTCCTGGCAATCAGCCTGGTTTAACGGGATGGACTAGGAAAATCTCATATGTTTCCCTTTGTCTCTATAGTATCACAAGGCCTAAGTGAGACTGACATGCAGGCTGCAACTCTAACCTAAGCTAAAGTACAACAATTTAAAATATATTGCCCAGTAACAAATTTCATTAAGATCGAATGTGTTTTAGGCGAGATAACGTGTCGATCAACCGGACGGCCGCCCCACTTTTGTATGAGAGATACCACAATGGGAGTGACAAATTCACCCATTTTCCATAGTGGAATGGCATGTGACTAAATACTGCCTAATGCCAAGTTTCATAAAGAGTAGTTATGGAAACGTCTGCAGAGTATCCAAAATAGTGCACTTAGAATCGTAGCCGGCTGCACACAAATGACGACGGTGGATCACTTCCACGGGGGACAAAGATACTGCCAGTGCAACAATTTATTGTGTTGGTGACGAGACAGTTTCCTTTGGCCTGTCATCTGTCGATCACCCCAACCATCTAATTCTGATGCAGAATCCACCTCCTCGTCACATCCGGAGGGACATCAAGCGCTACTGCACTGTCATCCAAGATGTCATTCAATATGACGTCAACAGACTGTCTTTCGTGGTATCCTAAAAAAGGATGCACAATATGGCGGTGCCAGAGGCCATAAATGACTATGATAGCAACAGGTCCTTTAATGAATACCCACCCGCGATTTCGGATAGTGAGCGGCTTCTGCCCAGGCACGACTGCTTAGATCTGGTTGGATTTCTATTTTCAACTCACACAGATCAAGGATAGTCAAAGGCATATTAGTTCAGTACCCACACTATTCACATTTTCAACTATCCTGAGAAGCCTACTGATTTGCGCCCAGTGGACCTATGGGACAGACCCATGAAGGTGGCACAATTTCTCCAGCTCCCCAACGCCACCTCCTGTGACACATAGGGGAAATACTCATAATTTTATTTTTTATATCTTCCGGGGAAGATCAAGTGGATACAGACAATCTGTTACAACAACAACAAGTTCTTTGTGGGAGTTTCTAAAATGGATGTGACAAAATCACCCTTGTTCTTGTGGGTGACTGGCGTTTGATGAAATGAAGCCTACTACCATTAATATCGGAACAAGGCGGACCGCCACCCAATGTTTGTAAGGAAGGTGTCAGAATGGGCGTGATAACATCGTCAATTTTCCCCAGTTAAGTAGACATTTTTAGACTATAATCCAATGTATGAGTTGCAGCTAATCACATATATATACAAGGAGAAAGTTTTAGAAGAAACATGAATTTCTAGTAAATGTATCGTTTTGTATGGGAGGTGTGGGCACCAAGCCCGTTTTTAATCCCTTGTTAAGTTTGGAAAACTAATAGTCACTGACAAAAATTCTCGGATCGATAAAGATTTATGGCAGTTATTGCGATCACCAGTCAGCCATCCAGACAGGATAATGACCGACAGATAGACAGACAGTCATGTTCGAAAATTTTAAAAAGTATCGAAAACAATATAGTTCAGATTCCTTGGGTCTAATACGACTATGCGTTTCACTTTTCTCCGTCGCAAAGCATATATATCGTACCACATCCCTATGAGCGATTGGTATTTCTAAGTATATTCTATGAGCACATGTGATTTTTTTAAAATCCAAAGAAGAGTCTATTTTGAGATTTGGTTTATCAATTGTTAAGTTTAAACGGCCACCCTCTCCCCCTTTTATGTGCGAAAATGTAACCTTAGCATCGTGAAAAGGTACGTCAAAAAAGATTGCGAGTTTTTCTTTTGAAAAATGTAAAAACATTGATTTTTGTCGATATATTGGTATAATTCCGGTATAGTTCACATTTTATACAACTTTAGCTTCCAAGACGTATGACAGTTATTAATTAATATGTGGTTATTATTAAGTATACGTTAGTATTTCTTATGTATATACATTAGTGTGACCGCAAGTTATATGGACAATTTTTTTTTTCGTATTTTGACTTGGCAAACCCCTTAGATTGATTCCAAATTAGAAAAAAAAAATATATAAAAAGTTTTAGCTCGTTTGCATAATTATTGGGCATGCCTTGAGCCCACAAAGTTTACTAGAAATTCAATTTTTCTCACTATGGCTCTCTTTAATTGTTCATAACTTCAGTAATATTTATTTTAGAGAAAAACCTTATTCATTATATTCTAGACCTATATCTGATGAACAATGTTGCTCTGTATTTGTTTTCCTTAACATTAACATTTCATCCAGAAAAAAACAAATGAAAAAATAACAGCGAAATTTTCACATATCTTCGCATTTTTTGCCTGGCGATTATTTATTTTATTAAATGGTATTATTATAAAAAGTTTTGTGATAAAATCTGGTTCGTGCTCATTGGAAATTGTTTTTGATAGTTTTTGACTACTTGCAATATATATTGTTTTTGTTCCTCTCTTTTGTGAGCATTGGGTTGTAGTCTTGCATCAATTTCACCGCTCGTTCAGCTGTATCGTTTACCACGTTAATGTCATTAACAATTTGAAGAGCAGTTTGAAAATTGTTATCCGTAGGCCATGAAGTTGGATCATTTTTCAAAAATGCTGTATTGATTTTAAAGCGATAACCCGCATAAAATTTAAATTTTGAATTGAGGCTCGTTTTACGTCTTCATCTAAAGCCTCACGACTCAATGCCTTCACCATCTCTTTTTTTGACTCAAAAGAAACACTGTCATCAAAAAATGCTAAAGCCACACATTCAGGACTCAAGTACCATAAGTGGTTTTTAAATTTGTGTAATGCAACTTGAGATATATCCGCATCAATGTTTTTAAAAGAATCCAGTTTTTTCAAAAGCTGGAAATCTTTGTACGGTGCTTGAGCAGCAGAAGAGGCAGAGAACCACATCTCAACATATATTGAAACAATAAAAATACATAGATTACTTAAAGCTTTCCTATCTTTTACTGCCAAATCAAATTCACGTCGAAATAAAAATATGTTTAAGCAGTATATAGCTTTTGCCATCCATCTCGCATGGTGGACAGCCCCAGGGGCGCGAAAAGCTGCATTGCGAATAGGTGGAGTCTCGCCAAGAAATAGTAGTGTTAACTCAAGAAACTCCCTGTAATCATCTCTTGGCTGTTTAGTTTTGATTGCATCGTTCACAAATTCAGTTATTTTGTCTTTATCTGGTGTTAAATATTTTTTGACATCATTATCTTCCATTCCAGACTGATAATTATTTTGGTTTATATTTCCCCATGCATTTTTAAATTGCTCAAAAATTTTTACATTTGGGCTTTCGGTTTTGCTCATCTTAACTTCAAAGGCACTTTTTAATAGGACTTCCAAAATGTGGTGACGGCAAGGTAGCCAAAGAAGCTGCTTTTGAAGACTGTGTTCAATAATCGTACAGGTTCCCTTAAAACGGCCTGTATTTACGGCAGTTGTATCGAACACCAAGGCTTTTATATGATCTTGAAGTCCCCATTCAAGTATAGCTTTACAAACAGCAGATGCCTGCTCTCTGCCAGTTCCACTTTTAAGTGCGGGCACTTCAAGTAGTTGCTCCGTACGCCCGCATGAAATTATGACTGGAAGTCTGTCAACTTTTTCATTCACAGTAAGAGCTGGTAACAGCTTTCCGTCCCAGTGCAAACAAATTGCACCAAGTTCGTTCTTATTAAAACGTTCTTTTATATTTTTGAACTGTTCTGCTCGTATTTTTTCCTTGCATTATGTATAGACGTTTTATTTATAATATAGTTTTGTACTTCAAGACCGACTGCTTCCACCACAGATATAATTAAATGCACGGCTTTTCGATCACTGACCTTGCAAACATCTAAAGCGGCTGCAAGTTTTGGAGTCATTATATTTTTAAATCCTCTCATTTTTTTGGCTGGCGTTGGCGTTACAGATTCTGCTCCCAAGACCTGCTAAAAAGAAATTAAATGTTCTGGTTATATTTTTGTAATTTAAACCTATGTGTTTCAATTATTTCTCATCTACGTTTTATATACATAGTTTCATTCTCACGTTTTACTTATAATTTATAACCTTGAACTTACCTCATAGCTAGCAGCGATTTCACTGATATCGCTCTCCGAACTGCTGGAAGAAAGTTCAGCTGTTTCATCTGAATAAAGACAGTACAAGTAAATATATGTAACACTATATTAAAAATAATATATAATTTCTTCTTACTAGAAGCAGATAATGTACGATCGCTGTTCTTTCCGTTTTAACTGATTTTGTTGACGTTCTTCCATTCTTTCTTCACTTGCTGCTGTTTTATAATCGATGCCATACATAAACCCCGGTCTACCTTTCTTTCTTTGATTCTCCAAAAATAATTTGTCCTCTGGATTTTTAATAAGGTGGAGTGCATTTGCACTTGCTATATCAAATAAGTCATCTAACTTCGACGTCCACTCCTCTTCTCTTTCTCTTTGCGTTTTCGATTTAATTTTAGAATTTTTATTCACTTTCCTCCATGCATTATATAAATCTTCAAGCTTTGTTATGCAGTGTTGCTTGGTTCTAGTGGGGATTCGAGCTTTATCCCAAAAAATATTCACTTCTTCGACCACTAATTTAGCACTCTCACGTAAATTTAATTTTACTGCTCGTAAATTAAAAAATAATACTTTCATAACTTCTTTGTTAGAAGGTAGTTTACACCCACTTAAGGAAGGAGAAAAATAGCCTAACAAATAAATTTTTTCACGCAAAATTCTTGACGACATGTCTAATTACTTTCAATGCACGACAATAAATGATATTGTAATCTGCATTTGATTTTTCACAAGGTTGTCGAAGGCAACATCAAATTGCATGAGAAATATTCTAGTCATAGACATTAGAAAGATCTTATGTGAAAGCCTATGCAAAAAAAAAACCGCGCCTAGGAATGTTAAATAAAATAAAACCACGCAAAACAATAACAACTTCTCGCTCCCAAATTGTGGACCGAAGTTTATGAAAATTGTTATCGTAATCTGCATTTGATTTTTCACAAGCTCATCGATTAATACCGAACTGAAATACACGGATTACAATAAAAAATTGTCATGAATTCCGGTCCTCAATTTTGGAGCGAGAAATTGTTATGCGTGGGTTTTAAACATTTCACGGCTCGGTTTTTTATGCATAGCCTTTCACATAAGCTCTTACTGTGTCTGTGGCTAGAATATTTTGCATGCAATTTGTTGTTGGGTTTGGTGATTCGAAAATATTCAATTCGTGTGATTCGTAAAGATAATTAATTCTAATTTTTCTCAGACTATCGAGAAAAAAACATGCATTTGCATGGAAATCCTAGCTCTACTCATAATTATTATTATTCTATTTTGTTTTTGACTTTTTTAATAATGATGATTGAGAAATATAAAAAACATAACGCAGATGAACAAAAGCAATGAATACTAAGAAAATATGTTCGTATGCAAAGAATGCGAAGATATGTGAAAATTTCGCTGTTATTTTTTAATTTGGTTTTTTTCTGGATTAACTATTAATGTTACAGACAACTAATACAGAGCAACATTGTTCATCAGATATAGGTCTAGAATATTTGTGAATAAGGTTTGTCTCTAAAATAAATATTACTGAAGTTATGAACAATTAAAGAGAGCCATAGTGAGAAAAATTGAATTTCTAGTAAACTTTGTGGGCTCAAGGCACGCCCAATAATTATGCAAACGAGCTAAAACTTTTTATATATTTTTTTTTTCTAATTTGGAATCAATCTAAGGGGTTTGCCAAGTGAAAATACAAAAAAAAAAAATAACGGTCACACTAATATACATATATCATTTATAATTCCGGCATCCATGACGTATGATTTTTAATAAATAAAGAATGATTAGAATTATAAACTCTACGTCGGAGTGATTAAATTGCAGAAATCATTAGTATTATGTATATCGGCATTAATACAAAATTTTTAAGGTACCTATTATTTTTGAGTTTTGGTTTTTTAATTGTCAACTTTAAACTGTCGTAGTTTTGCCACCGTCTCCCCCTTTCCTATGCACGAATGTTACCTTATTTAACATTGTAAAAAGTTACTTCAAAAAAGGTTTCGATTTTTGCTTTAGGAAAATTTAAAAACATTGATTTGTGTCCACATATCGGTGAAATTCGTTTATTGCTCATATTTTATATAACTTTAGCTTCAAAACGTATGATTGATATTAATTAAGATATGGTCATTATTAGTAAGAATACGTCAGAGTGCTTTTCATACAGGAAAACTTTTAATTTGGAAATTTTATTCCAGTTCTCAATAATTTTATGTATAAGTATATAACTGCCTATTTCACCATGTTCAGTTATCTTTCAGGTAGTGTTAACGAACAATTTTAACTGTCAGATTGTATGGAATTTATAACTTTTAACTGTCAGTTAGCGTTAACTTTGGTTGGTGGAATTGGGCGTAAATCTTTTAAATTTACCTTTTTGCTACTTATAATAATACTGGGCATATTGTTATTATAAATTATACGCCATCGCCATTATTATGAATTATACGCCATCGTGCTGGTGTACAAATAAATCATAGAATTCAACAGATTTCATCAATATCCTGTGTATATTTAAACCGGGCGAGTTAAATAATTGGCCTAAACATAATTGGTGTGCAAAGTCTCAGCTTGGAATGTAGCCAATTTATTTGTAACACAAGTGTTAGTTGAAATTGAAATACTGGGAATCATTCGACCACTAAATGAAATAAATGTACAAACGATTTTGCTGATGTTTATTATGAGTCATATACCATGTGTTATATGTAAATGAAATGATTTTATGGGGCATTTTTGAACACTTATTGACGGCAGTTCATTAACAAATTGTGTTGTTTTGGAGCGAACATTATAAAGTGTGTTATATAGAAGAGTTTCTTGTACACAATGACACAAAGGAGACAGGAGGCAGCAGGAAAAATAAATTAGTTTTTTATTGAATTCGTTGAGATTTAAGACTTTTTCAACAACTTTCATATCTGAGATGGAAAGGTAATTTAAAATCGGATGTGTTTCTGATGAAACATTCCTGTAATTTCTCCAATCTCCTGTTTGGCGAACAAGGATGTCTTATAATTTCACCTTTCCACGTTTTGGCCTCAAAGTTATCGTTACAAATTTAACGTAGCCATAAAGTTTGATTAAAATAAAATCCCTGGCATTTTTATATTCATTACCCATAACTCAAACAAAATTGGGAGTCATTAGAAGGCCCTTAATATATATTTATTTGGATTTTGTATATATTTATTTGGTTTGAGATTCAAGGTTTTCGATACGATTCTATTACCGCACAGGATACAAGATTATATTGCCGCTAATAAAAAAGCCCACAATCGTGTTTATGGCTTAATCGAACAAAAAGTTGGTGATATTTGGAACACTTTGGCTCCTTTTACAAACGAAGGTTGAGTATTTAATCATGATTGCGTCTTCTCAAGTATTTTAGAACATTTTGCTACGTGGGGAGTTCATTTCACGTGTCTGCCATTGGATTGGTTACAAATACATGCGTGTAGTTGTTATTTTGTTTGAAGGGATCTTCGTGTCCTGCTGTTTTTTGTGGTTCTCTTTTGCATTATTTTCTCTATATATATTTTTGTATTTCGACATTTGTCTTTCAAAACGCTCCCAACAAGGGTGCGTTTTTGTACGTTTCAAAATAAAAGAAAGTTAAATACAAAAAAATCACACGGTTTTGGTTTTCCGTTTGTTTGTGGTATTTTTTGTCGATTTGGCCGAAAGTAATCGTGATGACATTCTTTTGTGTTTTTCGTTGTCTCTTTTGTCAAATTTACTTTATTATCTACAAGCTCTTTAAGCTTTTGTATCTCTCTAAGGATACGGAATTCCGTGACTTTTTCTACTCAATTTGTGATTTTTTGTGACATTGTCTGGTGCTGTTCCGCTTTCGAAATCCCCACAAAAGAATTCCGAAAATAAGTTTTCAATCTAGATGTGGAAGGGAGGGAAGTGTCTTTTCTTTTTGTTACCTGTCATTTGAGTTTTGCTTTCTTTGGATTTGATTTATATTTTAAATTGCGGGATGTTTTGCTTATTTTTATTACATCCCTAGCCTCAAATCATTTAAGGCATTGTGTGCCCGGATATGGCGATCAATTAAATTAAAATAAAATTGTTTTATTTTGCAAAATAGCTTTGCATGCCAGTGTTTGAACCACAAACAATTTATGCAAAATGATATGGTTTTTTCATATGCCTATTCGTTTAGCTACGCACATATTTTATGCTAAACAAGGGGAACAAATACGAACAAATTGCGTGGCCCTCATCCCCCTCTTCGTTGACAAAATTTGCATGCAACACATTCAAAATGAAAATGTTAATTCACTTTGAATAGCGAGAATATTATTCGAAATTGTTTAACCAAAAGTAATAAATATCACTCATACGTTATATGACACACACGCAGTGACACCTCACAACAATCATACGCCTCAGAACACTTACATACACAACTTGCGGTTAAACGATTCTATCAATATAACTTATGTTACCACAGTATTAATATCGCTCATACGTGTTCATTTTCAGACTACGATTCCACTTAAGTAGCTTCTTGAAATACGGGGAGTTTATCGATTTCCCACAATTCGTATTACAACAAAGATTTACCATATTGCCCTCAGTACAATTGAGCTACCACCTGGTGCTGCTTGTGTATCCATTTCGACCTCTTAACAGATCTCATTAGTTTCAATTTAAAATTTTCCAAAATTTTGAAATTTTGTGGCGTCTCCTCTTCTCCATAGTTTCGTCTACATTTTGTATTTCTCAAATAAAGTAGAAATATTTTCCCAACATTAATGGGATAACAGCTGTTGCCCATTTTTCTATGGTTAACATTAAATTTGCTTCAGATGTTGGCATAATATGATGGTTACCCCTCAATGGTTGTTGGTTTGATGTATGTGGGTGGTGGGAAAATGTAAATCAAGATTGATTCTTTTGGAATTTCGTGCGGGATGAAGGCGGGCATTGTTTGGATAAAGCCTCAGCGCGGGAGTTGTTATGTACTCATAGCAATACTGTTCTACATCAAAGTGAATTTTTTGAGCTCATGCAGTGCTTTGTGAGAGAACATGAATTACGAGGGTAGCAGTTAAAGTTTTCAAATTTGTGGAAGATGATTTAGGTAGCTAAAGACTTGTTTGATATCCCACATGTCGTGCTACTTAAAAGGAATATACGCAATAGGGTGTATTGAAACCTTTTTTGTTTAGGGAGGGGTCTAAAGCGATGCGTAATGAAGAGGTGATTGTGGAAACGTCAAACTTTTTTACACGATTTTACTTTAAGTCCCCTCCTATTTTGTATCGGGCTCAAACGACGTGTCATGATGAACTTATAGAGAAAAAGATATTTCTTTTCACGACGTCATTTTGAATCTTGATCATGCATATTTTGTCTTCCCCAATTTGCTGTATTTGTCATACCAAATGACGTCGTGAAAAAATGCTCTGTCAAAATTTTGAATATATTTTCTTTAATTTGTTAGCGAATTTTCGTTGGAGACCATAACCGGTATGCCTATGTGTGTAGTTGCTCCATCTTGCTGGAAGCAAACGCTGTTGATACGGATACGTCGTCGGCGCATTTCTGGGTTAAAAAGTCCTTCAACTTCTTTAAATAATGGTCCCCATTGTCAGTAACTGTCACACCGATTTCTTCAAAAAAGTATTACCCTACAATGCATGTTGTTGAAACTGTGCACGACACAGTGACTCGGTTTGGGTTCAGTTCCACCTCATGGAGTATTTCTGGATTAGATTCACTCCATATACGGCAATTTGACTTGTCTACATTGCCGTTTAGTTCAATATGAGCCTCATCAGACATAAACAAACAATTTATCAAGTTGTTGTCTTCTTCGGCCATTTCAATGGTTTTTTGGACAAATTCCAGGCGAATAGGTAAATCCAGAGGGTTTCGCTTGCATGTAATTTGGACTTTGTACGGAAACAAGATTAAGTCGATTTGAACTATCCGTTGTAATGATCGTCTGGTATTTCAATTTGCGCCGACGAGTTTCGCTTCGAAACATTTCGATGGTACGGTCTTCGTGCGCTGCTTCCAGGTTCGGCAAACATGTTTACCCACCTCATAATGGTCCATCTACTCGGGGAAGTGCCGCTAAACTCCCGCCTAAATATTCTTTGGATGGGAATGAAGGGCTGCAAAGCATGGTATCGCTGCACTATCCAAATCCTCTTCTCGGTATCCCATCCATTCATTGTAGTAAATCTGTAGTAACCTGCAATATAATAAACAAATGGTTTCCCATTACTTCCCTAGAAGGACTCGGGGAGAGCTTCTCACAAACACTGAGCTGTGCGTTTTCCAGTTTTCGCTCACTGATTTGAGACCTACAATTTTACACCGATTCCGAACGGTATTTTTGAGAACCTTTTTCATGGCTATATACTCTATAGTGTCGCCATCACTATGCGAGGTGACCGCCGCCGAAAGAAATTTAAGGTGGTCAGAGCAGGGATCGAACCCAGGATCTCAAGTACAAGAGGCGTGCACACTACCCATTGCACCATCGGCGGCCACAAACCTGCAATATAACCTGCACAAAAATACGCCGATTACTCCCACAGACAAACAGTTATTACGTTTTGTTTTTGTAGCATGATTCGCGCGCCACCCTGTATATGATTCGATCTGAAATTATTTCTTAGGAGAATATTTTTCGATTTCCTTTGGGCTAAACAGATCAGGGGTTCTTTTCTGCAGTGAGGAAAAATTTGAACAGTTGGAACCATGATTTGAACTCATGGTGGCGGAGGTTCGATTCGAAGTTTGTGACACCTCTCATCAGCGCCTTAGCGTTTTAGGCTAGTGATCCTCTGTTTCACTGTGTCACTACTAGGTTGCTATTTATATTTCGGGTCTAGAAATAAAAAAAAACAGTCATTTATCATTGGAAACGGTTTTATTGTTTTTCAAAATGTTCTCTGTGAAGATCAATACACTTTTGTATGCGCTCAATCCAATTTTCGAATCACTTTTTTCACTTCGATTGAGACATCTCCAAAAACATGGTTTTTGATCGCATCAACAGGTGCTTCGGGCGTCGAAAACCGTTGACCACCACGTTTCTTCTTTGTGCCAGGGAAGAAAAAGAAGTCATTGGATGCCAAATCAGGGCTCTACAGCGGATGACCCATCAATTCGAAATGTCGAGTGCTCAAATAGCTCATTGTTTCAGTCGATATGTGAGAGCTCCCATTGTCCTGATGCAAAATAATCCATGCTCTCTTGTAGTTTTCCTTATTACTTCTAACACTGTTGGCAAACAGATGGTGGTATACCATTCAGAATTGGCTGTCATAGGTTCCACTAAAGGCACTGTGGCCACATGACCGGTTTTACCGAAAAAAAACGCGATCATTTACTTCGATGTGCTTCTTTCACGAATAACTTGTTGGATTTAGCTCGTCTTGGAAGGCCCATACGGTCGATTGGTGTTTTGTTTCGGGCTCATGTGCATGGATACATAATGCCTCACCTGTGACGATGTTATACACTGGATTTGAATCACCGCGGTAGTATTTTTTCAACACTTCTTTGCTCCAATCGACACGATCCTTTTTTTTTTTGAGCATTCGTCAAATTTTGTGGGATCCCATGAGAATAAACCTTTTTCACGGCCAAATGAACATCGAATATCTTATTGATATTTGTCATATAAATGCCCAAGGATACCTCAATCTCACGCTATGTCAAATGTCGGTCTTGCTTTATTAGTTCAGGCATAGCATCGATGGTTTCCAGCAAAACGACCGAAGTTGCAGGACCTTCACGAAATTCATCCTGGAGCGAAAGGTGTTCGAGACTGTACTCTTGGTACCCTCGATTTACAGTGGTTTTTGATGGTGCTTCTTCACCAAAAGTCGAAACAAGTTGATTTGAGACACTCTTGTCTCGATAATCCACGCCGAACATCGTGAAAAATCGTCGCTCGAAAATTTTCACGGTTTGTTTTTTGACGGAGATGAATTTTTCAGCAGACTGTAAATAGAAAAATTGTACTCGTTAGTGAAAACGTTCCATGTATTTTTATGCTAAAATATGTCAAACATTCCAATGGAAGTTCCAGCTTGCATCTGGAAAAACTTGCATTGCCAGGACTCGAAATATAAATAGCAACACTCGTAATTGCAGGTTGTGTTTGTTTCAGAGTGTACCTTGTTCAGAGTGTACCTTGCTGTTTACACGTTGTTCCACAAGGTTCTAAACTATTTAAAATTCCGAATTTGTGACAATCAGTGTCATTCTATACTGACACCAACAGCAGACCACGGATTGTGGAGTTTGCGATTGTGAGCACTCGTTTTGAACATTAAAATCTGTCCCTGTAAAATTATGCACAAACCATGTATATGTTTGGAACATCCATATACTTACGCACAAGCAATGTTTTCAGGAATTGTAGATCTGCCGCCGTTTTGGCTCCTTTGTTGTCTGTCACAAGTTTATTTTCAGCAGTTTTCAACAAACAAAGTCATATTTGGGCTACAGTAACATTTAAAGGGTTTTTCAACAGAGACGCTACAAAAGTAAATCGATAGGAACAGCAAACGACGTCATATTTTTTCCCGCTCTTTTGACATTTCTCTTCAGTAAGGCTTGCCATTTCATCGTGGAAAGATATACGAGCCAACAACGAGTCGAAATTATTAAAATTTACTACCGAAATTTGGAGTCAGTGGCCTCAACTTTAAGAGCGCTACGATCAATTTATGGTCGCCATAATCGTCCTACCAGATCAACAATTGAGCGTCTAGAGGAAAAAATTGAATCCACAGGCACAGTACAAAATGTTTCCGTGCCAGTGAGACAAAGAAGTGCCCGTAGTGTCGAGAATATTGCTGCCGCTGAGGCTTCAGTTCAAGAAAGCCCAAATGTGTCTCTCACACTCTCACATCTCTTGGACGTCGTTGTGGCGAATTTTGCGAAAAGATCTTAGCCTACATCCTTACAGGATCAAATTGACGCAAGAACTGAAGCCGCCTGACCACCATAAGCGTCGTATGTTCGTGAATTGGACTGAGCAACAACTTGAAAATGATTCGGATTTTCATCGGAAAATCATCTTCAGCGATGAGACTCATTTCTGGCTGAACGGCTTCGGCAATAAGCAAAATATGCGTTATTGGTCAGACAGCAATCCAGACGTAATCCATGAGTCATCATTGCATCCCGAAAAAATTATAGTTTGGTGAACGTGTTATCTCACGAAATGGCCCACTCGTTTTGCCGCCTCGGTCGTGCGATTTGACGCCGTTATATTATTTCCTGTGGGGCTACGTCAAGTCTATGGTCTATGCCAACAAGCCAGCGACGGTTGATGAACTTCGTACGAATATCGAACGTGAAATTCCAGCAGTATCGGCCGATATGTGCTTGAAAACCGTCGAAAATTGGGTTCAGCGTCTGGACTTCTGCAAGCGTGCCCGTGGTGGCCATGCAAAAGAAATCGAGTTCCATACATAATGGCATCGAACGTACTTTCAGAGTAATAAAGAATTTCAATGGTATCTAAAACCGGTTTTGATTTATTTAAAAAAACTTTTGTAGCGCTTTTATTGAAAAACCCGTTATTATAATATAACGTTGTGTCTGTCTCCAACATGTAATATTGAGTAACAAACACTATAAGGGCACAAGTATCCTATATTTGCGACAAGCTACAAACGCGTTATGTTTGCATCCAAACAACAACAAAATATATATTGATTTTCCAACGTGTAGTATTAATGACCAAACAGATGTGAATTAGATCAAGAATATTCATATAGAATATGAATATAGGGTGATTGAAAGGAGACACCCTGTTGGAACGAAGTTCCTTTCGCTATATATTACGTAGTAGTTAGTTCCAACACGCCTAAGGCGCCCGTTGAAAAATACGATAATTTAAATGGATCTTTAAGAAAAGATGGTTTTTGTAAAATGATACACTTTTGTTAAGAAAATTATTATTTTTATTTAAAAAAAAAGTATATTTGTAGGTCCTTTTTGTAAGAATATGTATTATATTTTCTCGAAAAGGTACCTTTTTAAAGAGAGGTACTTCTTTTATTTATTTAGTTTTTAAGAAAAGGTATTATATGTTTTGAGAAGAAGTACTTTGTAAAAAAACGCTTCAAGAGTACGATTTTTTTTACAAAGAAGTACTTTTTTAAGAATAGGTACTTTTTAAAAAGGTATTGTTTTAAAGAAGAAGTACTTCTGTAAGAAAACGCTACAAGAGTACGAATTTTTTTACAAAGAAGTGCTTTTTTTATAAAAAGTATTTTTTAAAGAAGTTGTACTCTTTTTAGGAAAAAGTTTGTTTTTAAGAAAATGTACGTATTTTCAGAAAAGCTACTTATCTCGAGAAAAGAAATAAAAGTTATTATTTTATTTTTAAGAAAATGAACTTTTAAGAAAAGGAATTTTTGTAAGAAAGGTATTTTTTTTAAGAATTGGGATTTTTTTTTAGAATTGGTCCTTTTTCAAGAATACGTAAATTTTTAAGAGAAGGTCATTATGTCAAGAAAAGTTATTTTGTTTCCCAAAAAAAAAGGTAATGTTCCATTTTTGTTTTATTATTCGATCTTTAAGATGTTATTTTCCTTAATAATTTAGCCGGTTCAAGATCAATTTCTATGAAAAAGTACTTTTCTAACAAAAAGTACATATTCATAGAATGTATTACACTGTGTGTAATTTTTTAAGTCATGGAAATATAACCATATACGGATACCACTACGTGATAAAATACTAAAATAATAAAAAAAAGACCCGTGTCTCCCAGTTTTCCCCAAAGTCATGGACTTTTTTTATTGTCCCTAAAGATTTGGGGCCTCGGTGTCATTTTTGGAGAAAAAAAAGTGATCATATTTTCAGGCTCATATCTTGCAATTCGTTCGGAATTTTGATTTACTCTCTGAGGGAAAGTTGTAGCTCTTGTGATAAAGAACAAAAATTGTGAATTGATAAAAGCAAAACAACTTCATCTTCAAGGTCATAATCGCAAAAAAAACTTTAAAAATTTCGATTTTTTTTTACCTTTTTTTCCCTGTTCAGGTCCATAGGTAGCAAACCGTTCAAAATTCAAGGAAACAATCAATTACAAAAATTTAACTTAGATCTCAATAAACATCTTTCTAGAACATATGAACTTCCTAGGAATGATTCATATATTGTGTGCTGCGTCCCTTGTTGCGTGTGCTGGGCTTACTGCTTTGCCTGTGCGGTCGGTGAGATAGCATAGTATCTCAATGTAGAAGTAAACGGTGTTAAGAATCATTCCTAGGAAGTTCATATGTTCTAGGAAGTTGTTTATGGAGATCTTAGTTCAATTTAAAAGGTAAAAAAAAATTACAGCAGACAGTTGTCCGAGGCCTTCGGCTACGGACTGTTCCTGCAGGCTGTGTCAGAGACACGGCCATTAAGTTTAACGTAGAATACGCCATCCGATAAGACAGAAAACATATATAACAATAAATTCATTTGCTTATATTATTTATCATTTATTGTTATATATGTTTTCTGTCTTATCGGATGGCGTATTCTACGTTAAACTTAATGGCCGTGTCTCTGACACAGCCTGCAGGGACAGTCCGTGGCCGAAGGCCTCGGACAACTGTCTGCTGTAATTTTTATATTTACCAACGGCATTTGATTCAAGTCCGTTTAAAAAAAAAATATTATGTTCAATTTTTTTAAACTTAATTTAATTTATGTATTTTAATTAATATTTTTATTGAAATAAGTTCTGCGAATGTTGAGAGGGCCGCCCTAATATTAAAAAAGGTTTACCTTATCGAGTCTTCGCATTAGCATTCGAGCGTTGTGTGAAAGCTTTACGCTTTACAATTCAAAATTAATGTTACAACAGCTTTATTGAAGCTTTCGCAAAAAAGCTTTATTACGTTAGCTTACTGTTTGTTTCACTTTTTACTAGATACATGTTGCCAAGCAACATTAGCTTGCTGTTCGTTTCACTTTTTACTAGATACATGTTCCTAAGCAATGTTGAGCAACCAAAAACACTCAACCAAACACCACACATATGATTGAGTGTATGTGTTTAAACAATTTTCATTTGAGAAATTAAAATACTAGAAATATATCAACCAATATGAAATGTATATCAAACGAAAGATAACATCTTCATTTACCTACAAAAAAAATTTTAAAAAAATTCATCTAGCCGTTTCCTCAAATTCAATGAAATAAAGATTACAACAATAAAAACCTGACATGACTCCTCATACCGTAAGGTAAGACGTATTCTACGTCAAAATTAAATTTTTTAAAGTTTTTTTTTTATTTCCCGCTCTTTTTTGAAAGGAAAAATTTGTGATATTGAGTTTTTTGAATTGTTAATTATTAAAACATAATATCTCTTCCCTGAAGAAGTCGCCCAATGTGGAGACGAAATATTGGAGATAAATAAGCAAAACAATTAAAAGATCTTAAGCTCGTTTATATGTATATTTATATTTATATTATATATTTTTTAAAGTTTTTAGATTAAAGATTTTGACATTGAAGATGAAGTTTTTTTGATCTTATATGTTCAGAATTTTTGTTCTTTATGACAAAGCTACAACTTTCCCTCACAGAGAAAATCAAAATTCCGAACTGTGTTTTTTCGTGTTGCACTGTGTTATTAAAAAAAATAATGTGAAATTGAGTATTATGGTGGATGGTTGGGAAAAATGATTAAAGAAAAAAGGAAAAGGAAGTTTTTTAAGAAAAGGTAATTTGTTGTAAGAAAATTTACTTTTTTAGGAAATGGTAATTATTTCAAAAAAAAACCTTTTGTTTAAGAAAATGTACTTTTTGTATGAAATTGTACTTTTTTTAAGCAAAGGTACTTCTTTAAGATACGGTATTTTTTAATGAAAATGTACTTTGGTTAAGAATATGAATAGGTTTTTGATGAAATTTACTTTGTGTAAGAAAAGGCGCTTATTTAAGAAAATATTAATTTTTAAACTTCTTTCATTTTAGCTTTTCTAAATTTACTTTTTATTGGGTTCAAAACTACAATATATACTAAATATTGGTTACAGCCTCCACCTAGAAAACTTCCCATTAAACAAGAAATTTCCCAACATATGTTAGTCTAGACACAAACCAAAGCAAAAGTACCCACTATGGTTGATAATACTGGGTTGTAGCATAAAAGTATTAAAAACCATAAATAAAGTAAACTAATAGATGAAGCATAAGGGTGCGGAAAATTTTAATGTAATGGGTAATTTTCTAGATGTCGTTGAAAGCAATAAATGGGATATTTTTTGTTCCCAAAAAAAGTAAAAAAAATATGACATTAAAATTCTAAAATTGCATATCAAAAGAAAATATTATTTTCAATAAAAATATCACTTCGAAACAAGAATACAACACGTTACTTAAAGTAGAATATCGGATGGCATTCGAATTGCAAAGCCATGACACCACCGACTAAGTCCTAATAAATTCGTTCTTCCTCCGGTTCAGCTGTCATTCCTTGTTGAGAGTCCTCAGACACTCTAACGGTTTTGGCATATGCGACCACAGAAGTTGATACAGTTTTTGCGCGGGGAAGTTTCTAGACTAAAAAGGCGTTCCGGCATGTTCATCTTTGGGCGGTGTTACGGGCTTTCTCTTATAGATATACCAACACCGGTCACATGGGTTTGAAATTAATTTTTATATAAGAAACAAATGCTATTATATAAAAGTATTTAAATTTTGTCACACTTCGCTTGTTTAAATTACTTTAAAAAAAATTTCCCACAATTTTGAATAAACGTTAATGAGATTTAGGGTAAACTTCAGGGAAAGTGACACTAGTACAGGGCAGCACCTAGTGAACAACGTCGTCACTGGGCGCGCTATATCTATTATTTCCTTTATTTATGTTAAAAAACAAGTTGTTTAATTTTTTTATATAATAGGCCTGTTCTTTTATTCCCTGCTAAACTAATTTTTCGACCACTTTATATGGGTAGCTAAGCGATATTAAGCGATTTAAAATGGTTCCTCATACAACGTCGTCGAACAATTAATTGAGCGGGAAATAAAAAAAACACGAATTTATAATGAATAGAATGGAGTTAATTGTTTTGGCCACTGACACATCCAAGTGTTAGTAAGTCGGACACTTTTCCAGGATGTGCTATTAATATTTGCGGGATGCAATTTTAATTTAAAAATTGTCATTCTCTTTTACTGTATTTTTGTTTGGCAAGAAAATTACAATAGCAATTTAACCTCTGTGGTGAATTTTATCAAAAGGAAGTCATTTCAATTATTAAAATGAAGTGCCAGTGACTCTGGCAGTAAGTGGACTTGTCGAAATGCTGTTGATGATTTCTGACTGCGCAGGTGTAGGAGAAACTGCGCTGAAATTTCCAACGAAATTTCAAAATGATAAATGCCAGCAAAATATGACAACAACTCAAAATATGACAACAACCCTTTCGAATGAAGGCACATTTGTTTGATACCTACCTACCCTATACATGCATAATGGAAATGTTAAGTTGTAATGACTGTCCCATGAACCGCAGTAATGAAATAGAACCCAAGGCCAGCAGCATTTCACACAAATCACATGGATTATGGTTACTTTAGAATTCTGGTTTTATGTGTCTCATTCAAGGACTTTGCGACAATGGCCTGTTTGAAAGTTTGAAAATTGGAATATTTCCACATCATTGTATTGGCCTGTATGATGGGCAATGGGGACTTTAAGGGGACAACTAATAATTTGAAACATTTAGACTTAATGTTAGATTGAATGAAACATGTGGCAGGGCAAGGCAACATTGATGTTGCAAGAGGAGGACGCCAAGGACAGGCCATAGAGTCAAATACCAATATTAAGTTATAACATAAAGAAAGATAAATATTTAAGAATTTTTAAATAATTTAGTTACTATCCTTTCTGTTTACAGAAAGAAGAAGATCTTTTTTGCCTATTTATTTCATATTCATATATAACTTGTTATCATTTAATAATGAGGATGTGAATCATAGAATGAGAATCATAGTATAATTATGAGAATGAGAATGTGGTTTCGGTCCCTTTTAAGACCATTTGATATTTCTTTCGACGACGCACCCTCGCTTAGTGATGGTGGCACTATCAAAAAATTGTCATGAAAAAGCTTCTGCACCAACCGTTTGAAACCGGTGTAAAACAGTAGATCCCTATCACCGAGTGTAAAACTAAAAAGTGCACAGGTCTCTGATTGTGAGAAGTTCTCATCTAGTCCCTGAGTGTGTTAAGATGATAAGGAGACTGAGTTGTCGGTCGTGCCTCAGTCACGGTGATATTCTTTTGACTTGCAATCACTTCAACATCTTAATGTAAATAATGTGTGACGACAAGTTTCGAAGTTTGCGAAGTTTCCAAGTTATTCGCAGGATATCAAAGACTCACACTACAATACAAGGACTCCAAGGACAACACAACGACTCGCGGTATATAGGGATGACCTCTCACGGCACACTCTTTTATGCCACAGAATGTTCTTAAGGACTTGCAGGATTGCAAGGACTCACAGGACAGCACAAGGACTCACAGGACAACACAAGGACTCGAAAGATATAAGGATGACCTCTCCTGGCACACTCTTTCATCCCACAGGATGTTCTTAAGGACTCGCAGGATTACAAGGACTCACAGGACAACACAAGACCTCACACGACAACACAAGGGCTCGCAGGACTTATGGATGACCTCTCACGGCGCGCTCTTTTATCCCACAGGAAATTCTTAAGGACTCGCAGGATTACAAGGACTCACAGGACAACACAAGACCTCACAAGAAAACACAAGGGCTCGCAGGATTTATGGATGACCTCTCACGGCATACTCCTTTATCCCACAGGATGTTCTTAAGAACTCGCAGGATTGCAAGGTCTAACAGGGCAACACAAGGACTCACAGGATAACACAAGCTCTCGCAGAATATAACGATGACCTCTCACGGCACATTCATTTATCCCACAGGATGTTCTTAAGGAAGCGCAGGACTACAAGGACTCACAGGACAAAAAAAGGACTCACAGGACAACACAAGGACTCGCAGAATATAAGGATAACCTCTCACGGTGCGCTCTTTTATCCCACAGGATGTTCTTAAGGACTCGCAGGATTGAAAGGACTTATAGGACAACACAAGGACTCACAGGACATATGGAGGAATATATGGATGACCTCTCACGGCACACTCTTTCATCCCACAGCATGTTCTTAATAACTCGCAGGATTGCAAGGACTCGCAGGATACCACAAGCACTTTACAAGGATATTAACCAGGACTTCAATGCACACTTCTACACTCGGTGCACTTGTCTTACCTTTCACATCTACGGTTGTCAGAAAACATACCCTTCCTCACATGTGTTCCCTTGTACATATACATATATCTAATAATCTGCTGTGTCCCGAGCAAGAGCGACGACAGCTGATAGTAAAACAGCTGTTCGTACAGGGTGACCCGTGATTAATTACGAGCTTTTTTCCGTTACTTAATTTTATTTTCAAAAGTGCAAAATACAAACAAAGTACTTAGATATACTCGATGGTGTTGAAAGAAATAAGGGTTTCCGACTTCTGTCACTACAAAGCATGAGCGAAATGTGTGGCTTTCAATGGAGGTAAATGTAGCATTTTGAAAGGATCAGGAGACCTACTTGCCGCGTGGTTCAAATCACGAGCTGTAGTAGCTGTATTGTGGCATGGATGTTGCTTGATTTAATTTCATACATTCCTTCATAAGCTGTCCCCAGATAATTTCCAATTGGGGTTCACATAAGGTGGAAAACAAAACGTTTGTAACCATTTATATCTTTCTGTTGTATATTAGGGAGAAATTTTGTCTTCATTAATGTTTGTTTGTAATTTAAAAACCTTGACTTTGTTGTGTGGTTTGTGTGATGTGTGGGGGTTTGTTTACACCCATATATAATACTATATCACAATCATCAACATCATCATCATTATCACCATCACCGTCACCGTCATCATCATTATCATCATCATCATCCTTTCCAACGATATCAACATCCTCATCATCATCGCCATAGTCAGTGACAGCATGGCCATCATCGTCTTTGCCATAATCATGAAAAACGTTATCGTCATCATAAACGGAGACAAAACCATTTGAGAGAATGGCTAAAACCAAAATGTGAAATATGACTTCTATTCATTACTCATAAACGCCAAAAAGCAAAACAAAAACAACAACAGCAACAACGTAATGTTTATATACATTTATGGTTCCTCATATGAACATTTTGAAGAAATGTTGGGGGTTTGGATTTTATATGTTATGAATGAAAAACTAACCTAGCAGCGAAACTTTCGCTGTTGTAGAAATGACGAATTAACTTGTCTGCTTGTATGCTTGTTCGTAACTTTGTCTCCTACAGGTTAGAGAAGGATTCTTTCGTTTATTCCAGTAGTTATCGCATTTTAAGAGAATGCCTTACTCGTGACCGCGGCCACCTCGCTTAGAGAAATCAATTATTACAATTTTAGATTTATATTATTTTTAGTCTAAGCTAGTCTGGACTGACTGACGAATAAATAAATAAATAAAGAATATAACTCGGTTGTGGCAAATACAATTCGGTGGCAACAGCTGAATTTGCGGTTACTACCATCTCTCTTCAAACAATTATTTCTGTGAGTGTAGTTGCATACAAACTATGACAGGGATGTTACACTATCACATATGTTTATTCCGATTATTACAAAAATTCGAAAAGTTATGCCGAGAGAGAACAATCTGGAAAGAGGCTATGCTAAAGTGCTGGAACCGTCACATCTTGTACCAAAATTTCATCGAAATTTACATCCTAAAGAAACATAAGATGAATTTCATTTAAAAATCGAGATAAAACTGAAATTTTGAACCCGACCACCTCAGATATCGATGAAATTTTGTTCATAGCTAAATTTGATCAATACAAACAAACTCTCATTTTTAGAAATGACTGTTTTGCGATTTTTTGGGCGTGGCACAGTGGGAAAGTTTTCGAAAAAACACGAAAATGGTCGAAAAGAGCTCCATTTAAACTACAATAACTCAGAATAGGCTGAACCGCTTTCCATGATCTTGGTATCATTAAAAAGACATTTTAACAGGCTTTATGACATGTTTAAAAAAAAAATAATAATACACTGTAAAAAATTTTATAACAAAAAAAAAAATTTTAACTAACGAAAAAACCAAAAAGATCAAGGGTTTTTTACAGTGTATTATTTTTTTAAAAAGGGTTATCCTTCACCTATACCATATCAAAAAATAAAAATGGGTTCTTTTTTAGTTTTTTGTATATAATTTTTTAAGTAGTGTCACTTCTAGTAATACGTACCGAAAGTTTTCGAAATAATTCGAATAACAGCGAAAATATCAGGTCACATTCTTACACATTTACAAAATAGTTCAACAATTCTAAAATTTTTTATATGTTTACAAATAAAAAACCATCAACAATTGTTTATATTATTTGCCATGTTTTTATTAATTTGTGTTTTATTTTATTTACATTTATTTTAAGTTAATTACTTGTAAGAAATTTTGCGCTGCTCAAATGAATGTTGGCGACAGCTGGAAAATATTCAATTATATTTGCAGCCTCGTTTTCACTTATTT
The DNA here is from genome assembly GCA_963931995.1 of Phaonia tiefii. Taxonomy (NCBI): domain Eukaryota; kingdom Metazoa; phylum Arthropoda; class Insecta; order Diptera; family Muscidae; genus Phaonia; species Phaonia tiefii. Next base: position 211,522,999 of record OZ008371.1, read on the forward strand.
TACGAAGCGAAGCGCAACACTTATTAGATATTTTTATGCATCTGTACTTATTGTTTGAATTCATATTCACTCAAATTTTTAAAATATACGCGTAAAAATTGTAATGGGATATCTTGCCTTCTCGAAACTGTTTATAATTATGAATTTCGGTACCTTCATCAGGTGCATTTATATAGCAAATTTTAAGGCAAGCAAGAACTTTTTGGGGTTAGAACATATTCATAATTTTCCTGGGACAATGTTTATTTATTTTACCTGTAAATATAAAATATAAGGGCAATTACTAGAAGTGACACTACTTAAAAAATTATATAAAAAAAACTAAAAAAGAGCCCATTTTTATTTTTTGATATGGTATAGTTGAAGGATAAACCTTTCTAAAAAAATAATAAACTGTAAAAAAACCCTTTATCTTTTTGGTTTTTTCGTTAGTTAAAATTTTTTTTTTGTTATAAAATTTTTACAGTGTATTTTTTATTTTTTTTAAACGTGTCATAAAGCCTGTTAAAGTATCTTTTGAATGATACCAAGTTCATGGAAATCGGTTCAGCCGATTCTGAGTTATTGTAGTTCAAATTGAGCTCTTTTCGACCATTTTCGCGTTTTTTCAAAAACTTTCCCACTGTGTCACGCCCAAAAAATCGCAAAACAGTCATTTCTAAAAATGAGGGTTTGTTTGTATTGATCAAATTTAGCTACGAACAAAATTTCATCGATATCCGAGGGGGTCGGGTTCAATGCATCTCGATTTTTACATGAAATTCATCATAAGGGTGTCTCTGTAATATTACATTTTTTAAATTTAGTGTCAGTTTTTTTTTTGTACAATTGCAACTCTGTAATTTTACAGCTGTCACATGTGTTTATTTTGATTATTAAAAATGGAGCGATTTACGAAAGAACGACGCGTTATAATTGTGAAAACTTATCACAAAAATTTGGAAAGTTATGCTGACATCGCTCGCAAACTTCAAAAAACTTTCAGTCGAGAAAGTGCAAATAATGTGTCAACCATTCGAAAAGTGGTCAAAAAATATTAAGAAACTGGGTCGGTTGTTGACAGTAAGAATCCTGTGCGTCAACGTACCGGTCGGTCTCTTGAAACCATTGCTGCTGTAAACGAGAGTGTGGCCAAAAACCCGAAAACATCAATTCGGCATGTTTCTCAAGAACTTGAAATTTCACGAAGAACTCCGCAGAGAATTTTGACAAAAGACCTCTACCGTTCAGCTTAATCAGGAACTCAAACCAGGAGACCATGAAATCGCCGGCAATATGTTCAACAGGTAATGGGGCAAAGTGAAGTCAATGCCAATTTTTCAACAAAAAAAATCATCTTCTCCGACGTAGGGCATTTCCATCTGAACGGAAAAGAATGGAAATTCGTGAATACATAAAATTGTCGCATTTGGGGCTCAGAAAATCCTCATGCAATCCATGAGAAACAAATGCATCCACAACGAGAAACTGTCTGGTGCGGATTTTGGTCAGGCGGCGTGATTGGGCCTTACTTCTTTGAAGATGAGGCCGAAATATCAGTGAATGTGAACGGCAGTCTTTACAAGAACATGATAACTGAGTTCTTGTGCCCTCAGCTGGATGGCCTGGATCTGGACGACATGTGGTTTCAGCAAGACGACGTCACCTGCCACACCGCGCATGGAACAATCAATTTATTGCAGCAACGGTTTCCAGAACAAATTACCTCAAGAAGATTTGATGTCAACTGACCACCAAGATCGTGCGATTTAACGCCGTGCGTTTTTTTTCTTTGGGGTTTTGGGAAATCTCGGGTTTATGCGAATAAACTAGAAACAATTCACCTGGAACAATTTAAAGTGACATGGCCAAGTCAACTTACGGTCGAATGTTTCCTCTAGGCATTCATAGAACATGTCCTTTGTGTCATTGTCTTTTTCGTCTGTCGGGGCAAATGCACAAATTAGCGATTTGTTAAACTATTTCGCTTTTATGTGGATGGTGGCTGTAGCTTCACTCATGGGGTTGAACCTTTAGACCAGGTGTCACAGTCTTTCGTCAACTACAAATCCGCAACCAAATTTATGCTTTTTCTCATGGCAGCTGTAGTATAAGTCTCATTTATTCTTCCTTGTACGGTCATGGTCTGTCTATCGCATCTGCTGCATAGCAGTAATATCAGTCTTATAATTCTCGAGGACATCTGTCAGTTGGATAGTGGCACGGGATGTGTATTAGTGTTCTAACATTAAAAGTTCATATCCGTAAATCGTGGTCCTTATAACGTTTGCAGTGGTCTTCGACAAATAGGGAAGTTTTATGTTTCTCATTCTCATTTCGTATTTTCATTGTCAATATATCGATGGCGGAAGGCAAAAACAGTCCACCATGGTCTGCATTTCATCTACTGCCAGTATGACTATGTTTCAGCTGACCAGAAAGCAGTGTCTCGAAACTGGATTTTTTGTTTCTTTACTTGTGATTCGCCATTGGCCAGTAGTGTTGGCTCATCCGCATTCAAAATATAAGAAAAAGTTATTCGCTATTTCGAAGAGCTTCAGTGGCAGTGCCACCTATTAAGATTGAGACGCATCTGTGATCGCACAACCGATCAAGCTGCTCATTCTTTCAATAGGGCTTTCAAAACTTACACCTCTTATATTTCAGAGGAAGTTCAGCACACGCTGAAAAAAACGACCAGTGTACCATATTCTCCCAAACATATCATATTTGGGTCGCAAACACATATGTATATTATAACCTAATAATTATTGGGTTGCGTGTCGCTGTTCTATCGATATTTCCACGGGAGGGGGCATCCCCTGAGTGTCGGTTTAATAATAATAAAAAAAATTATTGTGTCTCAAACATGTAATATTGAATAGCAAACACAATGTGTTTGCGCACAACTATATTATATTTGCGTCGAGCTCCAAACACACATTGTATTTGAATCCAAACAACAAAAAACGACAGATTTTTCAGAGTGAATTGTTTCATTTTATAACATTCTCACCCACTGCGCCCAAATTAAGTATTCTTTGCGGACCGAACTTATGCTAGCTTAAAGGCTCTCATTAGAGCTTTCCAAATTTGCCACTCTCATAGTTCCGAACAATTTCAGAACCTGCAAATATGGAAATTAATATCGTACCATGTGTTAGAATTTTGACCCACTGTACCCAAACTAAGAAATCTTCGTGGACAACACTTGTACCATATTAAAGTCCTCACTAGTGCTTACCAAACTTACCTCACTCGTATTTCCGAGGAATTTATGAACACTGAAGTACGATATTTTCTATTGTCTCAAATGATCAAATTTGGGTCACTGTGCCCAAACTAGGAATTCGCCGCATTCATCACATTCATCTGTTTTCATTAGTGATTTCTTCAGAGAAATTTCAGATCACGAAAATATGAAAGTTAGTATAGCCACATGTGATCATCTGCGTACAAATAGACTACCGTTTTCTTCTCCGTGATACCTGACAGAAGCATCGCCATACGTTGTATTTTTGCTTTTAATTTGTTTGTTTAAATTTCAGACTTTTTCTTTCCTGGCTTTTCTATGTGTCTATTTGACAAAATACTTGTAAGTGCAATTCATTTGGTCTAAAATGACAGTCCACCCAGCCCTTGTACGTGACAGCTGGTTGCAGCATCACCTTCTGTTGAGGTGCGATTTTATAAGTTTCGTTTATTTTGAAATACTTTGATTTTTTAACATTCTGTTTTCTGTATTATCTTTTTTACGTCACAGCTGACTGTAGCATTCCCATACATTAGATATTTTGTAGACAGTTCTCAATGTTTTGTTCATGATGTGGTGGAAACAAACCTGACTTGGTTTCCACTTGCTTGTCATTTCTAAAAGAAAACAATCCGCGTCCCATTACATCCCATGAAGGGATTGGGGAGACCTTCTCACAACCAGTGAGCTGTGTGCTTTCTATAAGTAGTTTTACACTCACTGATTGGGACCTAATGTTTTACACCGGTTCCGAATGGTATGTTTGAGAAGCTTTTTCTAAGTACTCGATAGTATCGCCATCACTAAGCGATGTGGCCGTCGTCGCAGGAAATGTTAGGTGGTCAGAGCAGGAATCGAACCCACGATATCATGCAGAAGAACCGCGCACACAAGCCATTGCACCACGGCTTGTCATTTCTAGTCGAATGAAAATGTCACGATCTTTCAAAACCTTTTAGCTCAAAGTTCTCTATTTCAAAAGCGCTGTCATCTGTAATCCCACTTGAAGCCAGTTGAACGAAGACTATCGACTACACGCTGAAAAATATCGGCCCCAGCAACAAATTGCAGGAACCATGTACATGTTTGCAAACATCGTTTTCGTGATTGGAAGATCTACTGCTTTTTTCTTCTTTATTGTCTGTCACATTTTTGTTTTCAGCAGTGTTCGACAAACAAAGCCGAATTTGGGTCACAAATACATGTATTATAACCTATTAATCATTGTGTCTGAAACATGTTATATTGAATAGCAAACACAATGTGTTTGGACACAAGTATACTATATTTGCGACAAGCTACAAACACGTTATATTTGTATCCAAACAACAAAATATTAAACATTTTTCAGTGTGTAGGAAACTAAATTTGAGTCGAATTCGAATGACTGGCATTCGTGCGAGATCGAACTATAGTCCATTTGTCTGTCCATATGTTTTCCTGGCCTGGTAGTACACCGACATGTATGCGTCGCTGAGTGACTGTTTTATGTCCATCAAATATATATGAGCGGCGTCCATGTGAACTTGCCAGCGTTTATGTATTGGTGGTTTTGTTATTTTCGATTTCAGATATGTCCTTGTTTTGTATGGTGGAAAGGAAGGAGCCACCCAATAAAGCCAATCAGTTGCTAATTTAGTTGTCCCCTCTAGTTCCTCACATGGATACTGTTTTGATCTAGATTTAGTTTCAAGCTACTCCTGTTTCCTCATCGTTTGTCTTGTATTATCCTAGCAATTGAGTTATCCTTTGAAGTTATTTTTCTGTTTTATTATATTTGATATTGTTATTTAATGGGGGTTTGCTTTATTCCATTTTATGTTGTTTATTTATTTTTCTCTTCCCCCCGTCTTTTACTGTCATTTCTTTGTTGGTAGTTTTGTTGTATTTCGTGTTTCGTATTTTGTATTTCATTGTCACTATTGTCTATGGTTGGTGCTTTCATGATTTATTATCCTTAGAGCGTTTTTGGTTTAGTAATTTCCTTTCTTTGTGTGTGTTTCCTTGCTTGTTATATGAATGTGTGAGAGTGCTTTTGTATGGGTGTATTGGTTTCGGTGTTGGTATTATGGTGTGATTTCCAAGTGTTAAGGAACTTTACAATCATTTACTGTGTTCGCCCGCGTGAGTCCTTTGACGGTGCTGGTAGTTTGGCGGGATTTTGTCATTGATTTTATTGTGAAATGAACTGAATGGGCTTTATTGTTAGAAGGAAGGGAAGGGGGAGTGAACAAAAAGATAAACAACAACTGAAATAAATGATGCGTTTAGTATCCGCATAATGTCTTTTAAATCTATCGACATCATATCGTTGGGGGTTGTTTTGCGTAGACTGCCTACAATAAATTGACACAGTAGCGTTTAAAGTATAAAACCTCATATTTGTTTCGACATCAGCGTTAAGATCGTCAAACATAATTGTCAACCCACAGTTATACAAAATCCAGTTTTTCCAACTTGTGACAAGGATTTATATCCGTTGCATGGCTGTAAGGCTTTAAATCTTAACAATAAAAGTTTATGAGTTATAGGAAATCAATTTTAATTCAAAAATAATGTTAGCTTTTTGTCAAACGTCAAGGACATGTACTCCATGTGCTCCTAACAATTTATGATGTAAAACACAAATTTTGTCCTACAGTTTTGTTTACACTGTCAACATTAAACAGTGGCAGCAGCGTTGATTGGGTGCAAATAATTACTTTAAACATGCAACAAAATGCTGCACCACCAAGTTCGGCAGAAGTGCTATGAACATCGATTTTACACTAAGTGAAAACTAACACTGTGACAAAGTGTAAACCAACAAAAGGACAAACATTTCAATTGAATCTTTTGGCATTGCCTGGCCGACTCAATGCCAAAGTGAAAAGTGTCCGGGATATTTGCCATACATACCACCATGATGATTCTGTTAAAATCGAAATAAAGATATTGCAGATATTTTAGATTTTGAAGCCAAAACTGAAAAGTATTAAAATTAAAAGTTTAAACAATCAAAACTTTCCTGGAGCTTCAATTGCATTTGGTGATTCTGTTTTACTCTGGTATTGCCAACACTTGTAGTAGCAATAAATGATAAAGTTAACACCAGACTTCCTGAGTTCTAGCCATTTCCTAGCTTCATTACAAGTAAGTAATATTCGCCGCTACAACACATCCTTAGGATCCAACACAATATGGTTTTGTTGTAACAAAAAAAAAAAAGATAATCCAGCTTCAAATTCGTTTACCGCCATTCTGACACACTTCATTTAATCTAACGATTATCGCATGACAATGATGATAATCCTGTCTAATGTTAACGCTGATGTTGCTAGAAGCAACCTCCCTCCCCCTTACCCCACAAACTCTTGCTAACGCCTGCTCTCTTTGTTGCCCCTAAAGGACTTGCCATTGTTGTCTCTCGTGTTTGTTATTAACGATGAAAATAAAGATGTTTTCTAGCCAGGGAAAAAATGGAAATAAGGAAACTTTTGTTCTCCTGACATTTGATGATGCAGCTTTAATGAGGATGTTATGAAAATGTTATGAAGAAGTTACATGGAATTGAACAAACATTTCGAGGGAAGGTCCTGATTTGTTTGTTATGCTTGGCTAATAAAAATTGAAATACAAATCTCATTACAATTGCCATTGTCACTGTAATGGCTTTGATTAATCAGAAAAAAGGTAAATTACTAATCTCTGTCATTACATCTTCCCTCACTTTGGAAAGATGTTGGATTCCTATTCAATTTGTGATAACAAATTGCTTAATTATGAATCCTCCCAACCAATTTCTAATTAAAGCTTTATCTTTGGCTACGTAAATTGAATCACACACTTCCTTATCAAAACGCAATCGTCACAATTCCATTTCATAAAGATTTATGGCTTTAATTAAGGCCTAAGGCAAGAACGACAGATGGATATTTTGGGGGGCGGATGGAACAGGATTCCATTATCTGGCAAGACGTGATGCCAAATGTAAGAATAATTGTTTATTTATTTCTGTTTTATTCCACCTGACATTTAAAAGATGTTAAATGGCATTAAAGCCTTCCCTTCCGCAGGCAACACATTTGAATCCTGAGGTCTCACCCGGACCATTAAAGAATCCTTGAGGGGAGAGAGTATGGGAGACAAACAAAGGTAGCTGAGTACGAAAATACAATGTCGACATCATCCTTTATGTGACACTTTAATGTAATTTGTCACGATGTTCATGTGCCAAATATGAAAGTTTAAATTGTTTTTGGTCTCGGTGTAAAGGAGAAGTTTGGGTGGAGAAGAAGGAAACTCTAAAGGCAATCACGTTTAAATACCGAAAAAGCCAACCAATGTCGCGATATGTCAAGGGAATTTAAATGAAACCATCTAGGTTAAATTTAGTTTAGGTGTTGGTGGCAGTCGTCAAACGTTTCACTTAGACTTATTAGTCGCTAGTGATACCGCGTGCTGACGAGATTAAGCGCTAGCCCTACCGGAACTATTTAGTTTGCTTCAAGTAGCTGCAGATCTTGTCTAAGCCTATCTGTTATAATTCTGCCAGGTCTCTAAATAAGTGAGATCCCTTAGTAGATATCCCTCTGCCGGCTAGTGCTGGACACGTCCGGATAAGATGTTCAATGGGTTCTTCTTCTTTCTATTCTTTACAGCTAGGGTATTCAAAACCGAAACCGGTTAACTAAATTTCGGCCTGTTAACCGTACTTCGGTTTTGTGAAAATTACTATTCTCGGAGAACCGGTTTCACTGGTTATTTCAGTGACTTTGTATTCGTGTAATAGGGTTATCGGAGGACGAATACTTTACTGGATATACACAGCTGTTATCCGCCCGATATTGCTTTATTGTAACGGGTTTTTCAATAAGAGCGATACAAAAGTTTTTTAAATAAAACAAAACCGGTTTTAGATACCAATTAAATTCTTTATTCCTGTGAAAGTACGTTCGATGCCATTATTTATGGAACTGGATCTCTTATGCATGGCCACCACGGGCACGCTTGCAGAAGTCCAGACGCTGAACCCAATTTTCGACGGTTTTCAAGCATAAATCGGCCGATACTGCTGCAATTTCACGTTCGATATTCGTACGAAGTTCATCAATCGTCGCTAGCTTGTTGGCATAGACCATAGACTCGACGTAGCCCCACAGGAAATAATCTAACGGCGTCAAATCGCACGACCGAGGCGGCCAATCGACTGGTCCATTTCCAACATGTCCATATCCTCCAAGTCCATATTATCCAATTGGGACCAAAAATATTCGGTTATCATTGAACGGTAGCGATTCGGATTCACAGTAATGTGCCAGTCTTGATCATCACGGAAGAAGTACGGCCCAATGACGCCGCCGGCCCATAAACCGCACCAAACCGTTTTTTTTTCGAGATGCAATGATGACTCATGGATTACGTGCGGATTGCTGTCTGACCAATGACGCATATTTTGCTTATTGACGAAGCCATTCAGCCAGAAATGAGCCTCATCGCTGATTGTTGAGGCCTTTTAAAGTTGAGGCCACTGACTCCAAATTTCGGTAGTAAATTTTAATAATTTCGACTCGTTGTTGGCTCGTATATTTTTCCATGATGATCGTTTGCCGTCCCTATCGATTTACTTTTGTAGCGTCTCTGTTGAAAAACCCTTTTTTGCCATTTGGTGGCCGGTACTGGCCAGAGAATGACTATGGTGGATATCACGGGTGCCCTTCGTGCAAATTCTACCGAGGGTTTGGAGGTTATCCTCTACATATAACCCATAGATTTGCTGGAAACGAAAATGGCTGAAGCGTCGACAATCCGCCTAAAACATTATTCGCGATGAACACCCACCTCTCAAGGGCATGGGACGATTTTAAGGAATCTGCGGCAATCCACAATATACGCCGATTATGACCCCCACTTCAACTTTTGAGGTTCTAGAAGCTGTTTAGGCTTCTACACTAATGGCTCCAAACTAGATGGTAAAGTAGGGTTTTGAATCTATGCTAAAGAGCTGGGCAGATTTCGTGACCATAATTTTCATGATCATCACCGCCTGAGGTATCAATATCTACTCTGACAATCTGTATTCCTGACTCCAAGAACTGCCGCGCATCTCTAAATTATATGACCATGCAGTTCCGTACTCAACTTGTTTGGGTCACCTAACCTACCCAGGGGTGACTCAACTGTATAATATCACCTATACAACTAGCCCAAGGTTTACTTTCAGCAGAAGTGTATTTTAGATTTCAGCTGACATTAAAATAAACAAAGAAGTCCTCTAAAATCAAAGCACGTAAATTGTTTAACAATGAAATATTGTGTTTTTATAGTTTATTAAAAAATTTGGATAGATTTTCACAGTCACTGCAATTTCGGCCTCATCTTCAAAAATGTAAAGACCAATCACGCCGCCTCATCAAAATCCGCACCAGACAGTTGCTCGTTGTTGGTGCATTTGTTGCATGAGAATTTTGGATTGCATGAGGATTTTCTGAACCCCAAGTTCGATAATTTTGTGTATTCCTGAAGCCATTCAGTTGGAAAAGCATTTCATCGATGACATGAATTTTTTTTTTTGCAAAATTGGTATTGACTTATCTTTGCTCCATTACCCATTGAACGAATTGCTGGTTTGAGCTCCTGACTAAGCTGAATTTTGTACGCATGAAGGTGGAAGTCTTTTGTCAAAATTCGCTGCGTAGTCCTTCGTGAAATTTTAAGTTGTTGAGAACGATGAAGAATTGATATTTTCGGATTTTCGGCGACACTATCGTTTAGAGCAGCAATGGTTCCAAGAGACCGGTACGTTGACGCACAGGAGTCTTACTGTCCATAACCGACCTAACATATTTTGACCACTTCGAATGGTTGACGCATTAGGTGCACTTTTTCGACTGAAAAGTCTTCGAAGTTTGCGAGCGGCCTCAGCATAACTTTCAAAATGTAATAAGTTTTCAAAATTACAAATATATTATACTTGTATCCAAACACATTGTGTTTGCTATTGAATATAACATGTTTGATTGATAGTTTAAACCACCGTCGGTGGTGCAATGGTTAGTGTGCGCGGCTCTTGTACATGCGATCCTGGGTTCGAACCCTGCTCTGACCACCTTCAAATTTCTTTCGGCGGCGGTCACCTCGCATAGTGACGGCGACACTACCGAGTATATAGCCATGAAAAAGCTTCTCAAAAATACCGTTCGGGATCGGTGTAAAACTGTAGGTCCCAATCAGTGAGTGAAAACTGGAAAGAGCACAGCTCAGTGATTGTGAGAAGTTCTCCCCGGTCCCTTCATGGGATGTAATGGGAAACCATTTATTTATTTATTTATAACATATGTACATATTTGTGACCCAAATGTGTCTGTCATAATAACGAAACACCAAGCAGCAGTTCTGCAATTCACGAGAACAATACTGCCAAACATGTAAATGGTTCGTGCAATATGTTGCTGGGGCCGTAATTTATCAGCGTGTACTTATATAATATCGATAGGATGATAGGATGCTAGAGATACGCCCGATTGTATACTCAAGGTTTGTAGAATTTAAACTAAAGATTTTTTCACCTCAGATTGTGCCACAAAGCGGTCAAAGTTCAAAATGAATTTGTCGCCGCTAAACATTTGTCGGCGCTGTATTTCCTTTGACAGATGAAGTGACAATGTACTTTATAAAAAACTGAGTTAGTTTTATCCACATCACTAAAAATATAAGTTTATCCTCGTCAGTATTAGATGTATCCAATATTAGATTTCTACTTGTTCTCTGTTTTGTGGTACAAAATTTACCTAAAAAAATTTAATGTTTATTAAAACTGAGGGATTCACATTTCGAACGGGAATTCCCGGTATCCCGGTTTTTTATTTATTTTTTCCGCTTTCCCGGGAAATGAAAAATTTCCGGAATTTGTATTCCCTAGTGTCAAGTTAAAAGTTTGTTAATGTTGCGCTAAACTAACAGCTAATAAGTGTTGATCAGATTTCTATTTCCTTGTTTTCTTAGGATCTCGTGTATGCCTAAGGTTTCCTTTCCCCCAATGTGCACTTGAGAATTGAATCTTATGTGGCCCACAACCAACTCTACGTTAACCCTTATCCTGTGCTAACACTGTTCGCGGCTTATCTGTGTGCCAACAACAAGTTAGCAGCAACATGTTTGAAGTACAATACGGGTTGTTATCTCGCAAATAACTTTCTAAAGAAAATGTTGTGGATAAAAAGGAAACTTCCCCATAAACACAACAAGCCAGGGACCCAATGCTCCTTTCAATTCATGTTTACCAGCAGCAGTTGTATAAATAAAGTATGAAGTTTTTGCTTTAAGGACTTTGTGTTTTTTGTTTGGACAAAAAGGATACATGTTTTTCATGAACCTTCTGATACAAATAAATATTATTTGAAACGAAGTTTTTGTGGTAGCTTAAAAGGATCCTTATCACTCCTTAGTTGGTACCAGCAAAGTCATCACTATTGAGTTGCGTGTTTTTAATTTATTTTAAATTAATTAATGTTTAATGATTTCGAGAGTTTCGAGCAAATGTTCGTAATAGTGCCAAAATCTCCCGGAGTGTGTTTTAATGGGCAGCTTAAATAAGTGCGCAATTAAGAACATCATTAGGAACCACTCATTAATTGCTGTAAAGTTAATGATGACGAAGTGTCGACTGGGCAGAGAGAGAAAGGCAACCGCAAACATTGTCAAGCACCGCAGATCCACCGCATCCGGCTTCCATTTGCTGCAACAGCAGCGGCAACCAGTTCAACCACAACCATTTACTACTGCATTCATTTCATTTCACTCGTTTAGAAATTATTTGTTTTTTTCTAAATATAATCCTTTTTCGGTTTGAATGCCAACAATAAGAAATGTCAATAGTCCTGAATAGAAATTAAAATTCCAATCATTTTGCAGTTTTCCTGAAAAGTTGTTGTACAAAATTTGTTAAAGTGTAAATTCAAATTAATTTCTTTATCAATCGAGCGAGTTCTTGCCACAGATGTCATTTGAAGGGGGGCAAGACAACAGCGTCTGAATGGGTATTTAACGTAGAAGGAGAAAGTTTTTCCAAGAGATTTAAGTTTCTACCATTTCTTTATTATTCATGTACGATTACATTAGGGTGTGTGGCAATTTGTCAATTTTAAAAGATAGACTAATTTCTGCTGAACGCATAATTTCACCACAAAAAGTTAAAGCTAACTGTGGGTGAGTTGTCCGACCGGAGAATACTTTTTTTGATTTTTGAAGTTCCCATATTTTGCCCGAGTTTTGGGGGTTGTTTCTTTTTTTGGAGCCCGTCTCGGGGAAGTGCAGTTTTACCCAGAACTGCTCCGAAGACGTATAAGTTTTAACAGAATTTGGTTCCAGCAAGATGCAGCAACTGCACACATTGCCAGTGCGATTTGCAACGAAAATTCGCAATTAAATTAATATCCAGAAACTCCACATTCCTCTGGCCCCCGAGGTCACCTGACCTGACTGCACTAGACTTTTTTTTATGGGGTCATGTCAAGCAAGAGGTGTACAAAACGAAACCAAAGTAGTTGATTTAATTGAAACAAACCATTAAAACAATAATTGAAAAACAATGACCCTTCAGGCTGCAATGAATAATTTTCTGATCAGGTCTCGCTTATTGCTGGATGAGCATGGAGGTCATTTACTGTCTATCATCTTCAAAAGCAATTAGTTACATAAAATTAAATTTGTTTATCTCTACAATACAAAATAAATAAATGAAGTACATGTGTTAATACAAATGTTATTTGAATTTCTTATTGTAGCACAATTGGTGCGCCACCCTGTATTTCAAACGGCAATTTAAGCTGTTACTGAAAACCTAATTCTATCAATATACTATACGATACATTTTAATGAAGACTCCGATAAATCTCGGTGACTCCAGTTTCTGCTACTCCAACTTTCTTCGGCTTCGACTTTCTTCGACTCCGACTTTCTTCGACTCTGACTCCGAGTTTCTTCGACTCCGACTCCGACTTTCTACGACTTTGATTTCATTCGACTCCGGATTTCTTCTACTTCGACTTTCTTCGAATCCGACTCTGACTTTCTGCGACTTCGACTTCCTCCGATTCTGACTTCCTCTGACTCCGATTAGCTCCGACTCCGACTTCCTCCGACTCGGACTCCTACTTCATGTTCGAATTAACATCGATTCCAACTCTTGCAGGTTAAGATCTGGGAGTCGAATTTTAACCTGTAGGAGTCGTAGTAGAAGAAAATTCGGGCTTGAGCTGGACCTTTGTAAAGGGTGAGCCGTGTACAATTTTGAATTTAATATTGCAGTAAAAAAATACTAACAGACATTTTTTCAGAGTTATGTGTTTACTAGTAAGGCCCATAACTAACATTTATGAATGAGACACAGCAAATGGCTTTCACGACTTGTTTTACAGGACCTCATTCGATCTACGAAATTTTTCAGTACATTTTTGATTGTTTGGGTCTCTATCTCGTGAACGACAGTATCAATTTTGTGTTTTAAGACCTGTATGGACTTGGGACTATTTGTGTAACACTTGTCTTTCACGGCTTCACAAAAATAATAGTCTAACGGGGTTAAATCTCAACTGCGAGGCTGCCAATGGACTTCAGAATTTCAGCAGATTATGCCGCAAAAGATCGATTGTAACGTTGGCTGTGTAGCACGTAAAGCCATCCCTTTGAAACCATATGCCGTCCATGTCATCCTCTCCAACTTTTGGGAATAAAAAATCGCTGTGCATGGTAACACGCGCCATTGACGGTAACAACTTCTCATTGCTCATTTCCGAAGAAAAATGGGTCTTTGTTCCCTGCCGCCGTGCCAAAAACCGCATCAAACAGTCACTCGTTGTCAGAGTTCATATTTACCGCCCCATGTGTAACCCATACACATCGTCGTGTGGAATGTGTAATGAACGTTTACCCATTACCCACCCGACGATGGGGAATTACCCATCACGACTACCCTGAGTGCAATGGAGAAAATAATGGGTAGCTACCCACGACGATGTGGAGCTACCCATCACGATTACAACTTACCCTCAGGGTAATGGGGAAAATAATTGGTAGTTATCCGCGAGTAGTTACCGCATCTCCATTCTAGATCGAAAATATGAAAAAATTAGAAAACATTTCTATATCTGAAAACGCTCCAATCGGAAAAATATCCAATTTTTGACGGATGGAACAATTTTTTTGACGCATGGAATAATTTTTTTTAAGAAATAAAATAACTACTAAAATAAAAAAAGTTGCTATAATTCGGAAATGGTGCATCCAATCGCAAAAATAATAAATTTTTTACCTCCATAAGAGGCTTTAGCCAATGGACGTCTTCAATTTGCCATCACTTTTTTGTTTTCAAATTGCTAAAACATATAACCGTTTTAGCGATTTTTTTTGAAAAATTTTAGATTTAGAGATTTTTCTAAACGAATACGAACACTGCTCGTTGTGAATGTAGCAGGGACGCGTGGATTTTCTGAGCCTCAAAAGCATCAGTTTTGTTTGATACCGTAGCCCGCAAGGTGAAACTGAGCTTTATCGGAAACGATGATTTGTCGGTAAAAATGCTCATCTTCAACCAATCGATCTTCTGCCCATTCAGCGAAGATAAATCGCATTGGATGATCACAAGGCTTCACTACTAGGACTAATTGGAGTTTAGTTGCCTTCATACCGAGGTCTTTATGCAAAATTCGACGCAAAGAAGTGGGAGAAATATTCAATTGATGCGAACGGTGACGAGTTGCTGTTGATGGCTTTTCGACCACACTTTCAGCTACAGTGGCAATATTTCCCACTGGACGTGCACGCATATGAGGTCATGAGTTGTGCAATAAGGACCCGGATTGTCGAAGTCGCTTCACAAATTGTTCCATAAACTGGGTTGATGTCATTCTATTTCTGTCGAATTTCCAAATGTTACATGACCCATCCTGTATAGCAAATATCATATTTTTTTCCTCATAAAGACACTAGAGAGCTCAACTATTTCAAACAATTACAGCGACAACGACCTTTTAACAATTTTGTAGTTTGAAGAAATTATGGACACCCTACCGCACACATAATTGTAACTTATGCAATGGAATTTTGTGTGTTAAAATTGTAGATAAGAAAGAATTCTTATGGCAAGAAAAAACAGTTAGGATCCCTTAACCTTTTGCATACTTGGCATTTTCTAGGCGGCTGTTTTCACTAAAGGTCAGTGATTTTTGCAAAGGTTAGGGTTGGCCAGCAACAATCGCATAAACTGCTAGAAGATTTTCATACTTTAGTTGTTATTATGAGAAGCTCTGCCCAATCACTTCCTGGGATGTAATGGCAAGCCATCTTCGTTCAGTTGTTATTATAGTTTCAATTTTGTTGTGTTGGTTTAAGAAATCCGTAGGCACTAGAAAACAGAGAATTATTTTAATTTGAAGTATAACACAAGCCGACAAAATTTGTCAAATTAATATTCCAAGAAATTGTAATGGACAATTTCTCAAAGGAGGAATAAGATGTTGAAGGGTTAAACCTAAATCTTGACGGCAAAAGGTAGGACATTCAGATGACATAAAAAATTTTTCCGATGTTATATAACGAAAAGCCGGGTATTCTAAATGTTATTTTAAGACTGTGACGACGGGTTTTCCCTTTGAAGCTGGGGTGTATTCAGTGGTCGCCGGGGGTTCGTTATATACCATTTATTTCGTTGAGAGAAAAGGTAGACCGCTGTAAATATTCTGTATATAGAGTAATTTTATTTGAACGTATTAATCTTGACAATAATAATAATATTACAATCAATGTCTTAGCGTGGAGCGGCAAAATGGCGGTGGGTTTATGTAAGCGTTGGCGGCTGGCAGATGATGACGAATCGAGCAGAGTGTTACCGATGGCGGAGATCGTTGACCGAAACGGCGCTCACTCGTGGGCGAGTGGCGCGCCGGTGATGGGTCGTTGAAGTTGTCGTGATCGATGGTTCATGGCCGATGATGGGAGTGCCCCTTAAGTGGCAAAGTTTTAGAGACCGTTAGGGAAAATTTTGTGCGCTGGAGTTTGTCAACCAGGTAGTTAGCCTCTGAGTATGCTACTGCAGAAAACCTGTGGTCGACAGCGGGGACAACACGGGAACAGGCAGGTACCAAGTTCAAGACCCCACAGGCATGGCATCTCTGGCTTGATCCAGCGGAAGTGGTAGGCAACAAGGTCGAGACTCCACAGGCAGGGAAATTCTGGATTGCACCAGGGGAGGACGACTAGGGTGTCTAATACACTACTACAGCTATATTGGCTCTTTAACGTCTGCAGACCGAATCACTTCGAATACTAAGTTGATCCGCCGTTTATACACTTAGCGATGGTAGCCTATGTTAGGCATTACAGCTGTGATCGTAAGTACTTGTAATAATATCAGCTGATGGTCAGCTGTCGATGACTTAGTGTTGTTGCTATTGTCCTCCAGATGGAGTTGTTGCTCTGACGTTGCCCTTCTATCCAACAGATGGCGTGCTCTTGAAGTCTACATATGGCGTTAACCGCCAGATGGCGGCAACTGTAAACTTTACAAAACTCGAAATAGGATTCAGTGCAAGTCAAACCGTTATAAAATTATACTCTGGTCTCATGGTTAACAAATATGTTGGCCTGAGTAGTTCTTCTTATCATATTAGAGTCAATTTACAATCTTTGTCCTGTTTGTTCCCGCTGCTGATTTCTCATACAGTTCCGATATATGTAGCAACAGCGCCAGTGAAGAATTGTTTAGTTTGTTTGCGATTCTGTCGCGAGTACACAAAAATTAATTTTTTTCAGTGCAAACATACCAATACATTCACATTCGTGTGATTTATTCATAGAGTAATTCGTATATATAGAGTTAACATGTGTCTCACCAAATTTATGACATCTGGCCTGGTGTGATCTGAACGTTGGTTGTTGAGAACAAGGGTTTCCAATTACATCCCATGAAGGCATTAGGGAGAGCTTCTCACACCCAGTGAGCTGTGCGTATTCTAGGTTTACACTCACTGATTAGGACATACGGTATTGCACCGGTTCCGAACGGTATTTTGAGAACCTTTTTCATCGCTAAATGCTCGTGTCATTAAGCGTGGTGACCGCCGTAGATAGAAATTTAAGGTGGTTACACAACCTACGACCAATGGAAGGACTTGCTTTAATAATACCTGATAGAGGCAATGGTTCAACTAACAATAAATCGGCAATGACACTTCGTTTAGGGTGTTAAAATTATTGTACTAAATACAACACAAATGTATGCTAAGAATAAAAGCTATCAAAAATTTCAAAAATGTGTGTAAATGTCAGGGGTCTCAAACAAAACGACATGAAAAATTTAAGTCAACAGTTCTTGTAACTTCACCTGATATAAGCCGACCAGCTCCTACCACACCGACCTCACCACAAAGAGTGTGAAAGGAGACAAATTTTCTGTCTCTATAAGAATTACTCTACGGTTTTCATCAGAGGGTATCCATGACACAGCTGAACGACTTTGTAGTAGGAAAGTGATAGAAAATAGAGTGGATAGGCGAGAGAGCGATAAGCAAGTAGAAGCAAACCATGCACCGAACTAAGTTTAAATTGTGTTTGATTGATACTAATGACAGCTAAATTATGTTTCATGTTGGTTGCATCGAACGAAAAAAAAAATACAAAAGCAACACGAATTCGATGAAATGATCAACAATCTCGTCGTCAAAGAGATAAAGTAAAAAAGAGGGACAGAAACTCTAGTCTATTCCTTTATGGTCGTGTTTGAATACATTACACGACTGCAGAGATTAGGCGTGCAACTATTGGCAGCATTTTAACACTCTTCATTATTAGTACCGGTATGAATTGATACTCTCATTAATCTGTAATCTTTCGTTAATGTTCCATTTACATTCGTATTCTTTCCTCGATTGCATCTCGAATGTAGGTAAATTGTTTTGCATGTGTTTTGTATTTGGCACTGAGCGTATTGAAATAAATCGGTTGTGCTTGGAATATCTGTTTTCTGGGTTGCGTAGTCATGGTGGAAGATCACATTTTTCTTTGGCTAATGCGAACGTCTTCGTCAACTGCGGGTAGTTCAGTTGCGAATAATATTCGTCGCTGATCGTTTGTCCTATTTGAAGGAAATCGATGTGGAAGACACCTTATGTATCCTAAAAAACTATCGCCATGACTCTGTGCGCCCACAAACCCATCTTCGCCTTCTTTAGTACACGTTCAGACTTTTCCTTCGTCTCTGGTGTGTTGTGATGGAGCCAAGTTTCTCCCACTGTTATGAAACGCCGCAAAAACTACTTCGGATTATGGTTGATAATCGCCTAACTCTCCTTTGAAGTGGTCACACGGTAGTACTTGTGATCAAGCGTACTCCTTTGGCTGACCTGAACGTTCGGCGTTACTTGTGCTGGTACAACCATAACGGAATTAAGTAAACCAGTTGATGCAGAGTCCTCATAGTATTTACCAAGCCTTTCCTTAGTTGCTGTGATTGTTTCTTTAGATATTTAATTAAGTGCTTTCAAACCGCCCCCGTATTGTCTAGCCATGCTTTAGAAGGCAACGTGTGGCAGCAGTATTTTATATATAAGAAATCTTCATCGTGTTGCCTACACTGAAAGAAAACGCTTCATCAAGTTTATGAATTCCTTCATCAATTTGATGAAACATTTCCTCATTTCCCAACCTACGACACATTTCATTGAATTAATGAAGAACATTTCATCAATCTCTTATCCATATTTCATCAATAGTATATGGTGGTTCAACGACAACGTAACATCAAGGTGATATACAGTTTTCATCAATTTGATGTAATTTTGCCATCAAGTTGATGTAAAGTTTTCAGCATTTTAATGCAAATTGTTTATCAATTTGCTGTACATTTCCATCATTTAGATGTAACGTTGTAATCAATTTGGTGTAATTTCGTCATTAATTTGATGTAAATTGTTCAACATCTTGATGTAAATTGTTTGTTAATGTTTAGCCAAACTCTGTGGACTATTTTTCACTGTAAATAATTCAAAAGAACAGGGTATAAGCCTACATAGAGTATGCTCATTGTGTGGATATTGTTTTATGTCCATTGCACTATTTTCAGTTATGTCTTTGTTTTAAATTTTCTATAGGTTTTTTCTTCTTTTCTTTATTTTTTCAATACTACGTCCATATTTTGAATCGATCCCACTAATTATTTCTAAAGTCCAATGATGAAAATTGATATAGAAAAGATCATTAATTCAAAGAAGCTGAAAAAGGTGAAGAAACGCACAATCTTCAATCCTTCAATGAAGAAGAATTGATGAACATGTATAATCGATTTGATGTAAAGATTTTCTTTCAGTGTACAGTGCGTAATAGAAAACTTGCCCTGAGTCTGTAGAATTTATAGAATAGATTCTCATTTTTCGAACAGAAATTAATAAATATTCCTATAGACTGTTACGGACTAGCAACAGCTCGTTATGTGTTGCATTAAAATCTTGACGAGGATTTGAAATCGATATATGCTTCATGTTTCATACATATGTTTAATTGCGATGAAATCGTTTAACGACTATAAATGAAATCTATTTGCCATTTTTTTCAAATTCCTTGGAATTTTTACCTGACAGACAGACAGCCTCTATTACCTTGTATTCCGGTCAAAATTTAAACTTCCATCTATCTCACTATATTACCAACGACACAACAAAAACGATATTGTTTAGCAAATTTAACATCACGACACTTTTAATTCACACGTCAATTTTAACGAGCGATACCTAATACAGTTGTCGTCTGCGTTGTCGCAACAATAGCAGTGACACCATGGGACAGACCTGTCACTACATACAATCGCAATCATATGTTCTCAATGGTATCGTGATGTTGGGGGTTTTTTTTCCTCCGATCACAAAATAATTGACATTTGTACGGACATCTAAATTGTATCTCAGTAGTTTTGATGGGCAGACTCGTTGTCGGACTCAGTCTCAAATTCATAGATGAATGATTCAATGACGACAACGATAATGATGATTCTGATGATGATGATGACGTTTCTCATGCTAATGATGATGATTATGATGATGACGATTCTGATGGGTGTTATGAGAGATTGCTGGTTTGCTGGTGTGTGAGTGTGGTTTTTCCGACATATGTTTCTGTGCACAAGTATTTGTATTCCCAGTGTGTCAGTGGCAACATATGACACGAAATAAATTTATTTACATTTTGTTCTATTTCTTGTGCTTCTTCATTTCCTCCTTAAAACAATTATTTCTTTTTTTATTGTCTAAACAATAATAAAAAAATAGCATTAACGTGCCTATATATGTTTACATTCGTTGGCGCATTTATGCATATAAATTTTACTACAGCACAGTGGTCAAAAGGGTCAAAAATCAACTAATTCATTTTCAATTCAAAATTTTGTATCGAGAAGATACGGAAACTGCATAATAGGATTGATCTCAACATATGCTTTTTATATTTCAGTTATAAAAACTGTTTCCGAAAAATATGTCTTAAATCGCAAATGCCTAAAAGCAGATTCTTTTTACAATACGTTTTTAGAGAAGTTGTTTGCTATATTGAATTGTATTCAAGCAGGAAAATTGTTTTCATAAATTTAAGATCTGTTACATTTTTGTTTCTTTGATTTCTGTCCCGTTTTTGTTATCTGCCGTTTTTAACACACAAAACAACATATGGCTACAAAAACATATATTATGACCTATTAATAAATATATCTCCAACATGTAATAACAAACACAATATGTTTGGATACAAGTATACTATATTTGCCGCAAGTTACAAGCTCGTTATATTTGCATCGAAACAACAAAAAGAGACTGATTTATCAGCGTGTGGTAACTTTACAAATTTCTGATAAAATATTGCTTTCTATTTATACGAATTTTCAAATTTTCGTTTTTAGCTTAGTTTCATGTCCCGTCAATATAACAAGGTGAATTTCAAATTACGATAAGTAGAACAGTTTGCTTTATTTTGTACAGTACAAACTTAACACTGTACAAAAAGACTTTACTCAATAACACTATTGAAGACGAAGTGAAGATTTCACCGTCTGAAGTGAGACTGAATTCAGTTTCGCTAGAAATCGTCTAGACGCTGAAAAAAAAACGACCTCTATAATATATTCTCTCAAACATATTCGGCAGGAACCTTGTATATGTTTGGAACACACTCCAAATATTCACATATTTGCAAATTCTAAGCTCACTTATAATTAAAAGCAAACATTAGCACGTTCTTGCAAATATGCATACTTTTACGTGGAGCCGTACGCGTGTTGCATCCTACCCATTCATATGCTTACGTTGAAGCATTCACATGATTCCTCCCAAACGAGCGATTGACGACTGAATGCATGTAACTAAAATGAAACAGATTAGTCACCTTAAGAAACACTCAACTGATTTACACACGCATTCCGGAATATTTATGAATCAGTTATTATAAATACAGTTAAAAATCTTGCAATAACATTAACTTAGGCTGATATCAATCTGTCTTTGTCCTACTATTATTATTTTGCTCTTGCCAGAGCATAGCGACAAAAACAAGAAGCAAACAATGCACCAAACACAGCTGTATTTGCATAACAAACAAAGCTGTATTTGGATAACAAACACATATTATTTATTATAACATTTTATTCATTGTGCCTCAAACATGTAATATTAAATATCAAACACAATGTCATTGGACACAAGTATACCATATTTGCCTCAGGCTACAAGAATGTTATATTTGCATCCAAACAAGAACAAATACAGGTTTCTCAGCGTGTACTTATATCACTTCTACTGTTTCCAGAACCATCTCGTAGTAAACCTGTCTGTTCTCGATTGTTCCCCAAAGTTCGATATCGACTTAATAATTAGTAACTGTTCTCGATTGTATCAGGATGTTCTTGAGATATGAGGTAGATTTACAACATGTAACGACAGCATGTTTTTAAACTTAATTATAATTAGGTCACCAATATGCAATATCCATCCAAAACTTTTGTGGCACATTCTATTGCTATTTTGTCAAAAATTTTAGTTATCCCTAACATGGAAATCATTTACCATACCAATATATATATATCCGAATGAACGCAAAATTGTCCGGATTCGGCTTCCATGCGCATTTTGTTCAAGGAATGTATGGGAGCCTCAGATCGAAAATGCAATAGAATTAAGTACACAACGACCTACAGAAGCCTAATTAATAAATGTTTGCCCCTTGTTAGATTAAAATTAACCTATTAATCACCTGGATTAATCGAAATTTAAATTCACATATTTCCGTATTTTTTCCTCAATGTTTGTGAATATTTTCCACGTCGTATCCGTTTGGCTATTTGTACTATACACATTTTAATGCAATCACAAAAATATTTGAAATTACCATTCAAAACTTTTGCATTTCTCTTAGCTCAGACAATGTATGTTCAATGCAGGGTGGTGGAATCGGATAATAATTGTTTTTGACATCGTTGCTGGAAGCTGAAAGTTGCCATATACGATCTCACTACCAACGGTTGATGGCATCGCTAAGGAACTTTTTGAACGAGTCGAGAAGTACGTAGATGGCGCTACTGCGAAATTGTATGATCAGCATCCGAAACACTCGATGGGGAGTTATGACTGATGTTAATAACGATTAGCGACGTATTTCGTGACAGGCCGTGTTCAACACAAGTACGCAACGTCATGCAATAGTAAAATGGCTGAAGGTAGAGAAACTAGGAATATTAATTGCTAAAGAACCTCGTTGTATTAGCGATAAATAACACGGCGTTAAAAGGTTCAACCCAACATGTTTGAATTAGAAACAAAAATCAGTCAAAGATCAGTTTTGTTTTGCTTCAAAATTCGTCAGAAGTGTTAACTTCAACGGCCGGTAGGAGGGCAAAAGTAAAAGTTTTAAAATATTCGTAATCGGCAACCAATTGTGTATTTTTTTTCAACCCAGTACAGAAATTTCAGCGAATCTTACAGACTTAAACATTCTCTCAGCCAAGGCCATCCATTGGAATCGGGTTCTGTGAACAGTGACTGTTCCAAATTTTATGATAATTCTTCAAGATGAAACTCTGCATTCGGAGAGTCTCTTGAACTCTCGACTCACGCAATGGACACAAAACACAAGAGTAAGCTAAACCAAGAGACACTACTCGCGGAGTAATCAGAACCAAAAACTCTAAATCGAATTCTTCGTCGAACTACAATATGAGTAATGTCTATTGATAATATATAATTAGAGACTTAATTTTTTGTGAAATTATTCTAAGAAATCGACAAAAGCGATGTACTAAAGTAGACAGTCAAAATTTCGCTTCACTCGAAGGCCAACAAACAAAACGAGTGAAGCGTTAATCATCCTCTGCTTTCTCTCTTACTCTCTTCATTGAATATTTCAATACACGAGCAGCTTTTTGATAGTGTTATTGTATATAACTATACAAATTCTAACCACGTTGAAGTAAAATAACATAAACTATGCAAAAAGTATGATATAATCAAGATATGACGCGAGAGAGAAATGCGTTTGAGTGAATTGTGACCACTTTTTGGTTCTTTTTTACGAGGGTTGCCAAATTGCGCACATCGTCTGGTCGTCTGCATCTTGATCGTCATTGAAATCGGCAAAATGACAATATATTTCATTATGTTGACATCATTTAGTCCCGATTCTACACCCAACAAAACAAAATTGATCAGCACAAAGAAAGAGTTTCTACATTAAACTGATGTAAAACTTCGTTGATGCAATGATAATTTTCCTTAAATTAACGATCATGTTCGTTTCAAATTTGTTCATCATTATTGAATTAAAGATTGGTTGGTTGGTTGGTTGAGAAGGCTGCAAGGCAGGATGCTGTCGAGCACACTTAGGCTAAAGGAGCCCATTGTGATACCTGCAGTTTTCTCCATAGCAACTATTGGCTAGTCGTCTAGCCAATTTTCCCTTTCAATAAATTTTGTCTATAAGACCTACAGACACCTTAGGGCTACGGTGCTAACTAAATGTGTACCGAATATCATACTTCTCAGTCCTGCCAGAGCAGGGCAATCCAAGAGAAGGTGTTTCGTCGTTTCATCATCCTCTTCCATGCAGTATCTACAAAGAGTGGAGTTTCTATGTCCCAATCTTAGGGCGTGTTTTCCTACAAGACAATGTCCCGTAAGTGTTCCTATCATTGAGGATAACCTGCCTCTGGGCAAGTTAAGTAGTTGGCTAGTCCTCTTCCTGTCCACCTGTGGCCAGAGAACCCTGGCTTGCTTGCAAGTTGAAGTAAGTCTCCACTTGTCCTTGAACATATTATCGGCCCATTGCGTGATCTGTATACGGCAGGTAGAGATTGGAATACTAACACCTTCTTTTGCCGGAAGAACCTGTGCCGTAGTGTGCTGTCTAGGTAACGCATCCGCTACGTAATTGCCTGGAATGTCGCTGTGTCCCGGTACCCAGATGAGCCTGATGTCAAAATACTCTGCCATCACCCTAAGTGATGAGTGGCATTCTTTCACCGTCAGGGACGTAGCAAACATGGCTTCCATTGATTTTATGGCATCCTGGCTGTCTGTGTAGATACATATTCTGCGGAGGGTTGTGACACTACTTTTCAGTAGTTCAGCAACCTCCAGTATGGCGGTAATTTCCGCCTGAAAGACACTACAGTGATCAGGCAGCTTGAAGGAGATATTCGCGTATAGGTCCGGTGAATGGACCACATATCCTACTTGCTCGTCCAACTTTGATCCATCCGTGAAAAATCTGATGCTACTGGTATCCCCTTCCAGTGACTTTTCCCAGCTATTCCTGTTCGGAATAGAAGTCCTTAGATTTGTCGCTGGTAGAAGGTAGGGGATACAGTAGTCCGTTTTATATGGGAATAGAGTTGATCCGGTGTAGTAATTCAGCGTGTCCGGAATGCCCCGATATCAAAACGCCACAATCTCTGATTCTCACCAGGGATGTAGCGGCTGCCGATTCGGCCATGATATCAGGAGTACAGATGTTCAGGATAGCACTGAGTGCAGTACCTGACGTCGTGCCCATTGCCCCACTAACGCTAATCAGTGCTGATCTTTGAATTTTCATCAAGGACTGCAGAATATATTTCTTTCGGAGGGACCTCCACCAAACTACGATGCCATAGAGAAGTATTTTTCTGACTATTGCCGTATAAATCCACATGGTGATCTTAGGAGACAGTCCCCAGCGCTTTCCTATCGCCCCTTTACAACAGTAAATAGCAACGGACGCCTATTTCACCCACTCCTCCACATTCGGTTTCCAAGACGTTTTTCTGTCGAGAAGATACTTTTACATGATTTTTGATGAATTTTTTAAAATTTTCATTTTTAACCGCGATGTTTAATTTTATTTAGAATTGTCTACCGAATTAGGACATTAGTCCCCTATTCTTTTACAACGTCTCTTCTCTATTATATTCAAGTACTGTTTGATGCAGTTTGTGCGTTGTTGTATGTAGTTAAACCAATGGGTGACTGAGTTTGTCTAGGAAAAAATGTAGGCGGCGCCGGGGGGCGGCTCAAATTTTGATCGGCACTCCTTTCAGATTCCCTCATTTATTGCGGCCAAGATGTATCTATTCCAGGTGGTAGCATTAGAATAACTGATATATCTTTCTTGCAAATAATGAATAATTTTCATCAAATTGATAAAAATTGTTCATAAATATGAACAAACAATGTGCAATGTAAACAATGTTACTAATGTACACTTTACATTAACGCAATTGATAGCATGCATTGAATTTGCGACAACTTTCCATTAAACTGATGCTTCAGACACACATCGTTTCCCATTACATCCCATGAAGAGATTGGGTAGAGCTTCTAACAAACCAGTGAGCTATGGGCTTTCTAATTTTACACTCACTGATTGGGACCTACTAAGATTGGGACCTAATGAGTCAAAGATCAGTTTTCGTCAGAAGTGTTAACTTCAACCGCCGGTAGAAGGGCAAAAGTAAAAGTTTTAAAATGTTCGCATTTTTCATGACAAAGTTCTCGGTAGTGTCACCATCACTAACCGAGGTGGCAGTCGTCGAAGGAAATTTATGGTGGTCAGAGCAGGGATCGAACCCACGTTCTCACACACAAGATTCGCGCATACTAGTCATTGCACCATTTGCCATTGCTGCTTCATGTACATTAAATTGAGTGACGAATCTGTAGAACAATTGATATAAGGTTTTACATTAATCGAATGAAGTGTGTTGTAGGTTGAAAATTGATGAACTCTTACATCACTCACTTACATTTTTCTTTCAGTGTATGAACATTTTCGCCTTTTAGTCATAATACAGATATAGAGTTTGCGTCAAGATTAAAAATTGCGAGACATTAAAAATGGAGTAACAACATTTTCTGGCACTGGACACGATTTTTTTCACATTTTTGAGTTTTGCTCAACCGCTGATGAAAGCAAATTTTAGTATTTTATATTTTTAACAGTGTGGGCGTGGCAAATTGGCCCACATTTAACAGCGGATTAACATTAGTAGAATTCTGTAGTTCATTGAATTGTAATTTCTGTTCTTGATAAGATCAACATTATGAGTTTACAACGTGGTGGATTTGGAAACCCTCCATTTCGATTGAAGTGGTCATAAATAAATTTATTAATCACATAAATTAATCGTAACACGTTGATGATAAACACATGCGTGTACAGCGTTGTTGGGTTATAAATAGTAATTTTCTTTACACCATATGACGACAAAAGGTCGAGATAAGAACCTGTGTGTGATCGTGCAGTAGGTGACAAATTCCCCCCCTTTAATATTGGAGACTTGACGATTTACAAGAAAATATCTATGAATAAGTGTCATTCCATTAGAAATCGTAGGGAATCGAAGTTGTATTTTATAACGGTGAATGATCGTATAACTCTAACATCTCTAAACTTAAGCCCAGAGTAGAGTTGAACCAACTCCAACGTGGAGTTAGGGCGGCATGTGTATCATACTCTTCGCTAATACCAAATATAATTAAAAGTGATTGTGTCTTTCGGGATTTATCGCATCTACCAGCCAAGTGATCGATCAAGTTTTGTATGGGAGGTACCAAAAACGGAGTTGGCAATACCACCGAAATTCGTTATCAGTGTGACGCGTGCAAATGTGTTTTTTAGTACTAAATTTCATTAATATCAGAAGTGTTTTACGGGAGTTATTGTATCAATAAGCTTGCATGCCGCCCTTCTTTTATATGGTAGGTATGATAAGGGGCGTGGCAAAATCATCAGTTTTCTATGCCTACATAAAACTTTAAAGAACATTTAATAATTAACTTTAAAGAACATTAATTAATAACTGGGTTCTGAAATAGAAAAATCCCAAAATCCGAAATTTTGAATTTGCTCTGATATATGTGAAAAGCAAACTCGGAAAGTCCACCCCGATGACTATAAACTGATATACTCATGTTATCTATGCAGAGAATGCTTTATTTGGACATAACATGCAATTCTGTTCATCAAATTTGCGAAGTTTTTGACAGCAATAGTTTATAAATAGTTTATAAATAGTTTTATAAATATGTTTTCAATCGTTTAACAAAATTGACCAATTTCGGGGATGAATATTTTCCATATTTCCTAATATTGGCTACTTTTGCGGTTCCAATTCTCAAAAACTTAAGTTTATTCACTTGTCTTCCTGTTTTCATTCCTTTACCAGAACTCTGTTATTAAGTAAACAGAGTTCTGGTAAAGGAATAAAAACAGTTTAAAAGAACTCTGTTATTAAGTAAACGGAGTACTGTTAAAGGAATAGCAACAAGTTAACTACACTCTGTTATTGAGTAAGGAGAGTTCTGTTAAAGGAATAAGAACAGGTTAACATAACTGTGATTTCTTCCTCTAACAGAACAGGTTAAGACAACTCTATTATTAAATAAACGGATTACTGTTAAAGGAATAAAAACAGGTTATCAGAGCTCTGTTATCGAGTAAACAGAGTTCTGTTAAAGGAATAAAAACATGTTAACAGAACTGTGATATTGAGTAAACACAGTACTGTTACAGGAAGAAAAACAGGTTAAGAGAACTCTGTTATTAAGTAAACGGAGTACTGTTAAACGAATAAAAACAGGTTAACAGAACTCTGTTATCGAGTAAACAGAGTTCTGTTAAAGGAATAAAAACATGTAAACAGAACTCTGTTATCGAGTAAACAGAGTTCTGGTAAAGGAATAAAAACATGTTAACAGAACTGTGATATTGAGTAAACACAGTTCTGTTAAAGGAAGAAAAACAGGTTAAGAGAACTCTGTTATTAAGTAAACGGAATTCTGTTAAAGGAATAAAAACATGTTAACAGAACCGTGATATTGAGTAAACATAGTTCTGTTAAAGGAATAAAAACAGTTTAAAAGAACGCTGTTATTAAGTAAACGGTGTACTGTTAAAGGAATAAAAACAGGTTAACTGAACTCTGTTATTAGGTAAGCAGAGTTCTGTTAAAGGAATAAAAATAGGTTAACAGAACCGTGATATTGAGTAAACAGAGGTCTGTTAAAGGAATAAAAACAGGTTAATAGAACCCTGTTCTTGAGTAAGCAGAGTTCTGTTAACCTATGTGGTTTGCGTATTTGCTAGTTGTACTCGAATTTATCTTCACGCACATAAAACTTGCTCGGAATTGAGAAATTATTTGTAAAAATAGAAACTTAGGAAAAATTAAACTACACTCAAAATAGTACGCTAGTAAATACCATAGAGTAATCACATACCTAGAGTTGCGACTTTTCTCAGCAAACTGACGAAGTTTGTTGTAGTTGCATATGGACGTTGCAAGTTGAAAAGCATTGCTTTAATAATACCAGATAGAGGCAAAGGTTCAAACCAACCAACAAGAAAAAAGCAACGGCATTTCGTTTTGTGTGTTAAAATTTGTTGTATCAAAACACCACAAATTCCAATAATAAAAGATAACAAAAAGGTATAAAATACGATTAAATTTCACAGTTCTCAACCAAAAAGACATGACAAAGTTAAGTTAACAGTTCTTGTAACTCCAACTGGTGTAAGTGAATTTACGTCAAATAACTCTTTATCGCACCGGCCGCACCACAAAGGATGTGCAATGAAGCGCCAACTGAGAAAGATGGCACCTCTTGGTGCCATTATTATTCTATGATTAATACAGCGGAATTTTTATGTCTTGGGAAATTGAAACTAATTTCGATAATAAAATCCGTCTTTTAATAAAATCTCGTATCTCTGTAATTATGAACTAAATAAAAATATTTTTGCAAATTGAATTTAATTGATTCCGTCCTTCAATTTATCGCAATATTGCGTATTTTTTTACCAAAAAATAGCGCTGGTTGTTTTTATTTTTCTCCTAGAAATTAAATCCTTTTCCAAATTGGAGTAACTCCAAAATATCATTAAAATCCCCTCAACCGCACTGTGGTGTGGAAAACACCAAGAAGAGTTCCATTTCAAAGTTTGGCGGAAACTTAACACTATAATGACGTTCCGCACGACTGTGCCTTGTTGTCGTGTTGACACAGTCATGTATATTTTTGTATGTATGGGTGTCTGCATGCAATTTACGAGTATAAAGACAAGACAATATTTAGTTAGTTGTTCTTGTTGTTGTTATTTGCTTAAATTTAATGAAAAATAGTACAAATTGGCGGACGGGGCGACAAACAAATTGCTGTTCATCAAATAGATGCACATGACTGACTGGCTAAATAGAAACACCATGGAAATTAATGAAATACAAGTAATAATGTATATGTATGTACACATACATACATATGCATCCCAAGATGCTTCTTCTGTTATAATAAATATGTACTTGTATGTATGTATGTAGGTATACATTAGTTTTTAGTTGTATCTCTGATATTTATTAGTGCACATTTTAGACGTCTTTAAATTAGTTTTCGTTTGTTTGTTTTTCCATTTGGTTGACGGGTCGCAGAATCTTCGAATGTAACTCTTGCATCCAATTCGTAGTCGTTATGTGATGGTCTTAGACAATTTGGATTTAACCCAAAACTGCAGTTGCCGAGGGATAGTTGGTGGCTGCAGCAGCACAAATGGTTGCTGCGTTTGCTGGCATTGTTGTGTTGTTTTTGTTGTTAACTCAAATATAATAATCGAATATTTATACAAATCTAATTTTAGATCCACAGAAAAACAAGTAACTAAATATTCTTTAAATATAAAACAAAGTGCAAGGAATACAAATTTCAATCATTTAATTTTACTAATGAAATGTTATGAAACGAAAGCGATAATAATGTCATTTGTGAAATTACACTGGTCCTGCTATTGTACCGTCACTTGGACGTGTCATTGCGAAAAATCATAATTTACACGTTACGGCCATAAAGTGTAACGTAAAGAAGAAGAAGAAAAAATAAATTAAATTTCGCCCCCCAAAAGAAAAGGAAAACAAACCATTAACAACCGTATCCAAAACCAAAATACTTAAAATATCGCGAATTTACACGCGCGCGCCATGAGCCATAACTTTCAAGTCAGCTACACGGCCCTTGGAATGTCTGATGATAATCATACCAACTATTCGATGCCCTCCGTGGCATCGTCTAGTCGTGCAGCCCGCAATGTCAACTTCAACGAGGATCTTAATGGCTCCACCGCCTATCTGCCGCAGCAGTATCCCCCCCAGCCACGACGCAGTTCTAAATTGTTCTTCCAGCGACCCCGTTCCATGTCGGCATGGAGTGACATCAGTCGCAGTAGCATGAGATTGGACGAAAGGTAAGTCAGAAATCGCAAATAAAATTAAATAAAATAAAATTGAAAATTTTCCAAATTTCTTAACCAAAATGTGTGGAAACGATAAAAAAAAAATGTTGGCAGTGGTTGTTGGTTGCTTGCTTTTGTTATACGGCTGATCCATATGTTTCGCTTGAATGTGTCAGAAATGAGTTATGGTCGTAGTCGTCGTTCTGGTGAATGACTCCAAGGGCTGATTGTATTTGTAGGTATTAAATATTTATGATAATTCAATGGTTAATACATTGCACATATGGTTTTATATTAGCATATTTGGCTTAAATACACAATTTATCATAAACAGTTTCATATGTGTGGTATTGAAGGCCAACACAGTGGGCAAAAGCTCAAAAAGTTTAGAAAATTTAAACAAAATTTCGATATTTCGAAATATATATATTATCGATAATATCGAAATTTTACCTTGAAATCAGGCGTAACTCGACAAAATATGATGTTATGATTTTCTACCCAGATAAATATGTATGTATGAACGCTGAAACAAACAGCAACAGAAACATATTGCAGGAACCATGTATATGTTTGCAAGTATCGTTCTCATGAATTGAAGATCTGCTTCTTTTTGGTTTCTTTGTTGTCTATCATGTTTTTAATTCAAGAGTTTATAACAAACAAAGCCACATTTAAATCACAAAACCAAATATTAAACCCGCAACCAACTATATAGGTGAAAAATGCCAATGCCAGCAGAGAGAGAGAGTGAAAAGGCCGCAATGTGCAGGATGAACAATGAATCCCGAAAATTTTACCAGAGGGTAAGAAGATCGAATAACAGGCCAAATAATGGGCTGCCCTCCTGGAACGACGAGAATGGGAATCTTGCGACAGATAAGCAGTGTGTGCTTGAAATGTGGAGAGACCACACTCCACTCAGATTCTTTCACTGCAGATCACGAAGTAATGATTGTGGAAGTTGGTGTAGATTCTACCTCTCCCCAGCCAAGTCTACATAATTTTTGTTATGCATTTACTCAGCTAAAAACGGCTGGAAAAATATTAATTTTTCAAACCTTCAGTTAAAAGCTAAATAAAAAATTGAAATATAATAATTAAAAATAAAGAACAGGAACAGTGATGAAATAGCAATCAGGAACAAGATTAAACAACAAATATAACTAAATTCATGCAGGAGATAATAGATTGATCCGGGACATTGATTATATTGTACGATATTAACAGAATTGTCATACATAAGGACTAATTAGGAAGATAGGAATGAAATCAATGGAAAAGAATAGATGAATAAGGAGCAAATGAAGCAGGAACAGATGAAGCAGGAGCAGATGAATCGATGAACTGCACGAGCAGTTGGAACAGGTGAAGCAAGAACAGATGACACAGGAACAGATTAAGCAGGAACGTATGAAGCAGGAACAGATGAAGAGGAACAGATGAAGCAGGAGCAGATGAATCAGGAATAGATAAAGTAGGAACAAATGAAGCAGGAACTGGTGATGCAGGAACAGGTGAAGCAAAAACAAATGACACAGGAACAGATGAAGCAAGAACAGGTGGAGCAGGAATATATAAAGCAGGAAGCAGGAACTGTTGAATCTGGTCAAGCGGGAACAGGTGAAGTAAGAACAGGTGTCACAGGAACAGATGAAAGAGGAACATATGCAGCAGGAAGACCATGAAGCAGCAACCGATAAATCAGGATATATGACGCAGGAACTGATGAATCATGAATAGATGATGCAAGAACAGATGACTCAGGAACAGATAAAGTAGGAGCATATGAAGCAGGAACAGATGTAGAGGAACTGATGTAGCACCAGATGAATCAGGAATAGATCAAGTAGGAACAAATGAAGCAGGAACTGATGATGCAGGAGAAGCAGGAACAGGTGAAGCAAGAACAAATGAAACAGGAACAGATGAAGCAAGAACAGATGACTCAGGAACAGATAAAGCAGGAACAGATAAAGAAGGACTGATGACGTAGGAACTGATGAAGAATGTACAAAAGAATCAGGAATAGATGAAGTAAGAACAAATGAAGCAGGAACTAATGATGCAGGAGATGCAGGAACAGGTGAAGCAAGAACAGATGACACAGGAACAGATGAAGCAAGACCAGATGCACCAGGTATAGATAAAGCAGGATAAAATGAAGCAGGATTTTTCGAAGCAGGTGCAGCAGGAATAGATGTAGCAAGAACAGGTGCCACAGGAACAGACGAAGCTGGAACAGATGCAGCAGGAAGAGAATGGAGCCGCAATGGAGAGCAGGAGCCGATGAAGCAGGACATATGACACAGGAACTGTTGAAGCATGAATAGATGACGCAAGAACAGATGACACAGTAATAGTAGAAACAGGAAAAAGCAGGATAAGCAGGAACAGATGGTGCTGACCGCTACAACGGAAATTTACCGGCTTACGAATAATAAAGCCGCTGGTGCGGGTGGACTACCCGCTGAACTTTTTGAGGTAGGTGGCGAGGGACTGCAGCCCATATGCATCAACTTATATGGGGTAGGGGGAATATATGCCTGACGATTGGAGTCTCAGTGTGTTATGTTCTCTATTCAAAAACGGTGATCCGTGTGTCTGTTCCAACTATCGCGGTATCAGTCTTTTATCCTTCGCATATAAGGTCTTGTCGAGCGTATTATGTGAGAGCCTAAAGCCAATTGTTGAAACCCGGATTGGATCTTATCAGTGTGGTTTTAAACAAGGCAAGTCCAGGACTGACCAAATATTCACGCTACGCCAAATCCTGGAAAAGACCCACGAAAGCAAATCGATACTTACCATATTTTTGTCTATTATAAAGCTGCTTTCGATAGCACCATACGTGAAAAATTTTACGAAGCTTTGTCTGATTTTGGGATTCCGGCAAACTTGATCCACCTCTGTGGAATGACGCTGACCAACACCAAATCAGCAGTGAAGGTGGGGAAAGACCTGACCGAACCGGACTGAGACAAGGAGACACCCGTTCGTGCAATCTCTTCAACATCTTAATGGAGATAATAATGAGAAAAGCTGCAGTAAATACGAACAAGAGTTATTCATCAAACTTTCCAATGGAAGTACCAGTTTGTATCTGGCAACACTAGTATTGCCAGGACCCGAAATATAAATGGCAACTCTGGTATGGATCTTAGGTGAAAAATTGGAATATATGTTAATTTAGCGTTTGAAGAACAAATCCTATATGAGCATAGAAAGGTCCAGACAGTAGTTTTAGTGTTAATAACTACATATGTATGAAACCATATTCGAGATGTAAAACAATGTGTCCCTAGTCCTCTAAATTCTATAAGGAAAATATATGACCCTCATAATGAAATGCGGATCAGGCAAAGAGTTATAAAACCCTGACCGTGAAATAAAGGACAAAGAAAAATCCCTCTCCTTTAACAATGTAACAGCTTTACCAAGTAAATAATATAAGACGCCATGATAATTATCTCTATATTGAACCAAAAAATCAATTAGTCTCTCAATCCTCTTCCTGTAGAAGCGCAAATGGACTTTTTTGTTTAATCCTTGTACTCTATTTCACATGACCGGAATTGTAATTTGTATTTTAGAAACTTTTATAAGGTCAAGTGTATTCAACAAAAGTGACCTTTCGCCCATTGTTTGCAATTTGAAGTCATTCGACCCCCTTCACCTTTATTTGATGGACCATATAGTGTACAGCAGCTGTTTATGTGTGTCTGATGACCATAAAAGAAGTTTTAGACTAAAAGGAAAATCATGTCGAAAGGATATCATTAAAATTCCTCAAAACCTAAATGAAAGTATTACAAAGAAAAGGGTTGGGGCTGGAGGGGGGGGTAGTTCACAATAGAGTGGAAATTTATTACCTGAGGACTTTATAGCATTATGTTTGATATAATTTTACGATTTGTTTTCGTTCGATTTAGTGTCGAAACTCCCTGAACAAACATTCATTTTGTATTAATGTCCTCACAGTTTCAAAACTCTTAGCAGCGTGAATTATGAATATCCTTTGCAAACGATGCACGAGCACAGGCACATAAATATTTACGTCTTTAGTTATTAACAATTTATGTGGAGGTAGGCAAGAAAATAACATGTAACGAATACAAATAAAGTTTATTCATTTAAACATCACAGTATCAACAGCGGCATTAACGTGATCCCTGTCGTCCTTGTCGTCAACAGAATTTTGAGTATCAGCAGTAGATTAACGCCATCTTCATCTGAGGAGGCTGAAACTACTTGAGTTAATACTCACGTAAGGGGCTATGGAATTCTCAACAGCCCAAAGAGGTAACCATGGAAAATCTCTGAATCTTTAAGTTATATATCAGATTACCAAGGGGTTTCATGTGTTTCATGTGAAAGCAGGATATTTATCAAGGATATATGTAGGATGCTGTCAACATATACATATGGAAATTTTATTTTAAAATCGTTAAGATTTTGTTTTTGTTTTTGCATTTGTAGCTGCTGCTGTGTATTCGACCTTGATGGATTACAAGTTTCTGTAATGTGTATAGAATTGTAGAACTAATACGTAGGAAGGATTTGCTCTTACATGAAGTAGCAAAACACTCCCGTACATGCCCGCTAATAACAAATGCAAATATAGACAAATAAAATTACGTGAACACCCGGCAGCGGATTAGGGATATTGAAGAGCCTTCTAAAAGGCACCATTAAGGCACTGCAGGATATTTGTTCTCTCTTCCTCTTAAAGTTTTTGGAAACTCCAACCGAATGGGTGACAGAACAATTATGTTAGTAACAAACCGAAAGATAGTCTTAGATTAGATAAGGTGTTGACGGTAGTCGATGTATAACCACGGGCTAATTTGCTGCAACAACCTTAAGATCTTGTCTACGCCTATCTGAGATAAATCTCCCAGGTCCCAGAATAGGTAGGATCTGATAGTAGACATCCGCCTACTGGCTAGTGCTTCACACATACAGAGATTATGTTCAGTTCAGATGTTCAGCTTCTACACGCTAAAAAATTACTGCCCAAGCAACATATTGCAGGAACCATGGACAAAAGGAACCAAATGCAAATATGCAAGCATTGTTGAAGATCTGCCGCTTTTTGTTTCTTTATTGTCTGTCACGATTTTGTTTCCAACAAACAAAACCACATTTGGGTCACAAATTCATATATTATAACCTATTAATCATTGTGTTCCAAACATGTTACATTGAATAGCAAGCATAATGTGTTTGTATACAAGTATACTGTATTTGCGTCAAGCTACAAACATATTTCATTTGTATCCAAACAACAACAAAAAAAAAAATTTCAGCGTGTACAGAAGACATTTGCCCTGACCTTCAGCCTCGCCGCCTGTCAACCAATCAGACTGTGCCACGTAACAACTGATACAAACCCCTGTGTAGGAACAGTGACAGTGAGCCGAGGTGTAGAAATATATTTACACCGTCTTTGCTAAAGAACGGATCCCAAAATTGCTCCTGTTCTTGGCAGTATTAGAGCCCCATATATGATGCTATAATCTTACTGGGTTCAACGTTCGGAAGCGACCCTGAGTGTAGTCGACCACAACATTAAGTACCAGAGCTGTAGTGACGCAAACGAGAATTACATCAAAGCACTCATTCTTGTGTGGCCATTGAAACTAGTTCGATGCTACTGTTTACACAACGTCGACAGACCTTGTGTGTTTTTCAATGAGTGTGATTGTCGCGTTGTTTGGTGTAAGAGATGGATGTTGTGTACGCTTAGGTGATGGTTAGACTGGGGAAGTAGGGGGGTGCGAAGGGCGGTAAGTGTATAGACTATTATGTACGGATGGATTATGACGTCACGTTGAAATTTACACTTTGTGCAATTAATCTCTGCCTGACAAAAATAATTGTGATTAGGAAAGCGAAAGTGTCATTCAATTTTTAGATCCTCGATGAAGAGTCCTAGTACCGTTCTTCCATTCATTCTGGAACCATCAGCAGATCAGTGAATTCCTCTGACGCCATCAACTGAGTCCATGACTCCCTCTGTGTATCAGTTTAACGTAACCATTTAGTACAGATTGCGGTCGGTTCCTTCGTACTTCTCACAACTAAACTTTTTCAGTTTTGTTAGGATATGTATTAAGCCGTGCTTTAGGCTGTCTCTATGCCGTGTTCCGAAGTTTTGCCCTAATAAGTATTGCCCCTTAGACTGCGTAACGGGTGGGTTTGAATCCAAATTAAATATCGGGTTCATGAAATACTGGGTCTTCATTGTTCAAAATAATCAAAATTCACAGTGAGTTAACTCGGAATATTTGCAAGGGAAGTGAGGCGAACATAAAAGCTTTACAATTCAAAGTAATGCATATTAAATACTAGATGCACGATCTGAAGATAGGGGGCGATTATAAAAGGCCTCTTTTTAAGAAGGCCTTTCAATTTCCTATTCCCGCTAATACCCTCTGTTTATGTTCATATACAAATATAGATGTATGTATATTCATAAAATGAGAGAAAGCTAAGTAAATTCAATCATAATTCATATTCATGTAAATATTTACCGAAGTACGTGTGTATGTTGTATATGAAACTGTTGTGTAAACTATATGAATTCATTTACTACAGTGCTACTTTTTACTTCATTGTGGATTCAATATTTTGAAGCAAATAAACACACGTTCGAGAATGTTTTCAAGTTGTAAAGGGTATGAATTGGTAGGATGTCCATGCAAAATATACACCACTTTAAATGAATAGTTCCAACAACATATCATTTTAAAAGTGATACAAAGATTGTTTACGAGTGATTAAAATATTGTCGACATCTACTCAATATTTAAGTAGCTCAAGTAACTTAAGTAACTCAAGTACTCCTGTACTCCTACACCTATTTCTTTAGATTTAATAGTAACAAAACACAACATCCACCTAGTAACGGTGTTGCTGTTACTCTGTTTTATATTTTGACGTAGAATACGTCTTACCTTACGGTATGAGGAGTCATGTCAGGTTTTTATTGTTGTAATCTTTATTTCATTGAATTTGAGGAAACGGCTAGATGAATTTTTTTAAAATTTTTTTTGTAGGTAATTGAAGATGTTATCTTTCGTTTGATATACATTTCATATTGGTTGATATATTTCTAGAACATGTTTATATATATATATTTCTAGAACATGTATCTAGTAAAAAGTGAAACGAACAGTAAGCTAATGTTGCTTGGCAACATGTATCTAGTAAAAAGTGAAACAAACAGTAAGCTAACGTAATAAAGCTTTTTTGCGAAAGCTTCAATAAAGCTGTTGTAACATTAATTTTGAATTGTAAAGCGCAAAGCTTTCACACAACGCTCGAATGCTAATGCGAAGACTCGATAAGGTAAACCTTTTTTAATATTAGGGCGGCCCTCTCAACATTCGCAGAACTTATTTCAATAAAAATATTAATTAAAATACATAAATTAAATTAAGTTTAAAAAAATTGAACATAATATTTTTTTTTTTTAAACGGACTTGAATCAAATGCCGTTGGTAAATATAAAAATTACAGCAGACAGTTGTCCGAGGCCTCCGGCCACGGACTGTCCCTGCAGGCTGTGTCAGAGACACGGCCATTAAGTTTAACGTAGAATACGCCATCCGATAAGACAGAAAACATATATAACAATAAATGATAAATAATATAAGCAAATGAATTTATTGTTATATATGTTTTCTGTCTTATCGGATGGCGTATTCTACGTTAAACTTAATGGCCGTGTCTCTGACACAGCCTGCAGGGACAGTCCGTGGCCGAAGGCCTCGGACAACTGTCTGCTGTAATTTGTTAACCAATATTGTCTTGGTAGAACCTTCCTCCTTCACACATGTACTTTATTTTCATATACTCGCCTAAATCTACTCGAAATACTCAACGTACACACAATATTTTCGTGTGCCTAAGTTGGATAATCATTGTTGTAATTAATCACCGCAAAGGCACGTGAACGAGCATAGAAAATCCCTCTCTTCTATAAGTATACATATCTCGTGAGGTTATAAGTCGTAGTTGTAGGCATCTTTAAAATTCGTTAGTTGTAGGCATCTTTAAAATTTAAAAAATTTGGAACGCACGCGCTCTTCAGTAGGTGCGAAAAACGAGCAATAAATCAACTCGTGATTAGGTTCATTTCTGTAAAATGTATTCGCTACTGAACGCGTGCGCGTGCGTTGAGCAACAGCTCACTGCTTGCCCTCGCCTTGAAAATCTTGTATTAAAAAAGGTAATACATATATTGGAAATAGCACGCAAAATGTGGAAAAAAATTTGGCAAAAAGTACACACAATGCACAACAATACCAAAAAGTACCTGAAGTGTACCAAAACGTAAAAGAGACAAATATACCAAAAATTACGTAAAACTTGTGCCAAACAGTGCATTAAAAAAGGCACATAATGTGTACAAAAAAAGTAACTTCAGGCACCAACATGTACATAAAGTTGACCAAAAGCCTACATAATGTGTTCCAAAAAAGTAAATTTTGGTTGAAAAGAAAAAAATACAAAATTTAAAATAAGCGTATCAAAAAGTGATGTGTACCAGCAATGTACTCAGTATTGTTCCAAAAGTAACGTAAAGTATGCCAAAAATTTGAGTACCAAAAAGTTCATAAAGTGTTCGAAAAACTATATAAATAAAGTGTATACAAAAAGTTCATATAGTTTACCACAAAAAGACATTTTGATGCCAAAATGTGTAACAGAAAATACATAAGATATATAAAAAAGTACATAATATGTAGCAAAAGTACATACAGTATTTCAGAAACCAACAAGAAAAGTACGTTTTTCCTACCCTGTGTGTACTAATTTGACACACTTAATGTACATTTTGGGTTCTAAAAAGTAAATTGTTTGGTACACATTATGTACTATTTTGATACGTACTGTTTTGGTACCAAAGCATACTTTTTGTTGGAATTTTTTGATACAGTACGGTACATAATGTGTTCCAAAAATATAAATGTAACTACCAAGAGATACATAAAGTGTGCCAATACCTACATAAGTAAAGTGTATACAAAATGTAGATAAAGTTTACCACAAATGAACATTTTGATACCATAAAGTGTAACAGAAAATACATTAGGTATATACAAAATTCCAGAAACGAACTGATTTAGAAACGAACAAAATTTTACAAACGAACTGGTAAAGTTCTTTTTGGTTTACTTTATGTACTTTTCTGACACACGTAATGTACATTTTGGTACACTCTTTGGTTGCAAAAATTACTTTTTTTGGTACACATTATGTACGATTTTGATGGGCACGCAATACTATTTGTGTACTAAAGCGAACTTTTTTTGATACCTTTTATGTAATTTTTTGATACGGTACGGTACATAATGTATCCCAAGAATGTAGATTTGACTACCAAAAATACACAAAGTGTGTCAAAAACTTCATAAATAAAGTATATGCAAAAAGTACATAAAGTTTACCACAAAATAATATTTGCATACCAAAAAGTGTAACAGAAAATATATAAGGTACACAAAAAAGTTCATAAAGGATGCCAAAAAGTACATACAATATTTCCGAAACTCTTTGCGACACTTCATGCACATTTCGGTACACTTTTTGTTTCCAAAGGAACTTGTTTTTGTACACATTATGTATGATTTTGATGGATACGCTGTTCTATACTGTACGGTACATAACGAATGCCAAAAATGTAGATTTAACTACCAAAAAGTACACAAAGTGTGTCAAAAACTACGTAAATAAAGTGTATAACAAAAAGTACATAAAGTTTACCACAAAAGAACATTTAAATACCAAAAAGTAGAACAGAAAATACATACATAAATACATGTACATAAACGGTACTAAAAGGTGCATACACTATTTCTCTTTATTCTTTCAATACTGCGTCCATATTTTGAATTGATCCCGCTAATTATTTCTAAATTCAAATTGCATAAGGTACACTAAAATGTACATAAACGGTACTAAAAGGTGCATACACTATTTCAGAAATGAAACCGTAAGTACTTTTTGGAACTCTTTATGTACTTTTTGTGCACACTTAATGCACATTTTAGTACACTTTTTGATTACATAGTGTACACTTTTGGTACATTTTTATGTGATTTTTGGCAACGCTGATTGTAAATTTTGTTACACTTTTTGTTACTAAAACATATTTTGCTTGATTCACTTTATGTACTTTTTGATGATGGTACTCTTTTTGGTACCTAATTGTACCTTTTGGGAACACTTTATGTAGGTCTTTTTGATAAACGTTATGTACTTTTTTGTTCCAGAAAGTACTTTTTGGTACACTTTATATGCACTTTTTTACATCCCATATATTTTCAGTAACACTTTTCGGTTTGAGAATTTCCTTTTTTGTTAAACTTTATGTAATTTTTTATACCCTTTTAATTTTTTGTACACACATTTTGTGTTTAAAATGTACTACAAAAATATTCCTCATAATATTCTACTATAAATTTCTTAACACACTAAAGTTCAAAACTGAACTTAAATGTCAAAATTAAGTTAAAACTGAAAATCCATTTAAGGGTTAATTTCGTACTTATTCCGAGTTGGCGCTAAAATGTCCCACCAAACTGCATTCTAGGGGGTTGGTGTGTATCGGAAAAATATGCTACGTAAAATTTCACTATCAGTCACCGAACAAAATAGAGAAATAAATAAAAAATAAGAGAAAATATTTGTAATTTATGTAGAATTTTATGAGGAATATTTTGTAGTACATTTTACAGGGGTAAAGACCCATATATTGAGGAGGTAGAGGGTTAAAGTATTCCACAAAAATTTTTCTCCTTCATTTTTACATAAAATTGCTGAACACATCCATACCTAGAATGTAAGGATAACGTGATTTCCCATACCGATTCATCATAAG
This sequence comes from Phaonia tiefii, assembly GCA_963931995.1. Classification (NCBI taxonomy): domain Eukaryota; kingdom Metazoa; phylum Arthropoda; class Insecta; order Diptera; family Muscidae; genus Phaonia; species Phaonia tiefii. The sequence goes on from OZ008371.1 coordinate 211,564,881, forward strand.
AATGTGGAAAAGGAGGAAATTTCACCTCCCTTAAAAAACAATTCAGACGTAAACGTTCAAAACGCCAATACACGTATATTTTCTTTTTCCCCCTGTACCACAATCCGTTGTTAGAACCTTGTTATTTTTTTTGTGTTCCACAGTGTAATTAAACGTACGCAGGTCGCTCGCGGCACGTATGTGTTTTTTGTTTTCTCGGGTGGATTATTTTGGATTGGTTTTTCATCTCACCACTAACGAGTAGGAGTTTTTTTATAATCTGCTGTGAGCTGTGAGCTGCTGTGTTTCCGATACTTGGTTTTAATCGTTGTTATTAAAATTAATCAGCACAATATTCAGCCAAAATTTAGTATCATAATTTCTTGTTATCTTTGGTTGTGGTTGTGTTGTATTCAAAGTACTTTGAGTACATGCGCTGAACATGAGTATTTTTGATTACTTAGACATACGTTTAAATACGTCATAGAACAGAAGACTATTAAGTACAACTTGAACCAAGCCAACGGCAGCTGGCAAGTATTTTAGATTTAAAATACGGACGTAACACATACAAATCCTGCAATGCTAGACAGAGATCATGGGCTGTCACGCTAGGGAAATATAGAGTCCTATAAATAGGTCGGACTGTGGTATTTGCAAGCAAGAGACATAGCCACAAGAAAATACAGTTCTGCTAGCATCTGTTGGGTCTGAGGTCAGGCTAGAATGTTCGGTAGTTCTGAGATCTTCTGCAAACTGGAAGGATGGCCGTGTAGAAGTTTTCTTGTACGATATTTGGCTGTAGCTGGATTTACAATAATTTCGGCGGTATCGTGCACAGAATTATGGAACAGTTTACTATTCCATATATTGTAAATGAATAACATCCCCAACAATTCACCTTTAGAACTATAATTATGTGCCAACGTTACATCTATTCTTGCCGTCAATTTACACGTCCTCATGTAGGTGAACAAAAAAGAATTGCTCTCTTATCTACAGATTATGTACTTCTCGTCCTAAGCTCGTAACACATATGAATGCAATTACCCCAGCTTACTCGAACCTGCATATGTGCGCTTAGTGCTGTCGTTATCCTCCCACCATCCTTCTGTGTCCGGAAAGTAATTTGTTTTCCAGCCGTAATTCTTTCCTGCCAAATGAACATTTCGCATCCTGTTGAATTTCTCATGCTTTTGTTATTGCAAATTGTATTCAACTGCTGTAATTTGAAATCGTTTTTGTTGTTGTTGTATTTTTGTTTTGGCAACAACAAGAGTTAAAGTGTTTTTAACGTTAAACATTTTTGACTTAAATCGCGTGTTAGCGAAATTATCTTAAACAACAATCTTCACGAAACAAAAAGGTTGCAAATGCTAGAATTTAGACTCCAATCGAAAGGACTAATTTGCATATTCAACAGGTCGTTATTGTGGCAATTAAATTGCAAAGTGAGTTTACGTGCAAAACGGAAATGTAAACTGCATTATCCGCTGAAATATTCAACTTAAACAAAAGTGTACCGTTTAGTTTGCAAGGAGTTGTGCCATTGGCCTGTTGAACATGTCGAATCAATATTTAGATTCCTTAATATTTAAAGCAAACAAGCGATCTCTTCAACATTTTAGTAGAGATAATACTAGAAAAGGATGCACAGCACTTGACCAATACCTTTAGGAAATCTTGCATCCTAAATACATAGTTGACTCAATCCATGTCCCCAATTTATGAACCATCAACTGTTAGTGGAGTATTCCGTTCCATTTGAATACGAATTAGGTTTATTTTGTTCATATTCATCCTCAATTATATTCTCCCGTATTTTGCAAGAGTCTATTCAACAATGTTATATGTCATAAAATTAAAGGGTCATTAGACATAAATATTATTTAGATTACACCGGGTTAGCCTACATATAAAAAAAAGGTTCCCAAAGTCGAGGGCAAATATTAAAGATCACCTCGTGACAACCCACCTTGAGTCGCGCAAAGATTTTCTATAATTATCTTTACTATTTCTTGTATTTTATTTGTAATACAACCAAACCAAGAATTGAATGGTAACTAGAGTAAAAATGAATTATCCCAGGCAAATATTTAAAAAAAATTGACGTGGACACTAAAAAGTATGCAATAATTTGCGCTCACCAGTATGCAATAATTTTTATTGAAAATGTTTTCGATAGCGCCTAAAAGTATGCAATAACTTGAAACACAACACACAACATGAAAAATATTAGAATTAGTGCTGTAAATACATCTTGTCATACGTAACTTGTTTGTACATAAAACTGTATACTTCCAAAGCAAAATGCTCTAGGTTTTTAAAAGGCTTTAATCCTGGAGAAAAATTTTTTCAAATTTTATGGGTAGAAAGTGCATTAAATGAGGCCTTCATTACAAACTGATGTCGTACGTTAGCGACGTCTAAGGACAAAAGTAATACTCGTCGAGATCTACACAACGATTTATTGCCTTTTACTGTTGAGCCACCAACAAAAAAACACTACAGAAAAACTACAATGGCTGTTTTTCACGGGCTCGGAGAGGATTTTTTAAATTCTCTGGAGGTGATCTTTAATATTTGCCCTCGACTTGGGGATATTTTTTTCGTGACTCGGTCTAATGTAGATGTTCTTACTTACTCCACTGAATGCAGAATGCACTGAATGCTTCGGTTATGGACAGTAAGACTCCCGTGCGTCAACGTACCGGCCGGTCTCTTGAAAAAATTGCTGCTGTAAACGAGAGTGTCGCGGAAAACCCGAAAACATAAATTCGTCATCGTTCTCAACAACTTCAAATTTCACGAAAAACTACGAATCGATTTTTGACAAAAGACCTCCACCTTCATGCGTACAAAATTGAGCTTACTCAGGCGTTCAAACCAGCAGACCAGGGAAAGCGCCGGCAATTCGTTCAATAGTTAATGGAACAAAGTGAAGTCAATGCCAATTTTTTAAAAAAAAAGTCGTCGTCTTCAATGAAGCTCATTTCCATGTGAATGGCTTCGTGAAAACACAATTTCGAATTTCCGGCTCAGAAAATCTTTATGCAATCCATGAGAAACAAATTAATCCACACCCACAACGAGCAATTGTTTGGTGCGGATTTTGGTCAGGCCGCATGATAGGGCCTTACTTTTTTTGAAGACGAGGCCGAAATTGCAGTGACTGTGAAAGGCATTCGTTACAGGAACATGATAATGGAGTTATTGCTGCCTCAGCTGGACGGCATGAATTTGGACGACATGTGGTTTGATCAAGACGGCCCAACCTGCCACACCGCGCATGAAACAAACGATTTATTGCAGCAACGATATCCAGAACAAATTATCTCCAGAAACTCCGATGTCAACTGGCCACCAAGATCATGCGATTTAACTCCGTGTGATTTTTTTCTTTGGGGTTTTGTGAAATCTCGGGTTAATGCGAATAAAACAGAAACAATTCCTGAGGTCAAATCCGAAATCCAACGCGTCATCGGTGAGATACAGCCGCATCTCTGTGAAAAGTCATGGAAAATTGCATGATAAGAGTAATGGCCTGTCATCAGAGCCGTGGTGGCCATTTGAAGGATATTTTACTCCATGCTTATTCGGAACATGTCTTCTTTACAATCGAAATAAGAAATCACAACTATCTCAGAAAGTACGTGTTTTTATTTTAAAATGAAAAAGTGCATTCTTACTGAGACACCCTATATATAGTCATTTTGTTATTTTGTATTCAAGTCGGGAAGTGACCCCAGAAAGCAGGGAAATCCCGCAAAAGCGTGACAGTCCCGCAATAGTGGGACGGTTGGTCAGGTTTGGGATGATTAAACCTTATGGATAACGCCAGCAGGAGAAACGACCGCCTGCAATGGTTTTTGGGACTGTAAAGTGAGTGAAGATGATTGAAGGTGATTGATGATTAATTGAATGATTGAAGACGATTCCTGATGACTGCAATGGGTTTGTCAAGAATGAACGGTGATGAATTGGTGATCTGATCCTGCAGGCAATGTAGTAATAAGAAGCTTTCCCAGTCTGATTAACAGACGACCGAAATTATAGTTGGCTGAATTTTAGCAAACATCGTAATTTCATGTACAATAGTCAAGCACCCTAATAGCTTCACCACAGACTTTCAATATAATTTATAAATATAAAATTTTATATTTCTTTAATTATTTCAATACTAAGTTTGTAATTCAGCCAGAGATCTGAATTAAATCTCACACAGAATATTTAAACTTTTGACATGATGGCCAATAAAATGCTCAAATCATCTTAGAAAACTGAAACTTTGAACTCCGAGTCTTTGGGGGGATTTCTTTGTTGTTTTGCCTGTTTTTTTTTTCTGTTGAGGCGTCAAAAGGCTAAGAGTCATATATCAAAAGTTACTTTTGACTCTTCCCTAAACGATACCCAAATTTATGTTGCTCATGGATATCATGTTCATTTCGAAGTCCTTTGTATGGATGAGATGGCAGCACTTTGTTGTTCGAGTTTTAAAATTTATTTTTGTTTTCTTTCTCCTGCCCTTTGGCTTGCATTACACAAAGTTTTATATCCTGTTAATGTTTAAATTAACGTTGTTGTTATTCTATTTTTATTTCTTTATAGGTGAGTAATTTTTCTAAAATCCTGCAATGTGGAATACAGGTATACAGCATAAGTAAGTGATGAACATGGAATGCCACCACTCTGAACGAAAGGTAAGACACGACATAATTTATCGCTCCTGCGACTGGTTACAAGGGGGGAGAAGAATTGAGGGTTAAATTAACTTTATGGGAATTGCTATTAATTGACCTTTGACTGGGCTGGGTTTGGCTACAAACATCCAGTGTTCATCAATTGAATTATATTCGAAATTTTGGGTAAATCAGGACAGCAACTTAATATGTAAAAGTAGCTCATAAAAACCGTTCCTCCCTACACACGTCCTTTTTATGGCCTCCGATATTTATGTTAACATGGATTCATTCACTCTCGCTGGTGATGTTTATTGGCTTACGCCTGAATGCGAATACAACACCCGGCGTACTAATGGGTAGTTCCTTGTGTCTATGTCATTAGAGTGACGTGAGGGATTAGTTGGTATTTGCTGGTGTTTGTGATTGGTGTTATTGGCTACAGCTCCTACTGCTTCTGGTACGAATACGTGCCGTAATTTGGTCCTTGTTATTGTTAATGCCATTCATGTTGTCAGCATGTCTGTATTTTAAGAGAAAATAACAGCTTCATAACAAAACCAAATACTCGATGTTATTTCCTGTTTAACAAAATCATTTGAAATCAGGACATTCACGTTTGTTGTACTTTTATAGGGTCATTGTTTGTTAACTTGTGGGTGGACAAAGGAGCTGCAGGTCCTGTGGGCCATCTAATGTCTGTGTTGCTTCTCTGTGGTCCGAATTGCCTTACGAGTTAAGCAAAACTAATTAAAATTGAAGAAAGTCTGTACATTATAATTACGAATTCTGACACCTTGTTTCGTGATCTGTTGCAGAAGTTCTAGTCCATGTAGCGAATTCAATGGAAATTTTTTTGTTTGATTCATACGTTTAAGTTCTTACGAAATGATTATTAATGGTTTTTTGGGGAATGAACAAGTTAATGCTACCAATTACTGCAGTCAAGTGGAACCAATGAACTACGTAATAAAATTGTTTGACTAGATATTAACTTGTAAATGTGTTTCAGGGCAGCTCAATTATTTGTTGGTCATAAAAATATCGTACTCGCCACTCTGCGGAAACAAGAAAATTGTTGGCTTAATAATATATTGTATTTTAAGTTGAGGAATTTGATTTGTATTATTTATGATTGATAAATAAAAACATGAATAAATATTTTCGTATTAGATCTCAGGGAGCTTTTCACAATCAGAAAGCTGTGGGCTACCTAGCATGGCAGTCACTACAGTTCTACACCGGTTCCAAACAGCTTTATGGAAAGCTTTTTCACCGCTCATTACTCTATATTGTCGCTGTCACTAGGTGAGGTGACCACCGTCAAAAAAAATATATAAAGTGGTCAGAACAGGAATCGCTCCCACGTTCTTATGTACAAGAGTTGCGTACATACACATTGCGCTAACATCCGTAAGCTTGTAGTATGAATTTCTCAAACCTTAACAAAAATCCAACGCAATCGGTCAGAAAATTCAAAAACGTAACTGACACTAGCCCGGTAATCAAAATATGTACACCACAGGAAAATGCAACTCTGTGATGTAGTAAAAGTTCACGTCAAAGCTCTGCCTCAATGTGAGTATGCAAGAGGAAAAGAAGAACATGGTGGAAAAGCCGTATGTTCTTGTGTTGGAACTACAGGCATTTCAGTGTGTGTTGATACTTAGGGATCTTCGATCGATACTAATTCGCATATATAAATTGCATAAATTGTATATCTACGATTGATGATCAGCCGATGGTATCAATTCAGGCGCAGTAGTTAGGCATGTGATGATGAACTTGTCACGGAGTTCGAAACTGGTCATGCCAGTGAGTGTGCTTAACTGAATTGTCTATTATTCCAACAAAACCCAACCAGTTTTTAATTAGATCTGTTTATCTGTTTATGGTCACTGTGGTGAATTTGATTGGTATTCAGCACCGGAATTTTGTAACTTCTTATCTGTACTTAAGTTGTTAAAATTCATAAAATTTCAATACAAAATTTCTGCTGCGTTTTGTTTCTCTATTGTTTATCACGTTTTTGTTTCTAGGAGTGTTCAACAAACAAAGTCACATGTGGGTCATAACTACATACATATGTATATTATAACATCCCAGCAAAAAAAGTGTATACCACTAAGCAGAATTTCCATCAGAACTACGCGATAAGAGGTAGTGCAAATTTGGGTGCTGCACCGACGCTAATTACATATTGTTGACCTTGTAGGGTAATATTCCCAATTTGATTACTTTTAAGTGGAATAAATTCTGTTCCTTAGCGGTAGCATGTCCGACTAGAAACGGCGTCTGGTGAAGGTCCTGGGTTCAAATCTCACCAAATCAAACTTTGTTTTTTTTTAAAGCGCTTTGCAATGTGTCGATTAATTTTGTAGTTATCTTTAAATAAAATTGCCCAATGTGGCAAGTTCAACTAACGAACATTTGTTGTTGCCAATTTTCGGAATCAAATTGTATTCGCCTGAAAGTATACCATACAAATTACGGGGTTGTACAGCGAGAGTTTAAAAAATTAATTTTTCTGTAACAAATTTTCCCCGACCGATACCGGGATTCGAACTCAAGCGTTTTGATTGACTGCCGCTCATCTCACCATCGAGCTATCGAAGACATTGAACTTGGACGAACAATAACAGCATTAGTGGCGGATAATCATTTTCTTCCGACAAACACCATAATATCTGCAATGCAATTTCGGATTCCCGTATGCCCTAAATCCGCACATAGTACTTCGTTCGAAAGGGGTAGAGCCGTTGCAACTACTAAATTATATTTTTGCTGGGATATTAATCGTTGTGTCTCCAACATGTAATATTGTGTAGCCAACACAATGTGTTTGAACACAAGTATACTCTATTTGCGACAAGCAACAAACACCTTACGTTTGCACCCAAACAACAAAACAACAAAAAAGAAGTATAAAAATACCAAAGTAAGAAAGATAATTTTAATTTATATTTTAGCTACCTACTTACACGTTGAGAAATGTCTCTTTTTTTGTTATTTGGATGAAAATATTACGTGTTTATAGCATTTTGAAAAAATAATATAAGGAAGAATGCCCGTATTTCCTCCCAAACTGGAGGCTACATACGCTGAAACATATGCAGGTGTCATCTCAAACGTAATAATGTTTAGAAACAAATTATATTTTGACTTCAATATACAGGGTGAATAATAAAATGAAAAAGTATCCGATAAAAAGACGGAATAAATACAAATCATCCCCGATGAATTTAGATTAATTTTTTTTGTAATGAATAATTTTCATAAAAGTGAGACTTTATGAAACCTGATTCAAAAATTTAATGAATTTAGTTTTGGTTGCTATTTCATGAAAAAATGGACAAAGATGTAGTTTTTCATTAATAATATTTCATAATATTTAAAGTGGATCCGTCTCGAATCCATTTTAGTTACAAAAAACGAATCCCAAACGAATTCGAATATGAAGTCCATTACGAATTCGAGGCGGACCCGTTTCTTTGTATATTTTATCTACAACGGACACCCGCTACGGACACAGAACGAATCCGTTTGTGTATGGAATTCCTCTCGAAAAAGCGGTCCGTTTTTTGTAGTTTTTCGGATCCGTTTCGAACTCGGAACGTACTTCATATTTAAATCCCTTTCGGGTTGAATTTTTGTAAATAAAATGGATTCGAGACGGATCCACTTTTAAAAAATTGTTGCGGATTCGAAACGTATTTGTTTGATTTTTAAGAGATATTTCAAATCAAATCAATTTTCAATTCGAATCAAATCAATTTTCAATTTATCTGTAATCCACTGATTATATATTAATTTTTAAAAATAAAACCATTTATTGTCAGCTAAATGTCATTCGTATTAGTATTTTATATTTAGATTCATATCTGAATTGATGAAACACAAAAGTATCAATTCAGATATGAATCTGTGACAATAAATATTTCACGATTCACTTTGTATGTTTTTACGAACTCGTAACGTGTTCGAGAAGTCACATTTCTATTTTTCATGGTTTTACGGACTCGTAACGAGAACGAAACTGATCCGCTTCTGTCTTTGTGTACATGTGGGATGTACATTTTATTTTGAGTGTATGTAGACACCTCTGCTCGGGGCCTCAGTCAAACTTTGCACTTTTTAATTTTTTAGGATAATGTATGGCTTTCTTGATATTCCAGAGTCCTTTGTAAAGTCCTTCTAGTACAAAGTAGTGCAAGTCAAGTTTCTCTCCCTATTTTCAATCTCTGTTAAGTAGGAAAAACTAATTGCTGTGGTTCAGAAATCACTTATATGTAAATAAATCTCTTTAAGGAAACACACAAGTTGCATAAATCTGTACTTATGTTTTTGAAGGACATAAATTGAATTTTACTACCCGCAGTTGCTTACTATGTCCTTGTTTTATTAGCACTTATTTGTTACCACATCACGGCCTAAATTGGGGCGTTTCTGTTTCAATAACTTCACATACAACAACATTTCAATACATGAACCAAAACTGACTACATCCTTGATGTTCCCCTTGTTGGAATTTATCATTCACTCAGGAATAGTATTCACATCTGCGTAAAATTCGAAATACAGATTCCAATAAAACAAAATGGTTTGCTATATATTACATTTTAGAAATGAACCATTATAAGTAATAAGAGTCGTAAATGCCTTCATATGAGTTCGAATATCATGCAAGGATCTCACATCCCTTAAACGATTACGAAGTTTGTTTGCGCCCCCCCCCCCCGTTTTTAACAGAGGTGATTACTATTGCCCTTTTATTATTGCTGTTGTATTTATTATTATTATTTTGTTTTTATTGTTTTCTCTCATTGTTTGAACAAAATCTCAAAAAATAATATTAAAATCAAGGGAAACGAACAAAACTTACAAGGTTGTATACTTTACACCTCCAGCAAAGTTCATTAGTCAGTGTTTGTTGACTTTTTCTACGAATACGTTTATGTATTTTTTGCATGCGTCCTTAGAATTGTTTCGGTTTCTGTGTGTTGGTGGTATGTAGTATCCTTTACAAGGATAGGGGGTGTCTCTGTATGGAACAAAGGGAGTTCTGTTGTTAGTCTTAACGTGTACCACGTGTTCTTGGTTATTATGTTTACCGCATTTCATATGTGAGAGATAGAAAAAGAGAAAATAAATTCACAATAATATGCAGAGACAAAAGAGCACATTACTCTGAAAAAGGAGAGACTGCATAGTCGCTCTCTCACAGGAAACAGGAAATTACTAACCATTATCAACAGCAGCAGTCTGTAGTCCATGTACCACAGGAAGTTTCGCTGTAACCTTCTATATTGTTCTCTCATTTCTTGTTTTCATTTGTCTATGTCCTTCTTTGTTTTGATTTCACTTTTTGTTACTACAGATTGTTGTTACCCCTAAGATATGTAAGAAGGGTTTATTTTTTATGTATTCCAAAACATCAGAAAGCTTTCGTGGAATTTGTAATAACTATCAAATGCAACAGATGGCGTTTTTGGTTGGAGGAGCTTTTTGGCTAAGGGTTGTTTTTTCTTTACTGTTGGAGGTAGGATGAGAAAATCCTCACTTTCCCCGCCAAATATCAATATTTTCCATAAAGCTTTTCACCGTCTTTACGAAATATTTCGGGTTTTCTGCAAGTAAAGGGTGTCTCAGTAAGACTGCACTTTTTAATTTTGAAATAAAAACACGTATTTATTCAGTTAGTTGAGATTTTTTTTATTGGATTGTAAAGAAGACATGTTGCGATTAAGTATGGAATAAAATATCCGTCAAATGGCTGGCATGGCTTTGATGACAGGCCATTACCGTTTTCACGAAATTTTCCATAATTTTTTTCACAGAGATGTGGCTGTATCTCACCGATGACGCGTTGGATCTCGGATTTGAGCTCAGGAATTGTTTCTGGTTTATTCACATAAACCCGAGATTTCACAAAACCCCAAAGAAAGAAATCCCACACCGTTAAATCGTATGAGCTTGGTGGCCAGTTGACTTCAGAATTTCTTCAGATAATTTGTTCTGGAAATCGTTGCTAGAATCAATCGATTGTTTCATAAGCGGTGCGGTAGATGGCACCGTCTTTGTGAAACCACATGTCATCCATATCCATGCCGTCCGGTTGAGGCCACAATAACTGCGTTATCATGTTCCTGTAACGAATGGCGTTCACAGTTACTGCAATTTCGGAGTCATCTTGAAAAAAGTAATGCCCAATCACTCCACCTGACCAAAATCCGCACCAGACAGTTGCTCTTTGTGGGAGCATTTGTTTCTCATGGATTAGTTGAGGATATTTTGAGCCCCAAATTCGACAATATTGTGTATTCACGAAGCTATTCAGACGAAAAATGCACTTCATCGGACGCGATGACTTTTTTTCGAAAAATTGGTATTGACTTCACTTTGCTACATTCAGATGGAAATGGGCTTTATCGGAGAAGATGTGTTTTTTTTTGAAAAATTGGCATTGACTTCACTTCACTCCATTTCCCATTGAACGAATTTCCAGCGCTTTCTATGGTCTGTTGGTTTGAGCTCCTGAGTGAGCTGAATTTTGTAGGAATGAAGGTCTTTTGTCAAATTTCGCTGCATAGTGTTTCGTGAAATTGAAACTTGTTGAGAACGATGCCGAATTGATGTTTTCGGGTTTTCGGCGATTCTCTCGTTTACGGCAGCATTGTTTTCAAGAAACCGACCGGTACGCTGAGGAGTCTTACTGTCCATAACTGACCCATTCTTCAGATTTTTTGACCATTCTTCGAATGGTTGACACATTAGGTGCATTTCTCGATTCAAAATTCTTCCAAGTTTGCGAGCGGTCTCAGTATAACTTTCCAAATTATTCTAACAAGTTTTCAGAATTATAAAGCGTTGTTCTTTCATAAAACGCAACATTTTTAATAATCGGAATAAACATATGTGACAACTGCCAAATTTCAGAGTTGCCACTTGCACAAAAGAAAAAAATACACAAAATTTAAAAAGTGCAATCTTACTGAGACACCCCACATACCGCCCTCACTTTTCGTCACGAATAGATTCACGCTTGAGCCACACTACCAAATTATGCAAATTTAGTATGAAAATCAGTCACTGATTGGCGCAACTTATAGGCGACTTCGTGATTTTTATGGCGCACATAATTGTCCATCTGAGCAAGCCATCCGTTGAACTGTATATAGATTTCAAACCGCGCACTCTCCAACTGATGCAATAACACCAACACGTGGAAGGAATGTAGGTACTGAAGAAAATATCACCGCTGTAAACGAAAGTGTGGAAGAAGGTCCAAATTTATCGGGTCGTCTTCGGCCGGAGTAATTGGTTATATGACCGTCCATTACGTGGACAATTTTGCGCATAGATCTTGGCCTACACCCATATATGATCCAGCTGGTGCACGAATTAAAGCCACGAGACCATCATATATGTCGTTGTTTCGCCGATTGGACAAATCGGGCCTAATTCTTCAAAAATGAAGTCGGAGCTCGCGTTACGGTCATTGGAGATTTTTACCGCAGCATGATCAATGATTTTTTATTTGATGATATTGATCCGGGCGAGATGTGGTTTCAATAAGACGGATCTACGTGCCATAGGGCGACCGCAACCATCGATATATTGAAATCAAAATTTGGCAATAACTTGATTTCGAGAAATGCACCTGTCAATTGGCCTACAAGGTCATGCGATTTGATACCTTTCGAGTATTTCCTGTGGGGCTACGTGAAGTCACTGATTTATGCTGATAAACCAGTAACAATTGACGCCTTGTGGGCCACAATTTTTCATATTCTTCGTGACATACGGCCAGCAATGCTCAAAAAGTGACCCAAAATTGTACGTCGAGAATGGGTTTCGCCATGAACAGCCGTGGTAGTCAAATGCCCGAAATCATTTTCAAATGTTACTGTCATATATTATTGATCTTTCCAATAAAAAAATGTTGTTGATTAAAACGTATTTTTTATGCTTTCTTGCAATTGAAATTTCTATCGGACTTAAAAAACACCCTTTACAAAGATCTAAATAGCAGAAAATATTGTAAACTGTCGTTAGTGCAATGGTTAGTGCGCATAACCCTTGTAGAGGAGAATGCGGGTTCAATCCCCGCTCTGACTATCTTATAAGTCTTTCGGCGAAAGTCACCGCGCTTAGTGACTGCGACACTATCCAGTAATTCGTTAAACAGTCTCGGCTATATCTTTATATATGTAATTCTACTGCACGTGTGTTTGTGACTGAACTCCTCCTAAACTTCTGGACCGATTTGAATAAATTTTTTTGTATGCGTTTGGGTGGCGCCCTGGGTGGTTTAGATTTACTACCCGGTCCAATTGGACAAAGGGGCGTGGTACCTCCCATACAGACCACAAATTAAAAATCTATTATTTCTGCTCCTGCTAACGGTACTTGAACAAAATTTGCAGAACAACGTCTGCCGGGTCAGCTAGTATTATTATATATATTTTATAATCAAACTTATGTATATTGTAACATATTAATCGTTGTGTCTTCAACATGTAATATTGAATAGCAAACACAATGTGTTTGGACACAAGTAAACTCTATTTGAGACGAGTTGCAAACACTTTATATTTGCATTCAAACAACAAAAATATACAGGGATTTCAGAGTGCAGTGTCTATGACAGTGGTGTCGTAATAACTGCCGAAGGATTGGCTTATTAGGAGTAATATTAAATTCATTCACCTGCTTCCCTATTGATACTTCTCAAATTTGTAGAAATTTTAATACCACGGATTCGGGGTCAGGCTGAAAACAACGACTCCAACTCATACTCGGACTAAAAGCTAATTTCCTGAACTCCGACTCCTAAACAAAGTCTCTGACTCCCCATTCATGGATTGGATTGCGCGTTAGTTTAAAACTGCCCTTGTCCATTAACATTGTACAATATTATAAAATAGTAGCAAATCGTCGCCTCAGTACTGGAGGGATACACGCTGAAAAAAACGGCCACATAGCAGGAACATGTATATGTTTGCAAGCATGGTTTTCATGAATTGAAGAACTGCTGCCTTTTTGTTCCATTATTGTCTGTCACGTTTTTATTTTCAGTAGTTCTCAGTGAACAAAGTCACATTTGGTTGATAAAAACATATATTATAACCTCTTAATCATTGTGTCTCACATATGTACTATTGAATAACAAACACAATGTATTTGGACACAAGTATACTATGTTTGCAACAAGTTGCAAGTTCGATATATTTGCGTCCAAACAACAAAGACAGATTTTTCAACGGAAACATTTTTTAGTGGCTCTTCTAATATTAATCAGTTTCAAGTTTAAAGATGATCACAATTGATTTGTTAACCCTAATTCAGATTGCCGGCAAAAAATAGTGTTGAGCGGAGTATGAAAATGTTGTCATAATTACTGCCAAACAATTGACATATTTGGGGTAGTATTAAATTCCTTCACCTGCTTCCATTTCGATACCTCTAAAATTTGTAGTACTTTATTTAACATGAAGTTGTGATCAGGCTGGAAAAACAACTCAAGCTCCTAGTCCGACTAGACGCTAAAAAATAAAGACCCCAGCAACATTTTGCAGGAACCATGCATATATTTGCAAGTATTGTTTTCGTGACTTGAAGATCTGCTGCTTTGGTTTTTGTTTTAAGCAGTTTTTAACAATCAAACCCATATTTGGGTCTTAAAATCAAATGTATATTTTAACATTTTAAACGTGGTGTCTCCAACATGTAATATTGAATAGCAAACGCAATGTGTTTGGACACAAGTGTCCTATATTTGCGACAAACTAAGTAATGGGGGTTTCAATAAGAGCGCTACAAAAGTATTTTTTAAATAAAACAAAACCGGTTTTAGATACCAATGAAATTCTTTATTCCTGTGAAAGTACGTTCGATACCATTATGTATGGAACTCGATTTCTTTTGCATGGCCACCACGGGCACGCTTGCAGAAGTCCAGACGCTGAACCCAATTGTCGACGGTTTTTAAGCATAAATCGGCCGATACTGCTGCAATTTCACGTTCGATATTCGTACGATGTTCATCAATCGTCGCTGACTTGTTGGCATAGACCATAGACTTGATGTAGCCCCACAGTAAATAATCTAACGGCGTCAAATCGCACGACCGAGGCGGCCAATCGACTGGGCCATTTCGTGAGATAACACGTTCACCAAACTTGGTTTCCAATAAATTGATTGTGGCATTCGCTGTGTGGCTTGTGGCGCCGTCCTGTTGGAACCACATGTCCTCCAAGTCCATATTATCCAATTGGGGCCAAAAATATTCGGTTATCATTGAACGGTAGCGTTTAGCATTCACATTAATGTGCCTGCCGGTCTTGATCATCGGGATGCAATGATGACTCATGGATTACGAGTGGATTGCTGTCTGACCAATAACGCATATTTTGCTTATTGACGAAGCCATTCAGCCAGAAATGAGCCTCATCGCTGAAGATGATTTTCCGATGAAAATCCGAATCGTAGCGCTCTTAAAGTTGAGGCCACTGACTCCAAATTTCGGTAGTAAATTTTGATAATTTCGGCTCGTTGTTGGCTCATACATATATCTTTCCATGATGAAATAGCAAACCTTACTGAAGAGAAATGTCAAAAGAACTGGAAAAAATATGGCGTCGTTTGCTGTCCCTATTAATTTACTTTTGTAGCGTCTCTGTTGAAAAACCCTTTATGTACAAGCACGTTATATTTCCATACAAACAACGGACACATATGGAAATTTCCTGAACTGCGACGGCTAAACTCTAAACGTGATCCCACATACCTTTGCTTAAAAGTTAGTATGGCCGTTAGTTTGAAACTTTCCCCCTTAACATTGTACAATATTGTAAAACAGTAACAAATCATCACCTCAGTATTAGAGTGATACACGCTGAAAAAACGGTCTCGGCAACATCCCTGCAGTCGACGTAGCTAACGAATTTTTAGTTATTTTCCTAACTACCAATAATTACCATTAACTATCCGCCAGACTACCAGCAATGCTTTGCACTGACGAATTTAACATGAGGATGTCATTGACCCTCTGCACTATCATGTACCATGCGGATCGCTAGTTACATGGAATTGACGAAATATCTAACAACATTGTACTAACTACTTGACTAGTACAATCCTCTTGATGAATTCACCGGACCAAATGTTATGAACAAATCTTTTTCATTGTCTTCATCACATTCTTTTTCTACATTTTCAAACTTATGCACAATTTGCTCCTTTTCTTTCTTTTTTAAGCGTTTCATTTGTTTTACCGTTCTAAATATTAAAATTCACTTTTTAAATTCTTTATATTAACTTCACCTGTCTGTGCAAGCATATCGCAAAAACTTTGGATTGAGTTTTAACCCTTTTCCCGTGATCAAATCGCTGGGTTGGTTTTTTAAATTTTTTATATTAACTGCACCTGTCTGCGCACCGAATAAACTTTCGATTGATTTGTAACCCTTTTCCCGTGATCCAATTACTCTGAAACTTTCTAAGCAAACTAATGGCGACGACCAAAATTAACTATCAAAATATAGGCAGCATTGGACAAAGGGGCGTGGTCATATATAAAGATTTTATAGTCACGGGTTGGTTTTTTTTTTATACTTCTAACCCGCGTACGCTGTCACGATAATACTTCTACGAAGATTTAAAAGCAACTGACAAAAAAAATAACCAAGCAACCAAAAAAATAACCAAGCAACCTACAAATCACAACCGGATAACGGTGCAGTGAATTGTTTTTTTCCCTTGTTTTCATACTTATAATAATCAAAAGGCGAACTGTAGCATTACCTAGTCAGGCTTTTCGCTAACGAAATAACTGACTACAGAGAGCCACTAGCTACTTTAAAAACTGCAGGGATATTGCAGCAAACATGTATGTGAAGGATCAACGATCAGTATGCAAACGAACACCAATACCAACAAATGTTGTATAAGTCGCCTGACAGAAGTCGCTTGCGAGAAGTCGCCTGAGAAAAGCTGCTAAGAGAAGTTGTTGAAGCTGCTGAGAGAGCTGTGAAAATTGTCGAAGCTGTTGAGAGAGTTCTAACGCGAGCATATAAAAGGGGGAATCTGTCGTTGTCGAGAGACTTGTCAATTAGTCGTCGTCGGAAAAGGTCTCAGAAGAAGTTGTTCTGATCATCGGTGTTCCTTAAATATATTCTATTAATGTTTAATTTATGTCTAACTCTAATAATAATAAACCCTTATTTAATATATAAATGTTACATGTATGTGTTTGCAAAAATGCCGGTTTCTGTTTTCAGCAGTTCACAATAAACAAAGCCACATTTGGGTCACAAAAACATATATTATATCCTGTTAATCGAAGTGGCTCAAACATGTAATATTGAAAAGTAAACACCGATGTGTTTGGCCACAAGTATACTATAGTTGCCACAAGCTCCAAGCACATTATATTTCCATCCAAACAACAACAAAAAACAGACTTTTCAGTGTTTACAAATGCAATTTAAATCCAATGCTTGTAAATCATTCCAATTTTGAGATTTGTTACGAAATTGTGGTAAATTTGCAAGTAGAGTGTAACGAGTTTAGATGGAATTGCTCTAAGGAAGATTTTATCCTTTTAGCTTTTAAATGCTTTTTGGAATTCAAGACAATGCGGCATTCAAATCAAGTGGAACTTTGACAATGATTAAATTGTAAAGAAATACGATTACGAAATGATTGAGTTGTAAAGAATAAAAATGTATAGAATCGTTTAGGGAACTGTCTCAGCAAATTAGAGTACATATTTGGAATGGTCATAGAAATGTGGACATAGTTTTCTAAAATACTATACCGTATCAATTTACTATGGTAAATATTACATTATACTAATGTGTCCAAAATAATAACTTGAGACGTTTTTCAAGTTTCACATTATCACAATTTTCAACATATCAATTTTCTGCACTTGGTGAATGCTTCCCCGCTATTCCATATAGAAAACACCTGTATGGCTTTTGATCCAGATTGTCAATCATAATCACTTTAAACGTTTATTGGCATGTCGACTGCCGAAGTAGACTTTAAACACTGTCTACATGGGTTTATATGTCCTTAATATCCTTTGCATACAACTGCTTAGTATGCGTAACCATCTGCATATGCAATCTTGTTGGGTGTGTGTGTGTGTGTTTGTTTTGTGAATAGTGTAATCGAAACCAAAGCTGTAACCGACACACACACACACACACACACTCTCAATATATCTTTCTCTTCATGTCATTTCCTTAATCCAAGAAGTTTAACACAATTTTCATAATCGATGTCACAACATGTCTATTACACATTTAACATTCTGACAATATGAAAATATTAGACATAACACATGCGAGTACCACCACTACTGCTACTACGAGTAGTACTACAAGGATCTACTGCGTACAATGCACGAGGAAATGTGTGTAGATCAAACAGGACTACAATATGTGAGATGTGTCTGTATGTATGTGTACTACGTGGTGTTGGAAATACGAGTAGTAGGTACTTTACTCGCTGTCTATGATTGAATATGATGGCAAACATTAGGTGTGACAGGGTGAAAATGACAAAGAGTATGGGTGACGCGGAGAGGGAAAGAATATTGTAATGGCTGTGAGTGAGAGCGATTGTCATATTTAAATATTCTATAAATGATAAATAATTTCATATCATCATTGTGTCTCTGTGTGTGTGAGTGTGTTGTATGAAATTCTTATCCTCAAGCACAGTGGTTTGAGGAGTTTTAATGGAAGGAATAATATATATTTAAAAAAATGCTACGCAGAATTTACCAATGTGAATCGGAACAAATTTTATCACTTGCAGGCAATAGATTGCCAAGCGAAACAACAATCTGATGTCCTTTTTCATGTCATATCATCGTAGTGTTTCTATGAAATTCTTATCCTTAAGTCCTGTGATTTGATGAGATCAATGGAAGGAGTTCTCATAGATATATTATTTTTCAGAAGCGGGTCGCACTAATAATTTGATTTTACTAATAATGTTTTTATTTAAAAAAAAGTGACGGAGAATATTTTATTACTCGCCGGCAGTCAGATTTGCAAGCGAAACTACTATCTGATGTCCTTTGGTATAAGCTGAAAATAAATATATTTATTTTTTAGGATATCGAAAAGTTGATATCACATGGAAATTCCTACACAAGATAGAACTATCCTAAAGCTGTAGCCAAGCATGATGTAGTAGAAAGTCCTGTGTAAGGCTATGAATTTAGAGTTATTAACAGAAGTAGTGGTCGTCACACAGTGGTTCATAAGCGATTTCCATCGGCCAAATTTCAATATCTTTTGATCTACAAAATATATAAATAATTTGCCATTACATCCCATGATGGGACTGGGGACAGCTTCTCACAATCAGTGCGCTGTGCGTTTTTTGTTTGTTTTAAAGTCACTGATGGTACCTACAGTTTTACACCGGTTCCGAACGGAATTTTGAGAAGGTTTTTCATGGCTAAGTACTTGATAGTGTCGCCGTCACTAAGCGAGGTGACCGCCGTAGACAGAAATTTAAGGTGATCAGAGCAGGTATCGAACCCACTTTCTCATGTACAAGAGTGGCGCCCACGTACCACCGACGGCCACGACAACTGCTGAAAACAAAAAAATGATGATCGTGGTTAATTGGAGATGAAAACTTTCCCATGAAAGAGGCTAAAGTTTAAGGATTTTTAAATTTGTGCACCTTTTTCCAATGTTCTAGAGAATTGTCAATATTTTTTCAATTACCAATCATTTTCTCGAAATTTATTAAGCTTAATAGCGAAAGTTTTAAGAAATTCCATCAATTCTAAATCTGGGTTTGAAAAAACAAATTTCAAGTTTTTCAGTTTTTTTTTAAATAAAACTGCAGTTGGATGAAGTCTGTACGCTTCCAATGAAGTATAAAATGCCAGTCTTTCTTAACGATTTCATATTGAGAGGGTGGACCAAAGTAGGTTACCTCGAGGAAAAAGCGTCAAGATTGACTAATATGGGTGCTAGATCATTAGTAAGTGAAATATGAGCGAGAAACAAATCATGTAAACTCCAGCCGGTTCACAAGACAATGGGTTTGATGATTGAATACAATATCCGGTTTTTGGAATCGTTTTCAAGACCCGTTTTATTCCGTGTTGAAATAAACTGGAATTTAACCGGTTCTTGTTATTTAAACCAGTCGATGATGGTATTGCGAAGACCCTCTCACAACCAGTGAACTGAGCTCGGTCTAGTATTACACTCACTGATTGCGACCTACAGTTTTACACCAGTTTCCGTACAGTATTTTGAGAAGCTTTTTCATGGCTTAATACTCGATAGTGTCGCCGTCACAAATCAATTTTTGTGAACCGGTTGAAGTGCCAAAATTTTTGTTCCTCAATTGTAGTGGGTAATTTTTTAGCAACTGTTTTTATTGGCAACACTGTTTTTGGCAAGTCAGCTGTTTTAGTGTAACATGTTACTGTCAAACATGTTCAGTTTGGTCTACAGTTTAACCATGAATCGATTTACAAACGAACAACGCTTGAAAATTATTGAATTTTATTATCAAAATTCATGCTCGGTTAAGAAAGTGCCGTGCACTTCTTTCATATTATGGGCAGTTTGGGCGACATTCTGAGGCGGCTATTCGGAATCTTGTGACTAAATTTCGCACCAAATTTACATTATTGGACATTAAAGCACCAACACGCATACGTAGAGTGTGGACAGAGGAAAATATCGTAGCTGGAGCCGCCAGCGTTGTTGATGACCGTGAATTATCGATTCGGCGCTGATCACAGCAATTGGGCCTCTGTTACTCCACTACGTGCCTAGATCGTGCGATTTAACGCCTTTAGATTATTTTTTTGTGGGGCTATTTAAGACTCATGTCGATAGAGATAACCCCGCAATAGTTGGCGCACTGGAAGCCAATATTGAAGAATTTATTCGTGAGATACCGGCCGATATGTTGGAGAGACTATGCCAAAATTGGAACCAGTGTATGAACCATTTGAGGCGTAGCCGCGGTCAATATGCACATGAAATCATCTTTAAACATTGAATTATATAGACCGTTCTATCGACTCAAATAAAGATGGTCTAACATCCATATTAAGACATCTTGACTCTTTTCCCTAGAGGTTCCCTAATTTGACCCATCATCTTACCATGAAATCGTTGACAAAGTCGAACATATTGTACCTTATGAAAAACGTATAGACTTTAGCTAAAAAACCGTTGTAGCTACAATGATCTTCTATATCGTCCAATTGCATTTTTTTCTAAAAATATTAAAATCTCACATTTTTCAAACCCGATTTTTTACCAAGCTCAGATTTGGAATCCATAGGGTTTACGGAATTTCTTATAAATTTCATTATTGTAGAATTTAATTGAGCTTTATCGAACCCAAGAAAATATTTCGGAAATCTCTATCTCGAACGAAAGGCTAAGCGAACGGATATCAGTCACTCATATTCGATTCAAATTGGGAGCCTGCCTCTAAGTCGAAATTTTCACATTCGAAATAGAGAAACCAATATTTGTGCTGAAAAGATTTGAAAACTGATACGTTTTCATTTGACTTGAAACGACAAGATTGTGCAACCCGAATCAACTTTCTTGGAGTTAAGAATTATTCTGCTGATGCGTTGTAGTCGGAGTTTCTATTATATTTCGAAACTCCACACCCCTGTAAACTTTTCCGAATACATCTTCAGAATAATCAAAGGAACAATAAACCAGCAACCCAAATTAAAAATGATATCAAATACGATATAGCATAATAGCTATGGAGGTATCAGTACCACAACTATTTTGTTGCTGACCAGGGCTTCAAAATTCCACTGTTCTTTTTTGTAGCATTTTCCAGGGCCATGAAACTCTAGCAAATGGAAAATAGTTTAAGCTTTCGTGCAGCTAATTTTCCCAAACCTGGGATTCAGTTTCCCTTATATAATTGAAATATCATTCTAACAAAATTAATAAATACGAAATATCTAGTATCCCTTAATCATTACACACGGAGAAGAGATACGTTGTGACAACTATATTTACAGCCAACTAAAATTTGGCAGTTCCTTGGACTATGACATTATCCAGTTGTGATTGCCAATAATTGAAGCCCCTTGTGGAAGAAGGTGTTAACTCATTTTTTTTCAAAAGCAATATTTTCCGTCTTTTAATGATTCCATGGTATCTGATTTTGTTTTAGATAAGAAATCTGATATTTAAATTATTAAAATTACATTAATTTTTTTTAATATTTTGTTTTTAAATCAGATACCCTGGAAACATTAAAAGAAGGAAAATATTGTTTTTGAAAAAAGTGAGTTAACACCTTCTTCCACCAGGGACTTCAATTGTATTCCGTATCACCAAATGTTGTGCATATCAATTGATTTGAAATTCAGTTTTGGTTGCAAGAACTGGAATATTTAGTTGAAGCCACAGCAACAAGAAATAAATGTGATCTGTCAATCGAGTTTTAGTTCTAGCAATCAAATTATCCTGTAGTGGTGATTATTCTATTTGTTGGATCAATGAAAAATGTGTAAACTAATTCGGTTGTATCAAACAATATATTGGTATGCTCAACTAAAGTAATTACTTGAAGTTGATGTCTGTCACAACCATTTGGTGATGCTTTTTTAACCCATTCTGAATTATATAGAAAACAAATAAAAATAAATAATTTTTTCTTAAAATTTTTTATTTTATATTTAAATAGAAATAAATTTGTTATTATTCGCAACCACGGTTCGTATTTCATGGCAATGGGTTACCATGGAAAACCCATTATAATTGCCGTGGAGAATGGGTAGCGATCGTTTACCCATTAGCCACAGGGTATGGGGAAAATAATGGGTACAATGGGGAATTACCCACCGCGATTATCCATTACATATGGGGAAGGGGTTAGCGGCCTGTAGCCACGGTGATGGGTAATAGGTTACCAAGGGTAACCCATCCTCATTTTATGCAAAAAATAGACAAAAGATCTATAACTCGAAAACGGAGCGCCGAATCGAAAAAATAACGTTTTTTGAAGGTTTCTCAGGGGTTGCCATAAAGTGTCCCAATTCGAATCGATTTTTAGAACGAAGTTCCTTATCGCACGTTGCGGAATAGGGCCTAAATCAAAAAAAAATTAAACAACTTTCTTTTAACACTATTATGATACAACCCAGTTTTATCAACTATACTGGGTACTTTTGCTTTGTTTTGTGTCTAGACTAACATATGTTGGGAATTTTCTTGTTTAATGGGAAGTTTTCTAGGTGGAGCCTGTAACCAATATTTAGTACATATTGTAATTTTGAACCCAATAAAAAGTAAATTTAGAATAGCCAAAGTGAAAGAAGTTTAAACAAAGAACATTTTCTTAAATAAGTACAAGTTAAAATAAATGGTTTGAAGGAATCGGGGAGAGCTTATCACAACCAGTGAGCTGTGCGCTTTCTAGTTTTATACTCACTGATTGGGACCTACAGTTTTACACCGGTTCCAAACAGTACTTTTGAGAAGCATTTTCATGGCTTAATACTCGATAGTATCGCCGTCACTATGCGAGGTGACCGCCGTCGAAAGAAATTTTAAGGTGGTCAGAGCAGGGATCGAACCCAGGATCTCAAGTACAAGAGGCGCGCACACTACCCATTGCGCCACCGACGGCCACTTAGATAAGATAAGTAAATTTTCCCAATAAAATACCAAAGAGCCTTTTCTGAAAAAAACTAATCTTAAACAAGTACATTTGCTTAAAAAAGTACATTTTCTTACAAAAAGTACCTTTTCTTAAAAAATAATTTTTTTTAAATAAGTACCGTTTCTTAAAAAAATTACCTTTTCTTTAAAGATTACCATTTTTGTGAAACAAAATAACTTTTCTTGAGATAAGTACCTATTCTTAAAAATTTACCTATTCTTGAAAAAAGGACCGATTCTAAAAAAATTCCCATTTCTTAAAAAAACACATTTTCTTCAAAAAAAACACATTTTCTTCAAAAAAAACCCTTCTCTTTAAAATAATACCTTTTCTTACAAAAATGCCTTTTCGTAAAAATACCTTTTCTTAAAAATAAAATAATAACTTTTATTTTCTTGAGACAATAAGTACATTTTCATAAAAGAGTAACCTTTTCCTAGAAATAGTACCACTTCTTTAAAAAGTACCTGAACTTAAAAAATTTAATTGTTTGTAAAAAAAATCGTACTCTTATGCGTTTTTCTTACAGAAAGTACTTCTTCTTTAAAATAGTAGCTTTTCTTAAAAAAACATTAGCTTTTAATAAAAGAAGTACCTTTCTTTAAAAAATTACCTTTTCTGGAAAATATAACACATATTCTTGCAAAAAGGACTTACAAATACACTTAAAAAACATTCTATAAAAAAATAATTTTTCTTAAAAACAGTTTATCATTTTACAAAAAGTATATTTTTTTAACGATCCATTTAAATTATCGTATTTTTCAACGGGCGCCTTAGGCGTGTTGGAACTAACTGGTACATAATATATAACGAAAGGAACTTGGTTCCAACCGGGTGTGGGTTGACACCTCATGTGATTGTTTTTAAAATCGCCAAAAGAAGAAAATCGATAAAATAAAAAAAATGGCTATAACTCGGAAACTGTGCGTCCAATCGCAAATATATTAACTTTGTAACAAGTGTTTTTGTAACGGAAACTAAATTATGGTTACAGTGACTAATATTTGAACACGAATTGTAATATTGTACATTTCCAGAGTTGTATCTTCCATTTCAGATGAATGAGATTATAGAAATACTCAAATTGGTTAATACAACTTAATATCTGGGGTAACAACTTCTATTTAGTAAAACCTATTTTTAATTTATCACTAACATCGACAAATAATTCTGATGTATGACAATTATGAATTCCAATCAAAATATAGATGTCTGAATTGATTTCCAACTAATCTTTTCCTAGTGTGTAATGTTGCACTCTTATCAGTGTCAAGAACTCGTTTTCTTTCCTAGATTTGCTACTCTTCAGCCAGTCTGAATTGGTTTTTTTTTGTATCGAGAATTGAAGACAAATGGAATTTAATTGATGCACAATTTGAATTCACAAAAAGGACATTTGTGACTGCGACATGTTCGCTTCGAACTACTGTGCATCGCCCCAACTATCTTCATTATGTAGAAGTGACTCAAATCTACAACATCGGCCACTGCAAAATCCCTATAGTTATTCAATAAAAGCCTCTTTATCAGCTATTAGAGAAATTAAATTTGTGCGAATGAGTTTGTGTTGTGTGCATATGTGTTTGAATATAGTATATGTGTGTGTTTTGATGATTGAATCTATGTGTGTGCATATATGTATGCATGACTTTGTGTGGTATGGTCGATAGTTTTACTATCTGTTGGTGTATACATGTTTGTATATCCTTGTGAGTCCTTTCTATGATGTTTTATGATATGATGTGTTGCCTATGTGTGGATTACTGCATGTGGCTCAAACTAGTAAACTAATAGCGGAGGAAGGGAATAGATAACATGTTCACCCCAGAACATAATGTCAGTCATCTTGGATTTGATTATATATACACTCTAGGTTTCATATGATTTTCAAGATTATTAGTTAACAGACAAGAAGTGTTAGATGCAAGGACGAACAAGGAAGAAATACAACAAGATTTCGATGAGAATTCTACTCAATTATTAAGTATCTGATGACTTCATAATGCTCTGCAATATGGAAATATTGATGTGTTTCTACACGATGATGTCAGTTATTAGTGTCTGTAGTACCAGGCGAACACAGAGACATATTATGATGATTGTTTAATATGTTGTGACATGAATGATTATGATGGTATGATTGTCAGAACGATGTCTTTGACACACGGACATTAATATCAGTCTTTATGTTCACTCATGTAGAAGTTCCAGTATCTGAGTGTTAGTTACATTATTATATACATGTGTTAATGTATGCATGTGTGTGTGTGTTTGTTTTCTAAACCTTATTGGAGTGGGGGTAAAAGTCTTTCGAAATTATAGGCACTTATACAATCATAATGTCATTTAGGCCACAAGTGATGATTGAATATGGATTTTTGTGGTTCTTGTGTGTTGGACAAATGTAAAAGAAACTAATTTCGGGTTTACTAATAAATGTCAAATGAATGTAGTGTTTGTTGGCCTGTGAATATACAGTAGGTTAAAGAGCAAGGCAATTGTGGTTAGTATCAAAAATGAACTTGAGTGTCACATTTAGGGGTGTGGAGTTTTCATAAAAAGTTAAAAACTCCCTATACTACTCCAATTCAAATTGCACAAATATACCAAACGCATTTGAATCTTTATTTTTTTTGCAACAAAGTTCCTTATCGAACGTTTCGGGAGCGGTCTAAATGAACAAAAACTAAACAACTTGTTTTAACACTACTATGCTACAACCCAGTATTATCAACTATATTGGGTACCTTCTGCTTTGGTTTGTGTCTAGACTAACATATGTTGGGTAATTTCTTGTTTAATGGGAAGATTCCTAGGTGGAGCCTATAACCAATATTTAGTATAAATTGTAGTTCTGAACCCATTAAATAGTAAATTTAGAAAAGCCAAACTGAAAGAAGTTAAAAAAAAGAAAATTTTCTTAAATAAGTGGCTTTTCTTAAAAAAAGTAGTTTCTCAAAAATTCGTATTCTTCAACAAAGTACCTTTTCTTAAAAAAAATTTCATCTTAAAGAAGTACCTTTGCTTAAAAAAAGCAAATTTTCTTACAAAAAGTACATTTTCATAAAAAAGTATTTTTTTTTTATTAAGTACATTTTCTTAAAACAAGTACATTTTCTTACAACAAATTGCCTTCTCTTGAAAAACGACGAACAAAAATTAAACAACTTTTTTAATACTATTATGCTACAACCCAGTATTGTCAACTATATTGGGTACTTTTGCTTTGGTTTGAGTCTAGACTAACATTTGTTGGGTAATTTCTTGTTTAATGGGAAGATTCCTAGGTGGAGCCTGTAACCAATATTTAGTATAAATTGTAGTTCTGAACCCATTAAATAGTAAATTTAGTAAAGCCAAACTGTAAGAAGTTTAAAAAAGAACATTTTCTTAAATAAGTGCCTTTTCTTAAAAAGAGCAAATTTTCTCAAAAATTCGTATTCTTCAACAAAGTACCATTTCTTAGAAAAAAATCTTATCTTAAAGAAGTACTTTTGCTTAAAAAAGGCAAATTTTCTCAAAAATTCGTATTCTTCAACAAAGTACCATTTCTTAGAAAAAAATCTTGTCTTAAAGAAGTACCTTTGCTTAAAAAAAGCAAATTTTCTTACAAAAAGTACATTTTCTTAAAAAAGTACTTTTTTAAGTTAAGTACATTTTCTCAAAAAAGTAAATTTTCTTACAACAAATTGCTTTTTCTTGAAAAACGACCTTTACTTTAAAGAGTACCTTTCTTGTGAAACAAAACAACTTTTCTTGAGATAAGTACCTACTCTTAAAAATGTATCTATTCTTGAAAAAAGGACCAAATCTAAGAAAACTTCCCATTTTTTAAAAAAACCTTTTCTTCAAAAAAAATACATACTCCTAAAAAAATACATTTTCTTACAAAAAATCCTTTTCTTAAAAGTACCTTTTCTTAAAAATAAGATAAAAAATTTTCTTGAGATTAGTAGCCTTTCTGAAAATAAGAACATTTCCTTAAAAAAATAACCTTTTCCTAAAAAGAGTACCACTTCTGTAAAAAGTACCTGTTCTTAAAAAAAGGTACTTCGTCGTGAAAAAATTCATACTCATATGGCTTTTTCTTACAGAAAGTACTTTTTCTTAAAAACAACGTTAGCTTTTAATAAAAGAAGTACCTCTCGGTAGAAAAATACCTTTGCGGGAAAATAAAATACATACATATTCTTACAAAAGGACTCAGAAATATATATATTTTTTAAATACATTCTATAAAAAAAATATTCTTAAAAAAAGTTTGTCATTTTATAAAAAGTATCTTTTGTTAAAGACCCATTTAAATTATGATATCGTATTTTTCAACGGGCGCCTTAGGCGTGTTTGAACTAACTAGTACATATTATATAGCGAAAGGAACTTCGTTCCAATCGGGTGTCCCCTGAAACCTCATGTAATTTTTGTTAGTATTAAATGAACTTGAGTGTTACAATAAGGGGTGTGGAGTTCCCAAAAAGTTATGTACTCCGTATACTATCCAATTCATCCAATTAAAGCTCGCCACAAAAATACTAAAACAGCAAAATACTAAAAGGCGGACAGAGGAAGTTTGTTTTGAGCCCTAGTTCATCTTTTTACAGTGTACTCTATGTTTGCATTACTCTTTCAGTCAGTAATTCATAAATATTCCTGAATGCGTATTCACATGACTTGAGTCTTTCTGTTGACTAATATGCTGCGTTTTAGTTCCATGCCTAAAGTCGCCAATCGTTCGTTTGGGAGGAAACACACGAATACATCGACGTAAGTATATGGACGTTTAAGATGAAACATTCCTTTGGCTCCAAGTAAAAGTATGCATCTTTGCCAGTTGACATGCTAATGTTTGCATTTAAATATAAGTGAGTTTGGGACATGAAAACACTTGAATGTTTGGAGTGTGTTCCTAACATATACATGGTTCCAGCAGAATATGTTTGGGGGGAAATACGTTACAGAGACCGTTTTTTCCAGCGTGTAATTATAAAAAATCGCGAGAGATATATCTAGAACTAGAAACATATGTCTCTAGAACTCGAAAAATACAGTCTCAAGCTTATATTCAAAATTAGAGTGTCTCAAAATAACAGTTTTTCTGTTTTCCACATTTTATTGAAATTTTTTTAAGGAAATTTTTAAATTTCCCAATCAGTTCAAAACTCCAATTCAAACTCCACAAATAAAAAAAACGCATTTGAATTTTTTTTTAATGACAGTTATATAAAAAAACGCGAGATATATTTATAACTACAAAAAATATCTCTTGAAATAGAGAAACAAAGTCTAGAGCTTATATTAGAGTGGATCAAAATTACAGTTTTGCTGAATTTGAATTTTATGACTGATTTTTGTTGGTTTTGTATGAGAAGTTCATACTACACGCTTAGAAGGTCAATAAAATTTCTAATTGAAAAATGGTTGGACACTCACTGGCATGACTAGTTTTTTCGAACTCCGTGACAAATTAATCATCAGATGTCTAGCGAATGTGCCTGAATAAATACCATTGGAAGATCATCAATCGTATATATACAAACTGAATTATGCAATTTACATATGCGAATTATAATCGATCGAAGATCCCTAAGTAGCAACACACACCTAAAGGTTCATAATTCCAACAGAAGAATAGAAAGATTTTTTCTTCCATGTTCTTTTTCCTCCTGCGTACTCACATTATTGCAGTGTTTTGAGGTGAGTTTTTACTATACCACAGAGTTGCATTTTTCTGTGGTATAGATTTTTTGATGACCGGGCTAATGCCAGTTGTGTTTTTGAATTTAAATTTTATGACCGATTTTTTTCTGTTTCCAAAATTTTAGTGCATTGTCAAGGAAACCATTGACATTATAACAAATTTAATGATATCACCAGAGTTAATTAAAATTAATTTCCAGTTTAAAAATCACCATAACTGAGTAATTAAACCTATCTCACAAAAGATATTGAACGGAGTCGGGCGCTACACGCATTGTCATCATCCGGATACACGCCGGAAAATCTGTATTTTTTGTTGATTGTATGCAAATATAACTTGTTTGTAGCTTGAGGCAAATATAGTGTACTTGTGTCCAAACACTTTGTTTTTGCTATTCAATATTACATGTTTGGGAAACAATGATTAATAGTTATAATATTTCCTTTTATGACCCAAATGTGGTTTTATTTGTTGAAAACTGCTGAAAACAAAAGTGTGGCAGTCAACAAACTAACAAAAATGCAGCAGATCTTCATTTCATGAAAACAATGCTTGCAAACATATACATACATGGCCCATGCAATATGTTGTTGGGTTCGTTTTGTTACAGCGTACGTGTGTGTTCTTTCATCTGCTTTCATTTTGGTATTTCTCAAGTTTTGTTGTAATTTTATTAAACTGGTTTCAGAGTCGCTCTGAAAAATATTCACTCCAAATCCTACTTCGACTCCGGCATATTTCCCAAACTATGAATCCAAAAGACAAACTGCGACTTCTAAAGCCCAATTCCGACTCTATACCCCTTCACGCTATAAAAACGGCCTCTGTAGCATATTTCCCTAATCACATGCTGCAGGAGCCATATGTATGTATGTTTGGACCACACTTCAAACATTCATATGTTTGCAACCCCAAAATTCACTTGTATTTAAATGCAAACAGTAACATGTTTACTGGCAAACATGTATGCTTTTACGTGGACACATTTGCGATCTTCATCCGAAACATCGCTATACTTACGTGGAAGCATTCGAGTGTTTCCCCCAAACTTCCATATACTTATGCGGAACCATATGCGTATTTCCCCCCAAACATAATAATATTTAGAATCGAAATATTCTTTGATTTCAATATGTAAGTATTACTTATTATAATTAAATTTATCAATATAAATCCACATTTATAAATAAGTAATTCAAAAGATTTAAAACGGTCCGTTTTACATTTACTGGCATTGAATGCATTATCTGTTTTTTCTATGAAATGAGAATCTGATATTCTTTTTCTTCTCCTTACTTTGTTGTCTCTCACGTTTTTGTTTTCAAAAGTTTTCAACTATACGTTGGTTATCACTAGGCGTTGGTACACAAAAAATATAGTTCTATGCAAGAGGGTTCACGTTGTTGCCCTTTCCAGTTTCTTTCATCAAAATAGTTTCTCGCTTTGGTAGATATTAATTGAAATTTAAAAGACATCAACTGAAATTTTAAAACTATATGGTGTCTCAGTAAGAATGCACTTTTTCATTTTAAAATAAAAGCACGTAGTTTTTGAGATAGTTGTGATTTTTACATTGGATTGTAAAGAAGACATGTTCCGATTAAGCATGGAGTAAAACATCCTTAAAATGGCCCCACGACTCAGACGACAGGTCATTCCTCTTTTCATGGAATTGTCCATGACTTTTTCACAGAGATGTGGCTGTATCTCACCGATGAGGTGTTGGCTCTCGGATTTGAGTTAAGGAATTGTCTGTGGTTTATTCGCATAAACCCGAAATTTCACAAAACGCCAAAGAAACAAATCGCACGGCGTTAAATCGCATGATCTTTGTGGCCAGTTGACATCAGAATTTCTTGAGATAATTTGTTCTTGAAATCGTTGCTGCAATAAATCGTTTGTTTCATGCGCGGTGTGGCAGGTTGCGCCGTCTTGCTGAAACCACATGTCGTCCAGATCCATGCTGTCCAGTTGTGGCTACAAGAACTCTGTTCTCATGTTCTTGTAACGAATGCCGTTCACAGTCACTGCAATTTCGGCCTCATCTTCAAAAAAGTAAGGCTCAATCGCGCCGCCTGACCAAAATCCGCACCAGACAGTTGCTTGTTGTGGGTGTGGATGCACTTGTTTCTCAGGGATTGCATGAGGATTTTCTTATCACAAAATTCAACAATTTTGTGTATTCACGAAGCCATTCAGATGGAAAGGCGCTTCAGCCGAGAAGATAATTTTTTTTTGAAAAATTCGCATTGACGACTTTACTCCATTACCAATTGAGCGAATTGCTGGTGCTTTCCATGGTCTGCTGGTTTGAACTCTTGAGTAAGAGGAATTTTGTACGCATGAAATTGGAGTTCTTTTGTCAAAAGTCGCTGTATAGTTCTTCGTGAAATTTGAAGTTGTTGAGAACGATGCCGAATTGATATTTTCTGGTTTTCGGCGACACCCTCGTTTACAGCAGCAATGTTTTTAAGAGGCCGAACGGTACCTTGACGCACATGAGTCTACCTCTCCATAGAAGACCCAGTTTTTTAAAATTTGGTTGCCATATTAGTTGCACTTTCTCGCCTGAAAATTCTTTGAAATTTGCGAGCGGTCTCAGCATAACTTTCCAAATTTGTGTAATAAGTTTTCACAATTATATCGCGTTGTTCTTTCGAAAAACACTCCATTTTTAATAATCGGAATAAACATAAGTGGCACCTGCCAAATATCAGAGTTGCCACTTGCACAAAAAAAAATTACTCAAACTTTCAAAAAAGTGCTATCTTACTGAAACAGCCGTTATAACACAATACGATAAAATCAATTTGTTTTGAGTACACATTAGGAATGTTAACAGAATATGAAAATAGGCTTAAAATAAAGAAATACTTGTCTCGGCGTTTTGCTGTAGCACGTCGGAATTTTGAGAATATCGATTTTTAAGCTTCGAAGGACCGTGGAGGTTCACTTGTAATGCAATACTTTTATGAAAAGTTCTGTAAAAACAGAATGGGTAAACCGATTGGAATGCTTGTGCCAATTTTGAAAAAGGAAAATAATATTGGGTTGTTTTTATTTTAAAAAAAATCCGCTAGGTGGCGCTTTAATTTTCATGTAAAGTTAAAAAATAACAAAAAATGTAATATAATGTTAAAATACAAAAATGAATATGAAATCTTAACTATTATTTTGTGTTTAATAAGAAAAATCCAAATTGAATTCCCTTTTCAACACTGGCTCAAGCATTAAAATCGGTTCACCCATTCTGTTTTTATAGATTTTTTTACATTACAAGTGAAACTCCACGGTCCTTCGAAGCTTCAAAATCGATTTTCTCAAAATTCTGACGTGCTACAGCAAAATGCTGAGACACGTATATCTTTATTTTAAGCCTGTTTTCATATTCTCTTAAAATTTCTCATATGTACCAACCACTGTCGTACTGTGTAATATAAGCACTAAAAATAGTTGGATTTGTCTGGACGTGCCCGTGGATTGCCTCATTTCAAGTCGAATGGAAACGTAAAATTGGTCACAAGTTTTCAGTGCACATTTTGGTTACCCTATTTCGAACGTGCAATCATTTGCGAACAAACATAAATTACGACATAGATGAACCCTATTTGAGTGGAATGCGAGCCACTGACTTTCATTCGCTGTGTATTTCGTGCGAGATTGGGTAACGTGTCAATAATAAACAATCGTTTCTACTCCTATTGTATGGATGCGGTTGTGGAAGAATAATCGTGTTGCCTAGGGTTTTCGTTCTTCTCCGAGTTAATACTAAAGGGTGGCACGACAGTTATGCCATCTCCGTGTCCCAATAAATATTTGATTTCATACTTAATCGGAACATGTTTAGTTTGGAATGCAATCAAAATATTATCACTCGGTCAAACTGTTTTAGTATTTATAGTTTTTAATTTTGTAATTTTAATATTTGTATTTCGTTGTTCGACCTTTTTGTTACCAATAAATAATCTATATTTTCCGAGCTTTATTCGTATTTATTGTCGATATTTCGCTACTCCGTTGTGTAGGATCATCAGGAGAAATAAACAATTAATGAATATCAAATATGAATATCAAATATATGAAATTTTAGATTATTTATTTTATAATTTTAATTAATATTCTGTTACATTTTTAATTTTCTATTTACAACATCTACTTTTATTGGGTCACCCTTGATCTATTAATGTCATACGGCAGCTTTACTTTCTTCTTGCACACACTGTATGCGGTTGTCAATATCGATTCGGTTAGTGTACTTTTTGGCCAAGTCACCAGGGACAACGATACACACAAAATCCGTCGCTCTCTAGTAATCATTTTTACTTGCCTTTGGCAAGAGTGTGCGTG
The DNA here is from genome assembly GCA_963931995.1 of Phaonia tiefii. Taxonomy (NCBI): domain Eukaryota; kingdom Metazoa; phylum Arthropoda; class Insecta; order Diptera; family Muscidae; genus Phaonia; species Phaonia tiefii. The sequence goes on from OZ008371.1 coordinate 211,598,289, forward strand.
TGTGGCCATGACCATTAAACCATTTACACCGATATGCTACTGAGAGAGAACACGCACACATACAACTGTAAATAATGGAATGGGATCAAAGTTATATGAGGTTTTATCGGCGATTTCTGGCATGATTCAGGGCATGGCGAAGTACTTTATGGATTTGTATTTATGTCATTGTGTTTGGTGAGCCCAAACTCACATCCTCCCTACGTCTCACAACCCATGAGTTTTGCACAGTAAGTGTTGATTTCGCACAGTCGTCGTAAATGGAAAACAATTATTTGTGCTACAATTCCGCAATTACAAAAGCAATGTGAAATAGCAACAGCAACAACAGTGTTAAGTACAATAATAGCAACAACAATAATGTACAAATTTAGGTAAGACTATATCTAATAGTAACTTATGTGTGAAGGTATGAATTCATCATTGTCATTATCACCATCATCATCTTCATCTTGCACAGTGGGTTGTCATACAACCAGCAATTGCTGCTGTTGTGGCTGTGAATAAGCTACTGCCTGTCATTGCCACCTGTTGCTCTGTGGTGTTGTTGTTGTTGTTATTGTTATTGTGTCAGTTAGTAGCAAAAGCTTTTCCATTGCTAGGGCCTTTAATTTATGATGAGAATCGTCCATGCACATTGAATTGTATTGTATTTTTCTTTTGGTGGCATAACTCTTGATCATGGCCATAAATTTCCATGACATTCACATAGTGGGGAGGCAAAATGCACAACATTTGTTATTCCGTTTGTTTTCGTGATTATTTGATAGTTTTGTGTCTTACTGTTGTTGTTGGTAAATTGCCAGGGTCAAGAGTACTCGATTGAGAGTGATGACTACAACGTGTGACAATTGGAGATGCCAAGTAGATATTTTTGTTTCAATTCATACGACGATTTGTATTAAGCTGAAAACTTAGGCAGTTAATTTTAAATAGAACAAACGACTGCAAAAGTTTGCCATATTTGCGGCCGATTCGACAAAAGGGTAACATCAAAATCTATCGAGAAATTTATTCATTCCGGTATTCGCACGTTTTATTTTATTTATTTAGTTATTCATTTATTCATACGTGTCATTTTAAGAGTTTCGGCCAAATCAAATAAATGAAAATTGTTTTTGTAATTACTTTGAAAGCAATGAATCGGCCGCATAAAAAAAAGATTTTGCAATTACAATAGCTCAAACTAATGGGTGATTTTTTTTATTGCAAATTTGGTTTCTCGGTGTTAAGGTTCACGCATGATTCGTGACATGTGTCAAAGTTCAAAATGTTCAGTTTGCCCTGCCATTTCATCACGAATAGACTTACAAACGAACAACGCTTGCAAATCATTGAGGTTTATTATCAAAATTCGTGCTATGTAGAAAATGTGGTTCGCCAGTTACGTCCATTTTATGGTCGTCATAATCGACTCACTGAACAGGCCATTCACGGCATTTTGAACAAATTTCGGACCAGCTTCACTGTATTGGATATTAATCCACCAAACCGTATCCGTAGTAGTAGTAGAGTGTTTAAAAAACCAGCACTCCCTTTCATTCAAATCACTTCATCTGAAAACCGGTTTTCGTTTTCACAGAATGTGACAAACCGATGAAACCGAACAATTTTCGGTTTTAATTACGGTTATTTTTAGGCTTTTGCGTTTCGCATGGAAAACAATATTTAAAAATTTTTGTAAAAAAAATTAATATAAAATCAACACAAAATATCATTTTCTAGTCTTTTGCCCGTAAAAGGAGTCATTACTATTCTTAAAATATAGCAGCATTTGTCAGATTTGAATATTTGTAAATTTTCCGTTAAAGAACAAATAACTTAATATTCAGTTTATTCAATTCAGTTCATTTTTATTCAGTTCAATTCAATTCAATTTAATTCAATTCAATTTAATTCGACTCAATTCACTTCAATTCAATTCAATTCAATTCAATTCAATTCAATTCAATTCAATTCAATTCAATTCAATTCACTTCAATTCAATTCAATTCAATTCAATTCAATTCAATTCAATTCAATTCAATTCAATTCAATTCAATTCAATTCAATTCAATTCAATTCAATTCAATTCAATTCAATTCAATTCAATTCAATTCAATTCAATTCAATTCAATTCAATTCAATTCAATTCAATTCAATTCAATTCAATTCAATTCAATTCAATTCAATTCAATTCAATTCAATTCAATTCAATTCAATTCAATTCAATTCAATTCAATTCAATTCAATTCAATTCAATTCAATTCAATTCAATTCAATTCAATTCAATTCAATTCAATTCAATTCAATTCAATTCAATTCAATTCAATTCAATTCAATTCAATTCAATTCAATTCAATTCAATTCAATTCAATTCAATTCAATTCAATTCAATTCAATTCAATTCAATTCAATTCAATTCAATTCAATTCAATTCAATTCAATTCAATTCAATTCAATTCAATTCAATTCAATTCAATTCAATTCAATTCAATTCAATTCAATTCAATTCAATTCAATTCAATTCAATTCAATTCAATTCAATTCAATTCAATTCAATTCAATTCAATTCAATTCAATTCAATTCAATTCAATTCAATTCAATTCAATTCAATTCAATTCAATTCAATTCAATTCAATTCAATTCAATTCAATTCAATTCAATTCAATTCAATTCAATTCAATTCAATTCAATTCAATTCAATTCAATTCAATTCAATTCAATTCAATTCAATTCAATTCAATTCAATTCAATTCAATTCAATTCAATTCAATTCAATTCAATTCAATTCAATTCAATTCAATTCAATTCAATTCAATTCAATTCAATTCAATTCAATTCAATTCAATTCAATTCAATCCAATCCAGTTCAATTCAATTCAATTCAATTCAATTCAATTCAATTCAATTCAATTCAATCCAATCCAGTTCAATTCAATTCAATTCAATTCAATTCAATTCAATTCAATTCAATTCAATTCAATTCAATTCAATTCAATTCAATTCAATTCAATTCAATTCAATTCAATTCAATTCAATTCAATTCAATTCAATTCAATTCAATTCAATTCAATTCAATTCAATTCAATTCAATTCAATTCAATTCAATTCAATTCAATTCAATTCAATTCAATTCAATTCAATTCAATTCAATTCAATTCAATTCAATTCAATTCAATTCAATTCAATTCAATTCAATTCAATTCAATTCAATTCAATTCAATTCAATTCAATTCAATTCAATTCAATTCAATTCAATTCAATTCAATTCAATTCAATTCAATTCAATCAATTCAATTCAATTCAATTCAATTCAATTCAATTCAATTCAATTGAATTCAATTCAATTCAGTTCAGTTCAATTCACTTCAATTCAATTCAATTCAATTCAATTCAATTCAATTCAATTCAATTCAATTCAATTCAATTCAATTCAATTCAATTCAATTCAATTCAATTCAATTCAATTCAATTCAATTCAATTCAATTCAATTCAATTCAATTCAATTCAATTCAATTCAATTCAATTCAATTCAATTCAATTCAATTCAATTCAATTCAATTCAATTCAATTCAATTCAATTCAATTCAATTCAATTCAATTCAATTCAATTCAATTCAATTCAATTCAATTCAATTCAATTCAATTCAATTCAATTCAATTCAATTCAATTCAATTCAATTCAATTCAATTCAATTCAATTCAATTCAATTCAATTCAATTCAATTCAATTCAATTCAATTCAATTCAATTCAATTCAATTCAATTCAATTCAATTCAATTCAATTCAATTCAATTCAATTCAATTCAATTCAATTCAATTCAATTCAATTCAATTCAATTCAATTCAATTCAATTCAATTCAATTCAATTCAATTCAATTCAATTCAATTCAATTCAATTCAATTCAATTCAATTCAATTCAATTCAATTCAATTCAATTCAATTCAATTCAATTCAATTCAATTCAATTCAATTCAATTCAATTCAATTCAATTCAATTCAATTCAATTCAATTCAATTCAATTCAATTCAATTCAATTCAATTCAATTCAATTCAATTCAATTCAATTCAATTCAATTCAATTCAATTCAATTCAATTCAATTCAATTCAATTCAATTCAATTCAATTCAATTCAATTCAATTCAATTCAATTCAATTCAATTCAATTCAATTCAATTCAATTCAATTCAATTCAATTCAATTCAATTCAATTCAATTCAATTCAATTCAATTCAATTCAATTCAATTCAATTCAATTCAATTCAATTCAATTCAATTCAATTCAATTCAATTCAATTCAATTCAATTCAATTCAATTCAATTCAATTCAATTCAATTCAATTCAATTCAATTCAATTCAATTCAATTCAATTCAATTCAATTCAATTCAATTCAATTCAATTCAATTCAATTCAATTCAATTCAATTCAATTCAATTCAATTCAATTCAATTCAATTCAATTCAATTCAATTCAATTCAATTCAATTCAATTCAATTCAATTCAATTCAATTCAATTCAATTCAATTCAATTCAATTCAATTCAATTCAATTCAATTCAATTCAATTCAATTCAATTCAATTCAATTCAATTCAATTCAATTCAATTCAATTCAATTCAATTCAATTCAATTCAATTCAATTCAATTCAATTCAATTCAATTCAATTCAATTCAATTCAATTCAATTCAATTCAATTCAATTCAATTCAATTCAATTCAATTCAATTCAATTCAATTCAATTCAATTCAATTCAATTCAATTCAATTCAATTCAATTCAATCAATTCAATTCAATTCAATTCAATTCAATTCAATTCAGTTCAATTCAATACAATTCAATTCAATTCAATTCAACTCAATTCAATTCAATTCAATTCAATTCAATTCAATTCAATTCAATTCAATTCAATTCAATTCAATTCAATTCAATTCAATTCAATTCAACTCAATTCAATTCAATTGCATCAATTTAGTTGAAGTCAATTCAATTTAATCCAATCCAATCCAATCCAATCTAATCTTACCAAGTCTAATCTAAACTAATTCAGTACAATTCTTTTTATCTTCTTAATTGAATTATATCTTAAATTCTTATCTTAACAAAAGTTTGTAAGAACTTTTAACACAAATTGAGTATAAACCGATTAACCGACATCTAATAACCGGTTTTCGGTTTATTCGAAAATTACATTTTTTAAAAAGCCGGCACATGGTTAATTGCACGAAAACCGGTTAACCGGGTTTTCGGTTTCGGTTTTGAACAGTCTAGTGCGTAGTGAGAGGAATATATCTGCGGTACCCGCCAGTGTTAATGAAGATCGCGATATGTCCATCCGTCGCCGATCGCAGCAATTGGGTTTGTGTTATTCGACCACCTGGTATATTTTACGTAAGGTACCTTGGTCTAAAGCCAAACAAAATACAGTTGGTGTAGCTGCTGAAGTCGGGCGACCTACCGTAATGTCGTCTTTTCGGTGAGTGTGTGTTAGAGAAGCTGGAAGAAGATGTACTTTTTATTTAAAAACGGTCTTCAGCGACGGGGCTCGTTTTTGGCTCAATGGGTACGTCAGTAAACATAATTTCCGAATTGGGTTCGGAGAGCAGCAGCCAGAGGCTATTCAATTGATGCCAATACATCCTCAAAATTGCACTGTTTGGTGCGGTTTATGGCCCGACGGCATCATTGGACCGTACTTCTTCAAACATGATGATGGCGGCAACGTTGCGGTCAATGGATCAACAAACCGTTCTACGATCATGGACTTTTTTTTGGCTAAAATCGAAGAATTGAATTTGGGTGACATGTGCGATACCATTAACCAATTGAGAGGCGAGTTTAATGAGTAATAAATGTAACGTTGTGGCGCTGTCAATTGGGCGGTTCGATCCTGCGATTTGATTCCACTAGACTATTTTTTGTGATGGCACTTGAAGTATCTCATCTATACAGACCAACCAACCCCGATTGCTGCCTTGGAAGATAACATTGCACGTAACATTGGTGAGATATCGGCAAAAAGTGGTGCCTAAATTGGATTTTCAGAATGGATCACGTGAAGCGTAGTCGCCGGCAACATTTGCATGAAATAGTCTTTAAAAATTAAGTTGGTAGGCATTGGTTTATCGATCCAAATAAATGCTTCATTCACTTGCACACATTTTCTGAGTTTTCTTCAATTTTCAAAAACCAAATTGCAAAAAAATTACCCGTTACAAATATATGTAGCAGATCAATCTTTTATAAAGGGTGTCCCAAAATTCTCGGAAGATTGAATTGCAATTGAACATTTCTCGCACTTCTTTGCGCAAAATTTTGACTAAATACCTTGGTATGAAGGCTTATAAAGTCCAATTAATCTTAGAACTGAAGCTTCGTGACCATCCGATGCGCTTTTGCTGAAGATGAGCATTTTTACCGAAAAACCTTCTTGTCCGAAGAAACTAATTTTTACCTCGGGGGCCGGGTTAACAAACAAAATAGTTCCATTTGGGGCTCGGAAAACCCTTACGTCGTCGAGGAGAAGCCGATGCATCCACAACGAGTGACTGTTTGGTACAGTTTTTGACATGGCGGCATCATAGGCCCAAGAAGCAAGACGCCGCCGTTACCTTCAGTAGTGATTGCTACCGTGCAATGCTCAGCGATTTTTTGATACCAGCAGTAGAAGAGGATGACATGGACGGCATATGGTTTCAACATCTCGGCACTACGTGTCACACAGCCAACGTTAAAACCCATCTTTTGTGTTCGGATATCGCATAATCAACCGAATCTCGGATGTCCATTGTCCGCCACGCAGCTGCGATTTGACTGCTTTAGACTACTAGCTCAGGGGCCCCATTAAAGATGAGTGTTACAAAAACGATTCCAAGTCAGTTGAGGCCTTATAGCTTAAAATCGACCCTGTCGTTGACGAGATAGAGGCCCAAACAAACGAAAATGTACTGACAAATTGGGTAGATCAAATGAGGTACTGTAATGCCAGTCGTGGAAGCCATTTGAATTATGTTGTGTTTTATTCATAAATGTCATTGACAGGCCTTATCAATAAAATTATAATTTTGAAAAAAATTCTTTTAGTATTTTGTTAAAGTGAAATTAAACTTCTACTTTTACATGTTCTAAGTTTCAATCGAAGAATTTAAATTTTCAATCGAAGAATTTAAATTTTCAATCGACGTATTTTACATTTCTATTGATGTTTTTTAAATTTCAATTAATGTCTCTCAAATATCAGTTGATGTATTTTAAATTTTAACTGATGTCTTTTAAATATCAATTGTTGTCATTCAAATTCCAATTGTTGTAATTGAAATTTCAATTAGAATTTTAAAATTTCAATTGACATTTTTTAAAATTCAATTGATTTTTTTTTTAAATTCAATTGATATTTTTTCAATTTCAATTGGAAAGAGACAAATTGAATTTTAAAAGACATCAATTAAAGTTTAAAATCTAATATATACAATCAATTAATAATTTTTGAATTTCAACTGACGGATATTAAACTCCAGTTGCTGCTTTTTAAATTTCTGTTGATTTGTTTTAAATTTCATTTCTTTTAAACAACGTTGCCATTCAAATTTCAATTAATGTTTTTTAAATTTCACATAGAATGTTCAAATTTCAATTGATATTTTTCAAAACCAAATTGATATTTTTTGAATCTTAATGGGAAAGACATCAAATGAATTTTAAAAGACATCAAATAGATTTTATATCAAAACAAATAAATTTTTGATTAAAAATCAAATTAAAATCAAATATGTTTTTGAATTTTAACTGACGAATTTTTAATTTCAATTCATGTCTTTTAAATTTAAAAACCAAATTGATATTTTTTGGATCTTAATGGGAAAGACATCAAATGAATTTTAAAAGACATCAAATAGATTTTAAATCAAAACAAATAAATTTTTGATTAAAAATCAAATTAAAATCAAATATGTTTTTGAATTTTAACTGACGAATTTTTAATTTCAATTCATGTCTTTTAAATTTTAATTGATCTTTTACAAATTTCAATTTCAAATATCCATTGACGTCTTTTAAATTTCAATTGGCGTCATTTAAATTTCAATTTATATATTTCAAAATTAAATTGATATTTTTTGAATTCAATTGAATTTTAAAGACGTCAGTTGAAATTTCAAATAACAATTGGTTAATAATTTATTAAAATTAATCCCCGAATTTTAAACTTCAATTTATGTGTCTTAAATTTCAACTGATGTCATTTAAATACCAATTCAAATATTGAAATTTCAATTGATATTTTTTAAAATTAAATTCTTATTTTTTGAATTTAAATCGGAAATGGTGTAGATCTTACATTTTGGAGAAAAAAAGGGAAGAGATTGCTTTTCCCAACAACTCAGCTGTGCGCTTTTTAGTTGTACAATCACTGATTGGGATCTACAGTTTTACACTGGTGACGAACGGTATTTTTGAAAAGCCTTTTCATGGGAAGTACTCGATATTGTCGTCGTCACTAAGCGAGGTGACCGCCGTCGAAAGAACTGATAGTGAAGTCATGTGTAAGTGCCGCCCACACTACCGTTGCACTTTCAACGGCCACATATTTTGGAGATATGTTTTTAATTTACCCGATTATATTTTTTTTTGATTTGTAAATTTTAATTTTCATTTTGTTTTAATTTGCTCGGAGACTCTCCCGAGCTGGGACCAATGTTAAATCAGGCAACTCACGGCTCGCGAGCTGAAAGCCAAAAGAGTTGGCGTTTTACTCGGGAGCGGCGGGAGCATATGAAATCTGGTTTACACCATTTCCTTCGCTCACCTCAAATATAAATTTTGAAAAATCTTACGATTTCTCTAATAGTCTTACATGACTAGAGGTTTACGCCGATTGTTTCTGCATCGGCTTGGCCGAGTGTCCTGGCGCCGACGGCGGCTAATCCTATTTATTAGGAAAGTGACCCGGCTGCTGCTGTGCAGAGTTGAATACTTAGGAAATTTTACCTTCTGTTGTTATAGTTATAATGTGTGCTGTAACTTGTGAGGGAATGGGATGGGACTGGAAGTTGGTATTGTAGCGTATGGACTTTCGTTATTTTGCAAAACTCTATTTGTCGTTTAACTCCACAAGTTAATTCTTGGGGAATTAAGATGACTATTATTAACAAATATTGTGACTGTGTTTGTGTGTAGTTTATAGTTTGTAGTTTTTTGTTTGTTGTGGTTGCAACGTGTGTTGTAAATCAGGACAATGCCTTTAATTGATCGATTATACGGCTTATTAAACATAATCTTGTACGCCGCCGAACCACGTCGCTGCTGCCCCGATTTCTACGTAATGAGGCGGCGGCGACCTTTAGGGTGTTTAGGGTGTTAGGGCTACAGAAGTGTGTACTTTCTCTACATTCAATTTCCATTGGTCTTATTTGGTATAAGATCTTTGACCCATAATTTTTATTGCACAGAATGAATGTCATGAAGAAGCAATACAAATGTGGTTCCTTCAGAATGATTTCAAATTTGTTTATGCTGGTTTAAAATTGAAGCAATTGAAAGAAAGATGTACTATAGCTATCTGGTGAAATTAATTTCGAGCCACAATTGAATGATGCCTAAATTGCACAAAAGCATCAATAACTTATCCCTTTGGCGACCATATTTTTCCTATTATTCCAACAATAAGAACAGACAGAATTTTTCCACCATGATATTTTTTTCCCGATGCGTTCTCGCATTGTTGCAGTGCTTTGTGGTGAGTTTTTCAACTATATCACAGAGTTGTATTTTTCCGTGGTATAGCATTTTTGAAGACCATGCTAGAGGCAGTTACATTTATTTGAATTTGAATTTTATTGACCGATTTTTGTTAGTTTTTGGTTAATGTATGAGAAATTCACACTACAAACTTACAGGTCATGAACATTTTACTAATTGAAAAATCGTTAGTTTTTGTTGAACTTGTCACGGAGTTCGAAACTAGTCATGCCTGTGTGTGTGTGTGTGTTGAACTGAATTGTCTATTATTTCCAACAAAAACTAACCATTTTTCTATTAGAAAAATGTTCATGACCTGTAAGTTTGTAGTAGGAATTTCTCATACATTAACCAAAAACTAACAAAAATCGGTCAATAAAATTCAAATTCATAGAAATAAATAAAAAATAAAACAATTTAACAATACACACAGCTTTGTCCTATCGCCGCGTCGTCTATTATTGTACTGAAATTAAAATTGCCTATTATTGACTCAAAAGTTACGTGACGTTTCCACCACGTGTGTCCCATGTGCCGACCGGTTGCATCACTTTGTCGTAAGACCACTTGTTGTCCCATTTTTAAGGCTCATGGAATGAAATCGGGCGAGTTAAAGAATTGACGTTTAATATATTTCTGTTGCCACTACTGTATTCTATAATCCACCCAGAGATACGTTTTCTCTATTTCCTATCTGTACAATTTTAGATGTCAAAACCTTAGAGCAAACATACGTGTCTGTGGTCTTCAAAGGGTTAATAACTACTACCCGGAGAACAACCAGAGAGAGGATATCCTGGTATATAATATAAAATAATTTCAAAGTTAAATCTGATTGGGGTATGACTTGGATTTTGAATGCAATTGAACAATTTACAATCATTTCTTATGTGACCTGGAATGAAAAAGGAACCTAGGTGGCAAAAAAACCATTTTAAGGTTACACTCGATTCTGACTTAGAAAAAATGTCAAATCGACTGACATGTTATCTCGAAAACCTGTTTTCACACACAAGGTAAGTCTGTTCCTTCATTCTAGTTCATGTAGTGTTTTCAGTTCAATCATACAGCTTTAACTCTTAATCATAAATAAAGATAATTGAGTCGTAGAATGACATTTATATAAACGCTACACATGTTTGGAAATAATGTTACTGGTTTGACAGTTTATTACTTTAACTTAGTTCGCGAGGCAGTCTAGTCTCTCTTTTAATGCTAACTTACATTTAAAGCTAACATGCTATTAATATCTCTCTCTCTGTCCTTTTGTTTGTCTCTTGTTTTGTTATTCTGTTAAATGAATAGCTTTCCTAGCCTTTTAACTGTTCTACAAAGGAATTTCAACTATTTCATTGGTGGCCAAGGGATATGTAGAACATGCGCCTTGCTTTCATTTGTTTAAGGACTACATAACAACATTCACTGTTAACATGTGAGCGTAAAATGTTATTAACATTGTGCTGTAATTAACAGAAAGTTCTTTGATACTACCTTCCACATTGCTGTTGCTGCTACAATGTAATTTCAAAAGTTTACATTTAGTTAATTTTTATACGTTAGTGATGAAACACGTTTAAAGGCAAATACACGGCTAATAACAGTTTTCAATTTCAAATTAAAAAAAAAAAATATATAAGAAGTGTTTTCAGTTTTTTGTACCTTCACTTGTACATACATATAGAGCAAATATATATATATATATAGAGAGAGAAATTAGTATAAATATATATTATTTACATAAAGTTAATATGTAGAAAAATATAAAAAACAAGTTTAATCGGTTGAAGTAAATTTTTAATTAAAAACTAAATTTAAGTCCGCGAATTGTTTGTCGTTTATTGTGGCAACGAGTAATTGATGTAAATATTTTGTAACGCGCCGGCGCTTTTAGTTCTGCAATCGGATTTTGAAGCAGCGGAGTTGGTTGGTATCAAAAAATAAAAATAATAATAAAAATTGGAAAGGTTTATTGTTTTGCCGAGGGAGAGGTAGACAAAATGTTTTATATATGCAAAAAAAAAAAATAATACTTTCAGTGACTTGAGGAAGTAATTGTAATAAATAATCAGAAATAAAAACCCGACGAAGTGAAACAAAAACAAATAAATTATAACAAAAGGCAGCAACGCGCGATGTCATTTTGAAGAAAATATTAAAAATATTGAATAAAATTTAAAAAAAATATAAATTACAAAAACAGACGGCCGATAATACATATTAAACAGTATTAAACATTTTTATTAATCAAAAATATTTTAATACTTTTACATATTATACGAAAAGGATTAAAAACAAAATTAAATTAATTTCAAATGTTTCTTTAATAAAATATCGAGTCATGCAATGAAAACTCAACCTATCGGGTGTAATAAGGATAACAAATAGTAACAATGCAATTTAACAAAAAAATCAAATTATTTGTTTTTTAATTTGGAAAAATTTAATTAAAACCACCGGATATATTCAGTCGTCTCAATACTAGCGTACAATAAATCAAAAAATTATTCTCAAAGCATTACCATTCGCTAGAAACGGTGTAAAACTGTGAACACCTTTCAGAAAACAGTCTCTCTGTTTCCCTAAGGGGATGTCATCCCAAATTGTTCCCATTTTAAATGGCGGCAGTTTCAAATGATGTTAATAAAATAATTTAAGAATTGAAATTATAATTAAAAATATTAATGAAAAAAACTAAAAAAAAAATAAATAAAAAATGTCCTTTCTGTTTCCAACGCGGCTTCCCATAAACTTATTACTTTTTTGCCACTTAAAATCATATTGAAATGGTTTGTGTGCGCGACTCTTGTATATGACAACGTGGGTTCCTTATCTCCTCTGAGTCCACTTTACATTTCTTTCGACGACGGTCTCCTGGCGTAGTGACGGCGACACCATCGAGTATTTCTCCATGAAAAAGTTTCTCAAAATACCTTTCGAAATAGGTGTTAAGCTGTAGATCCCAATAAATGTGGCTGTACACGTTGAAAATAAACGTCCGCAACAACATATTGCAGTAACCATGTACAAGTTTGCAAGCACAGTTTTCGTGAATTGAAGATCTGCGACTTTTTGTTTCTACTATATTGTCTATCACGTTGTAGATTTCAAAAATTTTCAACAAACGACGCCACATTTCTGTCACAAATACATATATATTATCACATATTAATCGCCATCTTGATGATTTTTCCTCAACCCACCATCCTTCCTTGGACCGACCATCTCACCCTGACTTCGTTGAAAATTTCGTCCACGTTATACCATATTGGAAGCGTACATACTTAAGCTAAAGGGCCTTTGCAATTAGAATTATTTTCTGGTTCATCTAAATGTATTTTTTGTAAAAAATTGAAAAACATGAAATTTTACTTTTTTAAAAAAAATTAAAATTTTCTTCAAACTTGTGGAGTTCTTAGAGATAGTGGAGTTTTTTAAATCTTTCACCATAATTTGACTGAGCTCAAAATTGTGTCTCCAACATTTAATATTAAACTGCAAACACAATGTGTTTGGACACAAGTATACTATATTTGGGACAAGCTAGAAATACTTTATATTTGCGTCCAAACAACACAAAAAAAAACAGCTTGTAGGTCCCGGAAGCTCTCCCTTATGATGGGATGTAATGGGAATCTATAAAATAAACAACAAAAAAATCAATGCGTGTTCGAAACTATTAAAAAAAGAATAGTTTTTGTACTGCAGTCTTTTTCTTTTTTCTTACATCTGCTTTAACATTAGATGTAAGATTGATAAAATAAATAAAGCTCACTGAAGTAATTGTTTTTGTTTTGTCATAAAAACAGAGCGACGACAAAAAGAAAAAGTATTGAATAGTATAGAGAACTTATTGCACTCTTTTTCCGCTCTCATGTAGAGAGTCTGAGTAAAAGAGCATAAACGAGTCTTATTCTCTTTATAGAATATTTAAAATATAAATGCACCATTTCGACAATGTTATTACAAAAAACAATACAATACAAAAAGCATAAGAGTTTCAAACGGCATCAATGTTTCACATCAAAATTATGAATGGACCAAGTTATGACAAAAAGAGAGTAATACGTTTCCAATCATTCGCTTGGTGTCGCCAGTGCTTTTGATTCATACAATTCGTTCCATGAGTTCTCTATACTATTCAATACTCTTTGGCGCCGACGAACTGCTTGTTAGTTTGCTGCCGCTACATCAATACCTTATTTTCAGGCAGAGACTATTGTTGTACAACAACCACGTATGTGATGCTAATGCTGTGTGTTGTTTGTATGTGTTCAATTTGATAGATTGACCTACCCGTGCCTTTAGATGTTGATATATCAAAAACTTTCTTAGAAGAATATTTTTCGAATTCCTTTCAGCTATACAGATCTCGGGGTTTTGAAGCTGTAAAGCTCAAGGGAAATCGAAAAATATTTTTCTAAAAAAAAGTTCCTATCGAATCAGATAAATAATAAATACTATAACTGCTAATACAACTCATTTGTTTTGGCCAAAATCACGAGTCGACGCACAACCACCTAAATGTCTAAACAGATAAAACAAGTCATGCGTGCGCGTGACGATTTTACGCGTATGTCAAACAATGTAGGATGTGTGTATTGTTGCAGAAAAACTCACAACAAATAAAAGTTGTTGTAATGTGCGTCATGCGTAAACTTTGATACTTTGCACACGTCAACTTTGCTATTTATATGCGTGATTTGCCCCATTTGACATTTCTCAACCGCCATTTTTGTGTTTAAAAACACAATTCAAAACAACTCTTAAGCAAAAGAGGCGAATAAAATAACAATATAAATTTTTAATTAAATTTCTTTTACTAGTAAATGAAAAAAAATTGAAGGAAGAAGTTTGTATATCTCGCGTTGCGACCATTTATGTTGGTTACCAAATTAAATGACAAACAAAGGGTGATGTTTTTGCTTTTTGGGTTTTGAAAATTGAAGAAAACACAGAAAATTTTGTAAAAGTGATTGAAATATTTATTTACATCGATAAATCAATGTCTGTCATTTAATTTTTAAAGATTATTTCATGCAAATGTTGAAAGAAATTTAAGGTGGTCAGAGCACACACTACCATTGCACCACCGACGGCCAAAACACCTTTTATTCATGATTAACTTGGTGACTAAAACCTTCCTTGTGAAATCGATCAATGTTTTCGGGTTTTGGAATTTTAGCATTTATTTCCAATGTTCAAGAATATGTTTAATATTTATTCAATTTCCTATATTTTTCTAGGAATTCATTAAACCTCAATACAATTTTCAAAAATTGTGATAGTTTACAAATATCCACCAACTTTAAGGATTTCAAATCCAAGTTTGAAAGAAAGTTAATTTTTGAAATAAATTAAATGTCATGATTTTCAGTTTTTTTTGAAAATTTTTTTTTTTAGATAATATAGAAGACTATTCTAACTGCAACAGTATCTTACCTGAAGTGTCTACGCATCCAAAAAGTTATAACGTGTCAGACATTCTTACCGATTTTATGGTGAGATAGTGGACCAAAGTAGGGTACCTTGAGGAGAAACAGTCAAAATGGCCTGATATGGGGTGATTGATCATTAATCAGTTAAAATATGATTGTGATTGAGTGACTAGATCACAAAAATAGAGTTTGACGATTAGATACAGTAACCGGTGTGGAACCGGTTTTAAGACGCGGGTTTAACACTCGATTTTAAACCTGGGTTTAAATCCCGGTTGTAAGACCTGGTTTAAAATCGCGGGGTTAAAACCCAGTTTTAAGACCCGGTTCCGAAACCCGGGTTTTAGTCCCGGGTTTAAACCCCGGTTTGAAAATCCGGTTTTAATAGTCGGTTTTAAACCGCGGTTGTAAAACCCGAGTTTAATCCCCGCTTTAATACCGGGTTTTAAACCGCTGTTTCAAGATCCGGTTTTAGAGACCAC
Organism: Phaonia tiefii; assembly: GCA_963931995.1. Classification (NCBI taxonomy): domain Eukaryota; kingdom Metazoa; phylum Arthropoda; class Insecta; order Diptera; family Muscidae; genus Phaonia; species Phaonia tiefii. Next base: position 211,613,929 of record OZ008371.1, read on the forward strand.
TTCCAAATATACACAGATAATTAGAACAGATTTCCATCGATAAAACTGTGTTAAAACAAAAACAACCGACTTTATGTGTTTATTTGAACCGGGCTTTAAGATCCGGTTGCAAAACCCGGTTTTTAGACTCGGTTTAAGACCACGGTTTTAAACCCCGGTTTTAAACCCCGGTTGTGAAGCCCGGGTTTAAACCTCTGATTTAAGACCAGGTTTTAAACCCACGTTTCAAGACCCAGTTTTAGAGACAGCTTCCAAAATACAGATAATTAGAACCGATTTCAATCTATAAAACCGTGTTAAAACAAAAGCAACCGGTTTCAAATCCCGGTTTTAAGAGCCGGTTTAAAATCCCGGGGATTAAACCCAGTTTTGAGACCCGGGTCCAAAACCCGGTTTTTAGACTATGTTTTAAACCCCGGTTTTTAGACCCGGTTTTAAACCCCGGTTTGACAACCCGGCTTTAATTCTCGGTTTGAAATCCCGGTTTTAATCGGTTCCCACTTGTAGGACCGGATTTTAAACCGCGGTTTCAAGATCCGGGTTTAGAGACCACTTCCAAATATGCACAGATAATTCTAACCGATTTCCATCGATAAAACTGTGTTAAAACAAAAACAACCGATTTTAAGTGATTATTTGAATCATGCTTGAAGATCCGGTTGCAAAACCCGGATTTTATACCCGGTTTTAGACCCCGGTTTTAAACGTCTGTTTTAAGACCGGGTTTTAAATTCACGTTTCAAGACCCAGTTTTAGAGACCGCTTCCACATACAAATCATTAGACACCGTGTTAAAACAACAGCAACCGGTTTGGTTTTAACACGGTTTTATAGATTGAAATCGGGTTTAAATCGCGGTTTTATGAGCCGGTTTAAAATCCTGGGAATATACCCAGTTTTAAGACCGGATGTAATCAGAACCGATTTCCATCGATAAAACTGTGTTAAAATAAAAGCAACTGATTTTAAGTGTTTATTTGAAGCGGGCTTTAAGAAGATCCGGATTCAAACCCGGTTTTTAGAACCCCGTTTTAAAACCTGGTTTTAAACCGCAGTTGCAAAACCCAGTTTTAAACCCCAATTTTAAGACCGGGGTTTAAACACAGATTTCAAGAGCCGGTTTTAGAGACCGCTTCCAAATACAGATAATTAGAACCGATTTCTATCGATAAAACTGTGTTAAAACAGAAACAACCGATTTTAAAAGTGTTTATTTGAACATGTTTTCAAATGTCGGAACCTGTTTCTAAAACCGATGCTTGCAACCGGTTATTAAAAGCCGCCCTTGAAATCGGTTCCTAGAACCGGTTATTGTATGTACTCGTCATGCCCGATTTTTTTGAACGGGTGGAAGTATATGAGTTTTGTTCGTCATTCATATTTTAACTTATTAAGGATCTATTACCCATATTAGGCCATCTTGACGCATTTTCCTCGAGGTACCCTACTTTGTGTGGCCGTCGGTGGTTAGTGGTTAGTGGGCGCGGCTCTTGTACACGCTAAACTTGTTTTTGTTTGGATGCAAATATAACGTGTTTGTAGCTTATCGCACATAAAGCATACTTGTATCAAAACACATTATGATTGCTATTCAACATAACATGTTTGGAACACAATGATTAAAAGTTTACAATATATGTATTTGTGACCAAAATGTGGCTTCGTTTGTTGGAAACTGCTGAAAACAAAAACGCGACAATTAAGCAATAAAAACAGCAGAACTTCAATTCACGAAAACAATGCTTGCAAACATGTACATGGTTCCTGGAATATGTTGTTGGGGCCGTTATTTTTCAGCGTGTACATGAGATCCTGGGTTCGATCCCTGTTCGGGTCACCTTAAATTTCTGTCGGCGGCGGTCACCTCGCAAAGTTACAGCTTTTTGGAGGCGTACATACTTCAGCTCAGAGACCATTTTGTAAGTAGTTCATCGAAATGCAGATTTTGTAAAATAAAACTGAAAATCATAAAATTCAAAAACTGATTTTTTTCAAAAACGCATGTGCAATTCATAGAGTTGTGAAATTTTTTAAAACTTTTACCTTTCAATAATTTGATTGGGATTCAGGAATTCCTAGAAAAAGATCTGGAATTAAATAAACATTGAATATTTTCTAGAACATTGGAATAAATGCTAAAATTCCAAATTCCGAAATCTTCCATCGATTTCACGGCGAAGGTTTTTGTCACCAAATTAACCAGGAAAACATTTTTTAATAATTTTTGTAGAATTTTTTAAATAATTTAAGAATTGGACACCTCATTTGAAGGACCTTTAAGCAAACTTGATGAAAAGTGTTAATTTTTTTTTACAGTGGCGCCTTAGGCGCTTGTAAAACAAAATATTTAATCGCAGATATATCGTTAGCTGAAATATGAGTAGCGTTAACTAAAGAAAAATTCGAAATTGATTTTTTGATTGATTATGATGTATTTAGTTGATGAAACTACATGTCCATACAACATTTCATAGTCCTGCGATAAAAAAAAATACCTATTCAATGAACGAAATTCGATAGGGGCTGTCTACATGAGTGTTGAATTGATTACAAACTTTTTCTTCTTCATTTGTCATCAGGGCGAGGAGACGTATGAAGGCCGCCGTTTCGTATCATAATCTGGATTAATGAAGTTTAAAGGTTGAATTTTATGACAATTTTTAAAGAGCTGGTACGAGTATTGATAAAATATTATTGCTATCTGTATTGACTTGATAAATAAAACGATTACTTAAGTCTGCACTAAAATTCTCATTCTATTGCACTTCCAAAATTCGGCTTACAAACCGATACGGATGCGATCATTCGAATCCAGGTAGATTCATAAAATCCCTGTGTTGCTCGCTTCACATGGCTGTCAAACACAAATTGTGTTTAGTGGTTATATCTCAAAATATCGTCCGGAACCGGTGTAAAAATGTTGGTTGCAATGATTGAGTTTAAAATTGGAAAGCGCACAGCTCTCTGGTTGTGAGAAGCTCTCCTCAATTTTACACCATTTGTTTTGTATCATTTGGATCAAATTTATTTTAGAACTGTTTAAGACGAGTTGGCAAAAACTGATGCAACCCGATTTATCAATTTTGTTCTAAATTGAATTACATGGGTACCACTCACAATAAATTGATTTATCGGCCGTTACGTATTTGTATTTGTGTTTAAATCTGAAAATTTCATAAGGTTTTTAAATTTGACAATCAGATTTGAATTTCAAATTAAAATTAAATTTATATTTCAATTTGGAATATGTGTTTCATATAATATTTAAATGTTTTATTCAAATTCAAATTAAACATTTTTAAATTTGAAAATCCTATTCAAATTTGAAAGGCATATTTTCATGTATGAAAATCGTAACATTAACTTATTTGCTAATATAGATTTTGAAACTTGAGAAAGAAATTGTTTGAAAAGTTAATTTAATTCAATTTATAAAAACATTTTGAAATTAGAAAATTTATTATTCATTAAAATTTTAAAATCATATAAAAATTTATTTAATTTTTAATTTTTTTAAGGACATTTGGCAGAAAAGTGAGTGAAAACCGGTTTACCGGATAACTTACGGCAAATAACCGGGTTTCGTAGAAGAATATTTTTCTATTTCTTACGAGCTACGCATGCATAAACATGGTTTCCCGTTAAATCCATTGAAGGGATTAGGGATAGCTTCTCACAAACCAGTGAGCTGGGCGCGTTCTAATTTTAGAAGCACTGATTGGGACCTACAGTTTTACACCGGTTCCTAACGGTATTTTGAGAAGCTTTTTCATGGCTAAATACTCGCCAGTGTCGTCGGGGTTTCTCCTCTTTTTATCTGTGGTTTCGTTTTGTTCCCAAATTATATTTAAAAAAACCAGCACAAGGTTAATTGCGAAAACATCGGTTAACCGGGTTGACCGGTCTTTCGGTTTCGGTTTTGGACAGTATTCGTGACCCTTTACCCAATCACAATATTATATGTCTTGATGTCATACCCTGGGGAGTTCTAATTCAAAGACGAATATTTTACTTTTAGGTTTCGCATCAAAGGATCCTTATCTTAATCGCACACGCAGAGGGACATTTCTTTACGCCCAAACGAATTCTGCAATAAATCAACTTGGTATGAGGAATGCAATTGCGGAAAACCAACAATTGGTGAATCAGACATATAACTTCTCTTAATTTCTTTAAGAGAACCGAAAAACGCTTTAAACAAACGTTGTGTAGTAATCTAAACTAAAAAAAAAACGTTTATGAGAAGCAAAAAAGTTTCGAGACGCTGATATAACGGCCTTTGTGTCATGTTCTCGCAAACACATTCTGCCCGAGCCATGCATAGGTTTGGAAGACTCTCCAAATATTCATATATTTAAATGCAAACTTTAGCATGTTCACTTGCAAAGATGTATACTTTTACGTGGAACCATATGCGAGTTTCATTCTAAACATTCATATACTTACGGCGAAGCATTCGTGTGATTCCTTTCAAATTTCCGAAAATACTCAATTCGTTTACACACGCATACAGGAATATTAATGACCCACGGCCTGAAATAAAAAGAAGAATGGTTACCTCTTACATCCCATGAAGCGATAAGGGAGAGCTTCTCACAACCAGTGACCAATGAGCTGTGCACGTTCTGGTTCTACACCCACTGATTGATTAGAACCTACGGCTTTACACCGGCTCCGAAGTGTATTTTGGGAAACTTTTTCATGGCTAAATACTCGATAGTGTCGCCGTCACCAAGCGAGGTGCCCGAGGTGGTCAGAGCAGGGCACCAAACACAGCTGTATTTGTACCACAAACACATATATTATAACATATTAATCATTATTAATATTCTATATTCACATTATAACATATTAATCATATTATAACATATTAATCATTGAATCATTAATATGGAATAGGAAACACAATGTGTTTGGACACAAGTATACTATATTTGCGACAAACACCAAACATACGTTATATTTGCATACAAACAACAAAAAAATACAGATTTTTCAGCGTGCATTAACTGTCCGTAGATTTATCGCAAACGAGTTATAGTAACTATAAACTGATAGAAAAACTAGTACCAGAAACTATTGTTTGGTTTACCGTCATCGAGTTATAGTAATTTTAACCCATTTTGAGCCACTGTTCAAATTTTCGAACAGCTATGTTCAACCCAATTTTTTTCTATAACGATGTATTACGCGAAGCAAAACGCAATGATACGGTGCTATAGGAAATTTTGTTGGCTTTCAAAAATAATTACATTGCTCACCCCCTGCCCTGTTTGGGCTCTGTGGGGTACAATTATTTAAAGTCACTAAAAATTCCATATTAAGCAGCATGTATCTTTTGCAATTTGTAACCAATTGCAGAATTTTAAAATGAAAATGGAATCTAGACATCTTGAGGTATTAAAAAAAATAATGACAATAGTGATTTCTTAACTAAAGAACTTTTTTTGAGCAATTTATGAAAAAAATTCCAAAAATGTGGTATTTTTGTGGTTCACTTGAATAAAGGCACTTTATTATTAATAAGCGATGATTTTTTGTAGGGGGCGTTTATTTATTACAATTTATTACATCTTAATCATTTTACGAGTCAAAATGGCAAAACAAAAATTTTTAAATCTATCGGAAAATCAATTCAGGCACAGTAGTAGAACTTGTCACGGAGTTCGAAACTAGTGATGCCAGTGTTGGACTGAATTGTCTATTATTTCCAACAAAAACCAACGAATTTTCAATTAGAAAAATGTTCAAGACTTGTAAGCTTGTAGTATGAATTTTTCATACATTAACCAAAAACTTAAAAAACTAAAATCGATGTTTTCCGTTCTGAAGGATATTCTAACCGCGCAATAACTAAAAAATTGGACGGAGCCAAAGAGTTGTATGGAGGGGTATGGAAAAAATTTTAAAGGAAGGGTTTCATTGCCTTTATCTACGTATGAGAAGAGAAAAATCATCAGAATTGCTTCTTATTCAGCCGTATCCTTGTCAAAAATAAGAGCTCAAGCTGAAGTGGAAGCGAGAAAGTCATCAGTAAGCAGAGTAATTAAGAGCTGTGAGTATCTTAAATACCTGAAATTACAAAAAAAGCCGCCACTTAATGCCCCTCGTAAGGAAAAGCGGGTTCAATTCGCAAGAGACTACATGGTATGGGATGTGCCGCCAAGAGGTCATGTAAATGACTCGAGAACCGTTGTATTTATGGATGAGATGAAGTTTAATTTGGATGGGCCTGATGACTACAACTATTATTTCCATGATCTGCGCAAAGACAAGGGTTTTTTGAACCGACATCACAGCCGAGAGGGCGGTGTTATGGTGTGGGGTGCTATTACGTACTATGGCACCATCGATCTTGAATTTCACAGTGCAAAAATGACTGGTGCAAGCTATAAAACGTTATTGGAATCGGCTTTTCCAAAGTTCAGTGAACTATTTGGTCCCATATCTTGGATATTAAAACAGGATATTGCCCCTATATGCAACGCCAGAGTAATAAAGGAGTTCATTGCAAGCCAAAATGTTAATATTCTTGACTGGCCACCCTATTCGCCAGATCTAAACATTATCGAAAATGTTTGGGGTTTGTTATCTCGTAAGGTCTATGAAGGAGGTAGACAGTTTGATGACAAGCAGTCACTAATTCAGGCCATTAAGGATGTTCGGAATCAAATTTCGTTATATGTATTACATAAATTCTCTTTATCTCTCAATAAAAACCCGTATATTTGAAGTTATTAAAAACAAATACCAATAGTTCTTAAATAAAGCAAAATAAATTAAAAACTCAAGAAAAACGGGTTTTCATTCAAATTAGTTAAAGTGACTAAAATAGCACATTTTTTGACTTTGTTCATAAATTGCTCAAAAAAAGTTCTTTAGTTAAGAAACCACTATTGTCATGATTTTTTTATATTTCAAAATGTTTAGCTTCCATTTGCATTTTAAAATTCTGCAATCGGTTACAAATTGCAAAAGATACAGGCTGCTGAATACGGAATTTTTAGTGCCTTTAAATAAGTGAACCGGAGTGTATTTAGATCAAATTTCTAAATGGAAAATAAGTCACATTTTTTCCAAAAATATATTATTTTTGAAGAAAAAGCTATCAAAAATTTTTGTTGACGTTCCAGATGTCACTGCTCGGGAGAACATTTGAGGTCGTTCAAACGATCGCCATAAAAAATTAAAAATCTTTTGCGACGCGGCTCAATATGAGCAAAGTCAAAAAAATATATAAAAAATATTTCTTAAAAGACTAAAAACAAGTTTTACATTCAAAATTAAAATGTTCGAGCGTTTGGTTGTTTTTTTTTTAAATAGTTTTATTCTTCAATATTCTGCTGCCCTTTGGGTAGCATCGTCAGGAAAATAAACTAAACTGCTTTTTCGTCTAATTTAAATGACCTATTACTTGTTAATGTATGAGAAGTTCATACTACAAGGTTGGAAACATGATTGGCTTTTGTTGAAGTAATATGGCATTCAGCAAAGCATACTCTTTGACGTGACTAGTTTCGAACTCCACGGCAAGTTCCTCACAAGATGGCCAACTAATGTGCTGGAATCAATATCATCAATCGTATAGACATATAATATCTTATATGCAATATGCAGATGCGAATTAGTAGATGATCCCTTTACCAGCTCACACACAGAAAAGTTAATTATTCCAGTACTAGAGCAGAAGGCGCTTTTGCTCCATGTTCTTCTTTCCTCGTGCATGCTCACGGAGTAGATGTGTTTTGAGGTTAGTTTTTTTCTATAACACACAGTGTTGCATTTTTAAAATGTCAGTTATATTTGAATCATATTTTCTGACAGATTTTTTATTAATGTATGATAAATTCATAGAATTTATTGAATAGCAATCATTTTGTATGAAAGAAGTACGAGTTTTGTATTGAATTTTAAACACAAATTTGTGTTCGTATTTAAACATTCCCTGAAGCGTTTCCTAAAACAAACACATCAGAATTCCCTAATTGTTTCAATTTATTATTAATAACTGTTACAATTACTAATACAAAAAAATATGAATTCTATTTGTGGAAATAATTTTGTGTTTTCCAAAATCCAATTAACGTATGAAAAGACATTTTAAGAAGGCCAACAATTATAGTGATTAAAATGTCATTATGTGGTGTCAATGTAACGAGGGTATTCAAATATATAGACGCAGGAAAGTTCAAGAACTTTTTCGCCACAATTTGTAAAATCCCCCACATCAGCTTCCAAAAATTATATAATTTCTAGAGATTTTTCTGGAATTTGAAGTAAAACTTTAAATTCTCTAATGAAGATCAATACACGCAAAGAAAAACTGCGTTACTCCCAAACAAAATCTCAGCTAAATGAACTTCGTTTGGCGCGCCTCTTGCACATGAAAACGTGGGTTCGATCCCTTCTCTGAACATATTACATTTCTTTCGACAAAGGACTCAGTGCTTAGTGACTATCGAGTAACTAGCTATTAAAAGCATCTCAAAATACCGTTCGAAAGCGATGTAATACTGTAGACACCAATCAGTGAGAAAAAAACTGGAAAGCGCAAAGATCACTGTCTGTGAGAACCACTCCCCAGTCCCTCCATGGGATCTAATGGGAAACATTAGTTTTTGCAGCAAACGAACATTAATTGACGCAAACATATCACTTCCTTTGCGATAAACATATAACATCGTTAACTGGAAGCGAAAAACTTCTACAGTAAACGATATATGAGCTACTCACATGCCAATTGATCTAAATTTTAAACATGTTGAAATTTCAATGCTTTAAAACTAAACCATTTTAATCTAGACATATTTAAACCCCTCTTGTATTTAATCACCAAAGTGGAAGAGAAACTATGAAGTATTTCTGGACCTCACACTAGTTTTTGTATAAGTATACACACTCGCAAGTCCCCAACTTTATTTCCAATTTTGTGGAGTTTTGTTTTGTGGAGTTAGGTCAATTGGCCTCTGAATATCATACATGCTAACTCAAAAAAAAAATGTATCTACGAGAAGTTCCTACTACAAGCCATAGAGTAATGTCATATAGAGCTGCCATCTTTCTCATCTGACGTTTCGTGGTGCGGTCGGTGCGATAGAGAGTTATTTGACCTAAACTGACTTACACCAGGTGAAGTTACAACAATTTTTAACTTAATGTCTTTTTGGTTGAGGACTGTGAAATTTAAACGTATTTTGTACTTTTTTGTTATCTTTTATTGTTGCGCCAACGAAAACAGTTATGTATTTTTTATTAACTTTTCAGGAAAGCAAAAAAACTAAAATTTTCTTGGAACATTTGTTCTACAACTCTGTCTTTGTCAGTAACATAAACTTCGAACCCGATGCCAATATCAGGAGAGAGCTGCGTGAGCGTATGTTTAAATACAAATGGTTTTTAATCGTTCAATAACCATTTTGTCAAAAAAATACACATAATCCTTTTCGTTGGCGCAGCGACGATATACTCGTGGTGTTTTGAGACAAAAATTTTAACCAAATCTGTCCTTGTTGGTTGCTCTGAGACATTGCCTCTATCTGGTATTATTAAAGCAATACCTTGCAACATGCAACGTCCATCCGCAACCACACCAAACTTCGTAAATTTACTGAGTCAAATCGCTTCTCTATATGCCATTTCTCTGTGCTACAAGCTTACAAGGTACGAAACATATTTATAAGTGAATCACGTTTGGTTTGTGCTGGAATTGTAGACATTTAGGAAAGCACAGTCACTGGCATGACTAGTTTTGAACTCCTCCACCATGTCATTTTCAGATGCCCAACTACTGTAGCCGAACTGATATCATCGGTACATCATCAGTCGTATAAATAAAATAAAACAATAGATTCCCATTACATCGCATGAAGGGATTAGGGAGAACTTCTCACAAACTAGAGAGCTGTGCGCGTTCTAGTTTTACACTCACTAATTGGGACGTACAGTTTTGTACCGGTTCCGAACGGTATTTTTGTGAAGCGTTTTGATGGCTAAATACTCGATAGTGTCGCCGTCATTAAGCGAGGTGACCGCCGTCGAAAGAAATTTAAGATTGTCAGAGCAGGGATCGAACCCAGGATCTCATGTACAAGAGGCGCGCCGCTAATCATTGCACCACCCACGACCACAAGTAGGTTGTGGAGGCTATTCGAAAAGGATGGGTCTAGCGCTTGCACAAAGGGTGCCAGTCCATAGTAGCGCCCTTCAGGCAGAAGTATTGGCTATCACATCTACTCTGACAGTCGGGGTGTTATAAAATCTCTGCAAGTTGTATTCCTGACTTCATGAACTATTTACATCTGCTGCTCATTTCTAAACGAATATTCGCGGATAGAATACATATCTAAACGAAACATGAACAGTAGATTACAGGTTAACGAGAGTATCAATGTTTGATGTTTTCCAACACGTTGATGTGCATAAAAATATCGATTTTTTAGACGTACACAACACGAGCATCATATCAAAGAGAGTATAAGAGCGACAAATGTCATTTAGTAACTCATCGGGTTTCAGCGAAGTGGTGTCATGACGTGTGGATTTAAAAAGTTTGTATACTAGGCCTTGCAACACATACGATTGCGAATGTATTGGTGTCTTTGCACTGGAATAAATTTATTAGCTTAGAGTGACTCTCAGGTCCTCCCAAGGAAGCTCACCCAAGTAGCAGTGATGCTATTTTGAATAGCCACGTTATAGTGAAGAGAAAATACTGTGACAGTAATACATTGAGTTTACACACTTGTACCGAATTAGTTAGCGTTAATGTGTTTTAGAAGTAGACTAAATTCAATACTCCCCAGTTCCTGCATTCCGTCGAAAAAGGACTTTCGAATTGTTCAAAGTTCGCCATCGCAATTGCGACAGTATCGTCTGTGTTGTATTCCAATATTAGCAGCATGTGCACCAATCGTCAAGTTCAATACTCCCCAGTTCCTGTATTCCGTCGAAAAAGAGCGTTCCCAAGGTTCAAATTTCGCCATCGCAACTACAACAGTAACGCTTGTATTGTATTACAATATTATTAAATATGTATGCCAATCGTCCAGTAACCAGTTATGACAGCTGTCATTCTGGCTATTGTATTCCTATTCAGAGTCATATCTAGGCCATTTAACCCGTCATATGCGACAATTAGTGAGTTCTCCCCGGTTTATATCTGTCTCCTGGTGAAAGTGGCGATCAATCGCATCATCCACCACACTTTGTGTCATCCCATGAAGGGATAGGCAGAGCTTCTCACAATCAGTGAGATGTGCATTTTCTAGTTTTATACTCACTGATTGGGGCCTACAGTTTTACACCGGTTCCGAACGGTATTTTGAGAAGCATTTTCATGGCTAAGTACTCGATAGTGTCGCCATCACTAAGCGAGGTGACCGTCGTAGAAAGAAATGTAAGGTGGTCTGAGCAGGGATCGAACCCACGTTCTCATGTACAAAAGCCGCGCACACTAGCCATTGCACCATCGACAGCCACACCCACCACTCTTAGAGGGCTTTTAATCACGTTTCGTCCATACGTATTTCAACTTGAACCTTTCCTGGCCAGTTCATCAGCGGCTTCGTTTCTGGCTATATTCGTATGATTCGGAAAACACCAAAGTTTAGGGAAAGTCTTATTGTAGCACCGGGAAGTTATTCTGTAGGTTTTATGTATTTGCGAATAGAAACACACACTAACAAAATAGTTTTTCGTTGGTGCTGTTGTTATATGTGGCGAGACTTCATGACAGCTATACATCGGGAACAGAGAGCAAAACGAATAAAATTTGACTCGAACGTACGAGGCAATGATTGTACTCGTATTCGTTCGCTTTCGATCAAACAATACAGGTTCATGGTTTGTGGTTTGTTATGTTTGATTTGTTATGTTCTTGGAGACAAAACTTTAAAAGGTTTTGAAAGAGTGTAGCTTGTTGCTGGCATAGAATAACACATACCATAGAAGGCTTTATTCGCTCAATAAATTAAACGTCATAGCTACGATGGACAGTAAACATTGGATGGTAGAAATATGGGTTCAATAATACCAGATGGTGGCAATAGTATACAGCGATCCACAAAGGAACTACACCCGAATTTCGTGTTTTTGTGGCAAACTAGTTGTGTTAAATACAATACAAATGAATACCAACGTTAAAAGTCAACAAAAAAGTGCAAAATATATTTAAATTTTTCAGTTCTACACCAAAACGACAGGAAAAAGTTAAGTGAACATATTTTGTAACTCCACCTGGTGTAAGATAATTTTAAATTTAATTGCTCTCATTTCCACAAACCTACGATGAGAGTGTGAAATGAAACGTCAGATGAGAGAATAAGTTTATCTAGGTATGTGTTATTCTATGGTTGTTGGTGTCTAGTATGTATAAACTTTTTCGTTTATAATAGACGGTTGTCTTTATTTGCCACAAACGATAATTATGTCTGTTATATAAATACATTTTGTCAATTATGACGTCTATGAGTAGAGTTTTTTATTTACGAGAAAAGTATCAACTTTTGCGGTCAACCATGAAACAATGTATCAATCGAAATATATTTGGGTTAAAGAAAATGTTTTGGCCCCAAACGAGCTCTAAACAGGATTTTATCTTTGCGTGTAGAAACGTTCCACTGAAAAATATAGCTAACAACTCCAAAACACAAATCTTAGCTCAAGTGCTAGATAAAAGCTGAAATATGACGAAATTCATTATATTATGTGGACTATTTTTAATGGAAACAGCAAAATGACAAAATTCATTATTAACCCTTAGAAGACAGTTAGTTTTTGCTTTTTATCTACCACTTGGGCTAAGATTTGTCACTTTTGTAAAACATTTTTCCACGCCCCCCGTCGATTTGGAGCAGTTTTTTTGCGAGTTTAAAAAAAAAAGTAAAAATTGTGGTTAAACGTGACAGTTAGAAGGTTAATTTGTTCCACAAAAATGTTTATCTGAATCTTTCCTATAAAACTTCTGAACATATTTTGTACCTCACGAACATACAATTTTGCATGCCGATATGTTGCAGGAAAGTTCCGAGGGGCGGAAACTAAAAAAACATTCTGATCAGATCTGGCAAAACGCCGATACACGTATATTTTTTTCACACCTTTCTACCAGAATCGGTTGACAGAACCCCATAATTTTTTTTTGGTGTCGCACAGTGTTATCAAACCAAAAATAATTAATTGCGCTTCAGTTTTTGTTATAGATACCATATTTTAAATATCCTTTTAACAGTATTATGCTGTTCGCCTTTCCTTTGGGTTCCATTTGATAAAAACAAAAAAATAATAATCTCGTTACCGTGCGTAGCAGTCGTATCACTTGCATGTGGAACAAATTTCAAATCCCTGTGGTAAATTTAGCTTTCCTTTCTTATTATCTCTCCAAAGGATATTTAACTATCTTCAGCTCGAAATCTTAAACAGATACGAGTACCACAAAAGTGTTTCCCTTTCTTGGCAGCAGTTAAACGAGTGAACTAGTGAATATTTAACGATGTCATATCCAATGTTGGAAATGACTTTATAACCAACTATAAATGCAGAGATTTTTATGGTTGACAAAAAAGGGAGGATGAGAACGAAAGGATAAGAGTTAAAATATTTTCCTGCTATCCTGACTATATATTTTAATGGTAAATTATAGTAATAACTGTAAAAACATGTTTAACTTAAATCGACATTATTAAATATTACTTAAGAATTTTAAACTTCAAGTAAAATATACATTTATGTTGGCCAAAATATCTACAAGAATTTGACAAAAAATATAAATAGAAATGTTTAAGGCAATTTTAAACATGACATTTTTACATGCATTACTTGGTTTCGCCTTCAATTGACTTCCAGCAATTATTAATTCCCATAAAATAACTTGTACCGGACCTCTGTCCCCCGTTAGAAGGTTTGCTGTTTGGATTTCTATGGAGTGCTCGCATTTATTTACGACATGTTCCTCACACATGTACAATTTATGCCGACGCATGTGTGTGTGTGTGTGTGTGCATCCGTATGCGTTTGTGTTAGTGCCGTTTTATTACTAGCACAAACGCAAATAAGTGAATTGTTATTTATGGTCAGTGAATATATCAAGACAATACTGTTTGTATTGACCTTTTCTTACAGACTCTCTTTTTCTCTGGCTCTGTTGCACACACTCACACACACACACACTTACACACACACACACTCATGCACACGAACACATGCGCCCACACACACGAACACACACACACTAAAATTGCTATAGTAAATATGAAGTTTATACATTTATGTATATAAAAGAATGTGTGCTAGTGTAAGTTCTACCAGGATTCTAAACAGGATTCTATTGTTTATGGGATCTGGCACTCCACCAACCTTTTGGCCCCTTTTGTTCCCCATACTGTCTCACATAAACTATTGACAGATTTGGTCTTAACATTTTAACTTTACGTCCCGGGAGTTTATTGTGTTTTCTTGTTATTTTTGTATTTTGAAATCTGTACCCTACAACAAGGATGTAATAGATTTCACCTGAATGTTGCTGGTGTTTCTGAGAGGCACAGGACAATGGCCACCATTTTTCAGAGAAGGGACATTTTCCCTATATAGTCATGTACCTCAATCATCATATGTATTTCCGGTTAGAAAACATGTGGCATCTTAACTACACTGGAAGAAAATCTTTACATCAAATCGATGATAACTGTTCATCAATCGTTCTTCATTGAATTGCTGCCAAAATTCATCAATTCAATGAAAAAGTTCTTCAATTTGAAGATTGTGGGATTCTTCAAATTTGTCAGCGTCATCGAATTGATGATCCTTTTTAAATCAATCTTCATCATTGGAATTTGGAAATAATTATTGGGACAGATTCAAAATATGGACATAGTATTGAAAAATAAAGGGAAAGAGAAAAGAAGTAGTGGAAAATTTAGAGAATATACATGATAGAAAAGAGTGCAAAGGACAGAAAACAATATCCACGCTTTGAATACTTTCTATGTGGTCTTTCTTGTACCCTATTATTGCGGATTTTTTAGGATGAAAAATAGTCAAAAGAGTTTGGCTACTCATTAAGCAAGAATTTACATAAAAATGATGACCAATTTACACCAAATTGAAGACGAACTTACATCACATTGATGACAACGTTACATATAATTGATGAACAATTTACAGGAAAATGCTGAAAAATGTACTTCAACTTCCTGACAAATTTACATCAAACTGATGAAAACTGTACACCAACTTGATGTAGCATGGTAGTTGAATCCACGTAAACTATTGATGAAAGATTGATGAAATATTTTTCATCAATTCTATGAAATGTGGCGTAGGTTGGAAAATGAGGAATTGTTTCATCAAATTGAGGAAAGAATTAAAAAACTTGATGAAACTTTTCCTTTCAGTGTATAAAAAGTCATATCTCAAAATTTTCATATCATTGCTCTCTTGCTATTTTGATAATAGCGCCATTCTCTTTTTGAGGAGATCGAAGGGTGTTCTGGCAGCTCTTTCCGAATCTGAAAGTGACTCGACTCGAATTTTGCAAATTTCAAGAAATAAAGGGTGGTGTTTTAGGTGAGATAGAATTTGAAATTCTTAAAAATAATACAAAACATAAAATTTTAATCAAAACATATTGTTATTCGAAAGATCAATAAGAGTGCATGATGGCATCAACATTTGAAAATGTTTTCGGTCATTTTTTCGATCATTGCTGGCCGTATGTCACGTATAACACCAACGATTGTGGCCTCCAAGGCGGTAATGGCTGCTGATTTATCAGCTTGAACCAGTGACTGCACGTTGCCCCACATGAAATAATCGAGAGGTGTCCAATTGACATACCTTGGAGGCCAAGTGACAGGTTTATATCTGGAAATCAACTTATCGCCAAATTTTGATTTCAATAAATCGGTGGTTACGGTTGCCGTATGACATGTAGTCCCATCCTCTTGGAACCACATCTCACATCCACATCCTTTTGGAACCAATGATCAATGTCATCCATATTTTCAAACAAAAAATCATTGATTTTGGTGCAATGACGAGCACCCATGACCGTAATGGGAGCTCCGGCTTAATTTTTTTAAGAAATATGGTCCAATGATGCCACCAGAGTGTAAACCGCACCAACCGGTGATTTTTTTGGATTTAACGGAGTCTGTAGGGTCTGTTGTGCATTGGTGTCACTCCATATGTGGAAATTATGTTTACTAACAAACCAGTTGAGCCAAAAATTAGCTTCATCGCTGAACACAATTGTGCGATAAAACACCGGGTCAGTTTTCAACTGCTGTAGAGTCCAATCGGCGAAAGAACGACGCACATGATGGTCTAGTGGCTTTCATTCCTGCACCAGCTGGATGTTATACGGGTGTAGGCCAAGATCTTTGCTCAAAATTTTCCACGTAGTGGACGGAAAGAGTCCCAATTCCTGCGAGGGACGACGAATCGATAAATTTGGATCTTCTTCCACACTTTCGTTCACAGTGGTGATTTGCACTTAGTACCCTTTGTTGGATAGTTTGATATTTCTATATTTTGGTAGTTTGATATTTTGACATTTCAATATTTCGAAATTTTGTTATCCAGTTGCTTTGATATTTCGATATAATATTGCTTGACATTAATACCAAGAGGTATCTATTACAGGTGGAAGTGTTAGAACAGCTGATTTCAATGTTTTCTTGTCGTTGTGGTCGGACCTTGGCAAATGTTGTTTATACTAATTCCAAGATGTATCTAGTTCAGGTGGTAGCGTTAAAACAATAGATTAAATTTTTTCCTGTCCTTTTGGTTGTTGCCGAAAATTACAACAATTCATCCTGATATAACCTGAAATAAATACATCTTGACAATTTCGATCGACTGAATTTGACAAGGTCGGCTCCTGAAATAGAAACAAAATGCCTTCAATTCCTACCGGTTCTACCTTACTGATTTTGCCATGGTTAATACTTTATATGTTCCTTGTTTGCGACACATTTTAAAATTTCGATGTTTTGATATTTTGTGTGTTCAATATTTTGTTGTTTTGATATGTCCATATGTTGACACTTCAATATTTCGATATTTGGATATTTTGTTAAAAAATGTTGTAATAGGAGTTTTTTCCTGTAAAAATTTTTCTCTTGAAATATTTCTTTGAGAAAGTTTCTTTGAAAAAATGTACATTAGTAAAAAATTTTCCAACAAGGATGACCGAAAATTCACGTAGGTTTTGAATTTCACGCCATTAATGCGGTAAAGTGTTTATGTTGATTGATGGTGCAGGAAAAATAAGAGTGATAGGAGACAATTCAGGGTTATTTAAAATGAAACTCCAAACTAATGATATCATTCCGAGCGACGAGGTTCATTTTCATATTGTCGGATGCGTTAATCTTCAAAATTGTGGCCTTTGGGGTTAAAATAAAACACATAAGTGATTGTTGAGAAATAATCCCGTCAACAACGTGCCCCTGTTTAGAGTAGATTTTGGGCTGGAGGCATGATAAGACCGATGATATTTAGTTTTCTCAAATCCGGACCAACTTTGACTATCTCGTACAATACGATCTCCTGTAGAAGCAGCCATATAGCAATCGATTGGTGTGTGTTCAGTGAGTGCACTCGTGTATCCCGCTTGATTGTTCGACGCTTCGTTTGGTTTGGCGGAGCGACATGACATTTAGATTTCTCGCACACGGGCCAAATTTGGCACCCTCTCTCTGCTCTAATACGACCTTCTGCGGAAGCAGCCATACTGGCAACCATATACTGGTCAATGCGGCTTTAGAACCGGGATATCAACTATCGAACATATATTCACATTACAAAAAGTCCTGAAAAATTACACACGTAAAGAAATCGACATTTACTACACGCTGAAAAATCTGTATTTTTTGTTGTTTGGATGCAAATACAACGTGTTGTGATTGTAGCTTCTCTCAAGTACAGTATTCTTGTGTCCAAACATTTTGTGTGTGCTGTTCAATATTACAGTTTGGTGGCAAAATGATTGATATATTATAATATATGTTTTTGTGACCCAAATATGGTTTAGTTTGTTGAAAACTCCTCAAAATAATAACGTGAAGAGACAACAAAGGAACAAACAAGCAGCAGGTTTTTGAATGTTCAGTATATGGATGTTCCAAACATATACACTGTTCCTGCATACTGTTAAAGGGACCTTTTTTTAGTGTGTAACTTTTAGACAAAAGGCCTCTTTTACGGAAACATTTCTTACTGACTATCGTTACTTTAAAATTCGGAAGGAATCATCTGTCTTTTAGAAGATTTTGGAATTAGACAACAGATATTACAAATAGACTAATACACAATGAAAACTCCATTTTTTGTTGTTGTTTGGATTGAAATATAACGTGTTTGCTATTCAATATTACATGTTGAAGACACAACGATTAATATGTTATAACATATGTTTTTTTTTGACCCAAATATGTTGTTGGTTATTTAAAACTGCTCGAAGCAAAAACGTGACAGACAATATAGAAACAAAAAAGCAGAAAATCTTAAATTTATGGAAACAATGCTTGTAAACATGTACGTGATACCTGCAATATATTGCTGGGGCCTTATTTTTCAGCGTGTAGTTTATAACGACTATTCTGCGAAAAATTCCTTGTAGAGGCTCTTCTCGCTACAAGTTTAGGGAAATCCTTTTTATTATATAATAGTCCTTATATGTCATATATTCTAGTCGAGAATGAACACTCCCCGGAATACAGTGTGAGCATTTATTAGGGATTGGGTGTTCTGTTAGCCTTCTGTATTTGAACTGATTCTAGCAAAAGCATGACTAGTGGTAGACCAAGGACAATTTTGTTCCAGGCTTTTACCTGAACATTGCCAGATACGTCACCACTTCTGGCTTGAAGTTACCGACTCTTCATCAGACTTTTGACAATTATTTTTAAACCTGACCTCTTAACAAATAAGAAATTATACCCAAATAAAAGAAATACCAATGAATTTGACGAGGGAGACACGGATGATAGAAAAAATGTGTTGATCATTAAAGCAAATAAATTGAATAAATGGGAACAAACAAGCGGTCCAAAGAAACGAACAAACGAAACGTCAGGGAGTGAAGTTGTATATAACGTGTATTAGATAAAACGGAAATGCTTTGAGACATTGGCCAGTATTAAAGACTAAAGTCAAACCCAATAAGAAGGCGAATAAGTAACGTACATCAATGCCACTGTGTAAACACCTCAAACAAACACACAATTACTTTTAACACCCTTATAGAACTCACACTTATACTCCAAACACACACCACAAAACAAATCATACAAATGTGCCTCAAATCAACTAATACATTTGTACATTCTGCATTATGTTATGCGTATCCTGTTGTACGTTTGTGTTAACAATATGAATGTGCGCTTTTCAATTGTTGGCTTTGTTAAAGAAAATCCCAGGCAACAAGAAAGAGAACGGAAAAAATGAGCAGCAGCCTTAACTTAATCCATGTTTATCAAATGGAACCAAATACTTGACTCAACATTTGTACAACGTCTGAACAGAGTAATCAACGAGTTTGTTTTTTCTCTACTCCTGTAACTTCTGATGCTGTGCGTCATCCCATCTCGAAACCAGCAACATCAGGCACAACAATAACATCAGCAAAATCCGTCCTTGTTTTCAGCTCTACTTAGTTTTCACAACCGGCATCATATCCTGGTAAGTTGAAAAATAAAAAAACAAATAATAATAATAACAACAGCAGAAACACTGGAAGGTCCTTTATTAAGGCTCCATTGTAACAAAGAAACCTTTGGCTCAAGTTTGTCTGTCCATCGTTGTGGACGTTAAAAGAAACCAACTCACTTACACTCTACAACTGTAGCAGTTGTGTTTTTTTTTCATGTGGTCTGTTTGTAATCGCAGAATGTCCTGCATTTTATACTTGAATGAATGAGATCGATCTCGATACAGGCATTAATTTGATGGAGTAATCCTTGGATACTTTATAATCGAATGATTTGACAAATTGATAGTCTTACAAATTACAAGAAATGTAATAATTGAAAAGTCATTTGTTGATGAGAAGATAAGCGATTGAATGGGAATTTGACTTCTCAATCCACTAAGGACCAGACAACATTTTTTATTTCGTTTATTTTGAGTAAAACTTGAATTCTAGAGAAATTGTTTGAAGTTGAAATGTTTCAAACGGCATCAGTGTTTCACATCAAAATTACGAATGGACAAAGTTATAACAAAAAAGAGTGTAATACGTTTTGAATCATTCGCCAGCGCTTTTGAGTCATACAATTCATTCCACGAGTTCTCTATACTATTCAATACTCTTTGGCGACGACGACCTGCTTGTTTTTGGCTGCCGCTTCATCAATACCATCATACTTATTTGCAGTCAGAGACTATTGTTTTACAACGACCACGTATGTGATGCTAACGCTGTGTGATGTTTGCATGTTTTCAATTTGATAGATTGCCATACCCGTGCCTATAGCAGTTAACACATAAAAAAAATAAATGTTTTCGCATTACATTCCATGAAGGAATTGGGGAGAGCTTCTCATAACCAGTGGGCTGTGCGCTTTCTAGTTTTATACTCACTGATTGGGACCTACAGTTTTTACACCGATTCCGGACGGTATTTTGAGAAGCTTTATTGAGAATCAATGTTGTCTAATAATATCACTGTGGAAGTCGGAAATCGAGACAGGGCAGGAAAGCACGGGTTTCTTCAATTCGGGTACGAGGAATCGAACTGTATCATTAGTTGTTTGATTTACAACTACGGGTTCAAACAATATATATGTAGGCTTGCCAGACGTTATTCATTTGACAGTTATTTTTTTAAATATTCCTAGTTTCATGTTCTACCTCTTAGCTGAATGACTAGCCAAGGTGCATTTTAATGTATGTTGTAGGGTATCAATGTTGCCAATTTAATTGTTTTTTGTTGTGGCTCTTTTGTTTGGTCGTTTCCGGTATCCCGAACTAACTTTCGATTCCATTCTAGTTGTTGCTGTACGGGTTTTAAAGTTCTTTATAAATAATAAATAAATCAAACTTTTGTACGAAAAATATGTTAAAAAACCAAGTTAAAACCGTATAAAACAAAAAAAAAAGAAACGGAAACTTTTTGCAGGAGTTCACTTCCTCCCCTATGTTTGCTTTGTTTAATTAATAAATATCTCAATTTAACGAGTAACAGAGCATAAAAACTAATTGTGTGAACAATTTATGGCAATCCATAAATAATATGACTGGCTACATTTGTATTTGTATTTTGACCGTCTCTATGTGACAGTTCGTCGGTGGAGAGCATATAAATAAATCACGGATTTTATGTGTAACTTTTGTCCTTTCTCTGCACCACTATCCTGGCTCTTCCATAAAGTCCTTGCTTTCTTCTTTGGCGCAATAAAACAAACTACAACAACAAAAATGTGAGCGTGAATCCGTGTGCACTAATATTTATGGGTCCAACGCTAAGGTCGACACATACACGGTTATTGTCATCCCGATATTGATGGCTTGGTTGGTTGGCTGCATAAAGCTAAAGGTGGCCAACCTTCGGAGGATCATAATAAATAAAGCCTTGTGTTTATGCGAGTGTGTGTCTTTTGTAGTTTGGTCATAAGTTTCCAAATTTGTCTCCTGCGCCAATGGTTGATATTATGTTGAATTAATGTTACCTTAAGGGCAATAAAATTGGGTTCATTATACCGATGTTAAGAAATGACTGTTGTGTTTTTTGTAGCATCAAATCGTAAAAATTGATTTGTAGCTTCATTTTTCATTTGTCACCTTAGAGCAGTGATTTGCAGGAAATAAAACTCAGTCTTGAAATGAAAGGATTTTTTATTATTACTCTTTTGCTTTATAAAATCTTTATAGTGTAACAAGTTGAACTGTGAACGAGAATATATACATTGCAGTTTTTGCAGAATTATGACCCAATTACTCTTTTCGACCAGGATACTCATCAGATTGTATAATATTATAGCAACTAGTTCTGTACGAAGGAATTACCATTTTTATATTATTTTCGACACTTAAACAAAATGCTGGCAAAGGATCTTTAATCATAGTTTCAATATTTCATAGACATTTTTATTAACCAAATACTTGGCTGCCTTTCCTCAGTAACTGCCAACCATAAAAACAAAATATATAAATAAATATTACGAACACGTACTGCTTTCAAGGATTGGTAAATAATAGAGCAGTAGAGCAGCACGAGATATGATTTGTTCACCACAATCGTAGCCCAAAGGTTTGTACATCTATTCCAGGTAACTGTTGTTACAATGCAAACGAATCCCTAAAATCAACCTACGAATAAATAAAGGATAATTTGAAAGGAGTATTGGTTACAATCCAGTCGGCTGTGTACACGAAAGGCTGATGTTTTCAACTTGAACATATGGCCGAAAGTAAATGAAACAGCTATAAACAGCTGTGTAAATACTAGTTCATGAAACAGACTGGAGGGCCAAATCCCAGACACAAGGACCCTTTCAAAACACTCGAAAATTTGAAGGGATGAAGTGAAGAAACATCAACAACTGGGGCAATGAAATGGATACACGTTAACTCATTTCCATCAAGTGAAGGTAATGGGTAACTGTAAATGTTTATATGCACGTATATTTGTTTGAAGGGGCGGCTCAGTGGAGGTGTCCAGTCTTAAGTATTCTTTGGAATTAGTTTGCGGGTGTGAAGAGAGAGTTTTTTAAGTTGTGTTGCCCCAGGGCTTAAGAGGAGTATCTGCTATGGATTTACGATTTTTTGGTGAATTGGAGGTAAATTGTGGTTTATTCTTTATTTTGATAAGTGGTAATTGTATTTCTGGTCCATTTCTCATGATTGGCTTCCGGTGAATCCTTTAAAAATCTGAAGTGTAAATAAAGGGTGTCCCAAAAAGTGCACGATTTAAATGTTGTGGCAGGTTTTTTCTAAATTCTGTCGTCTACAATTGTTCAGATTATTAAAAGTCAGAACGCGTTTTCATTGTGAAAAGTCATTTTATAATTGGGGAAAGTATCGTTGGCAAATTTCGCGAAGATTTTGGTTCTTGTAGTGCGCCTAACGGAAAGGGTTTCTCGGTAAGGTTGCACTTTTTAAATTTAGTGTAATTGTTTTTTGTGCAAGTGCCAACTATGAAATTTGGCGGCTGTCAAATATGTTTATTCCGATTATTAAAAATAGAGCGCTTTACGAAAGAAAAACGTGTCATAATTGTGAAAAGTTATTACAATCATTTGGAAAGTTATGCTGAGGCCGCTCGCAAACTCTGAAAAATTTTCAGTCGAGTATCTGCACCTAATGTGTCAACCATTCGAAGAGTGGTCAAACAATTTGAAGAAAGTTGGTCGGTTATGGATAGTAAGACTCCTGTGCGTCATTGTACCGGTCGGTCTCTTGAAAACATTGCTGCTGTAAACGAGAGTGTCGCCGAAAAACCGAAAACATCATTTCGGCATCGTTCTCAGCAACTTCAATTTGGACGAAGCATTACGCGGCGAATTTTGACAAAAGACCTCCAACTGCATGCGAACAAAATTCAGCTTACTCAGGAGCTCCAACCACCAGACCATGGAAATCAATGGCAATTCGTGCAGTGGGTAATGGAGAAAACTGAAGTCAATGCAAATTTTTCGAAAAAAGTCATATTCTCCGATGAAGCGAATTTCCATCTGAATGGCTTCGTGAATACCCAAAATTGTCGAAACGGCCTTACTTACTTAGGTGGCCTCAAACAATCCAGAGGGATCAAGGACCAACATTAGGATAACATGTTTCTCGAACTGCCTTGATCTTCAGCTTTTCTGCTCCCTCCAGTTGGTACCACAAACTCTCTTAGGTAATCTTCCACCTGTTCTTTCCACCTAAGTCTTGGTCGTCCTATTTCTCGAGATCGTTCGAGTACGTCTTCAGATAGCGTTCACAATGGTTCATTCTGTTCCATTCTACTGAAATGGGCTAGCCAGAGTAAACACGTAATCTGGATTCGTATAACTACGTTGATGTCGGGATACAGATTATACAGCTCGCAGTTCAAATGTCTTTGATACTCGCTGTTCTCTGTTATCATACTCGCCATTCTCTATTATAGCACCATATATTTCTCTGATCATTTTTCTCTCGAAGACTCCCAGTGATGTATCATCAGCATGCGATGTGACCCAGGATTCTGCTCCGTAAAGCAACCCAGGTTGTAAAGGGGTTTTCAACAGAGACGCTACAAAAGTAAATCGATAGGGACAGCAAACGCCGCCATATTTTTTCCCGCTCTTTTGACATTTCTCTTCAGTAAGGTTTGCCATTTCATCGTGGAAAGATATACGAGCCAACAACGAGTCGAAATTATTAAAATTTACTACCGAAATTTGGAGTCAGTGGCCTCAACTTTAAGAGCGCTACGTCCAATTTATGGTCGTCATAATCGTCCTACCAGATCAACGATTGAGCGTCTAGTGGAAAAATTTGAATCCACAGGCACAGTACAAAATGTTCCCGTGCCAGTGAGACAACGAAGTGCCCGTAGTGTCGAGAATATTGTTGCCGCTGAGGCTTCAGTTCAAGAAATCCCAAATGTGTATCTAACACGTCGTTCTCAAGCGTTGGGCACCTCTGTGACGTCGTTGTGGCGAATTTTGCGAAAAGATCTTGGCCTACATCCCTACAAGATCAAATTGACACAAGGACTGAAGCCGCTTGACCACCATAAGCGTCGTATGTTCGTGAATTGGGCTGAGCAACAACCTGAAAATGATTCGGATGTTCATCGGAAAATCATCTTCAGCGATGAGGCTCATTTCAGGCTGAATGGCTTCGTCAATAAGCAAAATATGCGTCATTGGTCAGACAGCAATCCACACGTAATCCATGAGTCATCATTGCATCCCGAAAAAATTACGGTTTGGTGCGGTTTATGGGCCGGCGGCGTCATTGGGCCGCACTTCTTCCGTGATAATCCAGACCGGCACATTACTGTGAATGCAAATCGCTACCGTTCAATGACAACCGAATATTTTTGGCCCCAATTGGATAATATGGACTTGGGGGACATGTGGTTCCAACAGGACGGCGCCACAAGCCACACAGCGAATGCCACAATCAATTTATTGGAAACCAAGTTTGGTGAACGTGTTATCTCACGAAATGGCCCAGTCGACTGGCCGCGTCGGTCGTGCGATTTGACGCCGTTAGATTATTTCCTGTGGGTTTACGTCAAGTCTATGGTCTATGCCAACAAGCCAGCGACGATTGATGAACTTCGTACGAATATCGAACGTGAAATTGCAGCAGTATCGGCCGATTTATGCTTGAAAACCGTCGAAAATTGGGTTCAGCGTCTGGACTTCTGCAAGCGTGCCCGTGGTGGCCATGCAAAAGAAATCGAGTTCCATACATAATGGCATCGAACGTACTTTCACAGGAATAAAGAATTTCATTGGTATCTAAAACCGGTTTTGTTTTATTTAAAAAAAACTTTTGTAGCGCTCTTATGGAAAAACCCGTTGTGAGAGTCTGCACAGTTGGATCTTTAGTTTCTCGAGAAAGGTCTTCTCTCTGAAGAGCTTTTTTAACCCAAAATAACACCATGTTTGCAAGGACAATTCTTCGTTTGATTTCTACGCTGACGTTATTGTTCCTGTTCACAGCAGATCCGAGGTACATGAATTCGTTCACTACTTTGAAATAATAATGATTTTCAACGTTCACCCCTTGTACACCTGATGTTCTGCTTGTCGAAACCATTTATTTTGTCTTGGCCTCGTTCACTGCTAGACCCACATTTGCTGATTCCTACTCAATTCTCGAAAATATTGCAGTAACTTATCTCATATTGCACCCATTGATGGCTAAATCATCAGCATGTGCATGAGACTGACCGTAGAGATGGAAAGTTATTGATATCCACTCATTTGGGCCAGAAATGATTCATTCCTATTGCAGTCCAAGCAGCTCACCATTTCCTAGAAGTATGTTGCGGGAAATGGCTTTATAGGAACCCTTCGTTAGGTAGCTAGAGTGAGAAGGCGAAACGAATGAGCAGCCTGATTGGTTATGCGATCACTGACGCGTCTCAGACTAAAAAGGTGACCCCGTGACTGAAGCTCTTCAAATTAGCGGACATATTCTTTTGTATTTTGTAGGCGGATGAACCAACACTACTGTTCAATGGCAGATCAAATGTAAATAAACAAAAATCCAGTTTCGGCACACTGAATGCTGGTCAGCGTCTGATCCATAACGGTCAGTTGAAAAATACATGCTGAAAACCGGCTCCAGCAACATATTGCAAGAACCATGTGCATGTTTGCAAGCATTGTTTTCATGAATTGAAGATCTGCTGGGTTTCTGTTTTTTTGTTGTCTGTCTCGTTTTTGTTTTTAGCGGTTTTTTAGAAACATGGCCACATTTGGGGCTCAAAAGTTTATATTATAATCTATTAATCACTGTGTCTCAAACATGTAATATTGCACAGCAAACGCAATGTGTTTGGACACAAGTATACTATATTTGCAACAAACCTTTAGCACCCTATATTTGCATCGAAACAACGAAAAAAGACAGATTTTTCAGTGTGTAATTATCCGGCTTGTGTCCATCGGTGGTGCAATGGTTAGTGTGCGCGCCACTTCTACAGGAGTATCCCGGCTCAATCCCTGCACTGACCACCTTACAATTTCTTTCGACGGCGGTCAACTCGCATAGTCACGGTGACACTATCGAGTATTTAGCTATGTAAAAGGTTGTCAAAATTCCGTTCGGAACCGGTGTAAAACTGTAGGTCCCAATCAATGAGTATAAAACTAGAAAGCATTCAGCTCAGTGGTTGTGAGAAGCTCTCCCCAATTCCCTCATGGGATGTAATGGGAAACATTTTTGTTTCAAATACATTATCACTGGAGATGAACAATTGATTCTTCGTAATAATGTCAACCGAAAGAGAGTCAGGTCCAAGCACGCCGAACGCGTTCCAACTTCATCAAAGGCTGAACTGCACCCAAATAAAGTTTATGTTGTCCATTTGGTGGGATTTAAAGGCGTAATTTATTTTGAACTGCTTTCCAAAAACCAATCCGTAAGTTCTAACGTCTATTGTGAGCAATTGACGAACCTTTATGGGGCACTGAAAGAAACACCACCTGAATTGGTAAATCGCAACTCTAGACTTCACACATTTTGCAGAATCCGCAACAAATATTGGAGCTTGGATGGAAAGTGATGCCACATCCACCTTAAAGTCCTGATCTAGCAATTTTGGATTTTCATTTATTCCGGAGTGTGAAAAACTTTTTGAATAGAAAATCCTTCAATACACAAGAGGCCCTGCAAACCGAGTTGTTCGAGTACATTTGTGGGACAGACCTGTCGTTCAATGACTCTGGGATCAACAAGTTGCCGGAACGATGACAGAAGGTCATTGCACGAAATTGCTCCAACATTATAAATTAACAGCCTGTCCCTCGATCTCGAACGAAACCTTTTGGACGTGTTCTAGTCGATAGAAAGTTGATTTGAAAACGTAAAATGTATCCAACCTTTTCAGTACTCATTTGCGAACAAATATTGAGTTAGCCAAACCAAAATGTCGTATTAGAAGAACATAATTTGTGTCGAAAGTGAGTGACTGGCTTTCATTCGCTTAGATTTTCGTTCTAGATAGAGAAATAGGCTGTTAATATTAAAACAATCGTGTCTTTGTTTTCTAATCATTTTTGCGCTTAAGGCGAACATTTGTTGTACTTTTATTGGGACACCCTTTAGTTTAGTATTCGAAATGTGGCATAAATTGAGAGTAGAAAACACTTTAATTCTGAAAACTATTGATAAATTTCAGGATGTTCTCAAAATAAATTGAAAGATACGATTTCCGTAATTCCCTCCACATAAGAAGATGTGGCGATTATTTTGAATTTTCTTAAATCAAATTCAGTGTGTTACCAAACAAGGATATGAGAACAAGCTTCCGCCTCATTTTGGCGGCAAACGTTTGCATTTACATCTAGGAAGGGGTTTCTTTAGAACTACTTAGGGGTTTTACGAGGGTTTTTTTTATAACTACTTAAGTATGTTTTTGCCGGTATTATATTAGGTATTATGCATTTAATCACATGTTTTGTATTCCATTATGATACCTTTTAATGACTTGTTAGCTTGCTCTCCATCTCAAGTTCATCGCTCAGTAGTTTTCACATAACTTTTTTTTCCAATACTGAGTGTATTCGTGTGCATGAAGTAGATACGGATAATCCTTTTTTTCCATGTATTTTCACATCAAACCTCAGTTTAAAACCATAAATCATGTAAATTTTTTTGGGGTTTCATATCAATAATTTAATTATAAAATGCATTTGTTATAATTCATAGTGTTTTTTCTTGTACATGAAATATGTATCATGTCAAGCCAATCAGCCAACCAGCCAACCAAGTAGCAGCCAACCATGGTGGCAACAATAAACTACAGTGCGTATACGCGTTGTTACTAATATTAATGGGATATTCGTCATACGTCCAGTTGCCTGAAATGCCAGTATCACATAAGTGAGTGGTTTTGTGGAGTTGGCGAATGAATCAAATCAATTGTAAAAATTGAAAAAGGGTTAAATTCTATCGAAACGCTGTTGGAGATGACGAACAACACACTGCTGGAGGGACTTGCAAAGTTCATGCATATTTCTGGAACTTTTTGCTTCAATTTATGTGCTGCTTGATACAATTTTTTTTTTACTTTTTTGTACATTTTGATATATTTTTGTACGTTTTTTGAACCTTTTGTTAGATTTTTTAAAATTTTTTGGTACATATGTTGTGCATTGTTTGTACTTTTTGACCAAGTTCTTCCTCTTTTGTACAGTTTGCATACAATTTCCAAGATCTTAAGGCACGTGCCAGCAGTATGTTTTGGCTTAACGCCAGTGCACGCGATCCTCCTCAGAGCACTAATTGTTTGAAACAGGTTGTAACCACCAAATTTCGGACGCCACAACCGAATTGAGGTTGTCATGACTGAGTTTAATCCCCACATTTGAAATTAGGTTCGTAGTAATCTCCTTTCGTATCTGACACGGTTGTGACAAAAGAATCTTCAATTATATTCGTTCTGTTAATAAAATTGTCTATAATATCGGCTGCTACAAGCGAATTTTGAATTAATTCGGATTCCATAACTAAAATTGGTACCCAGATTTGGCAGCAATTCGGCGGCAGTTATCGAATTTGGTATCAATTCGTTCGCAATAACCGAATTTGGTCTTAAGTCGGTTGCAACGGCCACATTTGGCATTAATTCGGTTACTGTAACCAAAATTCTAATGAATCCTGTTGGCGCAACCGAATTCATTTTCTATTCTGCTACCACAATAAAAATAACTGGTTTCCCATTACATTCCATGAAGGAATTGGGGAGAGCTTCTTACAACCAGTGAGCTGTGCGCTTTCTAGTTTTAAACTCACTGATTGGGACCTACAGTTTTACACCGATTCCAAACGGTATTATGAGAAGCTTTTTCATGGCTAAGTACTCGATAGTGTTGCCGTCACTATGCGAGGTGACCACCGCCGGGTTATAATCTATACTATCTTCCACTATCATTACCTCCTGATCTTCAGTGGAAGAATCTGAGTGGAGTAGTGCTGAAAAGTGGTCTCTCCACATTTTGAGCACACACTGCTTCTCAGTCCCCAGATTCCCATTCTCGTCCTTGCAGGAGGGCAGCCCATTATTAGGCCCGTTGGTTCTTACCCTCTGGAACAACTCTCTTTGCTCCCACTGCCATTTTTTTCGCCTAAATAGTTGGTTTTCCTCCCTTCTCAGCTTCTTGTACCGCTCACTCGCAGCACGCGTTATAACTGACTGTTTCGTTGCCATACGTGCAGCGTCTTTCTCATCAGTTGCAATGCGACATTCTTCGTCGTACCATGGCTTGTCCTTCTGCCGTTTTTGATAGCCAATTTCAGTCCTTGCAGCGATTTCCAAAGAATGGGAGATGTGCTTCCACTGCGGATCTGGGTCTTCGGGAGGGGCGGTATTCTGCTCTAGCAGGAGAGAGGGTTTCTGTCGATAGGACATTGATATCTCCGGTAATTGTAGCTTGTCAATATCCAGCTTTTCTTGTGTTCGGCTTCGACCTGCTCAATCTCGTGCGAACTTTCGCAGCCACCAGGTAATGATCCGAGTCGATATTGGCACCTCGAATCACACGTACATCCATCACACTAGAAGAGTGCCTGCCATCTATTACCAAATGATCAATCTGGTTCTTCGTCCGTTGATCAGGAGATATCCAGGTCGCCTTATGAATGTCCTTATGCTGGAATCGTGTGCTACTAAGTACCATGTTCTTTGCAGCGGCGAAGTCTATCAGTCTTATTCCATTATCATGTAGACTGTGATTACCGATGGTTGGTCGAAAGACACTTTCCTTTCCTAATTTGGCATTTAAATCGCCTAGAATAATCTTAATGTCGTGGTCAGGCCAGCGTTCATATACTTCCTCCAGGCGCTCATAAAATGTTTCTTTGACCTCATCATCTTTATCCTCTGTCGGGATGTTAAAATATTTCGCTCTGATGCGAATTTTGGCTATGTGGTCACTTCCTGGGTTGAACTTTGAAATTAGGTGTCGCAGTCTCCTGCCTACTATAAATCCGCACCCAAATTCGTGCTTACGCTCATGACAGCTGTAGTAAATATCGAAGTTTTTCTTTCTGATGCAACCATATAATGTCCATCGCATTTCCTGGATCGCTGTGATGTCACCTTTATATTTTCCGAGGACATCCGCCAGTTGGAAAGTGGCACCAGTCCTGTATAACGTTCGAACATTCCAGGTACATATCCTTAAATCAGGGTCCATATAATGTTTGCGAGGGTCGTCAACAGTTGGGGGGTTTCGTTGTTCTTTATCTTTTCTGTGTATTTTCATTGCCAATATAACGGTGGCGGGAGGCAAACCCAGCCCACCGTGGTTTGCATTTTACCTACTGCCCATTATGGATCAGACGCTGACCAGAATGCAGTGTGTCGAAACTGGAATTTGGTTTCTTCAATTTTGATCCGCCGTTGACCAGGGGTGTTGGCTCATCCGCCTTCAAAGGACGGAAGAATATGTCCACTACTTCGAAGAGCTTCAGTCACCTAATAATCCTGAGACGTATCAGTGATCGCATTACCACTCAGGTTGCTCATTCGTTTCGCCTCCTCACTTTAGTTAGCTAACGGAGGTTTCCGATAAGCCATTGCCCAGGACATACTGCGTGGAAGTAGTGAGCTGCTTGGACTGCCCAATGAAGGAATCATTTCTGGCCACTCCCAAGTGAATGGCTATCAGAAACTTTCCACCTCCAAGGACAGTCCCATGGTACAAATTATGTTAATAACGAGAACAATATTCATTTGTTGGATTCCTTTTTTCCGACATATTATATATAATCCCATATAATAGATTTACGTCTCACTTGCGGTACGGGAGCTGCTCCCGAGTCGCTCGTTTTACTCCTTTGAGAGGAAAAGGAGCATGCGGAAATGCTCATAAATAAACGCACACACGATCGCGAGTCGTATATTTCTGATTTTTTACATCACACGTCTAACGAGTAGCTATGTTTTTCTACATCTCATTGTGCGGCTCGTGGCGAGTGACCGAGCTGTGAGCGTACATTTACGATACTTCGTTTGGAATGGCTCATATTCTGTGAACACAAAACAAATGAATTCCATTCAACAAAACCATTAGGGATATAATAAATTGTTTATCATTATTACAAAAAAAAAAAACACAATAACTACTACTTGATTTCTAAAACGTTAAGAGGGATTTGGAAATTTGCGTATTTTTAAATAATGTTGTTAATGAACACTGAATGGTTCCCTCTCCCATCTCCCATCTCCACTCAGCTCTCAGTTCAATTCCACTGAAATCCGTTTCATCAATCATCACATTTTGTTATTTTAAGGAAAACATTTTTCACATTGTATTTAACATTTTCCAGCTTCCTGTTGAATTCCACGTTCCCCTAAATCTTTTACATCTCCTCTGGTCTACGGTTTTCGTTTTGCTGTAGCTGTGATTGAAATGAAACCATTTGCTTTCACCTGTAACTGAAAGATGATTTCATAATTTCAAGCATTTAATTTTTCAATTTAACTTGTCAAAAATCAGAGAAAGATCTGTCACGTAATATAAACGTTTAGTTGTCAGGTCTGTCTTTCTTCGCTGTATTTTTGTTGTTGCTTGTTATCACTTTTGTTGTGTGATAATTTCGCAGGGACTGAAGGAATTCGAATGTTGCACGGATTTCAGATTTGGAAAAATTCGAAGAATTTCATTTAAAACACTGACATACGTGTCAACAGTTTGCATTTAAATCTGTTCCGAGGACAGGACACTGTGCAGAGTGAAATCCACAGTTATTCACACGGTTACGTATGTATTGAGTGTACATGTGTTTTTTCTGATGTACACATGATGTATGTGTTAGTGTACGTGCAAATTCTATATAAAAATGAATAATTAATAACAACAACAACAAAAAAATATGTACATACAGATACAACATTTGCATAGTAAACACTTTTTTTTCAGTTTCAGAAAGTCTGTGGAATTTTTCGTTTTGAAATGTGACAAATTTTTGGAGCGATTAGGGAATTGAGGAAGTACACAAAACAACGGACGTGAATACTTGTGGGAGGAAGTGTTAAATCTTTAGGATGCAAAACAAAAACTTATTTTGTCATTACATCCCATGGAGGGAGGGAGAGCTTCTTACATCTTTAAGATGAAAGGATATTTAATTTTGCGAACGAGATTTAGTGGTTTTACTTAAAATAAAAATCATAATTGAAATAATTTAAAATCTCTACTAAGTAAAACGGGTTAACTTAATTAAAGTGAATAAAATTATTCGGCATTTTTGGTAGAATAATTCTGCGGCGGATTCTTAGGTTAGTCTAGGTTAGGTATTGATGGCAGTCGATGCATGACCCGCTTAGACTTTTTAATTCATTGTGATACCACGGACTAACGAGATTAACAGCTAGACAACCGGGTTTCTATTTAGTCAATCTTGGCTACGCCTATTTGAGATAATTTTCCCAGATGCCTAAACAGATAAAATCCCATAATACACACCCTCCTTACGGTTATTGCGGGATACGTGCAGAGAAGATGTTCAATGGCTTTGTTTCTCTTCCTCATCATTACAGCTTCTAGAGAAGTCGTTTCTCTGTGATCTGTCGTCTCGTCGTGATCTGTAGTCGCGTCGCAAGTTTCCGAATCAAACTTAAGCCTTTTTAAAACTTAAACAAACACTGATACCTTCGGCCTGGCTAAAACAAAAGGGTCATGCATCTCCTGTTATCGGTCAGATATGTATGTTTTGAGCGGATACAATTTGTATCCTTCGTCCATTTCTCCTTCATCATATATGGGCGCTCTTGCAGAATAGTTAGAATCATGCCTAGTAGTTAGAATAATGCCTACACTTTGCAATTCCTGTGGAACCTGTAATGTTATCCCTAGGCACTCCAGCTCATCCGCTCTGTAGTCCCTATTCACAGACAACAACGTGGTGTGAATATCGTACTTCTAAGCTATATCATTGAGAGATCTGCGGCAGTACTATACACATGCTGAGTACTGATTCCAGGGACGTGATTACCGCCTCATTGGCAGAGAAGACATTAACTTCAATGACAGCTAGACTATTATCCTTCAGCCTGCAGGGCACTTCCATAATCGCCAAAATGTCTGGCTGATACAGGCTACAGTAATCTGGTAGTCTACAAAACATTCCTACATTCCTAGTCTCCTACTTCCATAGAGTATACACCCCGTGGCCTACCTGATTATTAATTGTCGACCCGTCTGTATAGAAGTTCATATATCTCCAAATATTTTTTAAGAATTCGCTCACAAAATACGGCTGTTGCCACCGAATTACAGTTGCCCCAAATGAATTGAGGAATTTAGTCTCCACAACTGAAATCTGTTTGCAGCAACTTCCGATAGGTTGTGACAACCTCAAGTGCGGTTGCGACAACCTCTAATGCGGTTGTGAAAACCTCAAGTGCGGTTGCGACAACCTCTAATGCGGTTGTGAAAACCTCTAATGCGGTTATGACAACCTCTAATTCGGTTACGACAGCCTCTAATGCGGTTGCGACAATCTATCGGGGTTTTCAATAAGAGCGCTACAAAAGCTGTTTTAAATAAAAGACAACCGGTTTTAGATACCAATGAAATTCTATATTCCTGTGAAAGTACGTTCGATGCCATTATGTATGGAACTCGATTTCTTTTGCATGGCCACCACGGGCACGCTTGCAGAAGTCCAGACGCTGAACCCAATTTTCGACGGTTTTCAAGCATAATTCGGCCGATACTGCTGCAATTTCACGTTCGATATTCGTACGAAGTTCATCAATCGTCGCTGGTTGTTGGCATAGACCATAGACTTGACGTAGCCCCACAGGAAATAATCTAACGGCGTCAAATCGCACGACCGGGGCGGCCAATCGACTGGGCCATTTCGTGAGATAACACGTTCACCAAACTTGGTTTCCAATAAATTGATTGTGGCATTCGCTGTGTGGCTTGTGGCGCCGTCCTGTTGGAACCACATGTCCTCCAAGTCCATATTATCCAATTGGGGCCAAAAATATTCGGTTATCATTGAACGGTAGCGATTCACATTCACAGTAATGTGACGGTCTTGATCATCACGGAAGAAGTACAGCCCGTTGACGCCGCCGGCCCATAAACCGCACCAAACCCTAAATTGTTCTGGATGTAATTATGACTCACGGATTACGTGTGGATTGTTGTCTGACCAATAACGCATATTTTGCTTATTGTCGAAGCCATTCAGCCAGAAATGAAATTCAGAATTCAGAAATTATACGTAGCACTCTTAAAGTTGAGGCCACCGACACCAAATTTCGGTAGTAAATTTTAATAATTTCGACTCGTTGTTGGCTCGAATATCTTTCCATGATGGAATGGCAAACCTTACTGAAGAGAAATGTCAAAAGAGCGGGAAAAGATATGGCGTCGATTCCTATCCCTATCGATTTACTTTTGTAGCGTCTCTGTTGAAAAACCCTTTATAATGCGGTTGTGACATTCTCTAATGCCGTTGTCACAATTCCTAATGTCGATGTAACAACCAACAGGTACTTTTTAAAGAAGAGGTACTCCTTTTAGGAAAAGGTTATTTTTTTAAGAAAATTTACTTATTTTCAGAAAAGCTACTTATCTCAAGAAAAGAAGCGGTATTATTAAGCAAATTTACTTTTAAGAAAAGGCATTTTTGTAACAAAAAGTATTTATTTAAGAGAAGTTATTTTTTGAAGAAAAGGTTTTTTTAAGAAATGAGAATTTTTTTAGAATTGGTCCTTTTTCAAGAATAGGTAAATTTTTAAGATTACCTACTTGTCTTAGGAACAGTTATTTTGTTTTAGAAAAAATTTACACTTTAAAGAAAAGGTAGTTTTTTCAGAAAAGGCAATTTGTTGTAAGAAAATGTACTTTTTTAAGAAAAGGTACTTATTTAAAAAAAATAAATTTTTTTTAAAAAAATATACCTTCTGTAAGAAAATTTACTTTTTTTAAGCAAAGGTACTTATTTAAGATAAAGTATTTTTTTAAGAAAATATACTTTGTTGAGAATATTTACTTTTTTTGTTGAGAATATTTCCTTTTTTTAAGAAAATGCATTTACTTAAGAAAATGATATTTTTCTAAACTTCTTTCAGGTTGGCTTTTCTTAATTTACTTTTTATTGGGTCCAAAACTGCAATATATACTAAATATTGGCTACAGGCTCCACCTAGAAAACTTCTCATTAAACAAGAAATTTCTCATAATATGTTAGTCTAGACACAAACCAAAGCAAAAATATCCAATATAGTTGATAATTCTGGGTTGTAGCATAATAGCATAGACATAGATGAATAAAACCCATAGATGATTCATTTGGTTAATCACCAATTTCACCAGAGGGCAGATGCTGTTCCCGTACGACCATTTTTCACTCGGATGCGACGAAAAAGCACTCGAACATCAATTTTATTTCGATTCTGTTGTTTAAATCTGAAAATTGAATATAAATAATAGAAAAGCATATCGCTTTTGATATTTGTTCACAATACAAAAGGCAAGAAAGCATGGTTATGCAGTTTCTTCAATAGTTTTTGTATCCAGCTAAATTTGCCCATATCCGCCACTCCGGCGCCATCTAGAAAATTTCCCTTTACTTTCAAATCCACCACTTATCTTTCACCATCAATGGTCTTTTATTTATCTATGGCATAGATAAATAAAAATTTAAGCAAAAAAATGTAAACAACATAATCGAAATAAAAATAATTTTAGGTGCTTTTTCATCGCATCCGAGTGAAAAATGGTCGGACGAAAACGGCCTTTGCCCTCTGGTGAAAAAGGTGACTAAGCAAATGAATCATCTATGTATTTTTTAAATCTATGATAATAGTGTTAAAAAAAGTTGTTTAATTTTTTTTCATTTAGCCCCCATCCCGCAACGTGCGAAATACAACCACCAAGATAGCAACCAAAAGACAACCACGAAAATCTGTATCTAACAGGCGTTCCAAATTTCAAGCAATATTGAATGTAATTGAATTGTTCCTGAGAACGTATGACATGTCGCACAATCTCGATGAAACCGTATGCCATCCACATCCATATTATTAAAGTGAAGAAGACCCAGATCTAGATTATCATGTCGCGACAGAGCGCCAGTAATTGTCATAGCCCAACCTGATGTATTTTGGAACTATGATGGGTCCGATCATGACCCCAGTCCAAAATCTACATCAAACAGTGGCACGTTGTTAACGAATCACTCGTGTACTTTCTGAACCTTAAATGCCAGAATTTTAATGAGAAACGAAGCCATCAATATACAAATGAACCTCATCGCTGAGGATTAAAATATTTTGCAACATTGAAGACGAGTTGTTCTTTAAATTAGAGTTACATTTTTTATAAACCGGAACCGTCAGCTATCACGCTTTTTTGGGTTTTTCCACCAACAACACTTTGCTACACACATGGTAGGAAATTCAAATCGTACATGACTTTTCGGAGACCCTTTAAATAGTAATTAGTCACTGTTTACCGCTGTTTCACGGAAGTTGATAGTAGACATGCCGAATATTTTGAAAACTGTAGGTAGTTCATTAAAAACACAAGTCCTCGCACTTGAAACAATTTGCCTGCAATGTAATTAGTGATAGAAAACAATATGTTTCAGTGGCAATCAGGACATTCGTTACGATGTGTTTTATGAAACTAAAATCAACATAATTATGGAAGGAACTTTATTTAAAAAATTGTAAAGCCCTTTGGGTTGTGAATAGCGAAGTATTATTAGCTTTTCGCTATCATTTCCATTGAAACCTGGACTGCGATTAAATAAAAGACCTTTTGACCACAAATATTCTAGCAGCATATGTGAGACTAGAGGCCACTCAAAGTGTGTTGGTATTTGTGGTTACAAGTGTGCGAGTATTTGTTTGCGAATAACTGCCCACCACCCCCAACATTATCACACCACTGATGAGTGAATATTAACATTTTACATTTTGTATTCGGCTCAGTGAAATGGTCCAGCATGTGGAAATCCGCTGATTAAGTAAATGTCAACATTCTATCAAATTGTCAATTTAGTGGATAATAAATTCGATTTTGTTCACTACCTCTTGTGCCTCCCTCAAACACACATATAAACACATTCACCAATACACATTTAAATGCGGGTGTTCGATTGTATTGAAAACAACCACCCACTCGCTTCCAAGTTAAAAAGTTGTTAAGAGCTTTCGCCCGATTACTTTGGTGTTCATAATGGATGCAATATTTTGATAATGTTGGTTGGTAGTTCTGTATTATAATGATGTTTATGAAAATGACGATGATTATGAAGAGATTTAGGGGGGGGGGGGGGGATGTGATAAT
This sequence comes from Phaonia tiefii, assembly GCA_963931995.1. NCBI lineage: Eukaryota > Metazoa > Arthropoda > Insecta > Diptera > Muscidae > Phaonia > Phaonia tiefii. Next base: position 211,651,899 of record OZ008371.1, read on the forward strand.
GATGATGTGATGTGGAAATTGCTATAGTTAATGTTGTTGCCGATAATATGGATGAGATGAGTGATTTTTTTTCGGTTCCATGTTGTCGGATTAAGTTAAAGTTTTGAGTTTCAAATAACATTCGATCGAGAGAGGTTTAAAAAGTTTTAGGAAAACCATTGAGTTCTCTTTAGATGATTGACGAAAATTCCTTTAGACAAACATTGCAAAAGTTGTTGGCTGCTTGAAATTTTAAACACCTGTTATAAAAAATGTGGAAGAAGATTAATTATAGATCAAACACTGTCATTATTATAATGTTGTTATACCTGAATATCAATAAAATTCATCCCAGTGAGCATTAAATTCGTCCACTGGAGTTATTGAGGTGTATTTTATTAATACTCAGGTATATCAACGTTATAATAAATCCAATGCTAGATCTTTAATGATTCTTGTTCCAGCTGCATAAAAGACGAGTTTACAGTTTCGAGAGGCCAGTATCTTTTGTAACTTTCGAGCAAAGGAAGTTTTGCACTATTGTGATCTATCTGCATAGTGCTGTGGTATTGGGGTTTTTTGGGCATAACACCGGTAAACAGACTAAGATATACCACTAAGAGAAAGATAACTTCCCCAACTTAACAACTGCGTACTTACTTTTTTAAAGTTTTGGAGGAAAAAAATAGTTATTCACTTTTAACGACTACAAAATCTGTCTTCTTTCATTAAATTATCTCCATCTTCTTTGTGTGCAATTTGGTGCAGGCAAAAGTTACCCTCAAAAATTGTGAAACACATCAACCTTTCCAACTGTGTATTATATTCATTCAAAGTTTTTGATGCAAAAAAGTTATGTTGGACCAAACTCAACATTTTTTCAAAATCGATATTTTGAAAATATTTAGTACAACTAAACTATATTTGGTATAATCAAAACATTTTCTAAAATATTTAGTACAACCAAACAATATTTGGTAGAATCAAAGCATTGCGGTCATATTAAAGCCAAGAGACCACATTTTGGAGAAAAAAGTAATTATTCACTTTTAGCGAATATTAAATCTGCCTTCTTTCATTAAATTGTCTCTATCTTCTTTGTGTGCAATTTGGTGCAGGCAAAAGTTACCCTCAAAAATTGTGAAACACATCAACCTTTCCAACTGTGTATTATATTCATTCAAAGTTTTTGATGCAAAAAAGTTATGTTGAACCAAACTCAACATTTTTTCAAAATCGATATTTTGAAAATATTTAGTACAACTAAACTATATTTGGTATAATCAAAACATTTTCTAAAATATTTAGTACAACCAAACTATATTTTGTATAAACAAAACACAGCCGTCATAGTAAAGCCAAGAGACCAGATTTTGGAATTCGCTTTTGCAACTATTAAATCTGCATTCTTTCATTAAATTATCTCTATCTTCTTTGGGTGCAATTTGATCCAGGCAAAAGTTACCCTCAGAAATTGGGGAACACATCAATCTTTCCATCTGTCTATTATATTCATTCAAAGTTTTTGATGCAAAAAAGTTATGTTGGTCCAAACTCAAAAGTTTTTTAAAATCGATATTTGTTTAAAATATTTAGTACAACCAAACAATATTTGGTAGAATCAAAGCATTGCGGTCATATTAAAGCCAAGAGACCACATTTTGGAGAAAAAAGTAATTATTCACTTTTAGCGAATACTAAATCTGCCTTCTTTCATTAAATTGTCTCTATCTTCTTTGTGTGCAATTTCGTGCAGGCAAAAGTTACCCTCAAAAATTGTGAAACACATCAACCTTTCCAACTGTGTATTATATTCATTCAAAGTTTTTGATGCAAAAAAGTTATGTTGGACCAAACTCAAAATTTTATCAAAATCGATATTTTTAAAATATTTAGTACAACTGAACTATATTTGGTATAAACAAAACACAGCCGTCATAGTAAAGCCAAGAGACCACATTTTGGAGAAAAAAATAATTATTCACTTTTGCGACTATTAAATCTGCCTTCTTTCATTAAATTTTCTCTATCTTCTTTGGGTGCAATTTGATGCAAGCAAAAGTTACGCTCAGAAATTGGGGAACACATCAATCTTTCCATCTGTCTATTATATGCATTCAACGTTTTTGATGCAAAAAAAGTTATGTTGGTCCAAAATCAAAATTTTTTAAAATCGATAGTTTTTTAAAATATTTAGTACAACCAAACAATATTTGGTAGAATCAAAACATTGCAGTCATATTAAAGCCAAGATACCACATTTTGGAGAAAAAAGTAATTATTCACTTTTAGCGAATATCAAATCTGCCTTCTTTCACTAAATTGTCTCTATCTTCTTTGTGTGCAATTTGATGCAGGCAAAAGTTGCCCTCAGAAATTGGGGAACACATCCCCCTTTCCTACTGTGTATTATATTAATTAAAAGGTTATCATGCAAAAAAGTTATGTTGGTCCAAACTCAAAATTTTTTTCAAACACGATTTTTTTTAAAATATTTAGTATGTACAACTAAACTATATTTTCTATAAACAAAACACAGCCGTCATATTGACGCCAAGAATCCACATTTTCTAATAAGTGCGCCATATTGAGTGCAGTATGTCCAAAACTGTGTGAGATACAGTTTAAGAAATTCGTAACAGGAAAACAACTTTTTTCGATTTTCAAAATTCAAATAAACTGAATATCTGTAATACGATACAAAGTTCATTGAGAGAGAAAACCAAAGTGTTTGTGTTTCTTTAAATCAAAATGTAAGCAATTAACGAGGCTGACGTTACGTGACAAAAAGTTGCATTTTCTGTGGAAATGCCGATATAAGAAATGTGGTCATCTTTGGAATATTTGCTAAAATATGCCCAATTTTCCGATTTTTAATATTAGTATCTTCAAATCGTCCTTGGCTCCTTAGCTACAATCGGTTTTTACAGATCTTAAAAATGTGTACTCGTACTTAATCAAAAAATATTTAATTTTGGCCGATGGAAATCGATTAAGAATCATTGAGAGGTGGGTAAGGTGGGTAACCGGCACGGTAACTATTGCACCATCGATGGAGAGAAGGTAAAGAGATTCTTAATATTTAATATTATATTTCGTCTGTTCTGCCTGCTAGTGTTGTTTTTTAACAGGAAATTTTGTTTTATTTAATATGTCGTTACCCTAACCTAACAGATATTTGTATATAACAAACTTTCTTGTTCCTCTCTTACTTAAGTTTCAAACGGAATTACAAAAATAATAAATGTTTTACTTCCACACGAGAGTGTAGCCAATGGATGTCTTGAATGTTCGTCCATTTAAAATTCGTATGGACGACTCTTTTTTAAAAAAATCACCAAAATAAGAAAATCCCTAAAATGAAAAATAGCTATAACTCGGAAACGGTGCGTTTAATCGCAAAAATAATATTTTTTACTCCCGTAGGAGGGTGTAACCATTGGAGGTCTTTAATACGACATCACTTGAAAAAAAAAATCGCGAACTAAAAATTTTCGAATAAAGAATAGCTAAAACTCGCTTATGTCTATATTTCGAAAACGCGGCGTTCAATTGAAAAATAACCAATTTTTTCCTGGTTTCAAAGGGGTCTTCAAACAGCGGTGCAATTCGTATGGACGACCAATCTTTTTTTAAAAAATCGTCAAAATAAGAAAATCGCTAAAATAAAAAATAGCTATAACTCCGAAACGGTGCGTGCAATCGCTAAAATAATATTTTTTTTACTTCCAGAGGAGGGTGTAACCATTAAATGTCTTTAGTATGGCATCACTTAAAAAAATCGCTAAAACTAAAATTTTTCGAATCAAAAATCGCTAAAAGGCCATTATGTCTATATTTCGGAAACGGAGCGTTCAATCGAAAAATAATCAATTTTTTTTTGGTTTCTAAGGGTTTTTCATAAAGTGGTCCAATTAGTATGGACGACGTTTTATTCAAAAATCGTCAAAATGAGAAAATCGCTCAAATAAAAAATAGCTATTACTCGGAAACGGTGCGTTCAATTAAAAAAATAATAATTTTTTTAATTCCACACGAGGGTGTAGCCAGTGGATGTCTTTAAAGTGGCATCACTCTTTCTCCAAAAAAAATCGCTAAATCTACAATTTTTTGAATAAAAAAATCGCTAAACGCCATTTTGTTTACTTATATATTTCGGAATCGGAGCGGAGCGTTCAGGCTTAGATTACCGAATTTTTCCGGGGCTGTCATAAAGTGGTCCATTTCGTATACAACACTTTTTATTGTTAAAAAAACGCCAAAATAAACAAAATAGCTATAATTCGGAAACGATGCGTCTAAACGCAAAAATAATAAATTTTTTTTCCTCTAAAAAAGGCTTTAACCAATGGACGTCTTTCATGCGGCTTAACTTTTGTTTTAAAAAATTTTAAATTTTAAACTAAAATTTTTCGAAGAAAAAATCACTAAAACGTACATATTTGTTAGCGGTTGTTTAAAACTCAAATCGCAAATCGATTTTAGGTACACTTGTACTATAGCACCATGTAATTACGTCGTCGTTAGGACTACTAATTCCGATTTAATTCCCATTGTCTCAACGTATATTGATCTTATGACAACAAGCCCAAGTCATTAGATACCTAATGGTTTCGATTTAATTTAACAAATAAATTCGTTCTATCTTATCTGCCATAATTATTCGAAACATTTCCTAATTATAATAATTACGAAAACGTAACAGCCTTTGAGAAATGTTTTCCAACTACATAAGAAGCAGATAAATTGTGCTGCAAATTGATTTCCTTGACAATAATTCCCACCTGTGCTTTAATATAAATAGCAACGATTGCTATTTTAAGGGTGTTCGATATTTTGATGGTTTTCAAATCGTGATGCCAAATGAGCATTTCCTGTTAATTACTGAGTTCTAACTATTTTTCTCTAAATTCACTTTAAATTATACTGCTCCCATTGAGTTTTGAAATTCTGAATTTTAAATTATGAAACGTTCAAAATATTAACAACCCTAACATAAGCTCATTTAAATCCTGACAACATTTTGGTGTCTCTTAATAAGGCGATTGTTTAGTTGTTGATTTTGATTTTATTTTTGGTTGTTGTTCTCTGCGGGTGTAATGATTTTGTCATTTTACGCCCTCGCCATTCCGCTGATATGATAAGCCAGTAATAGCCACCTCAGGCCTCAACAGACAACACAAAGCAACACCTTGTACATGGTTCCATTTCCATTTCCTTGTTTTCACAATCATTATTTTTCGATTTCGCTTTTTCTTGTCTCTCTCTCTCTCTCTCTCTCTCTTCTTTCCATACTTGTATTTATTAATCGCCAACCATTTGATTCTTGGCAACTTAGTGTTTTTTTTGGGAATCATATGATTTCTCAAAACTTCGATTGACTTCAAGCGTAACACGCACATGTCCTTTGGCTCCATTGCTTTCCATGTTCGACAGAATTCATAAAATATTTATAATTTGTATATAGCCCATTGTGATTATCAATGTTGTGACTCTCTCTCTCGCGTGTAATGGGAGTAGTTTTAAGTTGCCTACGTATGTGAGATCAATATAACCTTAGTGATGTTTTGCGTGCACTTATATGTGTCAATCTATGTGTGCGTGTGTGTATTTAAGGATACTTTGGGGCTGTGCTTCGGTCAAGGTTGCAAGTGTGAACTCATACATTTGTGTTTTATGGCCTAGTGAATGAGGCTTTCAGAGGATGTCTCCAACATTGTAGTTATTGTCCATAGACAAAAATGATGTATAATATATAACTATGAACTCATACTTATGCGTGTACTCTCAATTTCTCGTGCAAGTTAAATATTTATAGACGTATGTATGTAGAACAGCTATGTATGTACTTATACATATATCCCAATGAATTTGGAATCGTTTCCACTAAACGTTTGGGTTTCTATACAAATGTTTGCCGTAGTGTAATGGAAATCACCACGGTCATTAATATGAACATGGATAATAATAACTTTTTTTTTAGTTTCGACTTTAATTCACTTAAGTAAAAAGTTGGCTTGAATGTTAATGTCACTTCTTCAGTTGTATCCCCTAAGAAAGACAACAAGAATCACATTCTATAGCAGCACAAAATCGAAGCAACAGCTTGGAAGTATTTAAGTCAACTACACTGAGAGAAAAATAAAGGTTGAGTTAAACGAATAAGACGTAACCGAATTAAGAGGTTGCCACAACCGAAGTAGATGTTGTCACAACCGAAGTAGAGGTTGCCACAACCGAATTTCGAGGTTGTCACAACCGAAATAGAGGTTGTCACAATGCGAGGTGACCGCCGATGAATTGAATGAATTAGACATGGAGAACATGTGGTTCGAACCGGATGGAGCAACAGAGCACTACCGAAATTCTGAAGGCAGCATTTCCGGGTCGCTTTATCTCCGGTTATCACCCTAGTAAACCAATTACAGACTTCTTCTTGTGGCGATTTATTGAAGTCACGAGTCTATGTCAATTAACCTCAGAGTCTTGAAAAATGGGCGGGACGGTCGCCGGAAGTTCTGTCAAGTGTAATGGAAAATGCCATAAATCGGGTCCGTATGGTCATTAATTCTCGCGGCGGTCACTTGGCGGACATCATTTTCTCGACTTAATTAATTAAAATTTAAGACATCAAATAAACGCAACCCAAAAGTTGAACCAACGATTTTCATTGACAAAATAAATTACAGCCAAAAAATATCGCGCGATTACTTTTGCGCCACTTTGTATATCCTAATGATCTCTTCTGGTTTCTAATGATTCCTCCTGCATTCTAAGAAAATAATGTAAAAGGCTGTAGTGAATACGACAGAATATTGAGTAGCAAACATCAGGTGTCATCAGGATGGTTTTCGCCTACTTCAATAAGTGGTTAATGCAGTATTGCCAAGTTTCGTTGAGGGAATCAACGACTTTCAAATGGAAGCAAATAAATTCCTTTGGTAAACCGAGTACTAGAAAATGCATTATCCAAATAAACCTTGATTTGTTTTCCCTTCTGAACTCGACTTTTCTGTCAAAACGTAACGGTGGCATTTGCAACGAACCCATTATCTCTTGATAGAGACGTTAAGAAAGTTGTTCATTGAATGTCGCCAGCGAATTTGCTGAATAACTTAAGGCATCAAGTGGCAATTACCAACAGAAATCTCAACACAATGCTGCACTACATAAGACCGTTTTAGTCCTTAATTCCACCCCACTTCTTCTTCTTACAGGAATACAAAAACGAAACACAGGATGTTTCTTGAAGATATATTTCTATATGAAGAGAACAACATAAGAACAGGACGAAGAATTTGTTTCCCCACGAAGAGAAAGACGTAAGAAGAGGACAAAGCATTTTTTTGATTTCTTTCATAATGCATCTTTTATGAAATAGAGACGCGAAACACGGAACAAGGATATACATTCTCATGCACATTTCACTATTTCTCGTCCTACTTTGATATTTATAGGTGACACAACAAAAACATATATGACATTTTTAGACAAAGGGCATGAGAGAGAAGAGTGCATGGGTGAGAAATACGACTGAGAGGAAATGTTAACTTAAAGAATCCAAGATATGTGATGTTGTCTCACACACATAGAAACAAACATTACACTAACCCTGTAGCACGTTCCAAGCTTTGACAAAACTCAGTGGAGGTTCAGTGAAAGTGTCAGATAAGTCAACAACAATTGCCCAGGATAACACATCACAAGGTGGTGCAAGTGTGAATTGAGTGTTTGAGTATGTGGGTGTGTGTAATCATCAACTATAAATCTGTAAAAATAACTTTCACTTGGCTTTGTCTGTATGTGTATGTTTGTGTTCAAAAGAGTTTGAGTTAATACATGTGTATGTGTCGGGCTGTATTCCCCGGGCTGAGAGTGTTTGTGTTCACTAAGCACAAGGATGTCATGTTGCATTTTTTTATGATGTAATTTCATACAATTCCAACTAACACACACGCATACATAGAGTGCCTGTTCATAAATTCGTTGTTGTGCAAGGAAATAATCGAGGCAGGTTAGAAGAAGTTTTGAGACGTCTGACGACATGTTTTATTAAATATTAGATGTTTACAGTCTACATAAGACGTTTAAAATATAAAGGAGAAGTTTAAAGTATGAAGGCTAAAGGAATGAATATTAACTCTAACACAAATAAATAAAATGTGATTTCCCATTACATCCCATGTAGGGGCTTGAGGAGATCCCAATACCTCTATTTATACAAAAAAATGGTTTCCCATTACATCTCATGAAGAAACCGGGGAGAGCTTCTCACAAGCAGTGAGCTGTGCGCTTCTAGTTGTATATTCACTGATTGGGACCTACAGTTTTACACCGGTTCCGAACGGTTTTTGACAAGCTTTTTCATGGCTAAATACTCGATAGTGTTGCCGTCACTATGCAAGGTGACCGCCGCCGAAAGAAATTGTAAATGGTCAGAGCAGGGATCGAACCCAGGATCTCAAGTACAAGAGCCGCGCACACTAGCGATTGGACAACCGACGGCCACAAATCTCTATTTATAAATCAAATTCAAATTCTGATGTACTTCAACTTCCTCCTGTGAGGACGAAATCCATTTTATTTATTTTAAAAGGTGTTTTTATAAGCGCGATAGAAATTTGATACAAATAAACAGGCAGAAGGTCTTCAATTCATGAAAACCATTTTTGCAAACATGTTTCATGCAATATATTTTGGTGGGGCCGGTTTTTCAGTGTGTATCACTCCAATAATACGGTGACGAGTTGCGATTAGTCTATAATTCTACAATGTCAATGGGAGGTCAGTTTTAAACTAACGGGCAATCTAACTTCCTAGCATTGGTGTGGAGAGTCTGAGTTGGAGTTTAGAGGACGGAGTTCAAGAAATTTGCTTGTAGTCGGAATAGGAGTTTGAATTGTTTTTCAGCCTGATCCCAACTGCGTGTTTATATAATTACTACAAATTTCAGAGGTATCGAAATGGAAGCAGATGAAAGAATTGAATACTACTCCGAATATATCAATTGATGGATAGTAATTATCGCAGCACTGTCATAGATAAAGGCTACCGTGTAAATCCAACTCCGCTAAATACTATTTTTGTTGGAGAAGTGAGCCAGAGTTAAAGAATCACTTGTGTACATCTTTAAACTGGAAACTGGTTAATGTTTTCCCATTAAAAAATCCGTATTCTTTGTTGTTTGAATGCAAATATAAAGTGTTTGTAACTTGTCGCAAATAGAGTATACTTGCGTCCAAACACATTGTGGTTGCTATTCAATATTACATGTTGGAGACACAACGATTAGTATGTTATAATATACACATATTTTTGTGACCCAACTTTGGCTTGAATTGCTCAGATGGATGATTATGTGCGCCATAAAAATGATGAAGTCGTCTATAAGTTGCGCCAATCGATGACTGATTTTCAAAATAAACTTGAATAATTTGGTAGCGTTGTTCAAACGTGAATCTATCCACGATGATATGCCAGGGTACATTGATTATAAATGATTATAAAAATTGTTTCTAGTATGACAGTTCATTTGACAGCAAACCCTTTCGTAAGTTATATCTACGCAAAAAGAACCCACTTTAATATGAGAATGTGGGTTTTACATCATATAAACGGAAGTGAACTAAAAAGTACACACTGAAAAAAAACCTGCCCCTATAATATTATGCAGGAACTATGTTTACGCTCGGAACATTTATATATTTACATGCAAGCATTATTTTCTTGAGTTGAAGATCTGCTGCTTTTTGGTTTCTTTGCTGTCTGTCTCGTTTTTGTTTTCAGCAGTTTTCAACAAACAAGACCTTATTTGGATCACTAAATCATTTATAATAACATACTAATCAGTGTATCTCAAACATGTAATATTTAATAGCAAACACAATGTGTTTGAGCACAAGTATATTACATTTGCGACAAGCTACAAACACTTTATATTTGGATACAAATAGCAAAATAGGACAGATTTTTTAGCGTGTAATTGGATAACCTCATAGTAATGCCATTCCACGCAACATTAGAAAGACATCCTGGGAAAAGTTTAGATACACTTTCATGAGGTCTATTCCAAATAGACCTGAACTAACTGTCGACACATAGAAACAATGGTCCAATGAGTCACGCCAGCCCTGAATTGGTCGTAATAGGCCGCATATGGTCGCCTCGTCTAATTAGACTGAGAGAATGCGGTTGAAAGGTCTGTCATAGGAAAATGTCTACAAGGGCACAATATAACTGGAATAGATATAAAGAATAACTCAAGCAGTATTAGCGAGATATGAAGAAAGCTAAAAATAAACTCTGGATGGATTGCTGCAGTAGTGTAGAAAGCTCATCCAAAGCCTCCAGGCTTAGAAAAATTTTGGCCGCAACACCTTTTACTATTGGATACATTAGAAAAGCGATGGTTCTTGGACGATGTCTGGTGAGAAATCACTGGGGTGCTCCTGGATACACATAAATAAAATAAATGGTTTCCAATTACATCAGATGAAGGAATTGGTTAGAGCTTCTCACAACCACTGAGCTGTGCGCTTTCTCGTTTTGTACTCACTGATTCCGAATGGTATTTTTGAGAAGCATTTTCATGGCTAAATACTCGATAGTGTGGCCGTCACTACGCGAATTAACCGCCGCTGAAAGAATTTTAAGTTGGTCAGCGCAGGGACCGAACCCAGGATCTCATGCACAAGGGGCACGCGCCTGTTCAATTTCTATGAACACATTAGTAAATGTTGCATTGGAAAATAAAAAATAATAGTTTTTTTGTATACACCGGGCAATGCTGAACATCAAATGACTCGCTTTGTTTGGCCATAGCAACAACAACGAAACAACCAAACACACAACATCACACATACTTTGTCCGAAGTAGCTGACGTATACGTGTATCACATAACCACATGTTAGCCATATCAACAGCAACGAAACAGCCAAACACACAACATTACATATACTTTGTACGACGTAGCTGACGTATTAGTGTGTCACCATAACGTCGACTGCGCAAGCCCATTGGCTTGCAAATGAAATTTTGCGTGGCTATGCTTTATATCTCCGTTCAACAACAGCAGCAGACACATGTACATACATACATTATTATGTTAATACATACGCTATAGACACAATTTCGTTTGCCTCACCCCTGCCACACCACTCTTTCATTGCTCTCTTGCTCGCTCATTTTTGTTTAACACGTCATTATTCTCTTTCGCAGTCGCAGAAAATCTGGTTTTAGCAGCAGCATAAAATCTGGTTTTAGCAGCAGCATAAAATCTAACTTTGATAGATTTAGTCCCTGTACGCCGCTGTAGATGTTAACACATCAAAAGCTTAAAAACTTTCAAGTCGCCAGGATCGGGGAATGTGTCGCTGTCGTAACTACAGGCAGTGGATTATGGACTGTTGCCTGGCTCAAAGAGCTCTACACGGGTTGTATCAATCAGGCGTACATAGTTGCGAAATTGAGGGAATCAACTATGAATCTACGACATGTAGATTCAGTAAGTCGGCACCACCTGCCACACCGCGCATGAAACAATCGATTTATTGCAGCAACGATTTCCAGAACAAATTATGTCAAAAAATGCTGATGCCAACTGGCCACCAAGATCTTGCGATTTAACACCGTGCGATATCTTTCTTTTGGGGTTTTGTGAAATCTGTCTTCTGCAAATAAACCAGAAACAATTCCTGAGATCAAATCAGGGATCCAACGCGTCATCGGTGAGATACAGCCACATCTCTGTGAAAAAGTTATGGACAATTTCATGAAAAATGTAATGGCCTGTCATCAGAGCCGTGGGCGCCATTTGACGGATGTTTTATTCCATACTTATCGGAACATGTCTTCTTTACAATTCAATAAAAAAAATCACAACTATCTCAAAAAAATTAAAAAGTGCTTTCTTACTGACACACCCGTTAGCTTTTGAAAATATGGATTGTATGAGAGGTGTGGATTCGGTGTTACAGCAGGAGTTGAGGAGTCGCAGTTCAGGAAATTTCGGCGGAGTCAGAGTAGGAGTTGCGGTCGACTTTTTCAGTCAGAATAAAATTAATAGAATTTGTAGAAACATCAAACTGGAAGTAGATGAGGGTACACAAGCCGGCGGACGATGCTAATCGTGCGACATATTAGTGAGAGCACTGTCATAGATAATGATTAGCATAGGGCTTCTGATTCCGATCTACACTATTTTTTGCCAGCTATTTAATTTCAGTTGTGGTGATTATTAAACGGCATCCTATTTTCTGTTATGATGCTAGTTTATGAGTCATTACAATTCGGATCAAATATATTTTTACAAATTTCAGTTTGAATGCATGCGTTTTGAATGAAATGAATGTTGAATGAATGCGTGAATATGAGCAGACAATCTCTCCCAATTAGATCTCTGAATATTTGAATTGATTTTCACGACAACTGTTTGTTGAAATTCTCTTAAAGTTTGTTTGCTTAAATCTTTGGAAACAAACAATCATTGACTCTTCTTTGCTTTGCTTCTAGCACATCTGGCTTGCTAAGATATGTGGCAGGGATGACTGAGTAGGTGACCCACATCTAAAGAGCATTTGTTTATTTTAAACCAAAACCGGATATTTCTACAATGAGGAAATGCATTGTCATAGATAAACTGTGTCTTCCGTATGTTTTCTCTCTCTATCTGTCTCTTTCGTTCTCGTCTTTCGTTTAACTCATATTCCTGTTGTCGCACCGTGTGTTGTCTGTGCTAAAGTTAAACACATCTTCATGTCATTGTAGATTGTGTGCAACGTTTAAAGTGAAGTCTTAAATAAACCCGTGAGTAAGGAGTAAGGTGAGGGAATATTTAATCTGGGAGTTTTGTTTATCTTGACACTCTTCGTCCATGTCGTTGCGGCTCCTTCAGTTAGTTCAAAAGGAAAGATGTTGTCCACTTTGTACTGCGTAAATGTGGGCTGGTGTATTTGTGCATCGTCGAGTGGAAAATTGGGTGTGCATAAATGTGGCCAAAGTGTTTTTTAAATCCCTAGCATCCTGTGCTCCTCTACATTTTATTCTGACCAAAAAGTGGACTTTAAATAAACTATTATGACTTGGCACACAAGTGTTTTATTGCAGGATTGCAGTAAAGTTGTCCAGTGCATCCGAGTACTGGATTTGTCCTGTCATATTGCCCCTTAGCTGGCTCTGGAGATTTAATTTTGTTTAGTCAAGAATGACCAAGGAGATCAATTGAGAGTGACCTCATTTTTTATATTGTATTTAAATGTTCAGGAGCTGGAGAGGTTTGCCATAGCTTAAGAGTTTGGCTTACGGATTACAGAAGGGTCAAGGATACATATTTGTATCAATCAAAAGACAATTAAGCAATGTTTTTAAAAATGAATCATCTAAAAACACATAAGCAACAAACTGCACCATTCCCAAATTGAAATGTGAAAAAAATCACTTGAAATTTAAAAATTCCATATGAAATTTAAAATTCTTCCATCAAAATTCCACTTGCAATTTTAAAGACATCAATTGGAATCTAAACTAGAACATCAATTGAAATGTAAAGCACATCAATTGGAATTGAAGGATATCAATTGCAATTTATAAAACACCAATTGAACTTTTAAAGGCGTCAATATAAAAACGAATTGAAATTTAATAGATATCAATACAAATTTGGAACACATCAATTTAATTTTAAAAGATGTCAATTGACATTCAAAGTACATCAATTGCTATGCAAAACCTAATATTGAAAATAGAGAAATGATTTCTCAATTTTAACTGACACATTTTAAATTTCAAATGTTGCATTGAAATTTAAATTGTTATATTTTAAATTGCAACTGATGTCTTTTAAAATTCAATTGATGTATTATAAATTGCAATACATATTTTTTAACATTCAATTGATGTACTCTAGGTTTCATTTGATGACATTGAAATTCAATTGATGAGTTTTGAATTTCAATTGATGTATTTTAAATTTCATTTCATGCTTTTTAACATTCAATTACATTTCAATTGATATTTTTAAAATTTTTAGAAGAATTTTTGAATTTCACTTGATGTATTTTAAATTTCAATCGATTTCTACGAGTATTAAATTTCAATTGATGACTTTTAAATTTTACTTAGGTTAGGTTAGCTTAGCTGACACTACACTCGGCGATCCATTCATCCATTTTAATTGCCCGAGCAAAAAGGAGACAGTAAAGGAAACGAAAGTGAAAGTCTACACAAGTTGGCATGGAAGAATTAACAAGAAAAGAGATAATATATATAGGAGGAAGAGGACACGATCGTGGAATGAAGCCCCATCAACAGTGCACACCGGCCATTCAACTTGACAACCGTGGGAGGCATCGCATGAAACCCAGTAGAATGCTCACTTCGATTGAGGAGAGATACTATAGGTCCCCTATAAAATCTTGTCCCAAGTAGCTCAGCCACCTACGGGCCTCAGCGGGGCAACTGCAACTGCAAAGAGTCCTTCTCGTTCTTGCACGAACGACAGTCGTCCGGTACAAATCTGTCCCATTTTGTCTTCACCATGTATTCTGACCGGGAACTGATATATTCGAGCCACAGCTATCTATCATTTGTACAGCCGGGTCTGCAGACCCAAAGTCTGCTAGCTGTTTGGCACATCCAGTCCTCCACTAATCCAAAACCAGATGTGCGGATGCCTAGAGAGTCATTATCAGGCATGGTATAGCCTCCTCTAGCCAGTAAATCCGCTGATTCGTTCCCAGGAATATCGCAATGTCCTGGAACCCTACAGAGGCTGATATCCAGAGGCCCAAAGTCTGCTTGCTGTTTTCCACATCCAGTCCTCCACTAATCCAAAACCAGATGGGCGCATGAGCATCCACTAGAGAGTCGTTATCAGGAATCGTATAACCTCCTCTAGTCAGTAAATCCGCTGATTCGTTCCCAGGAACAACGCAATGTCCTGGAAATTCAATACGTTTCAATTTACATCTTTTAAATTTCAGTTGGGGTCTTTCAAGTTTCAATTGATGTTTTTCAAATTTTAATTGATCTAATTTAAATTTCAAATACAATTTATAAATTTCAATTGATGCCCTTTTAATTTCAATTGACTTCTATTACATTTCAATTGACGGTTTTGAATGAAATGTTAATTATTATATCAGGGGTGATTTTTATCAGGGATGATTTTATTCGGTCTTTTTACCAGTAGTTTTTTATAGTGGTACTTGCCAGGTAGTCCTTGCCAGATATGTCAGCTACAAGATAATGGGAAAACTCGTCGTTGGTTTACTTCTTTTGAAACTGATTTTATTTACAGCTTTATTACAGCAAATCTTAATTAATAGTTTTCAGACTTAAATTGATATTTTTTTTAATTGGAAATGGTGTAGATGACAAATCCGATTTGAATATAAACTTTTGGTTTTAAATTATTTTTCTACAGAGGACGTATTAACGTCCTTTTTTTGATTAGACGCACCGTTCAGGAGTTATGAGCACTTTTATATCTTGATCACGAATTAGAGTCCTTTTTGCGATTTGACGCACCGTTTAGAAGTTATGAGCATTATCATATTTTTACCGGTGATCACCATATAACGTCCTTTTTGTGATTAGATTATTATCTAAATTTGTCCAAAAATTTCTACAATTTCCATATATCCAGAAATCAGATAATACAAAAAAATCTGAAAGACTTCTTAAATTCCACGAAAATTGTTCCACGAATCTCGTACAGAAAACTTAACATACATTCAAAATTTTTTTGAGTTCGGAGTAGGAACAAGCCCAGCTCTAGAATGTCCTTTTTTTGAAAGTAGGCAAAAATGTAATAATTCTCGAAAAAATAAATGCAAACGTAATTTTCTGATGTGAAGTATTATAATTGTAATGAAAACCAGTTTTTATATTTACAATTATTGTTGCCACTTGTCGATATCATGCTTGAAGATGCTGCGAAATATTGAACATGAAAAATTAAATTAATGATCTGCTAATTGATTACAAAGTTTTGGACCTTCGACGTAGTGTTCGGACTAACAAAGTCAGCGTGTAAACTTCATTGTGGGCGACTGATTTTCTAGATTACATTGAATCGTTTTTTTATTCCAGTCGTACTGCCCATTGAAATAAAAATCAACTGTATTCCATCCTTTGCTTGTAATTAATGACAACAAAATTTAATGCAACTTTAATCAACACATCGCCCCAGTTGTTTCGAAATGGAAACATTAAAGCAACTTCAACTTTTTTTTGCTGAAATAGTTGATGAAAAAGTGAACGATAATTGTAATCAGGTTTTACATTTAAACTTTTTGGCGCAATGCAATGGTATTAAGTCACGCAACAGCAACAGCATGAAAAAGGATGAACAAGGTAGAAAAAACAAGAAACTTTTTTTCTGCGAACAGCAAAATAAAACGCCAACGGTATCTACTTCATGCTCTTACACGTAACACGTACACAATCACGGACACCAACACTTGTGAGGCATCTCTGTTAGGGTGTAACTGAGTTTTGTTCTAGGGCGTTTGTTTGTGGGAACTTGAGAAACAGGGGTTCAGCCGGTGTCTAGGTTTAAAGGGTGCCACAAAATGCACAATGTTGAAAGTGCCCTCAACACAATAAGGGGTATTTTTAAAGCTAAAATAAACCTGAGCGATGGAAATCTAGTACATCGGTTATGAGAATTTTTCTTTATCTTTTACTGGTTTCTATATATTTGCTTTTTTTCGAAGTCCTTCGGTTTATACAGTTGTTAAAGTTGAGAGGTAACACTTTCAAATTAAATATATGCTGAAGCCCTTGTTACACTCTTACACTCTGAAATGTCTGTTTTAGATGTTAGATGTTTGCATGCAAATATACCTTGTTTGTCGCTTATGGCAAATATAGTATACTTATGTCCAAAAACATTGCGTTTGTTATTCAATATTTCATGTTAGAGACACAATGGTTAATGTGTAATAACATATTCTTTTCTGACCCAAATACAGTTTTGTTTGTTGAAAACCGCTGAAAACAAAATCGTGGCACACAACAACGAAACAAAATTACAGCACATCTTCAATTTATGACAATAAGGCCTGCAAAAATGGTTCCTGCAATATGTTAATGGGGCCGTTTTACTCCAGCGTGTAGAGTAATCTTTGGATATGCCAATATTTTCCTTTACAGAGTGCTAATAAACTTGTGCAACTATAAGAAGAGTGATTTGCAGAACAAATGTTAACAAATCTGTTTGATGTATTTAATTTTTTGATTTAACCCAAAAATTTAAGCGCTCCGGTTTCCATTTTGGATCACAACTTTTATTTCATCCCTTTTTTCCAAGTGCTTCATCTTTGTCTACACTTTTCTTGTTTCTCTATTCTATTTTTAATTTATAACTATTGTATTTTGTTTACCAGATGTTTCTCCATTCCATAACTCCATAACTCATACTGTAACTCTAAAACAAAATTGGTATATTATTAATTAAGGATTAAGTTAAAGAGAGGTTTTCACATCGTTCCACTTGCTATTCTAGTATATCATTGGATTACTCCGGACCAGAAACAGTATAGTTTTGTAAATCCTAAGATTTTAGGCTAGTGGATACTTATAATTGAAAATTTCGTTTAAACGCGAACAATATATTGATCTTCTTTATCGTCTTTGACTAAACAAAACGCAACCACAGACGAATTAGACGACCAGAGGATGTGCGCAATGTGGCAACCCTGGTAAAAGAGAACCAAAAAGTGGTAGCAATTCACTCAAACCCAGTTCCCTTTCGCGTTATATGTTGATTATTGCATAGTTTTTTTTATAGTTTGTATTGAAATGCTCGTTTATTGAAATATTCAATGAAGAGAGTAAGAGAGACAGAGAGAGTGTAGAGAATGGCTAGGAATTCACTCGTTTTGTTTGTTGGCATTCGGGTGAAGAGAAATTTTGACTGTCTATTTGTATATCGTTTTTGACGCAACTATCAGCATTCAAGTTGGATGTAAAATAAAGCAGTGTTACCAATTGAAATTTATAAAAACACCCGTTACATCTGTTCTCTTTATTTAGACAAACTTGTAACCATTGTAATTAAGTAGTTACTCATTAACAATTATGAAAAGCCACAAAAATTCTCGGCTATGTATATTTTAGGCGGTTAAAATCTGTCTAACTTTAGTTTTTACCAAATCATTTATTTTTATCAGTTCAGCCGTTTCCAGAACCATGTCGTAGTAACTCCATCTATTCTCGCTTGTTCCCGAAAATTCTGCATCAACTAACTCGTTAGTGGTGAGATCGCGTAGCATCGCCAAACTTTCGTGGTGAGTTGATATGTGGTATCCACTGCAAATTGTTAGGCGCAATTAGCGTTTGGTGGCAATTAAGTTTCAATATAAACCTGAAACTGTTGACATTTATATGTTATTTTTACATTCTGTAGAGATTAGTGTAGCCAAAAATTTAAAGCATAGTTTGTCGTAACAATATCATCTTAGCCCATATAAATTATGTGTGTGAATTCGAATGTAACTAGCAGAGACACACACCAATTATATTAGCAGAGCTCTGTAATTACATTAGCAGAACTATGTAAGATAGCAAAATTTTGGAAAGGTTATAGAAATTACCGATTTTCTATACACAACCAAAAGTTATACATTTTATTACAAGGACTTATTAGAGGATATATTGGCACTTCAAACTAAGTTATTCTTTGCCAGGGTGAAAGTATAAGGTTTTCTTACATAGAAAATCTTGGAAAGATTTTGGGACCATTGCGTCTAATGGGAAAGAGTTTAGTGATTGGTACTTGTATCAAATTACAGCCATCGACATATATTTTCATTATTTATTACCCTCCTTCCCGAAAAACCTCCAGAATATAAAATTCGACGAAGATTTTATGAAATTGATGTTTCGGACGCAAAAGAAGCGTCTACGGTGTCCATTTTCATAAATTCTTCGTCGAGTTTGATATTCTGGAGGTTTTTCAAGAATGAGGGTATTACATAATGAAAATACAGGGAAGTTGATACTAGTCCCAATCGAGAAACTCTTTCCAAATACGCGCAATGGCCCCAACATTTTTTCAAGATTTTCTATGTAAGAATTTTCCATGTAAGAACAACATATAGTGAAGACATATAGGGACATTTTATGGCGATAATTTTTGTAGAACATTTTGACCACGCCTCCCCGTCATTTGGGAGCAGTTTTTTTGCGAGTTTAAAAAAAAAAAAGGAAAAATTATGGTTATACGTGACAGTTAGAGGGTTAATTTGTTCCACAAAAATGTTTATCTGAATCTTTTGTATAAAACTTCTCAACATATTTTGTACCTCAAAAGTAAGGAACACAAAATATTGCATGCCGATATGTTGCAGGAAAGTTCCGTGGGGCGGAAACTTTGACCCTCCCTAAAAAAAATCGGGTCAGATCTGACAAAACGCCGATACACGTATATTTTTTAAGACCTTTCCGCCAGAATCCGTTGAGAGAACACCATCATTTAGAATAAAATCTAATTTTGTCTCACAGTTTTATTACCCTGCCAAAGAATAACATTGTCTGAAGTCACAATATATCCTTTAATAAGTCCTTGCTATAAAAAGTATAACTTTTGCTTACATATACTTTTCGAATCGCGAGAAGATAGCTTTCCAAAATTTAGCTGTGTTACATAGTTCTGTTAATGTAACTACAGAGGTCTGCTAACAAAATTGGTTTGTTTCTTTGCTAATTAAATTCGAATTTATCTTCACACACGTATATAAAGTGGGGATTCATATGATAACAAAGCTACTCTACTTCAGTGACCGAATTCCATACCAAAGAGTGTCTCAATAAGGATGCATAGTTTAATTTTAAAATAAAAACACGTATTTTTTGAGACAGTTGTGATTTTTTTATTGAATTGTAAAAAGGACATGTTCCGACTATGTATGGAATAAAATATCCGTCAAATGGCCCCCACGGCTCTGGTGACAGGCCATTACTCTTTTCATGAAATTTCCCATAACTTTTTCACAGAGATGTGGCTGTATCTCACCGATGACGCGTTGGATCTCGGTTTTGAGCACAGCAATTAGTTCGGGTATATTCGCATAAATCCAAGATTTTACAAAACCCCAAAAGAAAGAAATCGCACGGCGTTAAATCGCGTGATTTTGGTGGTCAGTTGACATCAGAATTTCTTGAGATAATTTGTTCTGGAAATCGTTGCTGCAATAATTCGATTGTTTCATGCGCTGTGCATAACTTTCCAAATGTTTGGAATAAGTTTTGACGACTGGAACTAACTGGAATAAACATATCGCACCCTAAATATAAAAGGGGCACAACTCAAAATTTTCAAATTTTAATTTTTTGCTTAAAAACAATAACCAAGGACGATTTCTATCCACTGTAAAAATCTGACGTCGTTTACTCTTCTCTTTCGTAAAAAAAATCCTTTATGAATATGTCTATTAGTGAGTATTTTCATACATATTTCTAATTAACCAAATCAGTTTTTTGCCTCTACTGAATAATTGAGAATTTTGAGTTGTGCCCCCTTTGTATTTAGGGTGCGATATGTGACAGCTACCAAATTTCAGAGTTGCCACTTGCTCAAAAAAAATGGCACTAAATTTAAAAAGTCCAATCTTACTAAGATACCCTTTATTTTCACTTCTATTGCGGGCTTAACACTTTTCCATGAAATAAATTCTTGCGATTCTACCATAGAGCAACAGATAAGAGTCTCCAAGCGTTCTCTTGCGGTCGTCGAGGTAGTAGTAAGTTTCATCGAGTTTGAGTTGCAGGTGTGCGTTGCTTTTTAGTGGGATACAAAATGCACTGAAATAATAGGAAATGCGTACTTTCGTTCGATGCAACCAACATAAAACATAATTTAGCTGTCATTAGTATCAATCAAATACTATTTAAACTTAGTCTGCTGTATGGTTTGCTTCAGGTTGATTATCGCTCTCTCGCCTATCTACTCTGTTTTCCATAAATTTCCTACTCCATGGTCGATGAGCTATGGCATGGAATCCCCCTGCTTGCGATTCCACTATTTACAAAATCGTGCCTAGAAATTTTCACACACCCTAATAAATTGCTACTAACTATGTGTATGTAAGCACATAGATACATATGTATGACGCTGGGATAAGATCAAGAGTTATTTGTTTTCATCAACATCAGCCGAAGCGTGAATGAATGAGTGACTGAGTGAGTGAGTCAGTCGATGATAAACAAACAATGTAATTGAATTTCCAACTCTGCAGTATTGGCTGTTTGCGCGATTGGCTGGTATCGCATTCAGCATCCCAAGCGATTTGATGCAAAGGCAAGATAAGATAATTTCCACAAAAAAAAAAATAAAATCGAACAGGAAAAAACCCAACTTAATTTCAACGAAATTCAACAAACTCGAAAGGTGATTTGTATGACTTTAAATGTAGCCCTTGGTTAATTTTAAATTTAAATATATATTTCAATCATAAGGACATCAAGAGAGTTTTACCTCCCAATTATTGACCAAAACTTGTCAACCATTCAGTTGTCAATTACAGCCACCGGTTCCTGTTGGTTCGTCTCATTTTCAGGTATTTTTGCCAATTTTTTTTCGCCGGTTGTTGGACACTCTTAATACATTTCACTTCATATTGGATAATTAAAATTTATGCTTCAGTTCGAATTCATCAGCGATAAAAGTAGAAGAAAAACAACCGGCATCAAGTTTAATGCAAATGAATCTATGACGTCAGCGAGAAAAATGTCATGAAAGGGATTTATTGACTTAGTCCTGCCATCGGCCCCACATTCAAACCCGGGGGGAGGAGGAGAACATGAAAGTTGTGAAAATATGCACGAAAAGCAAAAATGGAATTCAATTTAAATGTATGAATTAATAATCATCTGTGGCAGAGTGAAAAATGAGTTTTCCATTTCCAGCAAAGTCGTCGTGTTAACCCTAAAAACCGGAAATGATACGATAATGGAATGAATTGAAAGGTTAATTCAACAGAATGAAAGCAAAGTAGGCAACTTGGTTTATGGTTAAAGCAGTACTGAGTACTGAGTTGTGGCATAGGGAATTGGGTACGGAGAAAAAAAACAATCAGAAGAATTCAACTGAAATATTTAAGAATTTAAAGTGTTAAGGTATTAATTTTGTTACAGGTTGCATACAACAAACAAAGAGAGTAGGAAAACGTCACAGAGCTACTTTATTATGTTTTTTTTATTGTTATCTGTATTACAAATTAATATTAGTACTTCATTATACATATAAAAATTCCGTAAACATTATATTTGTCATTAAAAATACAGTACTCAACTCAATACCTAAGACCTCAACGTCATAGTGACTTTATTCTTAATTTGCAATCGCGTTTTTTCACAACTCTTTTGCCGCCAACATAATTCTTTTACCGCTAAAATATTTCCTTTGCCACAAACATATTTCGTGTGTTACGTAGTTTCACGAGAAATCGAAACGGTGGATACTATACCCCCGCAAATAAAAAGCATTTGCCAGAAAACTATTTCATTTGTTACATAGTCTGTATTTTTCTGTATTTTTTCCTGTTTGGATGCAAACATAACGTGTGTTTGGTGCTTGTCCCAAATATAATATAGTTTTGTCCAAAAACATTGTGTTTGCTATTCAATATTTCATGTCTGACACACAATGACTAATATGTTATAATACATGTGTTTGTGATCCAAATACAGTTTTGTTTGTGATGCAAATACAGCTATGCTTGGAGCACCTTTTGCTTATTTTTTATTATCGCTAAGCTCTGTCGAAGGCGAAGTAATAAAAGAGGGTTATTAGGTTAGTGTTATTATTCTTCTTCTTACGTCCTTTGGCTCCCAGTGGAGCATAGTGCTTCAACAAAATTTCGCCATCTACTTCGATCCTTTGCCATGTGTTTAAAAAAAAATAAATGGTTTCCCATTACATCCCTAGAAGGAATCGGGGAGAGCTTCTCACAACTAGTGAGCTGTGCGCTTTCTAGTTTTATACTCACTGATTGGGACCTATACTTTTACACCGGTTCCGAACAGTATTTTTGAGAAACATTTTCATGGCTAAATACTTGATAGTGTCGCCGACACTATGCGAGGTGACCGCCGTCGAAAGAAATTTTCAGGTGGTCAGAGCAGGGATCGAACCCAGGATCTCAAGTACAAGAGGCGCGCACACTACCCATTGCACCACCGACGGCCATGTGTTTTACCTCGTTGAAAGTATATCCTAGTTGTTGTCTGTCTTTTCCAATTGTGTGCTTCCACGTGTGTTTTGATCGTCCCCGTATTCTGGCACCTTGTGGGTTCCATTGGAGGGCTTGTTTCCAGATTTCGGTTGGTTGTTTCTGTAGAGTGGCCCTATCCACTTCCACCTACTCCCTTTGATCCCTAGATATATCGAGGTTTGCTTATATTTATACCACAGTTTTTCAGTCGATATTGTATTCGGCCTCCAGATCTTAAGGATTTTCCTCAGACACTTGTTGGTAAAACTTTAGCACAAGTACATCTGTCATTAATCAAGTATCGCAGCCGCACAGCAGAAATGATTTAATAAAAAAAATGGTGTCCCATGAAGGGATTGAGGAGAGCTTCTCACAATCAGTGAGATGTGCACTTTATAACTTTTGCACTGTCTGCTTTGGGACCTACAGTTTTACACCGGTTTCGAACGGTATTTTGAGAAGCTTTTTCATGGCTAAGTACTCGATGGTGTTGCCATCACTGGTTTTTGGGAAATTTTTCAATTTTGCGGCCAGCTAAACGCTACCTAAACGGTGTTAAGAATTATTCCTAGGAAGTTCATATGTTCATTCGTTCATTTTTGTAGTTGATTGTTTCCTTGAATTTGGAACGGTTTGCTACCTATAGATCAGAACAGGGGGAAAAAGGTAAAAAAAAATCGATTTTTTTAAGTTTTTTGCGAGTTTGACCTTGAAGATGAATTTTTTTTGATTTTATATGTTGAAAATTTTTGTTCTTTATAACAAGAGCTTTCGAAGGATTTGCAAGATATGAGCCTGACAAAGTGATCACTTTTTTTTGGAAAAATGACACCGAGGCCCCAAATTTTTGGAGAGCTATAAAAAAGTGCATGACTTTGGGAAAAACTGGCAGACACGGGTCTTTTTTTTTGGTCTTTTATCACGTAGTATTGTCCGTATATGGTTATATTTTTTTTTGGTGTTGCACTGTGTTATTCTTTCAGTCAGTGATTCATAAAAATATTCCTGCATGCGTGTATAAATTGAAGATAAAGTGAGTGTTTCTAATGGTGGTTAATCTGTTGCATTTTAGTTTCATACACGCTAAAAAATCTGCGGTTTTTTGTGTTTGGATGCTAATATAACGTGTGTTTGGAGCTCGTCCCAAATATACTATAGTTTTGTCGAAACACATCGTGTTTGCTATTCAATATTAAATGTTGAAGACAGAATGATTGCAAGGTTATAATATATGCAGTTGTGATCCAAATATATCTGTGTTTGTGATACAAATTCAGCTGTGTTTGTTGCACTGTTTATGGTCTCTCAAGAGAAAGAGAATGAAAGAGAGACAAACGGAGATTATTCACAGTCTGTCTTGTAAGTGTGTACATTTATTTTTGCAGTATTCTATCAGGCAGTGATTCATAAATTCTCCTGAATGCATGTGAAAATTAATTGAGTGTTTCTTATGTTGACTTATCTATTTCGGTTTAATTTCATGCATTCAGTCGTCAATCTTTCGTTTGGGAGGAAACACACAAATGCTTCCTCGTAACTATATGGATATTTGGGATGAAACACGCATGTGGTTCCATGTAAAAATATGCATCTTTGCAAGTAAGCATGCTAATATTTGCATTTAAATGTAAGTGAAATTAAGACTTGCAAATATATGAATATTTGGAGAGTGTTTCAAATATACACATGTTTCCTGCTGAAAGTGTTTGAGATAATATGTTACAGATCCCGTGTTTTTCAGCGAATGGAAATAATAAACTTTTATCGTACAATTAATTTCCTTTGTTGTAAACGAATATTTATTTACCCTAAAATTGTCATAATTTACTTTTATGTAAATTATATTATTATAAACAGATGCAAGGAGATCTCTCTCAGGAATTCAATCTATCATCTTTCAGAGAAACTAAACCAGTAGCATTAACGTCAAGGCATTCACAAAATATGCCTACAAATATGTCTTCTGAGGCAGACTGTTGACATTCAACTATGCCTTCTCCTAGCAGACATACATACAGCCCTTCTGTACTCCTTCTGCTAGACCGACGAATAGTTCGAGACCCATTCATAATTCGCTTCATCAAGGAGGCCTGAAAAGACATCTTCTCTAAGGGTTCAAACAAATCAGATAAACATGATTGCTTCTCGTCCGAATGCAGGCCTGTGCGGAAGCCTTATCTGTAACTTTGAAAAGCTCCAATAGGCGTGTACATTTGCCTTCGTTAAGCAAGCCTGTTAGCACGTCCTCCACATGTACGCAAATCGTCAGTACAAAACCATATCATGCGGTATTACATGATTACACGTCCGGCTATAAGCACTGGGGTCGTATGGTCAAATTCTAAGGCTTCTGATTTCGCAAAGAATAAGAACCCTTGAAAGTATGAAACTTGGTTGTGGTGCAATGTTCAGTGTGCTCGACTCCAGTTCTTGAAAACGTGGGTGCGATCGCAGCTCTGACCACCTTACATTCTCTTGCGAATTACGGTCACCTGGCTTAGTGAGACGGCGACACTAGTGAGTAATTTTCCATGGAAAAGCTGTTCAAAAACCTTTCGGAACCTGTGTACAACTGTAGATGGCAATCATTGAGTGTAAAATAGAAAGCGCATAGCTCACTAACATAACAGTAACAATCATCGTAACCAAATTTGGACTTTTCTGGAAATAATATCTACAATCACTTTATAGTCAAAGCGATTAGAATTCACGTAAATTCAAATCGCTTTAACTGGACTGTTCATGATGTCAAACAATATGAACTTGATACATCTTTCACTAAAACTCTACCAAATTCTTATTAATTCGATGGCATTTGCCTTCTACTAAACCACAATGAAGTACCTGAAAGTTGGGACAGGTCACGTAAATTCACATTGCAACGGAATATTCCTAATGGGATTTTGAATCAAATTAATTAGTTTATTTTGTATTCTACAGAGGAGATATCAGTGTTGGGAGTTTTTACTTTGCATTGGATTTAAATTTGCATTTCTTTATCTAATGCAAATGCAAAAGAATTAGCAGTGTTCGCAATGCTAATTTCAAAAATTTTGAATTTCCATTTGGACAGGCGGTGCTAATGAAGGTTGTGGAATCGGATGCCAATTGTAATGAAATCTGGGAATGCTTCTAATTATATTGCATTTTTTTTAATGCTGGCCGTCCTGTTTTTAAAGTGTTTTATATGTAGTGGTTTGGGGCTTCGATTGGTGTTGCTTCATAATAAATTCCTCTACCTCTTCATATCAAATATTTGAATACTAAAGCTGCCAGATATCAAGGAAATACTTTGAAAATAAGTACACGCGGAAAAATCTGTATTTGTTCGTTGTTTCTATGCAAATATATAATGTTTTTAGTTTATCGCAAATATAGTGTAATTGTGTCCAAACACATTGTGTTTGCTATTGAATATTAGATGTTGGAAACACAATGATATTAATAGGTTATAATATACATATGCTTTTTTCGCCCAACTGTGGCCTTGTTTGTTAAAAACTGCTGAAAACAAACATGTGGAAGACAGAAAAAATCAACGAAATAGCAGATCGTCCATTTATGAAAACAATGCTTGCCAAACATATACCTGGTGCTTGCAACATGTTTCTGAGGCTGTTTTTTCTGCGTGCAGACAAAGCAAAAGTTGGTTGTGGAATTGGATGCCAATTGTAATGGAGTCTGGGAATGCTTTTGATATTTTGAATTTGTTTGACTGCTGGCAATTCTGTTTTTAAAGTATTTTATATGTAGAGGTTTGTGGCTTCGATAGGTGTTGCCTCGTAGTACTTTCAAATTCATAAACCTGTGCATGTAAAATATTTGAAAACCAAAGCGGTCAGATATCAAGGAATTACTTTGAAAATAAGTACACGCGGAAAAATCTGTATTTGTTTGTTGTTTGGATGCAAATATATAATGTTTGTAATTTGTCGCAAATATAGTATAATTGTGTCCAAACGCATTGTGTTTGCTATTCAATATTATATGTTGCCAATACAATGATATTAGTAGGTTATTTTATATGTTTTTTTGACCCAAATGTGGTTTTATTTGTCAAAAACTGCTCGAAACAAAATCATGACAGACAACAAAAAAGCTGCACATCTTCAATTTATAATAACAATGTTTGCCAAACATATACATGGTTCCTGCAATTTGTTTTTTTCACCGTGTACAATTCTCAATGGTATCATGTTTTTTTTTTGAATTTGCATAATTTTCATATAATTCATTTGCCCCATGTATGGAAGATATGAACAACTTTTACTTAGACTGCAGACGATTTTTTTTAAAAAGTGTTTCAACTGTAATCCCCACCTATAGTTGAATTGGTTTTCAAAAAATTGCCATTACACCTTCTTTACTTCGTGGTTTTGTCAAAGGCTGAGGTAAGCTCAATCATGTCCAGGGTCTTTCGTTAGGATCCACTAAATCTTCCGAGATAAGAACAGAATGGTTTACCCTTCTCTGGGGTTTGAATTCAGGTTCTTTATTGGTTTTCTTATGATACAAAATAATTTACTTTAAAGAAGCAGCAGCAATTTATCCACACGTTGAGAACACTCTTCTGGGAATGGGTGAGATCACTCTTAGGCACGGATGATAATACTCTCTAGGCAGCGGATGAAGGTACTCTTCCGGTAACGGATGGGGACACTTTCCTGAGGGCGGTTAAGAGACTCTTCTGGGAACAGTTTGGTAATATCCCTTGGGTTGGGTCAACCGATTTTAGGTAATCGAGAGCTCGGCGTGACGCACACGTTGGAAGTCGGATCTGATGAGCAGGGAGCGGTTCAAGATCGGTTTGGTTCAAGCTTCCAGGCCGTACCTTGCCTTCCGACGGAAGCACTGGATCGGATTCACGTCGGTCAATAACAATAACGTGAAATAATCGGCCTAAGCCGCTATGGTGGAATAGTCAACCGAAGTTGCTATTGTGGAATAGTCAACCGAAGTTGCTATGGTGGAATAATCAGCCTAAGCCGCTATGGTGGAATAGTCAACTGAAGTAGCTATGGTGGAATAGTCAGTAATTTATTTAAGGCAAAAGGTTACCCTTGATTCCTTTCGGAATTAGAGTTCCAAGATATATATATGATCGCATAGGGTTGTGCGCTAGGTAGCGACTGACTGATCAAGCTGGTCAACCCCAACATTAAGTACTTCAGCCGCATTAGTGTGAATGAGAATTACAGCGAACCACTTATTCTTGTGTAGCCGCTGTCGAACACTGAACATTCATATCATTGTGTGTGGTCGTTCGCGACTGAATTTGACAATTATGTCTGTATGTTTACCATACACTGTCGATAGGGCGTGTGTTGTGTTGAAGTATTCGTTGTGCGTGTTGATTGTTCGTGGGTGTTGTGGGCTGGTTGAGGTGTTGGGTGTGAGTCATGGTTGTTCGCGGGTGTTTGCTTAAATTATGTACGGGCGGATTATGACGTCGCGTTACAACTTCTCTACAATTTTTTTAAACTTTATTTGTATCTGATTCTGTTAGTTTACAGATTAATACATGAGAGTTCATACTACAAGCATATAAGTGTCGTAGATCCGAGTTACTATCAGAAAGTTATAATTCCTTCTAAGCTAACAGATCAGCCTTGTAGTTGGTGGCAAAATGGTCAAACAGTCAAGGGGCAGAATTCAAACTCACACTCGCTGGACAATTTTTGCTTTGCGTGTGAAGCATCATCTTCAGCAGCGTCTATCGAGTTAAGCCACCGTACTGCCTGTTCAAATTTATCACTAACCGAAGTTTTTTCTTTTTTCGTTTAATAAATTTCATGTCATACAAAACCATAGCGAGCAACCTTCTTCCAGTGGTGTAAATTTATTCCGGAATTATAAAATGTTTAAGGAAGCAAATGTTGTTGCTGCAAATAGTTCCAAAATATATTTTATACAACGTAAATCCTTTGAGACAAATTCCTATGACCCAGACAAGGATGAAATGTATTACTTTGATGATATCATAACACGCACACACACACACACACACACGTATTTGTAGTACCTTGTAGTCTTCAACCTGAAGGCTTAAAGGATTTGTTCTAATTATATATACGTTTTCATTACAGCTGGCATTGTTGCTGTGTTAACTCGCATCCTTTGTATTGTTGTTGGAGACGCAGAACATCGGTATAATCTTGTGTTGTTAATTTTAATATAAATTAATTTTATGTTAATCTACTACAAAATACTTATGCAAACTGTCTCGCACACACACACACACACTTATAAACACTCAAGGATCCGAACACACATATACATTACACACACACACACTTCGCTACCAACTAGACAATAACAATGACATTGCTGAATCTTGTATGCAAATTTATTTGAATCATAAACATTTAACTTTTTATGTACAAATACGTATAACCTTAAGTGTGTGCATATGTGTGTGTGTGTGTGAGAGAGTGAGAGAGTGAGAGAGAGAGATAGAGAGTTAAGGAACACACTCACGTACATCTTTATGAATACTTTTATAAGTCTTTACATATTTATGTAATCACATACATATGTAATATAAAGGTTGCATTGCATGTTTTAGTTAGTGTGTGTAAGCTGCTTTGTTACGTTAAAAAAGGGATTTCGTTTAAAACTTTTGTACTGAACACGTTTTACAAAAGACATTTCAACAACATTAGATGTAGCAGAGCAAGACAAAAAAAAAAACACCAAATATCTAATCAAACATTAAAGCCCTGCACACATAAAGACTACATGAGAATAATTACAAGTGTTAATAATGCCATGAAAAATATACATTATCGCATGTAATCACTTTTCTCGCACTTGCTATACCTCCCCCCTAACACTCTTGCTTTTTAGCACTCACAGTTCTTTTCGCAGTCAATTAAACAGATTATTCCCGGCTTAAGATATTTCCCTTTAATGGGAAATTTGTAATTTCAGAAATAATTAAATAACATTAACTCAACATCGAAAGGATCTAAGGACAGCTGTAACAGAAAGGTGTTTCAATCCGCGCCATCCTGTATTATTATTTCGCAATTCTTTGTGCGGTGGTTGTGATTGAATGTAATCACTGATTATCCTTTGTGATAATGTAGTTTCGGTTTGTATGCAAAAAAAAAAGCGATTGATGAAACCTTTGAGGGGAATTATTTAAAACAAAAGGATTGATAAAAAGTACAAGGACATTCCTTTATCATTTCTGAAACGAATCAAAGAAGTCTGTTAAGTCCAAGTACTATAAATATAATCTTCTCATCCCAACATACACTTTAAGGATAACATCATTTTACAAACAAAAAACGTGATATTTTTGGACCAAAAATTTACACAGTGACACGATATTAATTGAATTGGCTACCGCAGAGAAAGGGCTAATGCGAAATGAAAGCACAACCATACACAGCGAACCTTTGCTGGGGTTTGGCAAATTAACAGGACAGTGGATTTAGATGAGATTTGAAAATTTTGTGAAAATACTTGTTTCTTCAAAAAACTAGTTAACTGTGTACGGTCACTAACTCTTAAACGAGTTATTATACCACTTTGCAGCCCAAAGCAATATTGTAACTAAGAGGTCAAAAAACAAATGTCGCTAACAATTTTTCTGGAAAAAAATAGCCTTTCTGGAGCAAATATCCTTTGTACGAAAAATAACCTTTAAAATAACCTTTATTTAATGTTAGTCATGTTTGCTGATGATGCTACCTAATGGTGTAGCGAAATATCGAAAATAAAAACCCAATACTGACCTCTCTAGGTCCAAAAATGGAAATTATAGCAAAATAAAATATCCCTATTCTTTCATGGAATGTAATGGGAAACCAGTTTTAAATTCTTTATATTAACTTCACCTGTCTGTATGCATGTATGCACGCCGAAAAAACTTTGGATTGATTTTTAAGCCTTTTCCCGTGATCCAATCCAATCGAACAAATATGAACTATCAACATATAGGTGGGATGGGACAAAGGGGCATGGTACCTCCCATACAAATCAAAAATTAAAAAATCCATTATACCTGCTCCTGTTCACGGTATTTGAACAAAATTGGTTATGTTGGTTAGGTTTATACATATATTCTAAGATCTGCTGCAAATATGGTCAGGATTGGGCAAAGGGGCGTGGTCATATATAAAGAATTTATAGTCAAAAACTACGTTTTTTACGGGTTGCTTTTTTTGCCTCGATTTTGGATTCCTTACCACACGTTGCGAGATGAGGGCTAAATGTTACAACCCAGTATTGTCAACTATATTGGGTACTTTTGTTTTGGTTTGTGTCTAAGCTAACATATGTTGGGAAATTTCTTGTTTAATGCATAGATAAAAAAAAACAATAGATGGTGAAAGGTAAGTTGGGGATTTGAAAGTAAAGGGAAAGTTTCTAGATGGCACCGGAGTGTTGTGGATATGGGCAAATTTCCCTGGAAACAAAAAACATAGATGAAAAACCCATAGATGTTGAAAGATAAGTGGTGGATTTGAAGGTAAAGGGAAATTTTCTAGATGGCGCCGAAGTGGTGGCTATGGGCAAATTTCAAAGCGATATGCTCTTCAATTGGCTATATTTTATTTT
The DNA here is from genome assembly GCA_963931995.1 of Phaonia tiefii. Classification (NCBI taxonomy): domain Eukaryota; kingdom Metazoa; phylum Arthropoda; class Insecta; order Diptera; family Muscidae; genus Phaonia; species Phaonia tiefii. The sequence continues at coordinate 211,683,663 of OZ008371.1, forward strand.
CAAATGGGATACCAGAATCGAAATAAAAATTATGTGCATCTTCGTCGCATCCGAGTAAAAAATGGTCGTATGGAAGCAGCATGTGCCCTCTGGTGAAAATGGAGACTAAGGAAATTAATCATCTACGGTTTTTATTTATCTATGTTTAATGGGAAGTTTTCTATTTGGAGCCTGTAACCAATATTTAGTATATATTGTAGTTTTGAACCCAATAAAAAGAAAATTTAGAAAAGCCAAAGTGAAAGAAGTTTAAAAAAAGAAAATTTTCTTAAATAAGTGCGTTTTCTTAAAAAATTAAATTTGTCATTTTGAAATTTTTGTCATACATATTTTGTCTTCCCCATTTTGCTGTATTCTACATAAATATTTCATCAAATAGCTAAGTTTTCCAAAAATCTCATTTGATTCTCAGGTTTATCTTTCTGTTTCGCAAAATCACCTACAAATATATTTATTTTATATGGTTGATGGAATATTTGTATAAAATTCAGCAAAATGGTGAAGACAAAATATGCATGATAAAGATTTCAAAATGACGACGTGAAAAAAATGGTCTGTCAAAATTTTGACAATATGATGACACGTCATTTGAGCTTTCGGCTGAATATTCCAACATAGCGCTACGAATGATAATCCAACCATATCGGTTTCGGCTGACTATTACAGCATAGCGGCTTCAGCTGACTATTCCACGTATTGCTAATCGAGGGAACCCTATCCTGTACCACCCATCCGAAGGCACTCGTCTTGAAGTTAGAAACGAACCGATTTTAGCCGTTGTCAGCTAATCCGGTCCCGAATCGGCACGTGTACGTCTCACCAAGTTCTATATTATGTGAAATCGAAGAGTGTTCTCAACCGTTCCCAGCAGACTGAACTCTTCCCAGGAGAGTGTCCTCAACTGTTCCCTTAAGGGTGTTCTCAAATCGTTCCCAGAAGAGTGTCCCCAAACTGTTCCCCGGAGAGTGTTATCATACCGTTCCCAGAAGAGTGTTCTCAATGAGTGGATCAGCAGATGTTGTTTCTTGGAATTAAAGTATTTTTTTAACAAAATCAATAAAGAATCTAAGCCATTCTGTTCTTATTGCAAAAGGTGTAGTGGATCCTAACGAAAGATCCTGAAAATGACTGAACCTCAGCCTCAGCCTTTGTCAAAACCACGCTACAATGTGTAAAATGAATCGCATTGCACTTCTACCGCTTGGACAGCAGTAAACGAAATGTGCCGACCAAACGTCGACAGACAGTTACTGGTTTGGTGAAAAACTGTGGTTGCTGGATCTAATATTTGTAGGTTCTAATAAAAGTTACAACAAAAATGGAGTGAGTATTCTAACATTCCTAATTTTGTTGTTAACATTTTCACCAATGTTTACATTACAAAGGCATTTCAAGAATTCAATTTCATATGTAGTTGGAATTTAATTAAAAACTGTTTTAGAGATTAAATCATGAACATTTCTGTTACATTTTAATAAGTGCCTACCTGCCCCCTTTCATGTGTTCAGTTTAAATTATTAAATGAAAAAAGAAAAAAACAGAGAAAATCCTTGACTTCATTGCAGCCGTGGTATAACAACAAAAAGACATTCAAATTGCGTGAGGATTTGAAACAAAAAATATAATTATTGTTAATAAATTATTAGCGAAATGTTTTTATTTTACTTTACAATTGTTTGAATATTGTTATTGTAGATTTACAGTAGAATCCCCCTAAAGCGATTGGCATATATAAAGAAGAAAAAACAGGGATTCACATTACATTCCATGAAGAAATTGTGGAGAGTTTTTCACAACCAATGAGTTGAGCGCTTTCTAGGTTTACACACTGAATGGGACCTACAGTTTTAAACCGGTGCCGAACGGTATTTTGAGACGCTAAGTGCTCGATAGTGTTAACGTCACTAAGCGAGGGAACCGTCGTCGAAATAAATGTAAGGTGGACAGAGCAGGGATCGAACCCACGTTCTCATGTAGAAGGTGTCTGCAAAATGGTTGGGCAACCTGGTAATTTAAAGACAGTTATAATTTATATGGGAAATATGTATAAGGTGTAGCGACGGTTTTTAACATATCACTAATAGTTCCACAGCGTTGCCATGTTGCATTTGCAACAATGTTGCACAATGAAATTAAAGCGCCACCTGTTTGTTGTGAGAATGTACTTGGATAAGCAGCTTCTCTATACAGGGTGCCACATAAGTATCATTGTGATTTATTTAATGAATAACATTTTTGATGTGTTAACATCTATAGGCGCGGGTGCGGCCTAAATTCACAACGTGAATACACCCAAACACAATTTGTCCGACTGCGCTCACACAGATTGTCCGACAGCGATCACACATTGTTTGCCGTTAAACTCCTCCGAAATGGCTGGACCGATTTATATGAAATTTTGTGTGCATATCGGGTAGGTCTCAGAATCGGCCAACATCTATTTTCCATACCCCTAAATGATATAGAACACAGATTTGTCCGACTGTGAAACACAGATTGTCAAACTGCGAAAAAACACAAACACTGATGTAGCGGCAGCGAATAGTGTACTGTGTGGGTGCGTAGCGCTCTCAGAGCATAGAGAATAATGACCATAGATTAATACTTAGAGTAGATCTACTAGTTCTCCCACCAAATTTATGACATTTGGCCTGGTGTGATATTTACGTTTGATGTTGGAAAGAATTGCTTTACTAATACCAGATAGAGGCAATGGTTCAAAACAACGAACAAAATAACAACAACGCATTTCGTTTTGTGTGTTAAAATTATTGTGTTAAATACAACACAAATGTATGCTAACAATAACAGTCAATAAAAAAGTTTAAAACACATTTAAATTTCACAGTTTGTCACCAAAATGGCATGAAAAATTAAAGCAAGAAGTTATTGTAATTCCACCTGGTGTATATCACTTTTCGTCCAACATCTCTCTATCACACCGACCGCATCACGAAGAGTGTGAAAGGAAACGTCAGATGAGCCAAATATTCTCTCTAGTCTGAGATTACTCTATGATAATGACGTGTTATACATACGTATATAAAAATGAGATAGAAAGAGAGCAACGAAAATTGTGAACTTGTGTAGCGTATGTTATAATTATAATTGCTGCAATTCATGAGTTCGTAGGAGAGAGAGGTAAGAAGAATGGAACGAGGAAAAAACTTGCATGAAATCTGCAATTCTTTCAGTTCTTCTCATTCGTAATTTTTTAGTAATGGCGGCTGCAGAATAATTTGACATTTCTTTTCATTTACTCATTCGTAAAAATTTCTCACGAATAGTCTGCATATGTCTCAGATTTATACGAATGTCAGTAGCAGGAATAATAAAAACCAGAATTGCACAAACAGAATTGCGTGCGTGTAAAAGCAAATTGCAATTCCAAAAGAGAATCATGAAGAATTGCAGCAATTATAATTGCACGTCTAGAACCAGACAAACGGACGAAAAAAGAGAGAGAAACATTGTTGTCGTTGTGTCGTGCGCCAAACAGAGGCACACACGTGCAGCACTCGACACAACAACAAAGTTTTGGCAATTGCATTTTGTTTTATTTTTCGTGTTGTTCTCGGCAAAGATATTGCAAAAGTCTCGCAAACGAATCTCTTGCAAGACATCGTAAACGAAACTTTTACTGCCACAAACTGAGCGACTGATGATTCATTTTCCGATCGTTTTCGGATCTGTTTTCGAGGGTTTTACCCGCATAAGTTTCGCGTAACTCTCGTATTACGAAGTTTTGGTCCGCTGGGTACCAATGTATGTATGTGAATGCGTATGTTGCTTTGCATTCTCTTTGTTTTTTTGTGGGAATCTTTAAATATTTTTAAGTTTTTATTAAGTGTTAATATTATTTAAATGAAACGTCATCATATGATTGAACGCGTTTTTAAATTCTTTATATTAACTTCACCTGTCTGTATGCACCGCACCGAAAATTTTTTGGATTGATTTCTAATCCTTTTCCCGTGATCCAATCGAGCTGAAACTTCGCAGGCAAACTAATGGCGACGACAAAAATAAACTATCAAACTATGGGCGGGATTGTATAAACGTTATTTGAACAAAATTGGGTATGTTGGTTAGATGTACATATTCTAAGATCTGCTACATATATGCGCGGGATTGGCCAAAGGGGCGTGGTCATATATAAAGAATTTATAGTCAAAAACTATGTTTTTTACGGGTTGGTTTTTTATTATTGTGAAAGGGAAGTCAAATAAAATGTTGGTGCGGAGCACTCTCAGAGCATAGAGAATAATGAAATATTATACGTATATAAAAATCAGATAGCAAGAGAGCAACGAAAATTTTGTGAACTTGTGTAGCGTATGTACGAATATAACAATGTACATATGTCTGTATATACAAGTGTCTGTTGCTTTGCATTCTTTGATTTTTGTGGGAATAAAACAAAAAGTATTGGGCAAGAAAATAATGGCAAATGTGCATGCACTGGTCTTTAAATAATTCTAAGTATTAATATTATTTAAATGCAACGTCATCATATGATTGAACGCTGTTTTTTAATTTCCAATGTAACATTTACAAATGTGTTCATAGAAATCGAACAGGTACCGTGTAGCAAAAAGGTGTTAACACATCGCCCGTGAGTTCGAACACTCATTGGATTTTTTCTTTCTTATTTTATTTAACGTTGACATTTATTAAAATTTAGATTATAGTTTGGAAATGTGTTCACATTATGTTTTGAAGACAATATCTTTCAAATGGTGCCTATTGTTAGCTTCGACATGGCGTGTTATTTCCAGAGCATTTCCCATAACTTTTCTAAGAATTTCAGGTCGAAGCGCCCTCATTTTTTCTCAGATTTTTTCCTTAAGAAGCTGGACGGTTCTTGGCTTATTGGCATATAACTTACCCTTTAGGTAGCTCAAATACAAGCGGTGCCAGGTGACACTCGGTTGAAACGAAGTTCAATATTATGTAGTAGTTAGTTCCAACACGCCCGTTGATAAATAAGATAATTTAAATGGATCTTTAAGAAAAGATACAAGTTTTTTGTAACTCTTTTTAAATTTGTTTTTATAGATGTATTTTTTAAAAAAAAAAGTATACTGTTAGGTTCTTTGTTATAAGAATATGCATTATATTTTCCCGATAAGGTCCTTTTTTAAACTGTGGTACTTCTTTTATTAAAAGGAACGGTTTTTTAAGAAAAGGTACTATTTTTAAGAACTATGTTTTGTAAGAAACGGCCATAAGGGTATGCATTTTTTTTTACTCTTTTTAGGAGAAGGCAATTTTTTTCAGAAAATTTACGCATTTTCAGAAAGTCTACTTATCTCTAGAATAGAAAACAAAATGCATTATTTTATTTTTAATTTATTTTTAAGAAAATATACTTTTTAGAAAAGGAATTTTTGTAAGAAAAGGTATTTTTTAAGAGAAGGTATTTTTTTGAAGAAAAGTTTTTTTTTAAAGAAATGGGGATTTTTTAGAATTGGTCCTTTTTTTCAAGAAGGTACTTATCTCAACAAAAGTTATTTTGTTTCACAAAAAGGTACTCTTTAAAGAAAAGGTAGTTTTTTAAGGAAAAGCAATTTTTTGTAAGAAAATTTACTTTTTTAAGAAAATTTACTTTTTTAATAAAAGGTACTTATTTAAAGAAAAAAAAATATCAAGCCTGTGTTAGATAACACGGGCGCATAGGTCAGACGTAGAATACGTTAGTCATTTTGCAATTAAAATATATGAATTAAATATAATTTTTGATAAATGATTGAAATCTGTCTAATATATACGCATACAGCATACACATATATTAGCTGCTTTCCAACTACTTCCCAATTTATTCACAGAAATGTGTTTAGGAAAAACGCCATTGATATAGTGAGCGCATGGTACAAAGAAATGGTAGAAGCTCTAGCCCAGCTGATTTGAACTTTTTTCTGGACTGAGTGTGAGTAAGTTTTTCTCTTATGTCAAAGTTTGTTTACATTTGTTTGTCTGCAACCTCCGTTCGCCAGCAACTGCTGTTTCTGAAATATTTCTCTGCAAAAATTACATAGAAACGTTTTAATTTTCACACTTATACACTTTCAATATATCAAATAACACTCAATCATTTTCTAAATGGCACTTATTGCAAATTTCTTTACATTTTAATAATTTTTCTATCAGCTGACTTGACACAACACAGACAGTGAGCAAAAACAAAATGCCTGTTGTTTTTGGCTTGTTGTATTTGTTGTCGTACTGCATCTACCATTATATTTCTACCATGTAGTGAGCGTATACATCGCCAATCCTTTGTATTAATGTACATACACACACATTTACACGCTGCTCACAAAAGTAAACAAACGACAGCAAAGATCTGTGAACTTTCAAGCACACACAAGTGTCCACGCTCCCCTCCCTTCATTTTATGTTCCCTTCCAAACGAACTAATAACCGACCGATCCAACAAAACGAAATGTACACACACACACATTTACACGCTGCTCGATAAATAAACAAAGCACAGCAAAGCCAAAATCATTTGATTTCACAACAACAACAAAAACAACAGCGGCATTTACAAACCAACAACAACAGCGGCATGTACAAAAAAAGTCTAAAATATCATGCTCTAAAATATTTATTTCCTTAACTACATAAAACTTTTATATATAGACATATAATTTTTTTAATGTAATTCGAAACAAAACATATTACCAAAACTGAGTAACATATAAAAACTGCTAAAATATGTTTTAATATTTAAGTAAAAGTGGGTGAAAGTTGACAAACATTTTCTCAAAATTTTGTGCTCCAGATCAACACCCCTACCTTACCGTATAACGTATTCTACGTTAAAAACTACTTTCTTTAAGAAAATGTACGTTTTCTGGGAAAATTTACTTTTTTAAAGCAAAGGTACTTCTTTAAGATAAGGTATTTTTTATAGAAAGGTACTTTGTTTACGAATATGAATAGGTTTTTTTTTGAGCAAATTTACTTTTTTTTAGGAAAAGGCACTTATTTAAGAAAATGTTCTTTGTTTATTAAACTTATTTCACTTTGGTATTTCTAAATTTACTTTTTATTGGGTTCAAAACCGCAATATATTCCAAATATTGGTTACAGGCCCACCTGGAATTAATTTCTTTCTCTATGATCCAATCCGTTAGTTAGTCTAGACACAAACCAAACCAAAAGTACCCGATATAGATTATAATACTGGGCTGTAGCATAATAGTGTTAAAAACAAGTTGTTTAATTTTTTTTGCATTAAAAAAATTTTAAAATAAAAAAATAAATTTTCATTCATTGAAAAAAAAAATTTAAAATTTTAATAAAAATTAAAATAAAAAATATTAATTTAAAATTTCACCTTATAAATTAAATTATTTTTAATAAATTTAAATTTTTGACCAGTTAAAATTTGGAAAACGCGGTGTTATTCGTCCGCCAAAAATTTCGCGCGGGAGGGGCATAGTTGGACGGGCTGTGTGAGCTGTGGGTCCATCTTGTTGGAACCACTTTTTGGTTTGTTCTCTACCTCTGGCTTTTAACGTATTGTCAATCATTGCCCGGTATTGAATGATATTCACATTAACCGCAACTTGTTCGTCGCTTTCGAAAAAATATGGTTCAATGATCCTTTCTGAAGTAATTCCAGACCATAACTACTGTGCATCTAAGTGGGTGCATTTGATATTCAACAATTATTCTTTGATTCTGGGTGCCCGATATTCTGCAATTTAGTTTATTCACGTGACCATTGAGGTGAAAAGGGGGTTGTGAATAATTTCGTTGCTTTCTGGACACAATTCTTATACGTGAAAATGGTGACTAAAAACATGGTTTCCCGTTACATTCCATGAAGAGATTCAGCAGAGCTTCCCACAACCGGAGAGCTGTACGCTGTCTAGTTTTACTTACACTGATTGTGACCTTTAGTTTGACGCCGGTTCCGGACAGTATTTTGAGAAGCTTTTTCATGGCTAAATACTCGATAGTGTCGCCGTCACTAAGCGAGGTGACCGCCGCCGAAAGAACTTTTTTTTAAGGTGGCCAGAGCACGGATCGAACCCAGGATCTCCTGTACAAGAGGCGCACACACTACCTATTGCACCACCGACGGTGCAACGAGACGGTAGCCTCAACGAGAACTATAAAGGTGGCGTAAAAAAATAATCCGCATCGGAAATCGTATTCTTCCGCGAACCGGTATGCCATCGTCTGTTATTTAATAGAGATGGCAAATGTCTAACGAGTCTACCCATATCTAACGAGTGTACCATTTGTGGACAGCCGGTGTAGCATAGACTGGTCCACTATGTGATCGGAGTCGTCGTTAGAAATGGTATTCAATGTATGAATGAAAATTTTGCTCGCATTACAAATTCTGAGAAAAACAAACAGAAAAATACGAAAACAAAAATGTATTCACTAATTAAATCATAAAGCTAATTCTGCGCCACCCTGTAGTAGCGTACACCGAAAAAAATCTCGCTTAGTATTTGCTGATGTATCAGCTCAATCCCAAAGGGGTTTCCCGTTTATTCGTCTCTGTGGATTAAGGAAAGAACCATTCAAATATCATTAATATTCTCCGAATGGTTTTGAAATGTAAATTGAAATTCCTAAACTGACCTCAATGACTTGACTTTAAATCCCAACAAGCTGTGTGTGAGTGTGTGAAAAAGGACATTTGCATGTTTGTACATATGATTGTTTCCCAAACTGTAATCAAGAACACACGTCGTCGTTGTGTACTTTTCTCATAATTACTGGGTATATTTTACAGTATTCGTGTGTGTCGATTGTGGCAAATTGTTATCAAATTGTTGTACTTTCTAATTTCCTGTAACTCCCACTTGTTGTCCTTTAACACATGATATCCTAAGGTTCCGTTTCGAAAAGAAAGAATGACCCAAATGATGAAACGGAAATTGTAATTGAAATTGTAAGTTATCTAGAGCCAACATATAATTTTATTATTCACATATTATTGTGTTATATTCTATTTTATTTTCCACTAAGAAAACCCCCTTTTTATTAAAGGACACAATGGATGCATTTGGCAGGGAGACAAAGGATATATAACAAATATTCAATAGCATTGGAAATGTGTATTGTATGTAATTGAGATATTATATCAACAAAAAGGAGACTTTAATAATACAACTGTATTGTTATTAAGGTCATTGCAAGATGAAATATTAACTATATATATATTTTATTGTGGATCGGTCATTATATGTTTCCTCTCTTGTGGTGAAAATTCACTGCAATTGTGTTAGGTTCATACGGGGGATTGTAGGGTATTACTATTAGTATATTTGTATGGTTTTTTGGTTTTAAATTTCTGAACACATCAGCTTTCCAATAGCGTGATATTGAAGTTTATTCACGTTTTCTACAATCCACCAGTTTGGTCACATGTGGTTGCATGTGAAGGAAGTGCCTTGCTCTCTTTATCTTGCAGTATTTCAATTACATTTTTCCCGAATAAAAGAAAGAGCAATGATTGCATTTGTTTCCCTTTCGTCTTGCAGTTCATTTCTTCAATTTGTTTCTTCAATTTCTAGCAGTATAAAGTGAAGTACCACACAAATTGATCCCAGAATCCTTGAGCTGTTTTTGCATATTTGCATGTATTTTAGGGTGATTGCACAAGTGTGTGTGTTCAGTGTAAACACATGACTGTGAATGAATGATAATCGTCTTTAATGGCTTTATTTAGTTGTAATACAAGGATATCACAAAGTCTTGGAAAAATCTGTACATATACATGATTTACATCAATACTTTCCTCCCTCCAACCGTCAGGTCTTTCGTATTTTGCCATAGAGTCTGCTGTGATTTATGACTTTGACTCGAATTATTTATGAAGATATATGAATTTCTAAGAGCCGTTTTACATAATACAAATCATTATGAATTTGAAGAAATTGTTCTGTAATTGTTCTGGATATTTTCACAGATTTATGATGTTTTGCATAACATAAGGGTATTTTGAAGGATAAACAAATTAAATGTAATTTCAAGGACTTATGGGTTTCGTCCTGTAAAATTTAATCGTCTAAAGTTATTTGAGGGAATTCATATCTGCCTACTTCTACACCATTTCCCATTGAAATTTAAAAAATATCCGACTAATTTTGAAAAATATCAATTGAAATTTGAAAATTAGACTTGAAATTTAAGATGCATCAATTGGAATTTAAAATATTTAAAATATCAATTGGAATTTAAAAAATTTGAAACACATTTATTGAAAATTAAAACACTTCAATTGAAATTTAAAAAAATTTAAAATAAAGTAATTGAAAATTAAAAGACAACATTTATAAATTTCGATTGATATCTTTTAAATTTCAATTGATGGTTTTTAAATTTCAACTGGCGTCTTTTAAATGTCAATTGATACTTTTATTGACTATTTTACAACCTCATGAGGTCAGACGTCTGACACATATTATTACACATATTAAATAAACAAATTTGAACAAATTCCTCCAACTGGTTCTATCCTTCGCCTTTTCTCGCCAGTTGGTAAGACCAAGGATACGGAGGGATTCTTCAGCCTAGTCTTTCCAGCGAAATCTTCCTCGTCCTCTTTTCCTGCTTCCATCGGGTACGTTATCGAGAACTTTTCTCGGTGGCTCATCTTCATAAATTCTGATAGCATGACCTAGCCAACGCAATTGATCTAATTTGATTCAGTTGATATAGCTCTGGGTTCCAACGACGTCGGTACTCGCCGTTTTGTTTAACAGGACCAGATATTTTACGGGATAGACTTTTGTCTGTCGAGTGAGGGGGCTTTGTTCTTAAACTACAAGCTGAGTCCAAAATATCATCTATTTGCTAGCACAATTCTCCTATTTACCTCCAGGCTGTCGCTTTTATCCCCGTTCAACGCGGATCCAAGGTAGACAAATTCATAAACCACTTCAAAATTAAATCGGTTGTTGACGATCAAGTGCGGACGAAATCGACAGATTTGTCTAGTCGTTGACACCATAAATTGGGTCTTTTGCTCATTAACAGCAAGACCCACCTTCGCAGATTCTTTCAGTCTTCTCATCTACATCGCCTTCCGCAATCATTACCTCCGGACGTTCAGTGGAAGAATCTGAGGGGAGTAGTGCTAAAAAGTAGGCTCTCTACATTTCAAGCACACACTGCTTATCAGTCACCAAATTCCCATTCCCATCCTTGCAGGAGGGCAGCCTATTATTCGGACCGTTATTCGATCTTCTTGCCCTCTGGAATTTCAATTGATGTCTTTTGAATTTCAACCGATGTTTTTTTAAATTTCAATTGATGTATTTCAAATTTCAAATATAATTTTTAAATTTCAATTCTAAAAGGTGTAGTAAAGACTGTAATAATATCTCAGGTGTGTTCATAAATGACATTGGATTAATGAAGTCAGTCAGTGAATTTTCGTAAGAAAAGTGCAAATACATTTTATATTAATTTTTGTTGCCATCTTTTGTTTTGTAGTTACCATTTTTTAACCATCGTTCCTATCGAGAAAATTCTGTGATCATGGAAATCGTGGATGTGGTTCACTGCCGAAATAATCGTATTTGTGTCCTTGTTTAACTTCAATTAGACTGCATTTATATTCCACAGTCTTCGGCCGATTGCAATTCATTTCAATCACCTGTATAATATGATTATTTTTGCAAGATTGACAAAATATTTGGTAATTCCAGTGTTCTAATACATAATCTTGTTTGGATGCAAATTTAATATGTTTGTACCTTGTCGCAAATATAGTATATTTGAGTCCAAACAGATTGTGCTGGCTTTTAAATATAACATAGGACCCAAATGGGACGTTGTTTGTTAAAATCTCCTGAAAACAAAAAAACGTGACAGACAACAAAGAAACAAAAAGATCTCCAATTCATGAACAGAATGCTTGCAAATATGTACATGGCTGTATACGCTGAAAAAACGGCCTCAGAAAAATATTGCAGGAAGCATGAACATGTTTGCAAGCATTGTTTTCGCCAAATTGAAGATCTGCTGCTTATCGTTTCTTTATTGTCTATTTCAGCAGTTTGCAACCAACAGAGTCACATTTGGGTCACAAATACATATATTACAACCCATTAATCATTGTGTCCCAAACATGTTATATTGAATAGTAAACACAATGTGTTTGGACACAAGTATACTATATTTTCGATTAGCTACAAAAACGTTATAATTGCATCCAAACGAAAAAAAAAATCACATGTGGTGTCAGAGGGCAACCGGTTGGAACGAAGTTCCGTTCGCTATATATTATGTACTAGTTAGTTCTAACATGACTAAGGCGCCCGTTGAAAAATACGATAATATAAATGGATCTTTAAGAAAAGATACCTTTTGTAAAATAATAAACTTTTTTTAAGAATTTTTTTATAGAATGTATATTTTTTTAAAAAAAGTATTTTGTTAGGTCCGTTTTGTAAGAATATGTATTACATATTCCCGAAAATTTCCTTTTTTACTTTTAAGAAAAGGTACTTTTACTTTTAAGAAAAGGTACTTTTAAGAAAAGGTACTTTTAAGAAAAGGTACTTTTAAGAAAAGGTACTTTTAAGAAAAGGTACTTTTAAGAAAAGGTACTTTTAAGAAAAGGTACTTTTAAGAAAAGGTACTTTTAAGAAGAGGTACTTTTAAGAAAAAATACTTTTAAGGAAAGGAATTTTTGTAAGAACATTTTTTTTTAAGAGAAGGTATTTTTTTGGAAGAAAAGGTTTTTTCACGAAATGGGAATTTTTGTATAGGATTGGTAATTTTTCAAGAATAGGTACATTTTTAAGAGTAGGTACTTATTATTATTTTGTTTCACAAAAAAGGGGCTCTTTGCAGAAAATTTAGTTTTTTAAGAAAAGGCAAAAAATATATATTTTTTAAGAAAAGGTACTTTTCTAAGCTAGGGTATTTCTTTAAGATACGTTATTTTTAAAAAAAAATTACTTTGGTTAAAAATATGAATAGGGGTTTTTTTTGAGAAAATTTACTTTTTTGAAGAAAATACACTTATTTAAGAAAATGTTCTTGTTTTAAACTTCTTTCACATTGGCTTTTCTAAATTTAATTTTTATTGGGTTCAAAACTACAATATATACTAAATATTGGTTAGGCTCCACCTAGAAAACTTCCCATTAAACAAGAAATTTCCCAACATATGTAAAACATCTAGTTAGCCGAGACACAAACCAAAGCAAAAGTAAACAATATAGTTGATAATAGTGGGTTGTAGTATAATGGTGTTAATACAAAAGTTGTTTAATTTTTTTTTTCATTTAGCCCCCATCTCGCAAATGCGATAAGGAACTGAGTTCCAATAAAACACAGCAAAATTTGATGAAATAATTCCTTTTACTGAATCATAAGCTACTTCTGGAGATCCCATGCCTGTATTGAAATGTAATAGGGATTATTTAATGTTCACAGAAAGTTGTGGTGGATACTAGAGTTTGACTGCTTTGCGCCTAAGAGAGTGCCGTTGTTAAAATTCCAAAAGTTACTGCATTCCAACCATACATGGGGCAAATTAATCATGTGACAATTAGAATTTGTAGTTTTGTTTGTATTCCCTCTTCAAATGCAAATTCAAAAAAGTTTAAATACCATCTGCAATTGTACTTATTTTCAAAGTATTTCCTTCATATCTGGCAGTTTTGGTTTTCAAATATTTTTACAGTACAGGTTTATGACTTTGAAAGTACATACTACGAGGCATTGCATATCGAAGCCACAAACCTCTATATATAAAATACTTTATAAACAGAATTGCTAGCAGTTAAGCAAGTTCAAAATAATTAAAACCATTCCCATATTTCATTACAATTGACATCCGATTCCACAACCTGCATTTGCATTGCCTGAGCAAATGTCATTTCAATATTTTTTAATTGTCATTGCGAACAATGGTAATTCTTTTGCATTTGCATTAGATAAAGTAATGCAAATTAAAATCAAATTCAAATTAAATACAAACCAAGTATGATACCAACTCACCACGAATGAATAGTCGGTTGTTTTTACCACTAAGAATTATGTCGATATATGCAGACACTTCGAGCAAGCTCGAGAAGAACTGTGTTACCACGAAAAGGTTTATGAACCTGCTGATATTGTGGACTTAGGGGTGAATAAATAGCTGACATGCTGTGAAATTGTGATCAGTCTTAGTTTAGACGGTTAGCAGGTGGCCGTCAATAGTCTCATTGTGGTACAACTTATTGTACAGTGTTAAGTGTACTGCACGAGAAAAATAAAGAAAACTATTGTACTTTCGTAACTTAAGCAGGACCCTGCTTTATTAACGGGATGTAAAACAGCGCTAGAAATGACAAATGCAAAATTCGTAACAATATTGAAATCTTGGAATTTATTACAAAGTAGAAAATCCTTAAATTTTTTTAATGTAGTATATCCTCTTTAAACTGAAAGTCCTGCAAAAGATTCATCGATTTGAACAATTTAATGCAAATATGAAATGACATTTCTACTACAATCCCGACTGACATACGAGTACTATGTCACGTCTAGCCCATGTCATTTTCAAGACGATATCATTTCAACTTCCATCTAAAACCCCCCGGGGGACTAACATAACTACTACTTAGTCATGGTGTGTAAGTGCAAGTATTTACTTAGTATATACTGGGGGACAGTTCAATTTAGTTGCGTCGCATCACGTCGAGCCCAGTTGGGTTGAGTTGAAAACTGAAAATCATTTGGAAATGTAGTGAACTTCGTTCTGTTGTTGTGTCCAAGACACCAAAAAAAATACTTTGTATGTAATTGCGCGTGTGGGTTCGAATGTCCCCAATGTCCCAAAGTGTCGTCAACTTGTTACAACTTTTTGTGGCTGCCAGACAGACAGACATTCGGACGCTAACGAAATCCAAAAATAAAAAAGTAATTAAGTTTTTAACAACTGTCCATACGAAAATGTGTTGCAGCGTGCGATTACAGTGCGAGCGTGAATTCGTATGTGAGCGAGGATTATTGTTCGAATTAGTCGTAAAATAAATGTTTATCCTAAATATTGTAATTAACATTTCTATTTCATTCGTTTCTTTGTTAATAGCAATTGAAGGACGTTAGCATCATTATTGTAGTGCATTATATATTTACTTAAATAGGCTAATTATGGGTTGGAATTAATTGAGGGTCGAGTGATTTAATACCGGGCTTTGTGTCCAAACATAATATGGCAATTGTGGGGTGACATTAGAAAGTAGCAAACTACTGTACAATTCTACTTAGATTGAACAGTCAAAACCCATTAGCATTTAAAACTCTGGATACTTATCTTGAAGTTTATAACTGGAAACCCCCCAAATTTAGTGATTTCGAAAATCGGAGTTTTGGCTTATGTTTCATCGCACGTACCACTTTTTCCCCAACATCCTTGCAGAGGATAATATGAAAACAAATTTCAACTGATTTGCCATGTCCAGAGTGTGTCGTCTTTAGCTGAATGCCATACATTTCTTGGGGGTTTTAAATTATTTAGAGTGAATAAGAAAAGCGCAGAAAATATCACGACATCCCAAAGATAACAAGGATTCCCACTCATAGTCGTACACATGCTAACGTCGTGCACGCACAAAATTGTGTGTTTGTATGAGAGGATATGCATGATTGATTGTGTGTGAAAAGTATTGTCTGTGTGTGACTGTTTGTGTGAATACCAAGGACACCATTCTTTCGCAACATTCAACCTTTATTTGAATAGTTTTCTATATGAAAATATAAGAGTGCCACACGAGAGGCTGTCACACAGCGTTACAAATTACACTTGTAGGACATATCCTTATTTAATAAATAATCATTATTACACGATGATCCTTGCTAACCTTTTAGGATAACACAAGAGAAGATTATGCGTGACATGTGTATGTTAGTTTAGCGTTATCCCTTTGTATGTCTGCATATATCCAGGAGTAATGTGGGTAATTTTTGGCTTAATGCCAATTTATTTGAAAGTTCATTTGAAATTCATAATGAATGGAGCCTACAAAATGAAGAGGCAACCTTTGAGGAGCCTCTACATGTGAGGTTTCTCATTAGCCAACTCATCTGTTTGCTGGGTCAAGTTGACACTGCCAATTACAGTGAACTGATGACGAATAGTGGGAGGCCAACGAAGGCAGACACTTGGTCATTTCATGAAGTACCTCCTTTGGCCGTTTGAGCAAATAGTTTGGATTGCAAATGCCTTGATTGCATGGTGAAACTGTAACATGAGACTTTTAACTTTAAACAATGGGTGCACATCTACCATGTGGGTAATGAACTGCTTCCAATGTACTAAGCAAGCGGATGATTGCAGTGACCAGCACCAGGACTCAACCGAGAGAGTACAGGCACACTATAGCATGGAACTAAGTAATGACATATTGTTAAATCACGCGTAAAAACCAAGTCAACAAACCAACTGCTCTGGGAGTGATGGGGTCATTACACATGTGCTGGCACACCAGTACCCACAAACATTAACGTCATCATCCTCTTCATAGCCATGATGATGCTGAAAACTACGACTCCTCCGTGACAGTAGGTACCAGCCAGGCTCAATGATGTGTTATTCAATTATACCCTTTATGGTCTAAACGAATAGGGGAAGTGACAGTTTCACTGCACCACTGCCACTACTGGCAGCTCCTGTAATGATGTTTTCGTTTTTGTTCAGTGGTGATAATCACACGCATACATGTACGTGCACCCTCTCCTCCTGTCACGCTGTCATTAACAGGATAATTTGCCTACGTGGCTATTTAATCATGATGTGTTAAGAGTTTAAATGACAGAAATGTGGAACGGGTAAGGACTCATAAATGCTAATTACTTGCCAGTAAACCCCGGCGAAATCTGTGGAACATCACATTGGCTTATCACAGAGTTTAAGGAGTCATGGATTTTAAAAAGGACTGCTAACAATTAGCAGAACACTTCATACCTTTTAATGACAAACAAAAAAGTGGTTGAAGTACTCAAGTCGAGGCACGGAAAAATGTAGCTTGATTTCCATCCTGGCTCGTCCTTTCTTAGATTTACCATCCGCAACTGGCAATCGTAAAATGGAAATTGGCGGCTACCACTTTGTCGGAATTATTCAGCAATTTATAGAATGGTAACGAGCAATTTGTCAATTATGTTGGTATGAGACAGAGGAGTAAGCATTGCTGATTTTCCTCATGACCATTTCTGGGTATTCACTTAACCAAGCAGGTCATACTTTTTATAGGCAGCTGTAGCTGTTCTTAAATCCATTATCCAAATGTGATCCATACCGGCTAGCGCACTATCGAATAGATTTTGCTGCCTATGTCCTGTGATAGTGGGACTATTGCTTCCACACTCGACCTGCAATCGTTTGCGTCGGATTGTTGGTATCGGTACAAATACTTCTCAAGTTTCGAGTGTCCAGTTAGAATACTAATGAATCAACTTAGGTTAGGTTTGGATGGGTTTAGGACACGTAACAAGAAGAGATAGTCGATGACTGTAATATTGTCACAGCGGTCAGTTGACCCATTGTGATTATACTGAGAGGCGCCGAAGAACAGGAAGAAAAACCTATAATATGTATACACAGTGTAACTACATAGTCCATCCCTATAAATGGTTTCCCATTACATCCCATGAAGGGCCAGGGGAGAGCTTCTCACAATCACTGAGCTGTGCGCTTGCCAGTTTTCATTCACTGATTGGGACCTACTGTTTTACACCGATTCCGAACGATATTTTGAGAAGCTTTTTCATGACTATGTACTCGATAGTGTCGCCGTCACTATGCGAGGTGACCGCCGCCGAAAGGAATTTTAAGGTTGTCGGGGCAGGTAGCAGGATCTCATGTACAAAAGGCGGGTACACTAACCATTGCACCAACGACGGTCAATATATGTCTTAAAATAAGACCAGAGGTTAGTAGACACACTGAAAGAAAAAGCTTCATCAAATTTATGAATTCCTTCAGCAATTTGACGAAACATTTCCTCATTTTCCAATCTACGACACATTTCATTGAATTGATGAAGAACATTTCATAAATTTTTCGCCCATATTTCAGCAATAGTTTATATTGATTCAACGAAAAAGTTACATCAAGTTGATGTAAATTTTTCATCAATTTGATGTATGTGTATCGTCAAGTTGAAGTAAATTTTCCCACATTTTGATGTAAACTTTTCATTAATTTGCTTTACATTTGCGTCAATTGGATGTAAGATTGTCATCAATTTGATTCCAGTTTGTCATCAATTTGATTCCAGTTTGTCATCAATTTGATGAAAATTGGTCATCATTTTTATGTAAATTGGTTGCTAATGTCTTTGGACTATTTTTCATTGTAAACAATTCAAAAGAACTGGGTATAAGACAACATAGAAAATGCTCATAGCGTGGATAATGTATTGTGTCCATTGCAATATTTTCTGTTAGATATTTATTTTAAAATTTCCACTGTGTTTTATCTTTTTCTCTTAATTTTTTCAATACTACGTCCTTATTTTGAATCGATCCCACTAATTATTTCTAAAGTCCAATGATGAAGATTGATGTAAAAAAGATCATCCATTCAATGAAGCTGACAAATGTGAAGAAACACAGAATCTTCAAACTGAACAACTTTTTCATTGAGTTGGTGAAATCTGTCATCAATTCTTTGTAGAACTATTGATGAACATTTATTATCAATTTGATGTAACGATTTGCTTTCAGTGCAGTTCATCGGACGAAGGCTCCTCTTTTCCGACGCCATGTTAAACTCAGTTTAACCTACGCGGTAGGGATGGGCATTGGGAGAGAAGTTGGTTCACGGTTTCAAACTATTCCACGTCTCCACAAAACCGACGGAAGTCAATCCCATCAGTAACCCACTTGCAAGTGAAGTCTCCAACATCGTAGTGGACTGTAATCACTCTAATGCGAAGGAGCAAGTCAGTTTTATCCAGTTGCAGTAGCGATTGATTGGCCGTCGGTGGTGCAATGGTAGTTAGCGCGGCTCGTGTGCATGAGGACGTGGGTTCGATCCCTACCCTAACCATCATTATAGGGATGGATTATGTAGTTACCAACGCAAACGAATTTCTTTCGACGTCGGCCACCTCGCTTAGTGACGGCGACACTATCGAGTATTTAAAATTCCGTTCAGAATCGGTGTAAAACTGTAGGTCCCAATCAGTTAGTTTAAAACTAGAACGCGCACAGCTCACTGATTGTGAGAAGCTCTCCCTAATCCCTTTATGGGGTGTAACAGGAATCCATTTATTTATCTATTAGTAGCGATTGAGTCATATTCGAGTCTACTGTCGGCCATAACTACTTTCACGAAATTGTACATGCAGCGTTTACCCTGTCAAGCGTGGAGCGATCAATCAAGCTATACAGATAGCAAATCGGTGGAATACTAAAGGCATACCAACTCTGTCTCTAGAAGTACAACCCATTCTAGCAAGGGAATCCGCTGCTATGTTCCCTGCCACATCAGTATGACCTGGAACCCAGCAGAATCTCAGTTTGTTGACTACTACACTATTTAGAATCTGTTTGCACCAATTTGGATTTACAAGTGTTTGGCCTGATCGTATTGAGGATCGACTTACTGTCCAAGGAGATGATGAATTCATCCAATGGGCCCGAGTTCCCATTACATACCATGAATGGATTAGGGAGAGGGAATTATCGGAATTATATCTTCTACCGCTCTTATAATCGACAGTATTTTAGGTTGGAATAAACTGCATTTATCATCCAATATCAGTGATAAACTGAACTTAAAGTCCTTACTGAAGATTCCGGCTGTAGCAAACTTTTTCATGTTGGTGCCATCCATGAAGATTAGTTTACCAGAGAGTGAGGAAAGTAAGCCATTCGCCCAGTGGCTCCCATCCAACATCATTATCTGTGAACATAGCCCAAAGCCCACCGTCGGAACATGTAGTCAAGTATCTGTCCTGATGATCCTTTATCATCCCATGGAAAATATTGGCATTCCGATTAGAGGCGTGCTTCCAGTAACCTAATTCTCTCAAACAAGGAGCATTTTTAGCAGCACACCGTCTTGCGTAGACGTCAAGAGTAGTGAGATCGAGAATGATATCCAACGCTGCCTGCGGAGTATCTCTCCTGGCATCACTGATGCATATCGTTAAAGTTGGTTGATTTTTGCCAAGCAATTTCAGCTGACAATTATTCCCGAGTGTATTCGACGAGACCAGGCATCCATGTGCAATTATTTGGTGGGCAATAGTCGTATACAACCCATGTACGGGAGACGGACACTGTCCCCAACTTTTATTCATCGAATTTCGGCAGGCGTGGAGAAAATTCTGTCCCTTTTTCTTCCGCTCCTAGGTATTCCGTTACCAGTTTAGTTTCTGGTCAAGGACAATACTAAGATATTTTGCCTCAGAAGTTAAAAATAGCACCACGCTGTCTAACCTCGGTCTCGTGAATTCCCCAATCTTATGCCTACATGCAAAAAGGCCCTGTTCTCTTCTAATCCCCTCATGGGATGTAATGGAAACATTGTTTTTATGTATAGTCTACTGTGAGCAAACACAGCAGTCATTGTTGCCCTTAATATTTGTAATACCAAAGTGTTCGTGGAAATGTTCGGGTACAAGGGGCGAGGGGGAGAGGCGTATGCGAGAATGTCCATAAGCCAAATTTGAAACTTATTCCTTCCGATTGATCACAGCAAAAAGTGCTCACCCAACCGCATGAGGCATGGCTTTGAATTCTTTCGATATGCTGTCTTTTAAAAGAAGAAGAACGAAACTCGATATTTTGCGCTGGCAGAAATAGCAAACGGTGTTTAATCGATACATTTCCACATCTAAATTACCTAATGAAAGTGAATGAAATAGTGTTAGTAATCTACAAAGCAACTTGTTACGATACCCTAAGGACACGCTCAAGAATTCGAAAGAACTTGCAAACCATTTTGCTATTTGATCGGCTACCAAGCAGTTTCCCCTATTTCTTCCATCGAAAATGCATTTAAACATTATCCACATTTGTAGAACTTACTGATATTAAATACTTAGTTAGTTATACTTAGGTAGCCACAAACAACCCAGAGGGGTTAAGGGTCTTATAAAAAGAGGATAGCATTTTCCTGCAACCTTTTCGATCTTTAGCTTTTCTCCTCCAGTGCGTAACACCAAACTCTAGCAGGCAATATTCCTTCCATCGATGTCTGGTAGTCTCATTTTTCGATGTCCTTTGAGTACGTCTTCGATTACCTTCCCCACAGTTTCATTCAGGACAATTCTACTTACATGGCCTAGCCAGCGAAAAAGAGCTGCTTTGATTCGTACAACTACTTCGAAGTCAGAATGCAGTTTATATTGCCAGCCGATACTCGCTGTCGATAGTCTTCGTTTTATAGGAACATATACTTTTTCGGAGCATTTTTCACTCGAAGACTCTGACTGATATTAAATATCCATCTTTAATATTTGGAAACCAGGATCCTATGCCTCGGAATTATTTTCAATTACTTTTTAGTTCTGGCATTTGCCTTTTGCATTTAAATATATGAATACGTTTAATTTCGCAACTCAATATTATTATTGGCAGCAATTTCAATATAGACACTTTAAAAACGATAAAGCAATCAAAGTGAATGGCAGCCGAAGCTACAGCAAAACGATAATATGATACCTCCCAAAAGGACGATGTTAATGCACACACATACATGCGCACGCCATCAAGTTAAAAGGCGAGTGCTAACCAACTCCGCACGATTGCGAAACCCCAACGGACAATATGAATAAACAATGAAGAGTTGCATGGGGTAGAGCTTTAAAAACTGCTCACAAATGAAAAGCAAACTTCATTTGCATACAGACTGTAACGCTGACGGAAAAAGAGAATTACAAATCGGAAACAATTGAAATGGGGAATGGCGAAACATATGAATCAAATGAATGGATTCGGGTTTTAAAATGCACTTTCTTTTTCTTCAATACAATTTCCCTCATTTCCTTTCTTCTTATCTCTTAAGTGCAGGAAATTAAACTAAGAAAAATTACATATATCGTAGTCTAACCACAAAAGTTAAGTCTTAAAGTTTTCATCTTTTATTTTTTATTTTTTTTAATAAACAAGGAAACAAGGATATCTGACGTCACTTTGCCTTTCCATTCTTCAGCAAAATTGCCCTATGAATATGTCTATTATTGACAATTTTAATACATTTATTGTCTTAGCAATACCAGTCTACAGAATATGATTAAATTTTGAATTATGACTCTTTTGTAGTTAGGGTGCAATATATATTATATTCAAAGTGATATCAATAACATTTTCATGAATCCATTTACTTTAGTCAGGCCAGAAACTAAAGGTGTGATCTGAAAATCTATAGTTAAGCATAGAAAGCACAATTTCTTTGGATTGATTCAGTGGCTCCAAACTTTAGTGTGGTATTTTTACACGCTGAGAATAAACGGCCCCAGCACCATATCTGCTCAAAATGTGGAGAGACCACTTTTCAGCACTACTCCCCTCAGACTCTTCCACTGAAGATCAGGAGGTAATGATAGTGGAAAATAGTGTAGAACGGCGATCTCCCGTCGGCAGGATAATAAAGCCACTGGTGCGGATGGCCTAACCGCTGAACTTTTTAAGGCAGGTGGCGAAGGACTGATAGCCCACATACATCAACTGATATGCGGTACATGGCTGGGGGAATCTATGCCCGACGATTGGAGTCTCAGTGTATTATGTCCTGTATTCAAAAAGGGTGATCCGTGTGTCTGTTCCGACTATCGCGGTATCCATCGCGTATAAGGTCTTATCGAGCGTATTATGTGAAAGTCTAAAGCCAATTATTGAAAACCTGATTGGACCGTATAAGTGTGGTTTTAGACCAGGCAAGTCCACAACTGACCAAATATTTACGCTACGCCAAATCCTGGAAAAGATCCACGAACAACAAATCGATACATACCACCTTTTTGTCGATTACAAAGCTGCTTTCGATAGCCCCATACGGGGAAAGCAGTACGAAGCTATATCTGAACTTGGTATTCCGCCTCTGTAGAATGACGCTGACCAACACCAAATCAGCTGTGAAAGTGGGGAAAGATCTCACTGAACCATTCTGTACCAAGCGAGGACTTAGACAAGGCGACACACTTTCGTGCAATCTCTTCAACATCTTAATGGAGATAATAATGAGAAAGGCTGCAGTAAATACGAACAAGACCATTAAGACGAAAAGCCATATGTTGCTGGCGTATGCTGACGACATAGACATCATTGGGCGAAATTTGCGAGAGGTTACTGCAGTATTTTCTAGAATCGAAAAGGAATCAGCAATGGTGGGTCTTGCTGTTAATGAGGGCAAGACAAACTTGATGGTGTCAACGACTAGACTAGAGAAACGACTTTCATGTGCTAGATGAATTTGTCTACCTTGGATCCGCCGTGAACAAGGACAACAACGTCAGCCTGGAGATAGATAGGAGAATTGTGCTTGCAAATATATATTATTTTGGGCTCAGCAAACAGTTTAGGAACAAAGCCCTCTCTCGACGCACAAAAGTCCAGCTATATCAGACTCTCATTTTACCTGTCTTGACATATGGCTCCGAAACTTGGGTTATATCGCAAGCGGATGAAAAACACCTGGGAGTATTCGAGAGAAAAATTCTCCGTAAAATATATGGTCCAGTTAGGGAAAATCGCTGGAACCAAGAGCTATATTATCTATATTCTGACGTGGACATAGCTAGACGAATCAAAGTGGGCCAATTGCTTTGACTAGGCCATGTTATCAGAATGGATGAAGATGAGCCAGCGCGAAAGGTTTTTGATAACGTACCCGATGGAAGTAGGAAAAGTGGACGACCAAGACTCCGCTGCAAAGACAGGCAGAAGAAACCCTCCATATCCTTGGTGTTACCATCTGCCGAGAAAAGGCGAAGGATGGAGCCAGTTGGAAGAATATGTTGAAATTTGTTTAATTTGTTTGTTTAATTAATATATGTAAGACGTCTGACCTCATGAGGTTGCAATATAGTCAATAAAAGTAAAAGCACCATATTGCAGGAACCATTTATATGTTTGCATACATTGTTGTCATGAATTGAAGATCTTCTGCTTCTTTGTTTCTTTGCTGTCCATCACGATTTTGTTTTCAGCAGTTTTCAACAAACAAATCCGTATTGGGATGACAAAAACCTGTGAACTATTGTATCTCAAACATGTAATATTGAATTACAAACATGATGTGTTTGGCCTCAAGGGTAGTATGTTTGTTACAGTCTACAAACACTTTATATTTGCATCCCCAAAACAACAAAAATACAGATATTTCAGCGAGTACTTAGTAGCCAATAGCTGACAAACGCGGCAGTCATCCTAAGGAAAGATTTTTCATAGTTAAATGATTTTGTAAAAATGCTGTGGAGTCAGCCAATTGAAATTCTCACAACCTTTAAATCCTAACGCAAACGTACAAGAAGATCGATCGTCCTTGTAATATCGTATTGCGTTTTAAAAATTTCAAGAATTTGTGTTATAATGAAAACAACAAAGACGATCTTCGTCTAAAATACTTCAGTGTCCGTGAGTGTTTGACATAGCTGGCCCACATTTTTATGATAATAGTTTTTATGAATAACCGTCGGTGGTGCAATGGTTAGTGTACGCGGCTCTTGTACATGATATCCTGGGTTTGAACCCTACTCTGACCACCTTAAAATTTCTTTCGGCGGCGGTCACCTCGCTTAGTGACGGCGACACTATCGAGTACATAGCCATGAAAAAGCTTCTCAAAATACCGTTCGGAATCGGTGTAAAACTGTACGTCCCAATCACTGAGTGAAAACTGGAAAGCGCACAGCTCAATGATTGTGAGAAGTTTCTCCCCGGTCCCTTCATGGGATCTAATGGGAAACCATTTACTTTATTTTTAGTCTTAAAGTTATTTGAGTTTTCTTTTATACCATCATTCATCATCAATTCATTTACCAATATGAAGGCTTTTTGCTCCCAAGGGCTGCCAAACTCAAGCTGAATGACGCAACTGTCTGAATAGTTGACAGTAGTTTTGTGAATGGTTGCACAAAATAAATCAGTGTGTCATGAAGACACGCGATAAAAATGAAACTTCATGTTGGCAGTTGAAATAATTTTTGCATTTCGCTTTTTGGTCCGATGACCGGTCCGCATCTAGATATGAATGCGTAGCTACGATTTAACAGCTGTGGACTAGGGATATGACACACAACACAATTAGGGTGTTCACAAGGATGTCCTAACTCATGGAGGTGTCGTATGTGGCAAAACTATACAACTGTTGCAAAGTTGTTGTTGATAATTTCCCTACAACAAACAAAAAAAAAAATGCAGTGTACTATGGGATTAGCTGTTTGTTTATTTTTTAATCAGCTGTTATAGTTTGAATTGGTAATTTTTTTTGATATTCATTTAATATTGGCAGAAATTGAAATTGAAAGAAATCAAATATAAGGAAAAATTCTGTGTGACGTTTTCAACTTGATGTTTTTCAAGATTATAAACATATGAAAGGGTGTTCACATATGTACTATTGGAGGGATTGTACTTTGTTATGACTTACAACATTAGTACACCTGGTGAATTCCCTATAAATTTGTGACTTTAATTTAATATTCAACAATATATTGTATTGATTTAAATAAATAAAGTAAAATTAATGATTCAAGTCACAAGTTATTTTAAATTAAGATGAAGTCCGTTTTGAAAAAGTGAAATTTCATGTTTTTCAGATTTTTTTCTAAATGTATTTCCGGCTATAACTGTATTTTAACTGAAGTATGTACTCTTCGACGAAGGTTTGTCAACGTTTTCTGGGTGAGGTGGTGGAACAAAGTAGGGTACATCGGGGAAAAAATCGGCTTTGCCGAGTACATACAATATCCGGTTTGAGGAACCGGTTTTAAGACCCGGTGTTTAAACACGGTTGCAGAATCCGGTCTTCGACATGCTTCCACAATTGGTTTTGACCTCTTCGTATATTAGTGTTATTGTTTTTAGTTTTGTCTGGCTCTTGGTTTCTAAGTTAATGATGTAATGAAGGCGTTGAAGTTCGTCTTGTACAGTGAGTGATTGCGTATGTGTGTAGGCAGGTACTATGTTGGAGAGAATTATTGTATGCTTGGCTTAATGTGATTAATGGGCTAAGAATATATTTGCCAGGAATTATTAATTTGTTGGACATTTATTGTACTTTTGTTTAGAAAAAAACTTTATTGTACTTTTGTTTAGAAGAAAATGGTTTCCCATTACATACCATGAAGGAATTGGGGAGAGCTTCTCACAACCAGTGATATGTGGGCTTTCAAGTTTTATACTCACTGGTTACACTGGTTACGAACGGTATCTTGAGAAGCTGTTTCATGGCGAAGTATTCGATAGAATCGCCCTCACTAAGCGTGGTGACCGCCGTCGAAAGCGCTTTAAGGTTGTCAGAGCAGGGATCGAACCCACTATCTCATGTACAAGAGGTGCGGACACTACCTTTGCAACACCGACGCCCATTTTTATATAAAAATTTTAATTTTCTGTACACTTTTGGTAGTTTTATGTGCACTGTTTTTTTTACTTGTGTGTACACTTTTTATACTTGTGGGAACACATTTTATACTTTTGTGTACACTTTTTAACACTTTTGTGTACACTTTGTGGTACTATTATGTACGCTTTTTGATATTTTGTGTACACTTTTTGTTATTTTGTGTACACTTTTTGAACGTTTGTGTACACTTTTGGGTATTTTGTGTACGCTTTTTGGCAGTACACTTTTTGTACGATTGCATACACTTTTTGGTACTTTTGTGCACAATTTTTGTACTTTTGTGTCCACATTTTGTACTTTTGTGTACACTTTTTGTATTTTTGTGTACACTTTTTGGTACTTTTGTGTACGCTTTTTAGGTACTTATGTGTACGCTTTTTAGGTACTTACGTGTACACTTTTTCTACCTTTTGCACACTTTATATTCTTTTGAGTATATATAACGTGAAGTGTTATCTCATCTGTAACGTGAAGTGTTATCTCATCTGTATTTCCGTCACAGAAAAGGTTGTCGATTCGTAATTAAATATCCTCTCATAAGAAGTATCACTTCAGTTGAAGGATATTTATACACTAGAGACATTTGTAATCGATATGTTTTGCCAACTCCATAACGAAAAGCCACAATAATGTCTCGGGAATGTTTGCCTGCCGATCATTGTTAGTAATTCGTCATGTCACTATCGAGTCCATCATTTTGTTATGTTTCTTATAAATTCTATTCAATTTTCTGTAACAAAGTTTATGATTTTAGACTTTTCACTTAGCCAGCTGTCATTTTAACAGCATCATTTGTAATATTTGTTACGAACTCATCTCAGCTTTGTTACCAAAGGCCAATGATGATGGCGATGAAAACAGTCAAAACAAAATGAAACAAAAAGGAAACGAACACAAAATAAAAACATTTTCAAAGTGTCAATGTCAATTTTAAACAAAACCCAACTTGGCATGTGATACGCTGATAAGGTGTTTGATGTGGGTTACGGGGATGGTAGATGGTAGATGTTTCGAAGTGAAAATGTGAGTTTAAAAAGTCAGTTTACACTGTTGACACATTTTCCTCGAATTTATTTTCATTATCATTTTCATTTAAACTTTGTGTTGTATGTGTGTGTAATTAAATTATAAAGAACATGAAAAGTTTTGATAGATTTATATAATAAATAATTATTTCTATAGAAAATTGTATAAAAACTAAACAAACCACTGGCTGGTTATGTTGGGACTAAATTGTTTGCCATGGCTAACATTTGCTTAACTGTCTGCTCGACACTTCTACCACGCTACTCTGAGTCAACTCGGTATTTTATCTTAGATTTTAGAGAGTCCGTAATCTCTGGGTGTTGTAGGAACGAATGCAATTTAAACAAATTGGTTTACTGCTTGTAATATAGTTTGAGTATGTTAGGGTGTAGTGAAAAATAATTATTTCGCAAGCAAAATGGGCCGTCGCTGGTACAATGTCTAGCGTGTGCAACTCTTGTACATGAGAACGTGAGTTCGATCCATGCGCTGACTATTCTTCATTTCTTTCGGCGACGGCGAATGGTGACGACTTAACTACTTATAAGAGCCTTACAAAATGAGGATAACATGATTCTCCAACTGGTTCGATTTTCAGCCGTTCTCCCACCTCCACCTGACTTTTCCGTCGTAGATACTCGCCGATTTCTATTACAGAACCATATATATGTCGGCGTTTCAAGGCTTGATAGTTCGCCTAGCTCGACGCAATTTTTGAAGAAACAAAATTCTTATTTCACTTCAGCCTAATGTAAATGTCTCTGAATACATACAGTGGCTATGATGACAATCATAAAACTTTTAATGAACCATGGCATATAGTAAGTGGTTGCTGCAATCTACATGCATATATCTTTTGGTATATACATTTTTGTGCTGTATTGTTTTGTGTCGAGTATATAAATATATACTTCCTTTTTCCCCATGGTCTCAATTTCAACAGAAAATGGTAAAAACTAAACATTTGTTTATGTACGTGGACGTATCCAAAAGTATTCTGATTATGTTTAAACCTTTATGGGAAAAAATTACTAGAAGTTGTGGCATAATGTAAAGCAAAGGAGCCTTGGTTTTTATATAAAAAACTTTAAAATATATATATCCTGAAACGAGCCACACTGAAATACAGAAATTAATTGTTAATTCTAGTGAGAGGAGGGACCAACTGTTTCACAAAACTGCAATTCGGTGCTCAAACTTCGTCAAATTTTACTGCACTTATTCAAATAACTTATACCTATCAGCGCACTGCGGTGTTGTGGTTAAGGCTACGGAGTCTGACTAAAATTGAATGACCCCGACTCCAGCACTTTAAAAATGTACGACTCCACTCCTACTCCAGCACTTTAAAAATGTACGACTCGTGTTCGAATCCAGCATTTCGATGTGTTTGATTTCTGAAAAGATTGTTATGTTAGAAATGACGTGTCAAGTTATATGTCAAGTTGTTGACTTGCGGCAATAGAAAAGCAGTAACTGTTTGCAAAATAAAATGAAATATTATCAAAACATTAAGGAAATATTTTTTGGTCAAGAAAATATTTTGTAATTTGTAATTGTAAAGAAAGTCCTGAATTGGGCTACGGCGTCCAATTTTTACAACTCCAACTCCGACTCCAGGCAAATGTCGCAAATAACGACGCCAAAACTGTGGATCCATGGCTCCAACTCCAAGACTCAAACTCCAAGGCTCCAACTCCACAGCCCTGGTTGTTGTTGTTGTAACAGATTTTTTGTTTCCACACATTCCTCCCTGGAAGACATAACAAACAAAATTCCGAGTATTTCCCCTATGTGTCACTGGAGATGGCGGTGGGGAATTGGGGAAATTGTGTCATGTCCATGGGACTGTGGCCGTCGGTGGTGCAATGGTTAGTGTGCGCGGCTCTTGTACATGAGATCCTGGGTTCGAACCCTGCTCTGACCACCTTAAAATTGCTTTCGGCGGCGGTCACCTCGCATAGTGACGGCGACACTATCGAGTATATAGCCATGAAAAAGCTTCTCAAAATACCGTTCGGAATCGGTGTAAAACTGTAGGTCCCAATCAATGAGTGAAAACTGAAAAGCGCACAGCTCAGTGATTGTGAGAAGTTCTCCCCGGTCCCTTCATGGGATGTAATGGAAACCATTCATTCATTCATTCCATGGGACTGTTCCACAGGTCCACTGGTCGCAAATCAGTATTCCTATCAGCACAGTTTAAACTATGAATTTGTAACGTGGTTTTGTCTAGGGCTGACGTAAGCTCAGCCATGTGCAGAGTCTTTCTTTAGGATCCACCAAATCTTTCGAAATAAGAATAGAATAGTTTACCATTTTTGGGGGGTTCGAATTCAGATTCTTTATTGATATTTAATTTACAAAGTAATTTGATTTACAGGAATAACATCAACTGCTTCACTCAGTGAGAACACTCCTCTTAGCTTGAGAACACTAGTCTTGGTTGACAACCCTCTTCTGGGGGCACTTGTCTCGGCTTGACAAGAATCTTCTGGGGCACTTGTCTCGGCTTGACAACGCCCTTTCGGGAATACTAGCATTGGCTTGAGAAATCATCTGGGGCAGGTTGCGGACTGGTAGATTCTAAGGTGCTCGGTATCGGATATGCTGGTTCGGTATGTGGTTTACATATCCGGTTAGAACGGTTCGGTATTGGTTATCATCGGCTGGTTTACATGGGAACAGTGGGCCGAAGCCCCTGTGTGGGAACAGTGAGCCGAAACTCCTGTATAGGAACAGCGACCCGAAACCCCTGTGTAGGAACACTGTGCCGAAACTCCTGTGTAGGAACAGTGAGCCAAAATTCCTGTGTAGGAACAGTGAGCCGGAACTACTGTGTAGGAACAGTGAGCCGAAACTCCTGTGTAGAAACAGTGAGCCGAAACTCCTGTGTAGGAACAGTGAGCCAAAATTCCTGTGTAGGAACAGTGAGCCAAAACTCCTGTGTAGGTACAGTGAGCCGAAGCCCCTGTGTAGCAATGTATTTACACCGTCTTTACTAAAGAACGGATCCCACAATTTGCTCCTGTCCTTTGCAGAACTAGAGCCGCAGGCAAATTGCTATAATCTTGTCTGGTTGTTCGCTCGGAGGCGACGACTAGAGTCTAGTCAACCTTAACACTAAGTACCCTTGCTGCAGTGACGCAAATGAGAATTGCATCCAATCACTCATTCTTGTCTGGCCATTAAACTTGTTAGCTGTTAAGATGTACACAACGGCGACAGAGTTTGTGTGTTGTCAGTGAGTGTGATTGTTCGCGGTGGTTGGTGCGTCTGATGGTTGTTTTGTATGCTTAGGTGATGGATAGACCAGGGAAGTATGCGGGTGGGAATGGCGTGAGTGTTTGTTACTATGTACAGACAGATCATGACGTCACGCTACAAATTATGTCATGAGGGCTTTGTAGACAGTGTTGTTCACTGATTTAATATGCCTGGAAATATCCTCGATCTATATGAATTCAAAATAGAACTCCAACCAGATCTAAGCTGGGCTAGAATAGGTCTGGTGTGCCTCTCATTATCGGAAATCGCGGGTGGGTATTCATTAAGGACCCTGTTGCTAGAATAGCCAATTATGGCCTCTGGCACCGCCATCTTTGCACCATTTTCTGGGCTGCTGCTATCGACAGTCTGTTGAT
The DNA here is from genome assembly GCA_963931995.1 of Phaonia tiefii. NCBI lineage: Eukaryota > Metazoa > Arthropoda > Insecta > Diptera > Muscidae > Phaonia > Phaonia tiefii. Next base: position 211,714,896 of record OZ008371.1, read on the forward strand.
GTCAAATAGAATGCCGTCTTGGATGTCCGTGTAGAAGCTCCTGATGCCCTTCTGGATGTGGCGAGGAGGTAGATTATGCATCAGAGTATGATGGTTGGGGTGACTGGGCAGATCATACATTAATTTATATATAGATTTGTTGTATAAATTAATCTATGGGGCAGATGACATGCCAAAATAAATTGTCTTGTCAACAACTCATTATATTGTTGCGTATGTTCTGGTTGGGGTGGCGTATGATTAGTATTTATTCCACTTATGGTCAGTACCTAGAGAGAGCTTAGTAACAGGTATAATTTTTAACCCTGTTGGACCCTGTTTTAGAATAACCAATTATGGCCTCTGCACCGCCATGTTTGCAACATTTTCTGGGCTATTGCTATCGGCAATCTGCTGATGACAGATTGAATGACGTCTTGGATGTCCGTGCAGTAGCACCTGATGTCCTTCAGGATGTGACGAGGATGTAGATTCGGCATCGGAATATGATGGTTGGGGTGACTGGGCAGATGAGATGCCAAAAGAACTCTCTCGTCAAAAATACATTATGTTGTTGCGTGTGCTGTGGTTGTGGTGGCGTATGATTAGTATCTAATCCACTCAGGACCAATATCGAGATAGACGTAAGTAACAGGTATACTTTTTAAATTCCATATAAACAAACAGCTATAGAGTTTAGTGTGCTTTAATTGTGTGACCACTGTATATGGTGATAATCGGGGTCAATCTCACTATTAAACGATATTAAAACGTAGTGTAGGTCACTGTGACACATGAGAAATATAAAAATTAATTGGCCTATTTTATTGACATAAATATACAAATATACAGATGGCTAGAGAGTTGAAATGTGGGACCACTGAAGCTATAGGCACAGTAGGATATTTTGCCTAGTGGGATAATACCTAAAATAACGACCCACTGCGGAACTTCCGGAAATACTTTAGAACAATCATACCACATGGAGGAACCAGTCGCCATTGCAGGATGTTGACATAGAGTATTTTACTGATAGATCTAAGATGGATAGTAGAGTGGGAGCTGTGGTCTACTCAACTTGAGTTGGTACTTCAATCGGTATCCCTGTTTTCGGCAGTGTCTTCCAAGCGGAAATAGTGTCTATATCGGAAATGTGTCGTCAGTTACGAAATCATGTAATAGTAGGAAAGAGTGTGCAAATCTTCTTGGGCAGACAAACGGCCATAAAAACTATGTCCTCAGAGGAGAATATATTGATACTTGTTCGAGAATGCAGGAGTTTTCTAGACGAGATCGCCGCCACGACGAGACTTTCCCTTATGTGGGTTTGGGGCCATACGATAGTAGTCGGAAGTGAAGGCGCGGATGAACTCGCCAGGAAAAGCGGAAATACGGATAGACAAAGCGTGATTGAAAGCCCCCCGAAAAGTGGTGTGTAAAGCAATTGATTGCAACTTCTACCTCGAAGCAGACCACAACTGGAGAGAACTCACTAGCTGTCGCATAGCACGGGGTATTTGGGATAGATATGACGGTAAAAGAACCGAGTTCCACATGACTACAGAGGAATACAATAGCCAGAATCACAGCTGCTATAACCGGTTACTGAACGATTGACACACATGCTGCCTTCATAGAAATACAGTATAGGCGTTACCGTCGTAGTTGCGACCATGACCTAATGGCGGTAACCGCTGAACACTATCTTCAACAGTGACTAATCTGGGTAGACATAAGGAGGACAACTTTGGGAAAACCCTCCGGAATTGGGGAGTATCGAACTCAGTCTGCTTCTAAAATACATTGACATTTATAATTGGGTATAATCGGGAAACCGCAATCTATTACTGGCACATTCTTTTCTTTTTTTATATTGTCTTTTCAGGGTAACGTGGCTATTTGCAAAGGTACTTCGGTGAGCTTCCATGGAAGTAAGACACAGTCATCCTAACTTAACCTAACTAACGTGTAAGGCATCTGAGATTGTAAAATAACAAATAAAAGTAAAAACACTTCGGCATCCAAACTTCGCCAAATTCCGCTGTACTACATCAAATAACTTGTACCTACCAGTGCACAACGCATGCTGAAAATAAACAGTCCCAACTTCATATTTGAAGAATCATGTATTCGTTTGCAAGAATTATTTTTATGAACTGAAGATCTGCTGCGTGTTTGTTTCTTTGTTGTCTGTAGCCTTCTTGTTTTCAGCAGTTTTCAACAAAGAAAGCCACATTGGGTTACAAAAACATATATTATAACCAATTAATCATTGTGTCGTCTCCAACATGTAATATTGAAAAGCAAATACAGTATGTTGGGACACAAGTAGACTATACTTGCGACAAGCTACAAATATTGAAAAGCAAACATAGCGTGTTTGGACACAAGTAGACTACATTTGCGACAAGCTACAAATATTGAATAGCAAACATAGCGTGTTTGGACACAAGTAGACTATACTTGCTACAAGCTACAAATACGTTATATTTGCATTCAAACAACAAATAAGGTAGATTTTGCGTACGTTGTTGTTGTGACGTATGATTAATATTATTTAATATTAAATTTGTCTATAGGTCACGGTGACGTATGAGAAATATGTGAAAGAAATTACCTGTTTTTTTCAAGCTGACATAAATAATCCACCATTGTTAAAAATAAATACAGAAGGAGATGGCGCATTTGTGTCATGGTTATGTATTGCTTATCATGAGAATGCAACGTGCGATGGCTTAAGAATGAAGCGAGTTGCTGGTGGTGCACCACAAATCTCACGCCCTTGCTATGTCGACAGCATTTGGCATATTTTCAAACATTTCTCAATTAACAGCAAACTGCAGTATAGTCAAGAAGTTTTCACCATACCCTCGCTAAAGTGTATTTCAAATTGTTAATGGCTACATTGTTCGCACAACAACATCACACTCTACCAAAGTCCGATTTTATTTTGGTTTGTTGTATGTCATTCTAGTTTGTTAGAGACATTTCGTACTTTTGCACAAAACCACTTATGAAAAATATACAAATTTTATTATGCCAACACAAATATAAACATACACATCTACCGACTCACACACACACACAAACTCATCTGTGGCATCTATGTCAAACACTTTACCTTTATGCCATTCCATTCCATTCTATTGGTTATTCTATTCATAAATGTAGCCATTTTAAAACTAATACATGCATCCTTGCATATGAGTAGCGGAATTTGAATGTGTTTGTGTAAATGACCGTCAGCAAAACCACCAACACACACACTACTACAACTACTACTACTACTAATGTTACTTTAGTAGTTGTGTATAGTATAAAAAGGATGTATTTACACATATGATCCAATAGCCGAGTGTGTGTAAGTATTAGTATGTGTTTGTTTGGTGTTGGCTTGTATAATTTATTTTCTCTATTTTGTTTTTGTGTTGGAATTATTTATGCCCAAGACATGAATCGAAGGGGAGATGAAACCATAGGGATATTATTTGTTGCTGTTAGTAAAAGTGGTAAAAGCCTTTGTGGTTTAGTTTGGGGTTAATAATACATATTTCCATGTGCATATGTTGGCTAAAAGTTTTATTGATTTTGCCAAACTGTTGCGAAAATTTCCCCTTATTATCACAACAATACAGTTATTTGCTGGAAATCATCTTTGGCATTTTCATAATTGCTTTAGAGGTGGGGAGAGGCCAATTCTCAGCGGACGACAAAACGTTTCCAATTACGATATTCGAAGACACTTATACAGTGTTTGAGGTTATTAAAGTTTGTGCCAACTGTTGGACGAACAAAAACAAAAAGGCACACACACATCTAATCAATATATTGATTACAATATAGACAGTCATAGTAAATTATTGTTTAAATATATTGTTATCTCAGAAAGCAACCAAAGTGACGCAGTTCTCATAATTAATATATCAATGTTATAGTTGTTTATTTGATATAACTAATACGTGCCACATATCTGAAATGTCATATTAATTAATTGCTTAATTAAACAAAATTGCTATGCGATATTATTCCTCCGCATACCTCTCGCACTCTAAGCGGATTATCTGTCGAACACTGGCACTGGCGTGTGTCAATGGTATTTACACAACTAATATAGGTCATACATAAGTTTGAGTCTCGATTTTTTTCGTAGTATTTAAATTGTATCTGCCTAATACTGAAAGAGCCCTTCTGGTACCTTTATTTCACATATAAATTAGAATTCCTGTTTCATAAATCGTCATTGAATACCTATGCGCTTTTTGGTGTGCCATAATGCCTATTAGATGACGGTGGCGTATGTAAATTTTATTTTATGAATAAATATGTCACATACGTTAGTGTTATCTTTTTAATTGATATAACTCATACGTACATTATATCTGAAGAGTTATATTACATAAATTGCTCAGTAAACAAAATCACATGTTGCAAGGTAATTTATTCTGCAGATTGAAATTATATGTCAGTTCCCATCATTTAATTTTCCTTACTCTAAATTATACGAAAATCTTTCGGCGGAAAAAGAGCACATACACTATGGTACAAAACTGTAGGAAGTTTGTCAAAGGATGCAAAAGTATTTTACACAAATATTGGGTTGGCAAGAAAGTAATTTCGTTTTTTTTTTGTCCAAAGTAATTTTCAATTATTTAATCAAATAATTAATTTTAATCTATAATGTAGGTGCCATTTTGTTCAATGTACTTTTTGATCCCAGATTCATAGAATGGCAGGTTCTTCCCACAAAAAAAAACCGTTGCCCTTTACATCCCATGAAGGGGTTGAGGAAAGCTTCTCACAACCAGTGAGCTGTGTGCTTTCTAATTTTTCACTCACTGATTGGGACCTACAGTTTTAAACCGGTTCCGAACGGTATTTTGAAAAGCTTTTTTCTCGAATAATTCGATTTTTAGGTCCACTTCTGTATTAAAGGATATTCCATTCAAAAAATTTTGCAGACTGTGGAATAAATGAAAATTTGAAGGTGCCAGATCAGGACTATAAGGTGGGTGTGGCATCACTTTCCATCCAAACTCCAATATTTTTTGCCGAGTCTGCAAAGTTGTGTGAGGTAGTATTGTCCTGATGGGAAACCATTGCTTTGAGATTTACCAATTCAGGTTGTGTTTCCTTCAGTGTCCCATCAAGGTTCGTCAATTGCTGATAATAGACGTCAGAGTTCATGATTTGGTTTCTAGGAGGCTGTTCAAAATAAATTACTCCCCTAAAATCCCAGCAGATGGACAACATAAACTGTTTTCTGGTGCAGTTCAGTCTTTGCTGAAGTTTTAGCGCGTTCGTCGGCCTTTGGACTCTTTGGGTTGAGATTGTTGTAAAAAATCCATTTTCCATCTTCAGTAAGAATGCGTTTCAAAAACTTAACATTTTTCTTGGGTGAGGATTTAGTGGATTTCTTTAAGCAAATATCAAGCATTTTGACAAGTGCAGGACGTTTCAAATGGTTTTCAATGATCGTGTGCGATACCTGCAGCTTATCTGCAACTTCTCGAACAGAAACATATTGGTCAGACATGTCACAGTTCGATACCTGCAACTTGTCTGCAACTTCTCGTACAGAAACATGTTGGTCAGATTCGATAACGACTTTGATTTCGTCCTCATTAACCTCGTGTGGCCTACCGCTCCAGTGGCCAGTTTTGGTCGTGAAATTTCCAGAATGACATTATTTGAACCAGCTTTAGCATGTGCGGTCTGTTAAAGCATCCAAAGCATACGCGTCACAAATATCTCGATGTGCTACCGCGGCTTTTTTTCCTTTTCAGAAATAAAAGAGCAAAATATAACGAAAATGCTTACTTTGTTCATCCATATTTACCACACTAAATGGAAACTGACCACTGAAAATATTGTGGTGTATCACAAATATAAGCTTGAAATGTCAGCTGTGTATATGTTACTCTCTCAAATATTTAATATTTCTATGTTGAAATTTTAATTTATCGCCAAAAATATGTGACACATTTTTTAGTCAACTTTTAAGAAATTATATAAATGTAAACGAAAATTGTTTCTAAGGACAGCAATGACCCATGATACGGTGTTATATGGGTTAAAATTACACCAAATATTTCCACTTTTAAGTGTATAGTAGACATACAGCCACTATTTTAATTTTAAAATAAATTTGTAAATTCTATTTGAATTTATTTCTAAAACGTTGTCTCAGAAATGTGTCACATTCTCTTTGAGATAAAATTAAATGTTACGAAAAATGAATTCCACTTCCCAGCGCGCAAAAAACCGAGCCTTAGCGAGTGTTACGCTAAATGCTCGCAAACGGGCTCAGAAACGAGTATTTACAGGACCAAAACCGGGGGAGAAATTAAACTCGCCCAAATGTTCGCAAACTTGTTTAAAAACGGGTGCTAAACGGAAGAAAAAAGAGAGAGAAACATTGTTGTCGTTTTGTCGTGTGGCAAACAGAGGCACACACGTGCAGGCTCACGACACAAAACAAAGTTTTGGCAATTGCATTTTGTTTTGTTTTTCGTGTTGTTCTCGCAAAAGATATTGCAAAAGTCTCGCAAACGAATCTCTTGCAAGACATCGTAAACGAAACTTTTACTGCCACAAACTGAGCGACTGATGATTCTTTTTCCAATCGTTTTCGGATCTGTTTTCGAGAGTTTTACCCGCAAAAGTTTCGCGTAACTCTCGTATGCGATATCGTATACGAAGTTTTGGTCCGCTGGGTTATTTTAACATTTTAATGCCAACAGTTATTTTAAAAGTCTTTTCCTGTTAGTGGAATGTAATGTTAATGTATTTGTACAGATAATAAGTAGAAATACAATTGCATACTTTTTGGCTGTAACGAGAGTAACGAATTCACCACGGAAAGGAGCTTTCGAGACATCACTTGAATCTTCCAATACGAATGATTGAAGAAAATTATTGTCTAGATTGCTTTACGACTTTTTCCACAAGAAGGTTCATGAATTACCTAAAAGCAACGGTTTCTGAAAAATACTGGATGCTTGTGGGAGCAACTAGATCGTGTGCTCTGGAGAATTGTGACTGCTATGGAGAGCTGGTAGCGGTTTCGAGTCAGCCCGCACAGTAGTAGTAAAGGTGTTGCATATCAAGTAGTTGTTTTATATCGCGTAAATAACATTTACTATTGCCATAAAAAAAATAAATGGTTTCCCATTACATCCCATGAAGGGACCGGGGAGAACCATAGTTGTAATATAAAAAGAATCTCTTTTTATTAACGATAAATAAAACAACGAAAAATACGACAGTTTGTAACTGTATATAATTTTATTGTAAATAAAACAAGTAATAAATAAATAAAAATATTAATTTGTGTTGTTATTGATGTTCTTATTAATTTCGAAGTGTACGAGCATTTACTCATTTCTGCTCCCCACTGTATGTAGGACACTTGAATGAAGGAAGATGGGCTAACCGAAATTGAACAACTAGCACTATAGTAATATTCCGTCGCAAGTACAATACCGAGAGGTTTTCGTATATTTTTTCAGTACTACTCTTGTCGTACGAATCGAGGATTTCATACAGAGGATAACAGAGACGAAGATGGTCCTAAAGTATAACGCAGACTATTAATTTGGGACATTACGACATAAAGAAAGACAAGCACAATATGCAGTCATTCGCATACAAGACAACTGCGTAATAGTACCCCAAACTGTTTTTGTCTATAGGTCAAGTGTCTCGGTATGTGTGTGTTTGTGTGTCAGTGTGTTTGAGTTATGTCCTTTGAACAAATCAACTACTGATGATTCCAGTCACCTTGGTTTTCATAGTAGCTAATTAATATCGAATTCAATCTGAAACTCGAACTAAGAGTTACCTGAAGCTAATGAGACTTTACCAGATCAAATTTCGAAATGTCAGCGGAACATATATGAGAATAAAGGAATTTTTTTCCAATATTTAACAGGGATGTCCTCAGTGCGTTTTATGTAAAATTTATGAAATTTGGGAAAATTTGAAAGAAATAATAAAACAACCACAGTCGTAGTACTATCAGTATGATATCATAACCATTTCGTGTATGAATCGCTGTTATTCATGACATTCCTATGCCTTTTCTATTTTTGAAACATGTGGTAACGCAAAAGTTCATTGTACCATGTAAAAAATATACAAGCAAAGATCAATTAACTTAATATTAATATATTTAGGGGAGGTCATGGTAGAATCCTTTAGGTCGAGGAATAAAAATAGAAAATATTGATATTATAAAACAATGAAAAGAAAATACAAATATGTAAATCCTTAAATATATAGTACTATGTATTAATATCTGCGTAACTCTCAAATTAGAGATTGATAAAACATCTGCTGTACATTAAATTTCTTCTACACCTTTTCAATTGTAATTTGGAAAATATTTTGGAAAAAATTAGGAACTTGCAATTGAAATTATGAAACGATCAAATGCAGTGCAAACAATTTTTCAAATATTGGTTGAAATTCAGAAATAGTGAAACGATATTCAGAATGTATCAATTGAAATTCAGACAAATGTATAAAGCGAAATGAAACTTCAATTGAATTGTTCTTAGTTGCGATTTATGTTTTCTGAATTTCAATTAATATTTTCTGAGTTTCAATTGATGTTAACCGAATTTGAATTGACATTTTCCGAATTTCAATCGCTTCTTTCTGAATTTCAAGTTTACGGAATTTAAATTGGTTTTTCATGAATTTTTATTGATGCTTTCTGATTTTCAAATAGATATCCTAAATTTCCATTAGTGTTTTCTGCATTTCAATTGGAAATTCTGAATATCTATTGATATTTCAATTGAAAATTCTGAATTTTCAATTGGAAATTCTGAATATCTGAATATTTCAATTGAAAATTCTAAATATCAATTGAAATTTCAGAATTTCCAGAACTTCCAATTGAAATTCAGAAAATACTAATGGAATTTTAGAATTTCTATTTGAAAATCAGAAAGTATCAATAGAAATTCAGAGAAAATTAATTGAAATTCAGTAAACTCTCATTGAATTTCAGAAAATAGCAATTGAAATTCAGTAACAAATCATTTGAAATGCGGAAAATATTAATTGAAATTCGGTTAACATCAATTGAAAATCAAAAAATATTAATTGAAATTCAGACAATATAAATCGCAATTCAGAAAATTTTGTTTCATTTGGTTTTTTACATTTGCCTGAATTTCAATTGATATATTCATAAATATTCCGAAATATTGCGAAATTCGGAATACATAAATCACAATCCAGAAAATGTGAAATTAAAGTTGCATCTCGTTTTATACATTTTGCCTGCATTTCAATTGATATATTTTGAATGTCATTTGATGTTTTCTGAAATTCTACTAATATTTTCTGAATTCTTTATATTCCTGATTTATATTCCTAATTTCTGAACTACAATTGCTGTTTTCTTAATTTTAATTGATATTTTCTGATTTTCAATTGATCTTTTTTGATTCTCACTTGACATTTTATGATTTCAAATGGAAATTCTGAATTTTAACTGTTATTTTCGGAATTTTAGAAATTCTTTAGAATTCCTTTCTGAGTTTCAATTGATATTTTCTGAATTTCAATTGAAGTTTTCTTAATTTGAATTGATATTTTCTGAATTATAATTGGAAAAGATGTAGCACTGCAGTATATGATGTTTTCTGAATTTATATTCCTAATTTCTGAACTTCAATTGATGTTTTCTTAATTTCAATTGATATTTTCTGATTTTCAATTAATTTTTTTTGATTTCAAATGGAAATTCGGAATTTTAATTCATATTTTCAAAATTAGAAATTATTTAACAAAATTGTTCCTTTCTGAATTTCAGTTGATATTTTCTGAATTTCAATTAATATTTTTTGATTTTCACTTGACATTTTATGATTTCAAATGGAAATTCTGGATTTCAACTGATATTTTCAGAATTTTAGAAATTCTTTAGATATATGTATATAAATCCTTTCTGAATTTGAATTGATATTTTCTGAATTTCAATTGAAGTTTTCCGAATTTGAATTGATATTTTCTGAATTACAATTGGAAAAGGTGTAGTACTGCAGTATATTGTGACGATAAGTGTTTTGACAAGTTTGACAAGAATTAGTATGCCAAAATAATTGTAGAATGTTAAGAAACAGTTGTGGTGGATATTAAAACTCGATTGCCGTCCTCCTAATAGTATGTTGTCGTTACAATTTGAAAAACTACCTTATACCAACTCACCACGAATGAACTGAACAAAATTCAAAATTTCTCTTCCCCCAAATGCCAACAAACAAAACAAGAGAAATGTTAATCATTCTCTGCTCTCTCTCTCTCTCTCTTCATTGAATATTTCAATACACGAACAGCTTTTTGATAGTGTTATTGTAGATAACTATACAAATTCCAGCTATGTTGAAGTAAAATTACACAAACTATGGAAAAAGTATGTAATTAATCAAGATATGACGCGAGACAGAATTGCGTTTGAGCCAGAGAGAAATGCGTTTGAGTGAATCGTGTCGAATTTTTGGTTCTCTTTTACGAGGGTTGCCAAATTGTGCAAATCTTCTGTTCGTCTACTTCTTGATCGTATTTGCAGAACAACTGTTGTTTCCACCATTCATATTACATATACACTTCGAGACAGCTTGAGCAGAACCAAAGACGAAAAAGAAGTAGACGATCACAAGTTGTGTGCAATTTGACAACGCTAGTAAAGGCGAACCAAAAAGTCGACACGATTTACTCAAACGCATTCTCTCTGGCTTCATATCTTGATTAGTTCATACTTTTTACACAATTTATGTAATTTTACCTAACTACAATAATTTTATCAAAAAACTGTTGGTATATTGAAGTATTCAATGAAGAGAGTAAGAGAGAGAGCAGAGACTTATAAAGCTTCCCTTGTTTTGTTGGTTGGAATTGAAGTCAAGAGAAATTTTGACTGTCTACTTCGGTACATAGTTTTTGGAAGAACTGTGTTACCACGAGAAGGTTCGCGAATCTGCTGGTATCGCGGATTTGCAAGGTGAATAAAAGGCTGGTGTATGGTGGAATTGGGATCAGTGCCAGTTTAGACAGTTAGCAGGTAACAGGTAATCAGCCATACTGTTACTGAGACAAACTTGTTGTACAGTGTTAAGTGTACTGTACAAATAAAATAAATAAAACTGTTATACTTATCGTAATTTAAAAAGAAGCGTCTTTTATTAACAGGAAATAATACAAGGTTAAGATGTGCAAGTAGAAAACTCGTAACAATATGTACAATTGTCAATTATTCCCTGATCTACAAGTCAGTGGTAATCAAAATGTTTTTGTCCCAGAATCACATATCTATTCCTTTAAATATTACTTTAGTTGAGCTTCCATATTGTTTGTTTTTTATTAGAACTAATTACACACAATTGACCTAATTTATCATTTGGTCCTTGCGGATACCCTTGAGAGATCAAATATTTTGATTAACAACATACAAATTTCTTGAACAGAGCCGCTTGAACTCATTAAAAATATTAATTTGCGCATAACATTTACGCTCTCAGCCGTTACGATTTCTATGGTATCCCTTAAGTTCAATACACACCAATTCACACACACAGAAACACAGACAATATGGCCTAATCCGTTATGCCTTTTTCCAGGACTAAGACAATATTTACAAAAGTAATGAGTACTATATAAATATTATTAGTCCTGTAGTACAAGAGACTTGTTGCTCTCAAGGCAACAGTATAATAGACAAACTTTGGCCCACCACACCATTAACACAATCTGTTCTTTCGTTCTCTCTTGCTGCCTGGCTCTCCGCCTCCTGCCACACTGTCCTTTGTTATAAATAACATCGCTTATAAATGAAATACAACACTACCACACAATCTTTAGCTGGTGTAGTTGTATTAGTCTAAATATAATTAATCTCATTCCCATGTCCCTGTTTTTGGCAATTTCCGTTGTAAAAGGATCCAACAGGAAGGGGTGAAACACTTGGCTTGGAAAATGTTTACCAATATTTATATTGGTGTGTTTAATACAAGAACATCGACATCGACATGATGAACAACAACGTATTGGTTTTGTTGGTGGTCAATATATTTAAAAGCCTTTCATCTCACACCATTTGTTTACTGTACAGTCCTTCGCACTGCTATCGAAAGGACTCCAACCACCGATTAGACCATAAATTGTCATGTCATTTGCCTGCGAGAGTCCTGGCAAACAATTCAATCGACCGCCTATAAATTTAGTGAACTAAGCAAATAACGGTGGGCTAAAGGTTCGAAACGAGTTACGAATAGGCCATCTGTTTTGCTGACATATTTAAATCGTGGTAGTTAAATATGAAAAATATTTAAAATGTATTTCGGAAATAATTCTAATGTAACAAAGCTGACCTCGAACTATACCGGAAATTGTTTGATTCAACATGAAGTCGGCCTTATGTCAGTGGTATAAAGTAGATCCAACTAGCAGCGACTAACAACAGAGATGCGCCTAAATCATGGTGCCTGAAAGGTTTCCCAATGAAATTTTCCTGACCGAAAAAGGTAACAAATATCTATTTTAGTATAAAAAATTACTACTTTTCAGCTTCAAGACGTAAATAATTAATAACGTAATTTACCAAATTCGATGATATTTATCAAACGTCGCACTACAACTTGAGAAGCCATTTCCTTTTCTCATGCCTTCTCCTCCCTTAAGTAAATAACAAATAATCAGATAATACCACAACCCCTTTCCCTGTATCATGTTTCGTTCAATGGCAGCTGTTAACATTCGAACACCAGCATCATCCTCCTTGTACCAAATCGTCATCAATGTCGTCATTCGTCGTTCTTACATTTTACTTTATTAATATTGTATGTCTTCCAGTCAGTTGTTGTTTCTGTTTCTGTTATGCATAACCTATTATCCTTTTTGGCGTCGCACAGTGTCTTCAGTGCGACAAAAAGTCCAATTTGTTTTTGATTGAATTTCATTGAGACCTATCCCAATAGCAGTATTCTAAAGGAGTGGTATGATAATATCCCTAAGGAGCATTTGCAGAACATCCGGTTAGAGATAACTAACAGTTAACATTGTTAACTGTCATACAAACTGACACCTAAAGCTTTTACTTAGCCACAGATGCATGGTGAAAGCTAAGTGGTGGATTTGAAAGTAAAGGGAAATTTTCTACATGGCGCCGGGGTGGTGGATATGGGTAAATTTCTATGGAAACAAAAACTATTTGAAAAACTATATAATCATGCTTTCCTGTTTTTTCTATTGTCAACAAATATCAAAAGCAATATGCTTTTCTATTATTTATATTCTATTTTCAAATTTAAACAACAAAATATAAATAAAAATGATTTTTGAGTGCTTTTTCGTCGCATCCGAGTGAAAAATGGTCGTACGGAAACAGTGGATGAACCGTCTATGGTATTTCTATCATCCTCGAGTTAGCTTTAACTGTACGATTACTGGAGATGGTAGTAATGGGGTCAAGTATAATTGTGGAAGCATTTAACCCTTTGACAACCACAGGCAAGTATGTTTGCCCAAGGGGGTTTAATAAATAAATAAATGGTTTGCCATTACATCGCATGAAGGAATTGGGGAGAGCTTCTCACAGCCACTGAGCTGTGCGGTTTCTAGTTTTATGCTCACTGATTAGGACCTACAGTTTTAACACCAATTCCGAATTTGAGAAGCTTTTCAACAGCTAAATACTCGATAGTGTCGCCATCACTATGCCAAGTGACCGCCGCCGAAAGAAGTTTAATATGGCCAGAGGAAGGATCGAACCCGGATCTCATGTACAAGAGGCGTGCACACTACCATTGCAACACCGACGGCCATCCCAAGGAGTTTCAGCAACTATAACTTGTAAGTAGGAGATAGATCAAATGTCTTTAAAGGTGATTTATAGAGCAGTTCTACGACAATAATTGTATGTGCATGAAGATAAATTCGTATTTAAAATAGTAAAGATACAAACCAATTTACTTACTTTAGGAGAATTCTTCGTTTGACCACAGTGGGCCAAAATCTTGCACAGGGACCTCACACAGGAAATTTCAAATTCTGAATTTCTGAAGGTCCTTGGGAAATTCTAGATTTTATATTTCGAAGACACTCCTTAAGGACTATCGACTGGCGTATATTTGGTTCGTGGAGAATTCTTCGGTTGGGCACAGTAGGCGAAAACTGTTTTCGTATATGAAATTCAAAATGAAGAATTTTCGGTCCCGAACGTCTACTGAAATATGAGGTTGGCATATTCTGAAAGGATTGTCAAGCACTACCCAACTGCACATATTTGGTTCTTGGAGAGTTCTTCGTTTGACCACAGAGGGCCAAAATCATGCACAGGGACGACCTCACACAGAAATTTCAAATTCAAATCAATAAATTGCCGATTTATCTTTAAAATAATGTGAGTACACCCACAGAAAAATTCGGTTGAGACAGCCGAATTAGCCGTAACCGAATTTAGAGGTTGTCACAAGAATTATTTACAAATTCAGTTACAACAACCGAATTGACGCCGAATTCGGTAGTTGCAACCGACTTACGGATCACTTCGGATATTGCGACCGAATTGATACTAAATTCGGTGGTGATAACCGAATTAATACTAAATTCGCTAGTTCCGAATTTATAATGAAACGAGGTTGCTTCAACTGAATTTCAGTTGTGACGGCCAAATTCGGTCGTGACAACATGAATTCGGTTGTGGCAACCCCAATTCGTTGGTAACAGCCGAATTTACGGTTGCTGCAACCTCTTTTCAATCGCTTAGTTCTCTGGGTTTAAAAGGGTTCTGTTAGTTCTATAACAGAGCTCTGCTAAGTAAATTGGTTTGTGTCTTTGCTATTTTAAATACGAATTTATTTTCACGCACATAATAATAGTGTAGTCGGCATTAACGTTTTACCTCTCACGACTTCCGCCCCTACACACTAAAACATCTATATTTTTTGTGATTTGGATGCAAATATAACATGTTTGTAGCTTATCACCAGTATAGTATAATTGTATCCAAACACATTGTGTTGTTTGGTATTCAATATTACATGTTGAAGACACAATGATTAATATATGTTTATATATGATATATGTTTCCGTTATCGAAACGTAGATTTGTTTGTTGAAACCAGATTAAACCAAAAACGTGACACACAACAAAGAATCCAAAAACCTGTATCAATTTATGAAACCACTGCTTGCAACCATATACATGGTTCCCGCAATACGTTGCTGGAGTAGTTATTGTTCAGAGGCCTACAAAGTGGCACTAATACAAGCGGATGCAACGAATGGAAAAAAGTGTCGCACATGGGCGAAAGCCCAGGCACGTTTTAAGTTGATACCTTACCTTTCACTAAATTTAGGATCGCATTTCACACTGTTCACTTGGACCAAACATATGTCACCTTAACAACAAAAAATTTGCAAATTTTTGCTAATGGCTACAAACTACTCATAGCCGATTTTTTTTGTCGAAAGGGACGAGAAAATATCGACAGATATTTACAGCGAATACAAATGGTAGTTGATCGTAGGTTTTAAATAAAATATGAAAATCTAAAAATTTTGAGTTTGGCGCATTTGTAGATATAATGCGATATGTGTGGTATGTCTGTTTGTTGCCTTGGGGATGGAATTAACTAAAACGTACTAAAAAAATACAAAAATAGGCGGCCCATTTCTTGCGGCACCCCGGTGTGCCATATGAAAAAAAATTGTCGCCCGTTACATCCCATGAAGGGATTTGGAAGAGCTTCTCACAAACCAGTTAGCTGAGCGCGTTCTATAATTAGTTTTACTTTCACTGATTGGGACCCACAGTTTTACACCGGTTCCGAACGGTCTTTGAAAAGCTTTTTATGAATCCATTTCGAATTCGAGACGGGCCGTTTCTTTGTACATTTTGTCGGAAACGGACATCCGTTTCGGTCACAAAACGAATCCACTTACGTATGAAATTCGTTTCGAAAAAAGCGGACCGATTTTTTGTACTTTTTCGGATCCTTCTCGAACCCGCAACCCGTGTTCATATTCGAATACATTTCGGGTTCGTTTTTTGTAAAATTAAAATGGATTCGAGACGGATCAACTTTTATCAACATTTGCGGATTTTTGCAATTACACTAATTCACTTTTGTATGTTTTACGCACTCGTAACGGCGTGGAAACGGGTTCGAGAACTCACGTGTTGATTTGATGTTTTCACGGAGCCGTAACAGTTTGGAAACGGATCCGCAGTCGTTTTTGTGCACATTGGGATAGCTATTATATACAAAGATATACATACTTACACGCTGAAAAAAACGGCCCCAGCAACATATTGTAATAAACATGTATTTGTTTGCACGCATTGATTCCATGAATTGAAGATCTGGTGCTTTTTTGTTTCATTGTTATCTGACACTTTTTTGTTGTCAGCAGTTTTTAACCAACAAAGTCACATTTGGGTTACAAAAACAAATATTACCTATTAATCAATCAGAGAGCTTAAAACTAGAAAGACTGGTTGTGAGAAGCTCTCACCAATCCCTTCATGGGATGTAATGGGAAATCATTTTTTTTATTAATCATTGTTTCTCCCACGTGTAATATTAAATAGCAAACACAATGTGTTTGGACACAAGCATATTATATTTGCGACAGGCTGCAAACACGTTATATTTGCATCCAAACAACAAAAACAGACAGATTTTTTAGCATGTATATACCAATTGATATTTAGAGCAGAGCATCGAGGTCCACAACTAAGATTTCACCGATCGATGAACCACACAACCTTCCACGAAGAATACCTAGTAAACTGTTGTGGTACATTTATGTTCTACGAAGTTAGAGCAGAGAAAAATGCAGCCGGTGGTGCAATGGGAAGTGTGCGCGGTTCGTGTACATGAGATCGTTTGTTCGAAACCTGATCTGATCACCTTAAATTTCTTTCGGCGGCGGTCACCTCGCAAAGTGACGGCGACACTATCGAGTACTTAGTAATGGAAAAAGTTTCTCAAACTACCGTTCGGAACGAGTGTAAAACTGTAGGTCCCAAGCAGTGGCTGCACAATTATAAAGCGCACAGCTCCCTAGTTGTGAGAAGTTCTCCTCAATCCCTTGGTGAGATGTAAAAGAAAACCATTTTTTATATTTGCGAAGACGTTGCCAAGTGCCAAATTGATGATTAAAGATGGCCGATAGATGTAGATACTGTTAGCGTCTGATTGTGAATTAACAATATGGTAACAGTGACAAGCTGAAATAGATGTAGAGGGTTAAACGATAAGCGGCAGTAAACGATAAGCGGCAACTTCGTTACAAAATACATATTCAATTAAAACCGGCAAATGTTACTTGTTATTGCCTGCAGCCGTGTTAGGTCAGTTTGTTTTTCAATAATATTTAATCCAAAACGTGATTAATTTGTTTTCCGAATTAGTTTTTTAGCACTACTAAGATAATTTAAAACTGGGCAACCCTGAAATGAAGACAATATAAAAATAACATATTGTTGACTTTTTAACAGAAATTCACCACATCTACCTTTAGCCAAATATATTGGAAATCATCATTTTCGTCTTGCAACATCTTGGTAGATGTCATTGTAATCATACATGGGTTTTTATAATTTGCATTACTTTATCTAATGCAAATGCAAAAGAATTACCATTAGTCGCAATGGCAATTAAAAAATTTTGAATTTGCATTTGCTCAGGCAATGCAAATGCAGGTTGTGGAATCAGATGTCAATTGTAATGAAATATGGGAATGGTTTTAATTATTTTGAATTTGTTTGACTGCTGGCAATTCTGTTTTTTAAGTATTTTATATGTAGAGGTTTGCGGTTTTGATAGGAATTGCCTGTACTACTTTCAAATTTATAAACCTGTACGGTATAAAATATTTAAAAACCAAAGCTGCCAGATATGAGGGAAATACTTTGAAAACAAGTACAATTGCCAATGCTATTCAAAGTTTTTTGAATTTGCATTTGGGCTGGAAATTCAAATTAAACAACTAATTATAATTGTCATATAATTAATCTGCCCCATGTACGAATGTAATATAAATGAATTCTGTTTTTATTATCTGTTTCGCAATACTTTTTCTTCTTCAGCGTAATCTAGAAAATGTTCCTTGCATTACAAATCCACCCCTTATATTTCAACATCTATGGATTATTTTATTATCTGGGCAACACATAGTAAACATCATTTTGTATATTTTGTATTGCCTGTATGTCAATTGACACCCACCCATGGGCATAGTCCAGGGGGTGGCTACCACAAAACACGAAACGTATCTATTTTTATACCCAACCCCACATTGTGGTAACAGAGTGTTATGGGTTATTGCTTATGCTTGTAACATACAGAAATATAAGGATATACTCATATGTACCGATAAATTTAGTTTCACTCTTTGAATCGATTGGATTAAGCATGTTCGTCTGTCCATTTATTTGTGATCTACGTACAGCTTGCATACAGGCTTCAAAGCTGATTTCAATTTGTCGGAGGCGGCGGTGGCTGGAATATGTTAGGGGAGACGGCGGCGGCGTTTGAGAATTTTACCAATGGCGGCTAATTATCGCCGTGTTGGGAAGAGTTTCGCAATTTGAATATCTTTGAGAAAATTTCTAAAATATTTAATTGTTAGAAAAAAACTCACATGAGGTGTCAGGACACCAACTGGACGAAGTTTCTTTTGCTATATATTAGGTAGTTCCAACACGCCTAAGCCGCCCGTTGGAAAATACGATAATTTAAATGGATCTTTAAGAAAAGATACTTTTTGTAAAATGAATAACTTTTTTTAAGAAATATTTTTTTTTAGAATGTATTTGTTAAAAAAAAGTATATTATGTTTAGTTCTTGTTTTTTAAAGAGAGTTACTTCTTTTATTAAAAGCTAATGTTGTTTTAAGAAAAGGTACTATTTGTAAGAAGAAGTACATTCTGTAAGAAAAAGCTATAAGAGGTATGCATTTTTTTTTACAAGGAATTACTTTTTTTAAGAACAGGTACTTTTTAAAGAAATTGTACTCTTTTTAGGAAAAGGTTATATTTGTAAAAAAAGTTATTTTAAAAGAAAAAAAAAGATTTTATTTTATTTTTATGAAAACAATTTTTTGTAAGAAAAGATATTTTTTTAAGAGGAGGTATTTTTTTAAGGTACATTTTTATGCGTAGGTACCTTAACTCAATAAAAGTTATTTAGTTTCACAAAAAAAGTACTCTAACGAAAAGGCCAATTTAATTTTAAATTTAAGAAAAGCCAATTTGTTGTAAGAAAATTTACTTTTTTAAAAAAGGTATTTATTTAAAAAAAATTACGTTTTTTAAGAAAAGGTACATTTTGTAAGAAAATTTACTTTTTTAAAGCAAAGGTACTTTTTTAAGATAAGGTATTTTATTTTTAAAAAAAGTACTGTATTTTAGAATACGTATAGGTAATTTTTTTTTTAGAAAATTTACTTTTTTTAATAAAGGGCACTTATTTAAGGAAATTTTATATTTTATTTCTCTAACCCTACTTTTTATTGGGTTCAAAACTACAACATATACTAAATATTGGTTATAGGCTTTTATTTCGATTTTGTTGTTTAAATTTGAAAATAGAATATAAATAATAGAAAAGCATATCGCTTTTGATATTTGTTAATAATACAAAAGACAAATAAGCATGGGTATACAGTTTCTTCAAGTCTGTTTTCCAGGGAAATTTGCCCACATCCACCACTCCGGCGCCATCTAGAAAATTTCCCTTTAGTTTCAAATTCACCACTTATGTTTCACCATCTATGGTTTTTTATTTATCTATGACATATGTTAAGTCCAAACAAAATCCCAAGCAAAAGCACTCAATATAGTTGATAATACTGGGTTGTAGCATAATAGTGTTAAAAAAAAAGTTTTTTAATTGTTTTTGAGTTAGCCCCCATTCCGCAACGTGCGATATGGAACTTCGTTCCAAAAAAACACGTTACCCATTACCTCCCATGAAGGGATTGGGTAGACCTTCTCACAGCCAGTGATCTATGCATTTCTAATTTCATCTAAGCGAAGTGGACGTCGTCTACAGAAATGTAAGGTGGTCAGAGCAGGGATCGAAACCACGTTTTCATGCACAAGAACCGCATACACTAGCCATTGCACCACCGAGGGCCACATTTTTGTTTATCTAATTAAAACAAATCGCGGTCTCGATTTTTAGAATAAAAAAAAATCACACAAACTCAATAAAAAAGTGTTTTGAAAAAAACTATTCCATTGTTTAACTGGAATAAATGAGGCGATTAATGTCCGTATGATCCTGAATTATCCTCTTTTTGGAAACAATAATATGACGGAGTTTTCAATAGACATATGTACGTCCAACATTTTTTTGTGCCGTATCTCTGTATCTCTATCTCTTAGAAGTAGAATTAAGTACTCTCGAATCTCCTGGCATTTTGAAGGTAGGCGCAGAACTGGCTTTGTGTATAACCACAATCAGGTCAACAAGGTTAATGTCGAATCAAAAAGGGTTGTCGATAAACACAATCATTTGGCGTCAAAATTTGTCACCCCTGTTTACTTTTTCATGTTCGGTCACTAACACATACACACACAAATCTGAACAATTATCCTTAAATTAACACTTTTTACAGGCCGGAAGGAAAAAAATCACATCGACTGTAACTTTTCGCCCTAAGGAATATGAGTATTCCATGTTTCAACACATAAGCTGGCAACATTGTGCCTTTTTGACACCAGGGAAACAAAAATATTTCTAATTTTTGTGGCGTACACCATATGCGAATTTTTATATAACATGGTTGGATGACTTAGGGTGAGGGCATGTTAAAGTTTGTACAGTCTTTTTTGTGTTGCTTACTTTACTTGAAAATTCTCTTCTATCGCCCCAAAGATGATAGAAATACCAAATATGATGAAATACCACAGATGATTCA
Source organism: Phaonia tiefii (assembly GCA_963931995.1). Taxonomy (NCBI): domain Eukaryota; kingdom Metazoa; phylum Arthropoda; class Insecta; order Diptera; family Muscidae; genus Phaonia; species Phaonia tiefii. The sequence continues at coordinate 211,735,818 of OZ008371.1, forward strand.
TTCGCTTATTCACCATTTTCACCAGGTGGTTGTTTCCGTAGGACCATTTTTCACTCGGATGCGGCGACAGAGCACTTAAAAATTATTTTTATTTCTATTCTGTTGTTTAAATTTGAAACTAAAATATAGATAATAGAAAAAGATATCGCTTTTGAAATTTGTTTTGGCAATACACAAGGCAGAAAAGCATGGTTGTACCGTTTTTTCAATAGTTTTTGAATCCAGGGAAATTTTCCCATATCCACCACTCAGACGCCATCTAGAAAATTTCCCGTTACTTTAAATCCACCGTTACTAAAATAACTAACGGGTTTTTCAATAAGAGTGCTACAAAAGTTTTTTTAAATAAAACAAAACCGGTTTTAGATACCAATGAAATTCTTTATTCCTGTGAAAGTACGTTCGATACCATTATGTATGGAACTCGATTTCAATTTTCTACGGTTTTCAAGCATAAATCAGCCGATACTGCTGCAATTTCACGTTCGATATTCGTCCGAAGTTCATCAATCGTCGCTGGCTTGTTGGCATAGACCATAGACTTGACGTAGCCCCACAGGAAATAATCTAACGGCGTCAAATCGCACGACCGAGGCGGCCAATCGACTGGGCCATTTCGTGAGATAACACGTTCACCAAACTTGGTTTCCAATAAATTGATTGTGGCATTCGCTGTGTGGCTTGTGGCGCCGTCCTGTTGGAACCACATGTCCTCCAAGTCCATATTATCCAATTGGAGCCAAAAATATTCGGTTATCATTGAACGGTAGCGATTCGCATTCACAGTAATGTGCCGGTCTTGATCATCAGGGAAGAAGTACGGCCCAATGACGCCGCCGGCGGGATGCAATGATGACTCATGGATTACGTGTGGATTGCTGTCTGACCAATAACGCACATTTTGCTTATTGACGAAGCCATTCAGCCAGAAATGAGCCTCATCGCTGAAGATGATTTTCCGACGAAAATCCGAATCATTTTCAAGTTGTTGCTCAGCCTAATTCACGAACAAACCACGCTTAGGGTGGTCAAGCGGCTTCAGTTCTTGCGTCAGTTTGATCTTGTGAGGATGTAAGCCAAGATCTTTTCGCAAAATTCGCCACAACGACGTCACAGAGATGCCCAACACTTGAGAACGACGTGTGAGAGACACATTTGGGCTTTCTTGAACGGAAGCCTCAGCGGCAGCAATATTCTCGACACTACTGGCACTTATTTGTCTCACTGGCACGGGAACATATTGTACTGTGCCTGTGGATTCAAATTTTTCCACTAGACGCTTAATTATAAATTGGACGTAGCGTTCTTAAAGTTGAGGCCACTGACTCCAAATTTCGGTAGTAAATTTTAATAATTTCGACTCGCTGTTGGTCGTATATCTTTCCATGATGAAATGGCAAACCTTACTGAAGAGAAATGTCAAAATAGCGGGAAAAAATATGGCGTCGTTTGCTGTCCCTATCGATTGACTTTTGTAGCGTCTCTGTTGAAAACCCGTTATATCATATATAAATAAAAACCATAGATGATTCATTTGCTTAATCACCATTTTCACCAGAGGGCAAAGGCTGTTTCCGTGCGAACATTTTTCACTCGGATGCGACGGAAAAGAACTCAAAAATAATTTTTATTTCGATTGTGTTGTTTAAATTTGAAAATAGAATATAAATAATAGAAAAGCATGCCACTTTTGATATTTGTTGACAATACAAAATAAAAGAAAGCATGATTAAATAGTTATTTCAATAGTTTTTGATTCCTGGGAAATTTGTTCATATCTACCACTCCGGCGCCATCGAGAAAATTTCCCTTTACTTTCAAATCCATCACTTATCTTTCACCATCTATGGGTTTCTATTATGTTTCCGTGTGACCATTTATCAGTTGGATGCACTCAAACATCTTTTTTATTTCGATTCTGTTGTTTAAATTTGAAAATGGAATATAAATAATTGAAAAGCATATCGCCTTTGATATTTGTTGACAATACAAAAGGCAAAAAAGCATGGTTGTATAGTTTTTCAATAGTTTTTGTATCCAGGGATATTTGTCCATATCCACCACTCCGGGGCCATCTAGAAAATTTGTCTTTACTTTAAAATCCACCACGTTATGGTATTTCTATCATCTTTATAAAAACTGAAAATCCATTTTAGGGTAAATTCGTACGTATTCCGAGATGGGGCTAAAATTCCCAAAAAACTGCATTTCAGGGGGTTGGTGTGTATTAGAAAAGTATTCTACGTAAAATTTCACAATGAGTCACAGAATAAAAGAAAGCTGTAGATTAATATCTAGTTATATAAATAAAAGATCAGTATAAATTTGGGCATCTGAAGAAGAATACCCCCTTAAAAAAATACAGACGTAAGCTTTCAAAACGCCGATCTACGTATATTTTTTTTACCCCCTCTAGCAGAATCCGTTGTCAGAATCTTATTATTTTCGAAAGATTTTCATTGTGTTCCACAGTGTTATTTATCGTTTAAAGTGACGAGGTTGTAACTCCTTTCAGTTTCGTGTCATATGTAAAATAGACGTGGTTCTGTTCTGATTTCCAAGTTTTCGCAAATGTGGTAAACTTAAGCGTCAAATCTTTAACATGATTCCATCTATTTTTTTGCCCAAACTTTTATGAAAATATTCCACTGTGCGTCATTGATATTGTACAAGAAGGAGTAGTTCATAGAAAGGTTAAGATATGAAGATTTGATAATTATACGAATTTAATACACAGCTGGTATCTCTTATGACGTTCTACGTTTATAGTTGTATTTGCGTGTGTGTGTGTGTTTGCGAAAGGATGCTCTATAGTGTAATATAGCATATCCTTAACCACTTTGGGTACACGAAACACCGAATGATCTGTTGTTTGCTATGAACATCATAATCAATGGGAATTAATTATTAAATTAAATATGTATTTATGTATAGAATACAAGGGACAAAACAAGCGCACAAGGAAACTAGTGAACTAGTGAAATGCTGGTCAACAGCAAAGATAACAGGAAGAAGAAAAATGGAGGGAATTTAGTTTAAGAATTAATTACGAAAATCTGCTTAAATGAAGTTAACACTTGACGTTTAATATCTTAAGTATTCGGCGTCATTGTGTTACTCAATCTACAGCAACATGACTTGAGTTTTTTATAATTTCCCGCTCTCTTCTTATGGCCAGCAAAACGGAGCAGATAAACAACAAATCAATGTATCTGATGGACTATAATTTGTCTCTTTCTTAGAAAAGTCATACAAAGTTTCGTCGTAATTTCCAATACAGTTTTGGGATTAGTTTTGGGATAGCGTTGAATTTTATCATAAACTATTTTCAATTTTGGTAGCAAGGCAGAAACAACTACTATAGAAAAATGTCCTTAAGTATCATCAAGTGAATGCTTATAAATTGTATTTGTTTCCGCGAGAATTAATTGCTAAAATGACAGAACCAATCCTTTATGGAATTAGAGAAAAAAAAAGGAATTACTGTGAAACTACCACGAGAATTAATTAGAGTTTGTCATTGGTATTTATAAAGGCCACGTATAAACATTCAAAGATGCTATACCCTACAATATACATATTAAAATATGTCACTTAATTCTCATTCAGGATAACATGGAAGTCAGTCTTTCCCAATGATTTCATGGGTCAAAGTAGGGTACCTCGGGGAAAAAACGTCAAGATGGCCTTCCATGGGTGCCTAATCATTAATAGGTCAAAATACGGTTCAAAACTAATGGACGATAGGAAACTGATTACTGTAGTTTTGCTTTAATGTAATGAACTATGGTTGGTTGTTTGCCTCAGTGTGATTAATGGCCTTAGTAGATTTTTGCCATGGCTTCTTTGTTCGGCATATACATTTCTCAGTTTTTTTTGTGCACACTTTTTCTACTTTTATGTACACTTTTTGTACTTTTGTGCAAACTTTTTGTACTTTTGTGTAAAACAAAACAAACAAAATATTTGTACGGGTTAGGTTAGTGTGACTGCCTGCATGTAAGGCTCACTTAGTCCTTGTAATCTATTGTGATACCACAGGGATAAATGAGAAAATATAAGATTATCCAAGTCCCTCCCGCTGAACCAGTTTGATTGCCTTCAAATGCCTAAGAGTTGGCGCATGATAGCATCAGCCAAATTTGGTAACATCTCAAAGACATGTGTACCTAGTGTGGCCTGCTGCCTTCTGAAATGAGCTGGACATCGACACAGAAGGAATTCCATTAACTCCACCTCCTCTTCCTCACCGCAGCTTCTGCAAAGGTCATTTCTCAAGACTTTCAATCTCTCTGCATGCCGTCCAAAGAGACAGTGACCCGTCTTGACAGATACAGATGAGAAGTTCGGTATCGATAACGACAGCAGCGCATTAAAGGGTTTCAAGTTCAGTCGGGCCACATCAGCTTGGACTGCACATAGTTCATTACTAGTGACCACCTACCGTTAACTGCAAGGACACAATTTCTCAAGAAGAGTTTGCAAGTTGCTAAAAGCATGCCCACAGGTTCTAGTTCCCCTGGAGCATGTAAATTAGTCCCCAATCAAGCAAGTTCATCTGCTTTGCAGTTTCTTGGTTTGTCTGACCAAAATAATGTGAATATTAAACTCATTAATAGCTCAGCGATAGTCGAGGATAGGCCATCAGCGATATACTAGATGGCAGCTTGACTATAAGCGAAAATATAGATTCCGACTTCAGTCAGAACATTACTTCTCAGCCATTTATATTTCTGACTAGTAGCCAATACAGTAATCAGGAAGTCTTTCCGCAATCAATAGCTCTAGGTCCTTAGAAAAGACATCAAAGCCTACTTTATCGTCAAGTCTTGAACCATCTGTATATAAGTTTACGAATCTCTTATGTCCAGGGATGCGATCATTCCATTCTGATCATTCAGAGGTGTAATAGTGTAGTACTTCTTGTCAAAGAGTGGTTTGGCCAAAGTTTAATCGACAATACCTGGAATGTCAGGCACTGTGTTTGAGTGACAGAGTGAGAGGTCAGAGTGACAGTTCACTTCTGTATACTTTATGCTGTTTGTAGTTTTGTGTCCAGTTTTTGAACGATTGTGTAATCTTTTTGTACTTCTGTGTACACTGTTTGTGGTTTTGTGTACAGCATTTATACTTTTGTGTAGACTTTGTATATTCTTGTTCACAAGTGTTGTAGGTACATCTATGTACTACCTTGTACTTATATGCACAAATTTTGTACGTTTGTTTACACTTTCTGTATTTTTGTGTAGTATTTTGTATACTCTTTGGTTTACACAAAAGTACAAACAACATACAAGAGTACAAGTATAAAACACATTGTTGAACACATTGTACATTTTTGTGTGCAGTTTTTGTACTTTTGTGTACACATTTCATACTGTTGTGTAGACTTTCAGTACTTTTGTTAACACTTTTCGTACTGTTGTGTACTCATTTTATACCTTGTGTACACAGTTTGTGTTTTTTGTGTACATTTGTACATTTATGTACAGCCATTGTACTTTTGTGTACTTTTTGTACTTTTGTTTACACTTTTCGTACTGTTGTGTACCCATTTCATATCTTGTGTACACAGTGTGTGTTTTTGTGTACATTTGTACATTTATGTACAGCCATTGTACTTTTGTGAACTTTTTGTACTTTTGGTTGCACGTTTCGTACTGTTGTGCACTTTTTTATATTTGGGTACACTGTTTGTGTTTTTGTGTACATTTGTACATTTATGTACAGCCATTGTACTTTTGTGAACATTTTGTACTTTTGTTAACACTTTTCGTACTGTTGTGTACCCATTTTATATCTTGTGTACACAGTGTGTGTTTTTGTTTACATTTGTACATTTATGAACAGCCATTGTACTTTTGTGAACTTTTTGTACTTTTGGTTGCACGTTTCGTACTGTTGTGCACTCTTTTATATTTGGGTACACTGTTTGTGTTTTTGTGTACATTTGTACATTTATGTACAGCCATTGTACTTTTGTGTACTTTTTGTACTTTTATTAACACTTTTCTTACTGTTGTGTACCCATTTTATATCTTGTGTACACAGTGTGTGTTTTTGTGTACATTCGTACATTTATGTACAGCCATTGTACTTTTGTGAACTTTTTGTACTTTTGGTTGCACGTTTCGTACTGTTGTGCACTCTTTTATATTTGGGTACACTGTTTGTGTTTTTGTGTACATTTGTACATTTATGTACAGTCATTGTACTTTTGTGAACTTTTTGTACTTTTATTAACACTTTTCTTACTGTTGTGTACCCATTTTATATCTTGTGTACACAGTGTGTGTTTTTGTGTACATTTGTACATTTATGTACAGCCATTGTACTTTTGTGAACTTTTTGTACTTTTGGTTGCACGTTTCGTACTGTTGTGCACTCTTTTATATTTGGGTACACTGTTTGTGTTTTTGTGTACATTTGTACATTTGTACATTTATGTACAGCCACTGTACTTTTGTGTACTTTTTGTACTTTTGTTTACACTTTTCGTACTGTTGTGTACCCATTTTATATCTTGTGTACACAGTGTGTGTTTTTGTGTACATTCGTACATTTATGTACAGCCATTGTACTTTTGTGAACTTTTTGTACTTTTGTTTGCACTTTTCGTACTGTTGTGTACCCATTTTATATCTTGTGTACACAGTGTGTGATTTTGTGTACATTTATGTACAGCCATTGTACTTTTGTGAACTTTTTGTAGTTTTGTTAACACTTTTCGTACTGTTGTGTACCCATTTTATATCTTGTGTACACAGTGTGTGTTTTTGTGTACATTTGTACATTTATGTACAGCCATTGTACTTTTGTGAACTTTTTGTACTTTTGTTTGCACTTTTCGTACGGTTGTGTTCTCTTTTTATACGTTTGTGTACACTTTTTGTATTTTTGTATACATTTGTATATAAAAGCCATTGTAGTTTTGTGTACTTTTCGTACTTTTGTGTACACTTTCTACAGTGTTGTGCACCCTTTTTGTACTTTTGTGCCTTTGTGACTCAATTCTATCACTGAACTCCGAATCCGCATTTCAATATCTTAAGTTTCACTTCAAAATTTCTACCATCAAAATTGCTCTGTAATTAGTTATCGCAGTTAGAGGACCTTAAATTTTTTTTAATTGTAATAAACAAAATGATTTGAATGTTTCCCAAAGGGGACATAATCAATTTTTCTACACTTATGCTATTGTTATCCTGTAAGGAAACATTTACAGTTAATTGCAAGAGACATTAAGCAACTGTTCGTTTTCCCTTTTTGGCACCGCAAACTGTACTAAAATTTTATGGCCCTCATAAATGGAATGTCCTGTATACAGCGAATTGGCAATTTAAAATAATACAGCATAAATATCACTCCCTGTCCTTAAGGCTCCTCATATTTTGCTATTAAAATTTAAATTGTTTGCACGTGTCTACTTGACACGTATCGCCATAGTTAAGCCTTTTTTTTGGTTGCAGCAAAACTCAATCATTTTTAACTAGTATTTTGTATAGAAATAAATGAAAGCATAATGAGAGGTTAATTTGATTTCAGGACTGAAATTTATAAAGATTAACTGGCGATACCAGGCGTGAGACGTGAGAGACAAAGAGCGACACACCCGCGATGTAAAGAAAGTGACACTATTTTACGGCTAACACAGGGTACGTCCCATAATAAACAGAACCTCCTAGCCATCAATGAGATCTGGGTCCTTTGCAATTTTAATTGGGGTCACTTGGTCCATTAAAACAAACGCGAAAATAGCTGGATCTACCAAATTGACACAACGACATCACAATGTATTTCTCTTAATTTAACATTAACAAGACGGGGTACAAAACACGAAGAACAGGAATAAGACTGGGAAGAGAAAATAAACAGGGGAAATGTGCAAAAGTTCTCGAGTAAATATTGAATGTGTCGACCGAGTCAAAGGACATGGTTGTCAACACCTGCTCGCTAATGCAAGCGAGAGGAAAGGAGCAAATGTTAATTAAGTCAGCGGTGACGGAATGTTAATGGTGTTGGTACGAGTACTTAAAATGTTGCTGACAAAACTAACACTTACGTACTTGTTCACACACACAAACATATTTGTAAATTGAATATGCACATAAAATATGTTGATGTTTATGTTGCTCCTCGAGAGATGTAGTTGGAGCAGAGTGCAAGAAGTATGAAGTGTTTACCTGCAATGCAAATTAACACATTCGAGTACAAGCAGCATCGGGAACAAATTCCGCGTGCATACTCGTCGTACTTCTTCTCAGCTCTTAACACATATTCATATTTAAATGAATGCATTTTATACCCGAGTCTATACACATACACAAACACGTTCATTGCAATTGCAACAGAGATGTGACAGAGAGTATAGAAAATAACTGCATAAACTGCTGGTGCTTTTGTTACGTCACTGAATGGAAACTTAGTTTAGATGCGTACAACAACAGCGAGAACACACACACACCACCCACGCACAGCCTCACATCCTATTTACTTTAAATGTCAATGTGTAAATATGTGCAGTTGCATGCTGAACTTGTGAACTTTTGACGGGGGGAAGAAATTTAATGAAAACAATTGGAAACAAAACGGTTTGGTGGTGAAAAGACTTTGACCCACATACATATGTACTTCTATGTAAACCAACTACCAAAAAAGGCGCAAATCAACGAATTCCCTCAAATTAAGATGTTCGAGTTAAAAGGCTTTAATAGCGGATTTCACTGACATTCAAATTTTAAAATTACATTAGTCTATTAAGAGGTGCTGATTTCTAACACAATTAAACTAACTACGATAATCATTTGTAACTATTGTTATAGTTGAATTTGTGGCAATGGCCTCGCGTTTGTTAGTTTTGAATGTTAATGTATGAGAAATTAATACTACTAGCTTTCAAGGCTTGATACATTTGTCGAACTGAAAAATGGTTGGCTTACGTTGGAATAATGGATAAGTTAGGAAAGCACACTCTCTGGTATGACTAGTTTTGAACTACATCACAACTTCATCATCAGATGCCTACGCTCTGTGCCTGAATTGCTACCATTGGTAAGGTCATCAATCGTATATATACCCAGCAAAAACATTACTTCCAAGGAAGTAAAAAAAAGCAATAGGAGCCAGGAACCGGAATCAGTGAAAAACTGTATCAACACTAGTGAATTTAACATGAGCTTGGCTTTGGATGGAAACACTTTTTTGTATCGAGCACTCTCTACTTTTTCACTAGTGCTCACAGTCTTTAAAAAATTCATTTTTTTTTTATCTACATTTTCATTAATGCTAAAGAAATAATGTTTTTCTATTGTTAAAGAAGCAATTGAAAAATACTTCTCAAAAGTGTTTATAAATTGAAACAAAATCCGCATTCAATGGTGCGGTTTACTGCATCTTCGGAAAGTATAAGTTTTGCTGGATACATTTTCATAACAAGTTTTTGGAAATAGTTTAAAATGCATTCTCTGGAGGTAGATAAATCGTTTATACCTAATTTCTGGAACTAGTGCAAAACTGATTCCCATGGAAATACTTCCAATATTTTTTGCTGGGTAAGTATACCAGGCTTGGTAAATGTACGCAAGCGTTCGTATAAACTCCCTCTGGCAACTTAAAATACATCCTGAAAAATGCTGCTCGTAAGTCGTTGGTTGTATTAAACGCACGCGCACGCATATTTATACCCTCACCCATAGGGATGGGGGTATATATCATTTAATACGTAAAAAAATGTAACACATAGAAGGAACCAAATTAGACCCTTAATATGTTTGGGCGAAATTATTTTTAGGACTTTTTAAGACGTTTGAGCCATGTCCGTCTGTCTGTCTGTCCGTCTGTCTGTCTGTCTGGCTGGCTGGCTGGTCAACACGATAACTGCCGTAAATCTTTATCGACCAACACGACATTTGCCAATATTGAGTTTGGGATTGAAAATGGGCGTTTTGGCCACGCCCCTTCTGGTACCTCCCATACTAATGGACACATTTGCCACAAAATAATATTTCTTTGAAACCTTTCTTCTGGTAGATGTGATTAGCTTCAACTTACACACCGGGTAATAATCTGCAAATGCCTACTTAACTGGAGAAAATGGGCGAGATTGTCACGCCCATTCTGGTACCTCCCATACAAAAGAGGGTGTTCGACCGGATTGTCAATCCGATAAATCGCGTGAAACACTTCCGACCTTAATGAAATTAGGTATAAGGCTTCACGTTATCAAAAGCTAATCGCCGATTAAAACAAGGGTGATTTTGCCACGCCCATTGTAAATAAATAAATGGTTTCCCATTACATCCCATGAAGGGACCGGGGAGAACTTCTCGCAATCACTGAGCTGTGCGCTTTCCTGCTTTCACTCACTGATTGGGACCTACAGTTTTACACCGATTCCGAACGGTATTTTGAGAAGCTTTTTCATGGCTATATACTCGATAGTGTCGCCGTCACTAAGCGAGGTGACCGTCGTCGAAAGAAATTTTAAGGTGGTTGGAGCAGGGATCGAACCCAGGATCTCCTTGTACAAGAGGCGCGTACACGTCCCATTGTACCACACACATTGCCACGCCCATTGTGGTACCTCCCAAACAAAAGTTGTTTGGTCGTCCGGTTGTTCGGCATGAGAAGTCCCGCAAAACCGAACCAATCTTTACGAAAGTTTGTACTAGTCAATATTTAGAGAAATGAAACTCTCCTATAGAAAATGAGCTGTTTTGCCACACCCATTCTGGTACCTCCCATATAAAAGTTGGGCGGATGACCGGTTGATCCACACGATAATTCTCATAAACAACAACCGATCTTAATAAAATTCGGTACTAGGCAATATTTTGCTAAAAGCTACTGTGTAACTAATAACTGACTATTGTGCCACGCCCAGTTTCGTACATCCCATACAAAAGTTGGGCGTATTTGGGGTTTGCCGACTCGATATCTCCAATAAATCATAACCGATCTTAATAAAATTTGGTACTGATCAAAATTTTGGCAACAACTTGCCATGCCCATTTTCGTACCTCCCATATAAATATTGGGAGGGAAACTAACTAATTTGGGTATTCAATAATATTTAGCGCAATGTCATCAATCTGCTGTTGAATATGGTCACTTTTGAGTATGGGCGTTTATTTTAGCAGAACTCCCACGCAATGGATGAGGTACGGTATGGTGAGGGTATGATTAAGTCGGTTCACCCGACTGAAACTTATGTACTGGTTTTATATTTATATTTTAAACGCTAGCGCTTTGGGTCGGTGCGAAAAATGAACAGTAAAACAACTCGCGATGACTTTCGTGGATCAAATTTCTTTTAGCCGCAGAATTGGATTTTTTTCGTTTTTTTGCCTGGTAGAGCATTAAATGCGGATTTAAAAAAACAGCAGACAGTTGTCCGAGGCCTTCGGCCACGGACTGTCCCTGCAGGCTGTGTCAGAGACACGGCCATTAAGTTTAACGTAGAATACGCCATCCGATAAGACAGAAAACATATATAACAATAAATTCATTTGCTTATATTATTTATCATTTATTGTTATATATGTTTTCTGTCTTATCGGATGGCGTATTCTACGTTAAACTTAATGGCCGTGTCTCTGACACAGCCTGCAGGGACAGTCCGTGGCCGAAGGCCTCGGACAACTGTCTGCTGTAATTTTTATATTTACCAACGGCATTTGATTCAAGTCCGTTTAAAAAAAAAAAATATTATGTTCTATTTTTTTAAACTTAATTTAATTTATGTATTTTAATTAATATTTTTATTGAAATAAGTGCTGGGAATGTTGAGAGGGCCGCCCTAATATTAAAAAAGGTTTACCTTATCGAGTCTTCGCATTAGCATTCGAGCGTTGTGTGAAAGCTTTACGCTTTACAATTCAAAATTAATGTTACAACAGCTTTATTGAAGCTTTCGCAAAAAAGCTTTATTACGTTAGCTTACTGTTTGTTTCACTTTTTACTAGATACATGTTGCCAAGCAACATTAGCTTGCTATTCGTTTCACTTTTTACTAGATACATGTTCCTAAGCAATGTTGAGCAACCAAAAACACTCAACCAAACACCACACATATGTTTGAGTGTATGTGTTTAAACAATTTTCATTTGAGAAATTAAAATACTAGAAATATGTCAACCAATATGAAATGAATATCAAACGAAAGATAACATCTTCATTTACCTACAAAAAAAATTTAAAAAAAATTCATCTAGCCGTTTCCTCAAATTCAATGAAATAAAGATTACAACAATAAAAACCTGACATGACTCCTCATACCGTAAGGTAAGACGTATTCTACGTCAAAAAAGAAGAAAAAAGTTTGCGGAAGTCCATATTTTCCGAAATATAGGTCTCCAAAGCTTGAATGTATAATCGCGCATAACTCTGACATTTGTTATCCGATCCTGATGAAATAAATTTCATAAATCGTTAAATTTATATTCCAACTAGTCGCCCGGCCGCTCAGGCAGAGGAGATCAAATTCCCTCTGTAGCTTAATTCGATGTGTGACAAAATCAGAAAAATCGCGCGAGTTGTGTAAAAACTACAACAAAAGACAACAGAAATAAAAGACAGCAACAACAACGACAAAAGACCACAACACCAAAAGACAAGAACAACAAGCTGATTAAACCAAAAAAGTGAGGTTAAAAAATATTTTTTAAATGAGCCCTCAATGGGTTAATAAAAGAAAATATATTTATACACAGAGTGATAGAGTTTCAGAAGGGCTTTGAAATGATACATGATACATATTTCAAGCAGATCCGATCATAAATGTCTGAGATATGACCGATTATATAGTCAAGCTTTAAAGGCCTATATCTCAAAAAGTTGGACCTAGCGCAAAAAACAAAACTTATTTTTCAACTCAGCGCAAAAGCCTTTACCGTTGGTGAAATGTTGGTGCACATCTGATTTTGCTGCTAAAATAGTTTTATGCCACTTTCGTTTCTGTAAAATTTATTTGCTCATGGCCGCGTGCGCGCACTTGCTCATTGCTCGTACTCGCATTAAACTCCTTATGGTGAAGAAAATAAATATTTTGAAATTTGTACATGATAGGTAAAATTTACTGGCAACTACATACGAGGGTTGCTATTTATGTTCAGGGAATAGCAAATAATATCAAACATTTTTAAACGAAAATTGCTTTATTGTTTTTCAAAATATTTCCATTGATGATCAATACACTTTTGCATTCGTTAAAACCATTTGTCATAACAGTTTTTCCATTCCTTTTGAGACACCCCCAAAACATGGGGTTTCAACGCTTCAACTGCTTCTTCGGCGCTCGTAAATCGTTGATCACCAAGTTAACACTAAGAAGTCACTGGGTGCCAAATCAGGACTATACAGAGGATGAGTCATCAATTCGATGTTTTGACAGCTCAAAAATTCATCTATTTGACGAGATGTATGACAGCTCGCATTGCCATGATGGAGCATGATTCGTCTTTGGCGGTTGGTTTTACAAATATCTCCGAAGACTTCCGGCAAACAAATGGTCGTGTACCACTCAGAATTGACCGTCCATCGGTACTCAGGCGGAACAGTGAAAAACCCAGACGGTCGATTTCTGTTTTGTTTCCGGTTCATTCGCATATATTCATGACTTGTCACCTGTCAAGATTTTATACACGTCTTTTGAAGCACCACGGTCGAACTTTTTAATCATCTCCTTACCCCAATGGACACGAGCCTCTTTTGAGCGATTGTCAAATTATGTGGGTTCCAACGCGAACAAATCTTTTTTACAGCAAATGTTCATGCAAAATAGAATGTATTGAAGTGCAACTAATGTACAAGGACGAGTGTATCTCATGCGATAGGTCATGTGACGATCTTGCATTATCAGTTCACGCACTGCATTAATGTTTTGTGGCAGAACAACCGCTTTTGAACGAACTTCACGAAATTCATCCTTGAGCAAACAGTGGTTTTTAATGGTGCTCCATCACCAAAAGTCGAAACAAGTTGACTCAGATACTCTTGTCTCGATAATCCACGCCGAGTCACTAGTTAATTCCATTTGTTGACAGAGATGTATTTTTCAACACTCTGTAAATTCAACAAATAGTGCTCGTAAGTGAAATATAAATAGAAACCCTCGTACAATGTCGTCGTGGTGCAATGGTTACTGTTTTCACCTTCTGTACATGAGTACGTGGGTTCGATCCCTGCTCTGACCACCTTACATTTCTTTCGACGAGGGGCACCTCGCTTTTAGCCTTGAAAAAACAACTCAAAATACTGTTCGGAACCGGTGTAAAAACTGTAGGTCCCAAACAGAAAACAAGAAAGCGCACAGCTCACTGGTTGTGAGAAGCTCTCCTCAGTGCCTTCATGGGATGTCATGAGAAACCGTTTATTTTATTTACACACAATGTACAACAACTTTACCAAAAAGTATATAAAGTGTAGCAAAGATGTGCAAAATTTACCAAAAAGTTCACACAATTTACACAAATATACAAAAAAGTACATAAAACAACACAAGAAGCAACTAGGTTACGCCCGAAATTGCATATAGTGTATCAAAGTGTCCTAAAGTCTACCACCAAGTAAATAGATTGTGTGTACATAAAGTGTACCAAGAAAAGTACCTAATTTGTGTCAAAATTTATGCCAAACAATGTACCAAAATGTAAATCTTGTACTACAAAAAAGTACATTATACATATACATTATGTGTACAAAAAGTTCATTGTGCACTAAGAATGTACACAGAATCACCAAAAAAAAAACAGCAAAAATTACATAGTGTACCAAAGAAGTGCATTAAAATAACAAAACAAAAAATACATTAGGTATCAGGGGACACCCGGTTGGAACGAAGTTCCTTTCGCTATATATTGTGCACTAGTTAGTTCCAACACGCCTAAGGCGCCCGTTGAATAACACGATAATTTAAATGGATCTTTAGAAAAGATGCTTTTTGTTAAATGATAAACTTTTTTTAAGAAAATTTTGTTTTTATAGAATGTATTTTATTTTAAATTATATTTTAGATCCGTTTTGTACGAATATGTATTATATTTTTTAAAGAGAGGTACTTCTTTTATTAAAAGCTAATGTTTTTTTTTTTTTTGTTTAAATGTATTATTTTTAAGAAGAAGTACTTTGTGTAAGAAAAAGCCATTAGAGTATGAATTTTTTTACAAAGAAGTACTTTTTTAAGATCAGGTACTTTTTAAAGAAGTGGTAATCTTTCTAAGAAAAAGTTAACCTTTTCAGAAAATGTACTTATTTTCAGAAAGGCTACTAATCTCAAGAAAATAAAAGAAAAGGTACAATTGTATTTTTAAGAAAACATACTTTTAAGAAAATGAATTCTTGTAAGAAAAGGAATTTTTGTAAGAAAAGGATTTTTTGTAAGACAATTTATTTTTTTTAAAAGTTTTTTTTTATAAATGGGCATTTCTTTCTTTTTGAATTGGTAATTTTTTCTAAAATAGGTACATTTTTAAGAGTAGGTACTTATCTCTAGAAAATTATCGCATCCCTGTCAAAATGTACTCTTTAAAAAAACTTTAGTTTTTTAAGAAAAGGCAATTTGTTGTAAGAAAATTTACTTTTTTAAGAAAAGCTACTTATTTAGAAAAAAATATTTTCCTAACAAAAGGAAGTTTTTGTAAGAAAATTTCATTTTTTCTGAAGCAAAAGTACTTATTTAAGATTAGATATTTTCTTAAGAAAAGGTACTTTGTTTAAGAATATGAATAGTTATTTTTTTTGAAAAAATTTACTTTTTTTAAGAAAAGCCACATATTTAAGAAAATGTTATTTTCTTAAACTTCGTTCACTTTGGCTTTTCTAAATTTTGGGTTAAAAAAACTACAATATATACTGAATATTGGTTACAGGCTCCACCTAGAAAACTTCGCATTAAACAAGAAATTTATCAACATATGTGAAACATCTAGTTAGTCTAGACACAAACCAAAGCAAAAGTACACAATATAGTTGATAATACTGGCTTGTAGCATAATAATGTTAAAAAAAGTTGTTTAATTTCTTTTCAGTTTCCGCAACGTGCGATAAGGTACTTAGTTCCAAAAGTACTTTTTGATATTAATTATTTTTTGTACCAAAAAAGTAACATCAAAAGTTCCAACAAGGATATAAAAAGTACCATAGAAACGTACTTTTTGGGGTCAAAAAAGTATCACAAAATATTGTATTTGGTTGCAGAGAAGTACGCACAAATGTACGAAAATATGTACTCTTTGGCATCGAAGGTACAGTTTTTGGAACCAAAATTCAAATTTAGCCACTTTTTACGTTTTAGTTGGCATTAAAGTAATATTTCTGGTACTTTGTGTTAGTTTTAGGTACCGAACGTACAGTTTTTGGTACTCTTTTCTAGAATTTTTTTTGGCCGAAGAGTACAAAAATAACAAAAAAGACCCATATATAGATGCGGTAGGGATTAAAGTATTGAATCGGTTTCCTATGCCAATTCATCATAAGCATGTGCAAAAGGGGGGAATATTTCACCCCCCTTAAAAAAAATTCAGACGTAAACTTTCAAACCCCCGACACACGTATATTTTTTTGTACTCCCTCTACCAGAATTCTTTGTGAGAACCTTGTTTTTTTCAAAAAACTATCATTTTGCTCCACAGTATAATCTGTCACCTCATAAATGTCAAATTAACAATCTGCTTCGAAATAACGGGAGGTCCAGATTCCAATTCAAATTGAATGAACCACCTTTTGTAACCGATCCCAGTTCTTTATCTTCCACGTACATCCAATGTTATTTGTGCGTTGCCGGAGTTCGTCATTAGAAATTGCATTCGGCGGAGTATTTGCCTTAGACAGAGATTACTAAACGTTTGGACCTATTTCGTAGTTATCTTCGTTGAGCTGCTTGTAGTACAACCGTATAAGAGTACAGACTTCACACTGCAGTTGACCATTCGCAGTTAATACCTCTTGTGGGGAATCTTCTTATTACACTAGATTTAATGCAGTCTTTGGAATGCAACACGGACCTTATTTACTTGATCTTTTAAATCTGATTAACATCCTTGGTAATCCTACATCTCAATTAGCTGATTGATTTCACGTCTTCAATTACGAACCATCAACTGTTCCATTCTGAGCGAAGACACATTAACTTTGTCTTCTTATAAGCTTTTTTCTCAATTTAATATTTTTTACATTTTCGAAGAGTCTGTTTAAATTGTCCTTAATGTCATCAAATTTATTGGTCATAAATATATGTCATCTGCGTATTCGAAGTTCATAAATATTCCACTGACTGCCGAAGGGTGATTCCCTGTTGGGTACTTCAATTACCTCTTCCATAAGGAGAATAAACAATGTGGGTGACAAGGCACATCCTTGTCTAATGACCGCAGATGTTGTGAAAGGTTGTATTTCCTTTCCATTAAAATTAACTCAGTACAGTGAATCTCTGTACATGGTATAACTTTAATAAAAAACGCTTTAGAAAATTGATACTACTATCCCTTGTGTGAATAAATATCAACTACGCAATAGTCAGGTGAATTTGACCTACAGGTTGGTTGAAATGTTGGTTACGATTAACTACGGATTTATTTTGAGAACAAAAAGCTACCAAGTTAGTTTTTAATGGGCAACAACATTTCATTGGGGGAAGATTCAGCTCCTTAAATTTTGGACAAGTGTGTATTTAATAATTCAAACAATTCAAATATTGTGTTCAATAAATCCAAATCTAAAAGTCTTATATACCAAATTATGAATAAATATATTATGATTTTTCTTTACTGCCGCTATAGTAACCGATACTTTCAAAGTAATGACATCCGAAATAAAACATTTTATAAAAAAAAATAATTATATCGTGAATAACTTCTTCAATATACCAAACATTGTTTGAATACAACTCATACATTTCATGCTACGAGGAAACTGTATGAGGAATATGAAGCCGCAGGATTCCCAAGAAATTTTAATTATTGTTACCTTTGACTTTATATTGCTTTCGCTTTATCCTTCTTTGGAAGGAAAAAGTCGAGTTATGTTTAGGATGTTTCTTGTCAGAGGGATTGACTTTCTGTGAAAACAAAAAGTAATTTTTTCCGTGAAATTAAATTAGCTCCTTTTCTGTCAACGTCTGGATGCGAAAGAAGGTCAAGTGTTTTCTTTTATGATGACTTTGTTACTTTTTGTATTGTTTACATTATGGGGTACTCCATTGATTGTATTGTTATTGCGAAATATAACAAGATAATATATATTACTTGAGATGCTTGTGAAAAATCTCTAGAGTTGGAAAAATGTCATAAATTGTTTGTTTGTACTTTGTTCGGAAGTTATTTAAATTTCGTCCAGTGTCAAGAAATATCTGTCAGTACAAAGAAATCAATTCTCTTCAACCCCTTATGCGTTTTAGATCTAGTATTGTAGGGTATTTCATGTTCCAACCAGTGTTCCAGTATACAATATGTTCCGGTATTGTAGGGTATTTTATGTTCCAACCAATTTTGGATCTATCCCTGTGGTGGTTTTTTTTCCAATCCCAATGCGACTTCGACTTGAGCCAATGGTTTGTTGTTACAACTACAGACAACTTGCCCATCGATTCTCATGCAATTTTCATTAACAAATCTTCTACAGGACTAATTCACAATGTTGACAGCTTTAAAATGAAAATGTAATTAAACAGGACAATGATCATTTTATATAATAGCAACGGACAGCAACAACAATACAATTTCATTCACAAACTAATGGACCAATTCAACAGCACAGAATGAACTAAATGTCTGCTTAAGAAAACTATAAATTAATAAAATAAAACAAAACTACACGAAACCGGTAGAAAAGTAAACTGGAATCACACAGCAAACCGTGCGCCGTATACTAGAATGTTCCAGCATGAAAAGTTGTAAGCGATTCACAAATTTCCTCTACAACTGAAGCTGCAACAACATGTACAACTCTAAAAGGACCACGTTAATATAATTAAGACCAATGTATAAAATACAGCAGCAGCACAACTCTTAAGAACTGTGCAAATTGCACAGAAAAGAAGAAGAAATAGCACAAGAAAAGGAGAAAGGAGAAAAAGAATAATTACAAAAGAAACATGAAACAAATTGAAGAACGGCAAACTATTTAAGTCTTTATTTTCTAAGTGTAAAATATAAGTAATTAACGGAAAAAAATTTGAAAAGAGAAGAAACAATAAATGCATTTGGTAAAACAGCTTTAACTAGTAAACTAAGTGACCAATCTATCAAACAACTAAACACTACAATTTAGTTAAAAAAAAACAATGTTAAAAACTCTTATAAATTTTTAAAGTCAATTAATAAAATAGTGGAAAATATTATGTAAATTACATATAGACTGTAAATAACAATAACTTAGCCTTAATACAACTACGTTTTAAATCATAAACAATAAACTAAACAACAGTAAATTTCACGCGTCCTTTGACAGTCTCCTTCGAACGCCAGCGCGCCTCCTTCCTATTAAACAAACCAAAGTAAAACCCACAGAGCTTCAGGTAACATTGAACTTTAAACAAACAATCATTTACTGGGAGTAAAAAATAACCAACCTGTCAACTTAAATAACAACCAAATGCACCTATTAACTAAAAGAACTAATGCTAAAGTTCAGCCTTACATTCACTTCTAAATGTTAAAATATCCTAATAGTCACAGCAGCTTAAGGATGTTAATGTTCTAGCGCCATCTATTAACAAACAACCTTGACTTGGAATTAACACACCCTTTCTTAGTGTCAGTATACGATATGTTTTTATGTTTCCTATTAATTTCTGTTTCCGTTTCCGTTTTAGTTGTTGTTAATGTTGTTGTCGTTTGCTCTGTATTAACTATCTATGTTGAAAATAAGTAATTATCTTAACTTAATATCCACTGGCTTTTATGAATTGTACAAAATGCCCCTAAGAGTCATGGGGGCCAATGATGGCGACGCAGAAGCGTTCATGTCCAACACAGGCGGCATGACACCTCTAAATGCAGCAACACCAACTAAAAGTGCCAACGCAGCATCATCTCCTCCAAATGGCATCATAAATAGGAATAAATTTGCAAAATGGTTACTTGTAAGTTTTGGTTAGATCTAAGTTTTATTTCTTAAATTCTGCCCTTTTTAAGCACGAATGCATGCAAATTAAATTCAATTTTTACCTCTTTAACTATTTAATTAGTTAACCATATTGCAATTTAACTATTTAACTATTTACTTGTTAAATTATTTAACTATTTCACGGTTTGACTATTTAACTATGCAACTATTTACGTATTTGACTAATTAGCCATTTATCTATTTAACGATTTAACTATTTAATTATTTAACCATTTAGATATTTAACTATTTAGCTACTTTATTACTTAACTATTAAATGATTTAACTATTTCAATGATTCACTATTTCAACTATTTACCTATTTGACTATTGAACTATTTAGCTTTTTAACTATTTAACTATTAAACGATTTAACTATTTAACTGTTTAATTATTTAATCATTTAGCTATATAACTATCTAATTATGTTAATATTTAACTATTGCACTATTTAACTATTAAATGATTTAACTAATTCCTGATTCAACTATGTAACTACTCAACTATTTACCGATTTGACTGTTTAACTATTTTGCGTTTAACCATATAACGAGTTGACTATTTAACTATTTGGCTATTTAAGTCTTTAACTACTTAACTAATTAAGGATTTCAACTATTAAACTATTTAACTATTTCTATTTAAGTATTTAACTATATGATTATTTAACTAACTATTTATCTATTTGACAAGTTAACTATTAAACGCTTTCAGTATTTAACGATTTAACTATTCACCCATTCACCCATTTAACTATTCAACCATTTACCTATTTGACTATTTAACTATTTAGCTATTTGACTGCTTACCGATTTAACTATTTAGCTGTTTAACTACTTAACTTTTTATCTATTCACCTAGTAGACTATTTAACTATTTAGCTATTTACCTATGCAACTAAATAAATAAAATAAATGGTTTCCCGTTACATCCCATGAAGGGATAAGGGAGAACTTCTCACAAACTAGTGAGTTGTGCACTTTCTAGTTCTACACTCACTGATTGGGACGTACAATTTTACGCCGGTTCCGAACGGTATTTTGAGAAGCTTTTTCATGGCTAAGTAGTCGATAGTGTCGTCGTCACTAAGCGAGGTGACCGCCGTCGAAAGAAATTTAATGTGGTCAGAGTAGTTATCGAACCCAGGTTCTCATGCACAAGAGCCGCGCACACTACCATTGCACCACCGACGGCCACCTATGCAACTATTGAACTGTTTAAGGATTTAACTATGTAATGATTTAACTATTTATAATGATTTAAATATTTACCTAGTTAACTACTTAACTACTTAACAGTTTAACTATTTACTATTTAACTATTTAACTCCCTAACTATGCAACTTTTCAACTATTTAAGTATTTAACTATTCAGATAGTTAAATATTTAACTAATTAACCTTTAACATAGTAAACCATTTCACGTTTTAAAAGAAGTTTCCCATTACAACTAACGAAGGAATTGGGCAGAGATGTGGCCTTACACCGACTTCGAACTGGTTGATGTTGAGAAGGTTTTTGGAGAGCAGGGATTCAACCCATATGCATGTGCGTAAATATATGTAGATTCCGAATCTAACTAGCAAAGGCACAAACCACTTCACAATACAGAGCTCTGTTACAGTGTTAGCAGAGCTACGTTAATATATTTAAAGTGAGATATGTATAAATAAAAGCGAATTCTTGACGATCGGGCCAATACATAAAAATAATATTTAAATTTCAGAAGACTACATTTCAGAAAAAATATCTGTTATTTGAAATAAATTAATATATATCAGTCTTTGCCGGGTAGAAACATTTTCATTTCGTAGAAATATTTACTGCTTATATTTTTTAACCGGGAGCAACTGCAACATAGCGACCAATATTTTTCGAAAGTGCTCAGCACGTACTTTTCAAAAGGGTAGGTGCAAAGTTGCCGTCGATTTTCAGAACAGAAAATAGATCAATAACATATTTTCATACAAAATGTGATGTGGCCCACTGTGCCGCAACGGGAGGAACTGCAACTGCAACATAGCCATCCATACTTTTCGAAAGGTGGGCCGAAGTTCACGTAGAGTTTCAGAACAGCAAATATGGGTGGCTATATTTCAGTTGCACCCGTTTTGGCACATTGGGTCAAAATTGCTTTTCATATGAAAATATAGTTTGGATTTTTTTCTATTCTGGAATTCGACAGGAAATTCGGACCTACCTTTTTGAATAGAATATGCTGGGCATTATTCAAAAATATTCAAAAATATGGGTGGCTATGTTACAGTTGCTCTCGTTTCGGCACAGTGGGTCAAAATCACTTTTTATATGAATATATATTTTTGATATATTTTCCGTTCTGAAATTCGACGGGAACTTAGGACCTACCTTGCTGAAAAGTATGTGCTGAGCAATTTCGAAAAATATTGGCGGCTATGTTGCTGCTGCTTCTGTTTAAAAATATAGGCGATAAATGTTTCTACGAAATGAAAGTGTTGCAACCCGCCACAGTCTGGTATATATTAATTTCTTTAAACTTGAGTGATATTTTCTTAAATCTAATCTTCTGAAATTTAAATTTTTTACTTATACATTGGACCGATCGTTTAGAATTCATATTTATTTATACATATCTCACTTTAAATATATTAACATAGCTCTGCTAATACTGTAATAGAGCTCTGTATTGTGAAGTGGTTCGTGTCTTTGTTAGTTAGGTTCGGAATTTATCACATCCCATATGCTCGTGTAAAGGCACAAGCTATCAATTGCCCCACTGCCAGCACAATTTCACTATTTATCTACAGTGGTTTTAAATCCTGAACTATTACTGGCGACTAAATTCCTTTTGATTGTGCGTCTCTGTAATTGCAATATCCTTCCATTTTAAATCAATTTCTCAATTAGAGGATATTTCATTCTACGGAAGATAATTGGTTGTTAGTACATCTTACACTACTATTTTATTTCACTCTTCGAGAGCATCATCATCATTAGCAAACACATGAAATGGAATGTAAACCCAAATGCCAGTCATTTCATCGTTTAAGGATGTTTATCAGCTCAGTTACGTCTTTATGGCTGACATACAGCAAACGCATCCAATCCATCCTTGTAAGGATTGTTAAGCGCCAGCAAATCCGTTTACTCTCATTCAATTAGCCTTAAGGCCTCCTTCACACCTCATATGCGTACACATGTGTGTAAGAGCGGGTGGTATACTTTTGGCAAAGGGGGTGGCTGCATGACTCTTCAAAATTCCTTCAGTGTTTTACTTATGTACCTTTTGTTGTGCTACTTTTTTATTTATTTTATTTGGATTTCTTCCAAACGAAGTTAACAAGACCAAAAAAAAAATATAGAAACCCTGAAGAAAATGTGCGCAACATTGACAACCACAAGTTCACGTTTGTTCCGGGGCTTCCTTTATCAGTCGGTGGAATGGAGAAGTTTACACATGTACTTCTCCACTCACCCATTTTATGATTAAGATGATTTTGTTATATTCGTGTTATTTTGTTATCAAATAAATCTTTCCTTAAGCCTTGGTGTGCTGCAGCCACCTTTTTCTGTACACCCAGCAAATCCTTCATAAATATTTTTGTTCTTATAGTTTTCGTTGTAACAGAATTGGAGTACTGCGTCTGGTTGTCATTGAAGCCTTAAGGCTGTTACGAACGGAAACAGGAAGTTGCGTTAGTACTTGTTAAGTGTTCCGTTGCGTATTCCCTGTTCCCCATTTAATTGGATTCGCATTTCTAATCTTTTTCGCTGAATAGGAACCAGTGTCTGATACGAAGATGCCTTCATGATAACATAAACCTGTTCCGTGTAGTTCTATCTAATTCTTGTTCCCCACTTCCTAGTTTTAATTGAAAAGTTTGCTACTGAGCTAGTGTTTCATTGGTGTTCGTTTATCCTTCAAATCCATTTGTACTTAGTCCTTGCTGAGGATGCTCTACTGACGATTGTGTTTTATTTTTTATTATATTTAATTTTTATCTCATTTTGTTGTTGTTTTGTCAGTTAAGCGTTTTGACTGTGTGTTATTTATTTGTGTGACTTGTCTTGTTCTGTCTCTTGCCAAATGTGCCCGTGGCATTTAACTCTTGCACGAGTTCGTTCTTATGTTTATGGTGGATGAATGTCGAATTCCCAAAAGTGTCAAAAAGTTTTTCATTTTATGTTTTGTACTGTTGAAAAATATTCGTATATCGATTAATTTACGATACATATATTGTTAAGAGAATACAGTGAGATGCGTGCTGCAATGACCTAGGGTCCCGGACCAAACAAAAGTCTTTGTTACATATGGTATCCCATTACATCCCATGAAGGGGTAGGGGAGAGACTTTTGGACATAAAAGAAACTATGATTCATTGATACTATTCGGCTGCTAATTCCCAGACACAATGATGTCTTTTATCAGAAATTTAATTTGATTTTTTTAAAGGTATTTCCAAAGTTGAAAACAATGTAGTCTTCCCCCCATATTTTGCCAGTTCCAGAATATAGCTTGACATTTTTTTATTTATGCAAAGAAATTTATTGGTTTGCATTTTCCTAAATTGACACACGTTATCGTAATGTTACTGTCGCAACTTTAAAATCTACTTTCAATTTCCGGTAGACGAGACTTAGGAGGGGATTTGAAGAGAATCATAAACATGTTTACTTAAAAGCCACAAATCCTATGTTTCAAATGCAATCCGTGAAAAACAGTTTGTATTTTTTATATTGTAACAATTTGGTTGCATTCGAAATAAAACCGCCAGGAACTATACCCATCGAATTTTAAATAATAAAAATTAATCATACGCTGCGTTGAAATTAATGGTATATAAATTAATATCAATCATACGAGTAGGTTCGCATAAAACACTGTTAGGGGAAATGTTCCGCACTGTGAATCTTCAAATGTTAAGAATTTACAAATAATATGCGATGCTAATTGAAATGTTGGAAATATTTGATAAATCTTGAAATAAAACAGACGAACCGTTTGGTATTTTCATGTACGACCTCAAGCCACACTAATTCAATACTGACACACTTAAAACTCTTAAATTGTATTGTCGTTTCCTTGTATTATATTATCGCTTAACATTTGCGTTCTACCCACCAATTGACAAACATCTTGAATGCTTTTAGCATTTCATATATAACACATGCCAGACTACCAATTTGCACTTCAAGTGCACTGTGTGCATGTCCTTGGACAGGACAAAAGGGGTTTTAAGAAATTCTTGTTAAAAAAGACAGGATTTGCAAGCTATTGAGACATGCAAGTAACACTTTCAAATTGTCTATATATATATTATTGAGAATAACTATCAGCTTGTTACTGTCTATATTAAGAACGAATTTGTTTTGCATTCCAATACGCCTTAAGTCTCTCTCTCTCTCTTTCTTTCTTTCTTTCTCCTTCTCAGTGAATTTGTCACAAATGCAAACACACTCCCACAATTACGAACATTATTATGTCAATAGAAATAAAAATAACAATGACAATATGTAAATATGCATTTACATATGTATTTGTAATAAACAGAAATGTATTTGTGTAACGATATCGGAATCTGCAATCACACCCAGCGTTTTGTTGCCAATTTAAATTACAATATTTACCAAATGTTTACGTTTTGTTCACGTTCTTTTTTCACATAAATCTGAATTTGAATTGGAATTTGAAATTGAAATCTTCATTTCCTGTTTAACAAACAAACGTCTTTAAGAAACACACACGTTTACATGTATTGTGTGCGTGTGTGTGTGTGTGTGTGACTGCGTAGCCATGCGGGACTTTCTTGTTAGGATTCACGCTGTGTCACGTATTTTTGGATAATACAATTTTGTTTATAGTTTAAACTTTATATCAACAGTCACTCTTGTGCTGAAGTGGATAAATTTGAAAATCAAAGAAAAGTGATTTATTTATATTTTTAAATTTATTATGAGATTTTTGTTTTAACACAAATATTTTGTTTGAAGCTTAAATGTTATTTATTTCTGGGGACAAAAGAGTCAATGAAATGTCCCTAGCAAGTTTCATCGACAGCACTTGACAAATTTCAGGCCATAAGAGACTTTATTTTTATTTTCCTTTCTTAAAAATCCTTTTCCCTTTGTGCTGTGTTGTATACAGGGTGAGACAAAAATAAGTGACTTATTTAAAAGCAAAAAAAAATATAAGTAATTTTAACCAAACATCCCATGGAGAAACTGGGGAGAGCTTGTCACAATCAGAGAGTTGGGCGCATTCTAGTTTTGCACTTTCCGAACATGGTTTAGAACAGATTCCGAACAGTTTTTTATAAACTTTGTCAAGGATAATTCCTCGATAGTGTTGCCGTATCTAGGGGAGATGCACTGGTCCTGAAGTGAGTTGTATACTTATAAGTTAGTTGTAAGTTAGTTGCACGCACATTGGTTCAGTATCGAATTCCATTGGTAAAAATTCAATATCTTTTGACCTAGTAAACATTTTAAAGTTCTGTACCAAACCTATTGTAGACAAGGCGTCAAGGATTATTGTAAATACTGCTGTTGAATTGCATGCAGGTGGTACTGAAATTCATCAGAAAGAAAACTGGCATTATTATAAAATTTTTATGCGTGAATACTAATAAAATTCGCCTCAATAACAGCCGTGTGCCAATTTTATGGTCACTG
The DNA here is from genome assembly GCA_963931995.1 of Phaonia tiefii. NCBI lineage: Eukaryota > Metazoa > Arthropoda > Insecta > Diptera > Muscidae > Phaonia > Phaonia tiefii. Next base: position 211,762,569 of record OZ008371.1, read on the forward strand.
TGGTGAATTTTATTTCTATAATTCCAATGTTTGCTGTTTGATGAATTTCAGTACCTCCTGTATGTAATTCAATGGAAGTAATCCGATGTATATGCTAAATGTTGTGTTGTAAAAAATGTTAGGACATAACTGCGGAAAATGAACTCCGAATAGTATACAAAATACCAAAATAAGGTAGAGAATTTTGTTCACCTTTCTGGCTGCGTACATTCTGTTTTAAAGTTGGTGAGAAAAACATTGGTTATTTGCGTTTAGGCACTAAAAAATTCTAAATTTTTCGTTATATTAGCACTATCTTCTCTGTGTACAATCCGGCGGCAGCAAACGTTACCCTGACAAATTGAAGAACAGGTCAGCCTTTCCAACTGTGCATGATATTTGTTGAAATCTTTTGCAGCAAAGAAGTTATTGTTTATGGAACGAAGTTCCTATCGATCGTTTGGGATGGGGGATAAATGAAAAAAAAAATAAACAACTTTTGTTTTAACACTATTCTGCTACAACCATAGATAAATAAAAAAACATATATGTTGACAGATAAGTGGTGAATTTGAAAGTGAAGGGAAATTTTCTAGATGGCGCCGGAGTGGTGGATATGGGCAAATTACCCTGGAAAAAACTATATAACCATGATTTTTTGCCTTTTGTATTGTCAACAACTATCAAAAGTGGTATGTTTGTCTATTATTTATATACTATTTTCGAATTTAAACAAAAGAATCGAAAAAAAAATTTATTTTTGAGTGCTTTTTCGTCGCATCCGAGTGGAAAATGGTCGCACGGAAACAGCATGTGCCCTCTGGTGAAAATGATGATTAAGCAAATGTATCATCTATGGTTTCTTATTTATCTATGGCTACAACTCACTATTATCAACTATATTGGTTACTTTTGCTTTGGTTTGTGTCTAGACTAACATATGTTGCGAAATTTTTTCTTTAATGAGAAGTTTTCTAGGTGGAGCCTGTATCCAGTATTTAGTATTATATATTGAAGTTTTGAACCCAATAAAAAGTAAATTTAGAAAAGCCAAAGTGCAAGACTGGCAAAAAATATTGCATTTAATTACAATTCTTTTATGTGGCAAAATTCCTTTTCTTAAAAAACTATTTTTATTTCAAAAAGGAAAATTTTCTTGAAAAAGTGTAATTTATTAAAATAAAAAGTAAATTTTCTGAAAAAAAAATTAATTCTCGTACAAAAAGAAAATTTTCTTAAAAATGTATTTTTTTAAATAACTACATTTTCTTAAAAAAGTAAATTTTCTTACAACAAATTGCCTTTCCTTAATAAACTACCTTTTCTTTAAAGAGTACCTTTTTTGTTAAACAAAATAATTTTTTTTGAGATAAGTACCTACTCTTAAAAATGTATCTATTCTTGAAAAAGGATTAATTCTAAAAAAATCCCATTTCTTAAAAAAAGCTATTCTTCAAAAAAATACCTCTAATTACAAAAATTCCTTTTCTTAAAAGTACCATTTCTTAAAAATAAAATAATACGTTTTCTTTTCTTTTCTTGAGATAAGTGGCCTTTCTGAAAATAAGTAAATTTTCTTAAAAAAATAACTTTGTCCTAAAAAGAGTACCACTTCTTTCAAAAGTACCTGTTATTCAAAAAAATAATTCTTTGTTTTGTAAATTCTTTACAAAAACAAAATTTTTGTTTTCTTGAAAATCGAACAAAAAGTAGTCAAATATGGAAAATGTTCTGAAATATACCCCACTGTGCGATTCTCATTGTTGATATAGCGCAGTAATCCTTGACTCGTTGACTACCATTAGTTTTTTACAGAACTTAAAAATATTTACTAGATCAAAAGATATTGAATTTTGGCCGTTGAAAATCGATTCCAAACCACTGTGCGTCGGTGTCCAATTTACGTTCTGTTAAATTGTTAACCCCCAGTAACCTAAATCGGTGCTGAAATTATAACGTTTTTCTTAATGAGCAGAAAAATATCTCGTTAGTATATTAAATGGTTTTCTACCACATAAAAAAAAAAACATCGGTTTGTCCAAAATCAGTAACAATGGTCTTCTCAAATTGACACATTTTGTTGCGCCGTAACTGCGTTGATGTGTATACAACTTCCGCATGCTGACACCTAACGAATAGAGTTGACAATCTTTACATTTTCACTTCAAAGTTTGGTTTTGTTTTATTTTTTTCGACCATTTCGCAAGAACTGCACTAAATTGTTAATTTTAATTTTACTTTATAATATTCAAAGAGGACACAAAAAGGATACAACAAAACATTATATTAATAAAAAATTGTTGCCTGTAAAGTCGGCTTTACGGGCGAAGATTTTACGTGACAACGTCTTTTTCTCGGTAGAATATTTATTGATATGAATATAATTAAATTGCACAATAGGAGTGCAATGAACTCACTTGCCCAATGAGTGTTAGAACTCACGGGCGATGTTTTAACATTTATTGAAACTTATGGTTTAGGAAAATAGAAGTAATTTCAACACCATCTAGGTACCTGTGCGATTTCTATGAACACATTATCAAATGTGACATTATAAACAATAAACATATCCTTTATTATAAAATATAAACATTTCTTTTATTATAAAAAATAAACATTTCTTTTATTAAAAACAAAAGAAAATAATTTACTAACCAAAAAGTATTTCAATTCATCATATTCGCATATCGTTTTTAAAGCCGACCGCAGCTCTCTGTTTCGTTTTGGCTACCTAATTCATATGAAAATTTCTACACACAAACATACACTACACATATCATAAAGCCAAAAAACAAAAAACAAAAAAAAACAAAAAATAATACCTTATCCAATGCAGACTGATCTAAATCAATATTCATACACACGCACATATATACGCACATACATACTTGCTCAGTCGTCATATATATGATGTGCCAAAAAACAAAAACACTCACACCACCGACCAACAGCCACTAGAAGCCAGCAAAGCAAATCGTTTCTGGCACACAAGTAAACACATTGCGTTTACTTGTGTTCGGTGACTCATCGTAACGTTACCGGGCGTTACACTTTTTCATAAGTGACTCCCAGCCGCAACCTAATTTAAGACGTTGTCACGTCAAAATAATCATACGCTATGATGAAATTAATAGTATATCAGTTAATATCAATCATACGAGCTGGTGTCCATAAGCAAAGTGCCATAATATTGAAATTACAATTGAGAAAGTTATGACAAATAATATAATAATACGCGATGTAATTGTGTTGGTGTGTTTTGCAACTTCAGCATGCTGACACGTAACGAATAGAGTTGACAATCTTTAAATTTTCACTTCAAAGTTTTGTTTTCTTCGGCCATTTCACAAATAATTGCACCAGACAGTTAATTTTGTCGCACCCGTTACTTTATAATACTCAAAGAGGACACAAAAAGGATACAACAAAACAAAAGAAAAAAACCCACAATATCTAACTCATGTTATTGGTTTAATGGACATATCAGAAGAGATAAACACATAGATATCCATGCGGACACACTCATCTCAAAAATTCCCTTAAGGTTTTGATGATATTATCCTTAAGTTCTTAGCGTATCTTTCTTCTGGGTATCATAGCTTGGAAAAAACATATAATTCGATGAAAAAAGGTTATTTCATTTAGCAAATTTTCAAGTTTATTTATTTACCACTTATTTAAAGGCAGACCAAACCTCGTATTTCCGCCTCCCCCCCCCCCCACAACCCTAATGCATAAACATAAAATGATCAATTTACACCATCACAAATTGGCCAAAATATAAAAAAATATTCTACCTTTCTACCTTTTGTCTAAGCATGAAGATAGGAAAAAGAGGAGCCAACAGCCAGGAAAAGCAACATTCACACATCAAAAAAAAAAAACTGCAAATGTTTTTATGGTCAAAATCTCAAACAATAATAACAAGCAAACAAAGGACCGTCCATACAAAGTGGTGGCCTTTATTAGGTTTATATAAATGTTATCTTTCCTAATTTCAGTAGATCCTTTCAGGCGGACAATCCTTAACACAGACATAGCGTGAAATGGCATTTTGATGCTATCCCCTTCGCATACTTCCACTCTAAGACTCTAAGATGCTTTTGTTTATTTTGGACCATCAGAGGAAAAACGTAATAATTGAAAGAAGACAAAAGGTAGTGTTTTCGTCCTTTTTTAACAATTTTTCACAACAATAACAATCATTATGGCAATCATTGCTGGAAGGTGCTATAAAACTAAAAAATAATCATCGGATTTCATTATGAGCTTCCTTAACAATTCTATAATAGCCCTAAAATCGTTTTGAATCGGATAAGTTTTGTACATTTCACACGCCTGACTTACTGTAAACATTCAAGGACGATTTTTATGTTGATCAAGGATGCTTTATCTAAGCCGTTGTATGTACTTGTAGATAGGAAGCTTGTACAGAAACAGAGAATAGAAACGGAATATATCCTTTGTCCCATTCAAACAACATTTAAATCTTTGTCAAATCGCCTTAATTTTCAATCCATGAATTGGAAATCCTTAAAAGAATCACAAATTGTTCTAACTAGGAGCTACAAATCGAATACTAATTTCTACTTCCTCTCTCACCGAAATGAAAGTCATCAGAATTTCTTCTCCCAAGTTCTGTCACCTCATTTTGCAATCTCTACTGCTGACATCTGACCTTGTCGTCAGTCGTAACGTCAAGAAATTGTGTCCAACATAACCTATCACAAGCAGCAGTTGACAACCACCAACCTGATTTGAATAGTTAGTAGCTCCACAAAAATGTGGATGAGGACAATTGTGGTTGTCCCCCCCCCAACATCTCCTGGTGGGTAATGAGTGGGAGGGCTTTTTTAACAAGAGCTTATGTGGCATTAACAGGGTATGTACATAGAGGTATGGTTTCCTAATTGGCCACAATGAAATTATTAGGTAATCTGTTGGTTGGCGGCAGTCTTCACATTTCAACAGCTTCTTTATTTCATCATTGTCAGCATCCTTATCTTTTCTATCTTTTGTCATGAATCTATCAATGACAATCAAGAGAGCTTTAAGTTTGATACACAAATTATACAATACTTAACCCACATTATACACAAATAGTGGTTGTTAGGAAAAGAAATATGAAGAAGAAGCTTCAGATATCATACATATTAAAACCAATTTCTTGAAATTGATATACCAATTATTCTGGTTATTCATGATTTCAAGGAGTTAAATAAAAATAAAAATATATTGATATAAACAATAGAATACGTTTGCCTCGAAGTGTTTTATGATGTTTATGTGTTTTTTAATGATCACCGTGTCTGTACATCTGATCCCAAACACACATGATATCGAAGTGAAAAAATTGTAACGTGATTTTGTCTAGGGCTGACGTAAGCTCAGCCATGTCCAGAGTCTTTCGTTAGGATCCACAGAACAGAATAGTTTACCCTTTTTGGGGGGGTTCGAATTCAGATTTTTATTGATATTTAATTTACAATGGAATTTGATTTACAGGAATAACATCAACTGCTTCACTCGGTGAGAACCCTCCTCTTAGCTTGAGAACACTAGTCTTGGTTGACAACACTCTTCTGGGGGTACTTGTCTCGGCTTGACAAAAGCCTTCTGGGAATACTAGCATTGGCTTGAGAAATCGTCTGGGGCAGGTTGCGGGCTGGTAGATTCTAAGGTGATCGGTATCGGATACGCTGGTTCGGTATGTGCTTTACATGTCCGGTTAGTACGGTTCGTTATCGGTTATCATCGGCTGGTTTACATGGGAACAGTCAGCCGAAACTCCTGTGTAGGAACAGTGAGCCGAAGACCCTGTGTAGGAACAGAGAGCCGAACCCCCTGTGTAGGAACTGTGAGCCGAAACTCCTGTATAGGACCAGTGAGCCGAAGCCCCTGTGTAGGAACAGTGAGCCGAAGCCCCTGTGTGGGAACAGTCAGCCGAAACTCCTGTGTAGGAACTATGAGCCGAAACTCCTGTATAGGACCAGTGAGCCGAAGCCCCTCTGTAGGAACAGTGAGTCGAAGCACCTGTGTGGGAACAGTGAGCCAAAACTCCTGTGTAGGTACAGTGAGCCGAATCCCCTGTGTAGAAATGTATTTACATCGTCTTTACTAACGAACGGATCCCAAAATTTGCTCCTATCCTTTGCAGAACTAGAGCCCCAGGCAAAATGCTATAATCTTGTCTGGTTGTTCGCTCGGAGGCGACGACTTGAGTCTAGTCAACCTTAACACTAAGTACCATTGCTGTAGTGACGCACATGAGAATTGCATCCAATCACTCATTGCCAACATGGCCATTAAAACTAGTTCGACAGAGCTTGTGTGTTGTTGTCAGTGAGTGTGATTGTTCGCGGTGGTTGGTGCAATTGATGGATGTTGTGTATACTTAGGTGACGGGTAGACCAGGGAAGTCTGCGGGTGGGAATGGCGGTGAGTGGCGGTGAGTGTTTGTCGCTCAGCAAAATTGGCTCGAGAAAAATTTGTATTTTGACGTTTGTAGTGCAGGTTTTCGAGGCTTGTGAGTTTTGTCAACTTTTGTGCGTTTACGCGAATACCACGACTGCTGCTGAGAATCCCAAAATTCTGTATAAAAATTCAATTTTAAATTTTTTTTAACAAGATTTCAGAGGCTGAACTAAAAACTTTTTAATATGGTCACGAATTGTCCCATTTTGGCGTTGTTTGTATGACGTTCTTTTAAAAATTCGACAGTGGTACGAAATTTGTTTAACATTCCCAACTACTCATTCAACATGTGACTGTACTTATTGTGATATTGCATACGTTTTTCCCACTTTAACACAGACTGGCTGGAAGTGTGCACCAATAAGATATTTATATTAGTCCAAATTCTCCACCATGTGTCTTCACGAGTATCGCGATCAGTCTTATAGAGAGCGCCATCTGTTGTTTGAGAAAAGTTTATTAGCGAATTCATCAACCGTTCGTGGTGAGATCGTATATGGCAGCTTTCAACTTACATGACTGATGCTTTTATGGGCGTGTTATGAACATTGAGCTGACAACAGGTACAAATACCAAGCTGCAAGATTAAAATGTTAAATATAAACAAAAACTGTGTCCCATAACACCCCATGAAGGAAACGGGGAGTTCTTCTCACAACCAGTGAGCTATGCGCTTTCTAGTTTTACACTCACTTGTTGGGACCTACAGTTTTACGCCCGCTCCGTATGATGTTCTGAGAAGGTTTTTCATAACAAAGTAGTCACTATTGTCGCCGTCACTATGCGAGGTGATCGACGCCGAAAGAATTGTAAGGTGGTCAAAGCTGGGATCGAATCCACGTTCTCATGTACAAGTCCATTGCACTACCGACGCACAGTGAGGTGGATTGCAAAAGATGGGTAATAATATTAGAACTTCTAAACAATTCGCCTGATTGTTGATTCGGCATTTCCGAATAGGATATTTCAATGTACGGTTTGCTACAGGGTGTCAAAGTAGACAACCTCGGTGATGTTAAAATTTTGATGGCATGTAACTTCTAAAATTGTAACCCGATATGAAAGATTTTTTGTTTAAGATATTCTACTAAGCATCAATATCTAAATATACTAATGTTTCGAACATTTCTTACAAACTCTTGGAAAAACTACGACATAGAATTACAAATTTTTTTTTTTTCCAAAATTGTATGCAAATTCGATTTGAAGTATACAATTTCATATTACAGCTATCTTTCTCATTTTTTCACACACTTTTTCAAATTTAGATTTTCTGGCAGGCAGCTAACAACATTTCAGACTACAATCATGTTTCAAAACTAGGTATTAAAATGAACAAGCAAAACCTTTCAAAAACTCGAAAAATTTCAATTTTGTTTAACAATCGCCTATTGCGGCCAAGATGGCTGTAGGTTGAATTTCAAAAAAGTTTTTGAATTACATTTAATACCGTGGCCTAAACGTTTACCAAAGATAATAGAAAAACCCTAGATGGTTAAATCTCTGTGGTGGATTTGAAAGTCAAAGGAAATTTTCTAGCTGGCGCAGCAATGGTGGAAATGAGAAAATTTTCCTGGTATTGTTAAAAAAATATGAAAACCGATATGATTTTCTATTATCTATATTTCATATTCAAATTCAAACAACAGAATCGGAATAAATATGATTTTTGAGTGCTGTTTCGTCGCATTCGAGTGAAAAGTGGTCGTAGGGAAACAGCATGTGCCCTCTGGTGAAAATGGTCCTTTGCCATAGACATAGATAAATAAAAATCCAATGAGTGTTCGAACTCACGGGCGATGTGTTAACACCTTTTTGCTACACGGTACCTGTTCGATTTCTATGAACACATTCGAAAATGTTACGTTGGGAAATAAAAAACAGCGTTCAATCATATGATGACTTTACAGTTAAATAATATTAATGCTTAAAATTATTTAAAGACCCAGTGCAAGCACATGTGTCATTATATTCTTGCTCAATATTTTTTTTTATTCCCACAAAAGTCAAAGAATGCAAAGCAACAGACACTTGTACGTACATACATACATTGTTATATTCGTACGATATAACCGAAGATCAACATAAAATACTTTTTTAATATTACTCCAAATTAATACTCCAAATTAAAACACTTCAATCTCGGCTCGTCGATATCGGATCGCCTTAATTTTTGGCCTAAACTCTTCGTCGAAACCCGCACTAGCTTTTTAATCCAAAAATTAATAAAATCGGCTATGAATTTCCGGAGAAAATCGCGTGGGAAAATTATATGAAAATCGCCCAATAATCACTTTCAATGCCGACTGCCAAGCAGCGAACAAACAAACGATGATTTACTCTTACAAACCTAACACTTGCGTATGTATTAAATTTATAGTTTAGTGCCCTAGAGGCGCGCGTATAGATGTTAACACATCAAAAATCCATAGATGGTGAAAGATAAGTGGTGGATTAGAAAGTAAAGGAAAATTTTCTAGATGGCGCCGGAGTGGTAGATATGGGCAAATTTCCCTGGAAACAAAAACTGTTGAAAAAACTATATAACCATGGTTTTTTGCCTTTTTTATCAAAAGCGATATGCTTTTCTATTATTTATATTCTATTTTCAAATTCTAACAGCAGAATCGAAATATAAATGATGTTTGAGTGTTCCGTACGACCATTTTTCACTCGGATGCGACGAAAAAGAACTCAAACATAATTTGTATTTCGATTCTGTTGTTTAAATTTGAAAGTAGAATATAACTAATAGAAAAGCATATCGCTTTTGATATTTGTTGACAATACAAAATGCCAAAAAGCATGGTTATATAGTTTTTGTTTCCAGGAAATTTGCACATGTCCACCACTCCTGCGCCAACTAGAAAATTTCCCTTTACATTCAAATCCACCACTTATCTCTCACCATCTATGGTTCTTTATTTATATAAAATTCCTAAAAATATTATATCATTCTTACAAAAAAAATCCAATGAGTGTTCGAACTCACGGGCGATGTGTTAACACCTTTTTGCTACACGGTACCTGTTCGATTTCTATGAACACATTCGTAAATGTTACATTGGAAAATAAAAAACAGCGTTCAATCATATGGTGACGTTACAGTTAAATAATATTAATACTTAAAATTATTTAAAGACACAGTGCAAGCACATGTGTCATTATTTTCTTGCTCAATACTTTTTGTTTTATTCCCACAAAAGTCAAAGAATGCAAAGCAACAGACACTTGTACATACATACATACATTGTTATATTCGTACGATATAACCGAAGATCAACATAAAATACTTTTTTAAGATTACTCCAAATTAATACTCCAAATTAAAACACTTCAATCTCGGCTCGCCGATATCGGATCGCCTTAATTTTTGGCCTAAACTCTTCGTCGAAACCCGCACTAGCTTTTTATTCCAAAAATTAATAAAATCGGCTATGAATTTCCGGAGAAAATCGCGTGGGAAAGTTATATGAAAATCGCCCAATAATCACTTCCAATACCGACTGCCAAGCAACGAACAAACAAACGATGATTTACTCTTACAAACCTAACACTTGCGTATGTATTAAATTTATAGTTTACTGCCCTAGAGGCGCGCGTATAGATCTTAACACATCAAAAAAAAAGTACGAAACTCCTGACGTAAAAATGGTACCTTTTCAAAAAAGTTGGTTTTTTTTTTATCAGGTTGAAAAAAATTTTAAATTTGAGACGCCGGCAGTGCCAAACCGCTTGAAATAAATCCAAATTTTATGCAGCCTACATATTGTTGAAGTCGTGTCAATGTAGCTGTGTTTTTAGACATACATTTTGGCTCCAATTTTCCAAGTTACTGTCGAAATGTAAGCAAAGTCAGTGATAATATTTATGTTTTTAGCTTTTGATTCCAAATACCTTTGTACCGGTTAGAGATAACACACAACTCAGCATGTAATGTCATATTATTAACGCCTGACTTCTCCTCTATAAATACCTAGTACCTCTAAAATAATCAGACTAATAGTTTCGAAGTTTTTAGAAGTCTTTTGCCAACTACAAATCCTCAATCAAATTTATGATTTTCCTCATGGCAGCTGTAGTGTAACTCGCAGTTGTTGTTCCTTCCATTACCGGTCCATCTCATCTCCTGGATAACGGTAATGTCAGCCTTATTTTTCTCGAGGGCTTCGATCAATTGGATAGTGGCACCGGATGTGTATAGTGTTCTAACATTCCAAGTTGATATCCGTAAATCGTGGTACTTATAATGTCGGTCATCAACAAGTAGGGGGTTTTCTGTTTCTCATTCTCATTTCGTATTTTCATTGCCAATATAACGGTGGCGGAAGGCCAGCGCAGCCCTCCATGGTTTTGCATTTTACCTACTGCCAGGATGATTATTTTTCAGCCGCCCATTAGGGAGCACATGCTGTCCAGAGTGCAGTGTGTCGAAACTACATATTTGTTTCTTTAGATTTGACCCGCCGTTAGCCAGTAGCGTTGACTCATCCGCCTTCAAAGGACAAAAGAATATATCCGCTAATTCGAAGAGCTTCAGTGACAGGGTTACCTATTTGACCAGAGTCACATCAGTGATCGCATAACCAATCAGACTGCTCATTCGTTTCGCCTTCACACCGTGGCTAGCTAACGGAGGGTTGCGATAAAGTTATTGCCCTGGACATTATTCTAAGAAATAGTGAGCTGCTGGGACTGCCCTATGAAACAAAACAATATGTGGGACACAAAAACAAATATTATGACCTATTAAGCATCATATCTCCAACATCTAACATCGAATAGCAAACACAATGTGCTTGGACACAAGCATACTATATTTGCGACGGGCTACAAACACATAATATTTGCATACAAACAGCAAAAAAAATACAGATTTTTCGGCGTGTAAAATAACATACAGTTAAAATCAGCAATGGTGAAATATAACAATTAGAAGTTAAAAATCCTGTAATAAAAAAAATACATGAGGTGTCAGGAGACACCCGGTTGGAACGAAGTTCCTTTCGCTATATATTATGTACCAGGTAGTTTCAACACAAATAAGGCGCCCATTGAAAAATACGATAATTTAAATGGATCTTTAAGAAAATATACTTTTTGTAAAATGATAAACTTTTTTTAATAGAATTTTTTTTATAGAATGTATTTTAAAAAAAATATATATTATTACGTCCTTTTTGTAAGAATATGTATTATATTTTCCCGAAAAGGTCCTTTTTAAAGAGAGGTACTTCTTTTATTAAAAGCTAATGATTTTTTAAGAAAAGGTACTATTTTTAAGAAGAAGGACTTTCTGTAAGAGCAAGGATAAGAGTATGAATTTTTTTTTTACAAAGAAATACTTTTTTAATCACCGGTACTTTTTAAAGAAATGGTACTCTTTTTAGGAAAAGGTTGTTTTTTAAGAAAATTTACTTATTTTCAGAGAAGCTACTTATCTCAAGAAAAGAAAAGAAAAGGTATTATTTTGTTATAAAACAAAAGGCATTTAAAAAAAAAAAAAAAATTTTTGGAAGAAAGATATTTTTAAGTCACGGTATTTTTCGAAGAAATTTTTTTTTTTTAAGAAATGGGAAATTTTGTTAGAATTGGTCCTTTTTTAAGAATAGGTAAATTTTCAAGAGTAGGTTCTTATCTCAAAAAAAGCGATTTTGTTTCACAAAAAAGGTACTCTTTAAAGAAAAGTTTGTTTCTTTTAGAGATGCAAATTTGTTATAAGAAAATTTTCTTTTTTAAGAAAAGTTACTTATTTAAAAAAATTATTTTTTTTGTAAGAAAAGGTACGTTTTGTAAGAAAATTTACTTGTTTTAATCAAAGGTACTTCTTTAAGATAAGGTATTTTTTAAGAAAAATTTAAGAATATGAATAGGTATTTTTTTGAGAAATTTTTCTAAGAAAAGGCAGTTATTTAAGAAAATGTTCTTTTTTTAAACTTCTTTCTTTTTGTCTTTTCTAAATTTACTTTTTATGGGGTACAAAACTACAAAATATACTAAATATTGATAACAGGCTCCACCTAGAAAACTTCCCATTAAACAAGAAATGTCCCAACATGTCTTAGTCTAGACACAAATCAATGCAAAAGTACCCAATTTAGTTGATAATACTGGGTTGTAGAAGAATAGTGTAAAAAAAAGTGGTTTAATTTTTTTTATTTAGCCCTCATCCAGCAACGTGCGATAAGGAGCTTCGTCCAACAATTTTAAGTTAAAAATCCAAAGTTAAAAATCCTGTAATAAAAAATAATATTTAAAAATAATATATTTAAAAATATATTCAAAAATAAAAATATTTTTGCTAAATCAATGACTACAAATAGGTTAATTTTTTATGTAGAAATCACGTACGTTTTCTTTTAACTATGTAGCTAGGAATTTGATCGATGTATAATTAATTAGGTGGCAAATACATGATAGAATTATCGTACCGATTATTGTACCAACTCAGATCATACGCAATGATTGTGTCATACCCATTGTGCGATTGTACCGATATCGCAAGATGCAACACTCCTGCCTAAAAATCCATGTTGTAAGCGATTGATAGTGTGTGGAGTTATACCGTTTGGTTGCTTTCTCACAATTATCGAATCGATTTCTTTTATTTTCTGTTTTTCCTGAAAAACGAACCGTATGCAAATCGTACTGCGTGTATGTTTTCTGTAATAAATTGTGCCGACATCGGTCCAATTCAAATCGGCACGATAATTGTGTCGTATACATATTTCCCACTTTAAAGTTCTGTAGAATTTTATATATGCACATATGTGTCTGTGTGTGCATGTCTGTATGTCTGCTATGCATGTTTAGTTCTTTGCTTTGCTTTATCACTTATCTTGTGCACTAAACGAACGAAAAAAAAACTCCCAGTATTCCGACATCATCACAAGGAGCGAGAGAGGAAAAACTATTAATTAAAATTCATTTTGCTTTTCTTTTGATTAATTCGCTTTGCTAACGCTTTTTGCAAACGACAACATTGGAAAAACAAATCCATACATATTGATGCACCTTAACAATCCAAATTTCAACACACAACGTAACGAATCGAATCGAATTGAATCGAATTGAATTGAATTGAATAATCCAATTAAATGATATCAAAATGCAAATAAATAAACTGCATATCCAAACATCAACAATTTATTACAAAACAATAAAAAAAAACAAAATCGCCAAATTCCACTTAATCATCAATTCAATTGCTAACAAACTCAAAACCCGTCAAAAATACACAAAATTCGCTGTCATTGCTCTTAAACTAACCCAATCAATCTGTTGTGAATTGCGTCATTTGCCTGAATTGCTTGTGCCTGGCTATGTAACACCACGCGTCGTACACTTCATTTTGAAATCTGTAATCTGACACTATAGAATGTCAATGTTCTTCTTCCGCTTGCATAATCTTCAGCGCGCTGAGGAGAGTAAACGCAAAAAGCGCGTGGAGCGTCAGCGCCAACAGCAACGCCATCGCAGAGGGGCCAAAGTGTTTCGTTGCGTCAGCGACTCGACGGGGCATTTGACGTTAGCCCCATCGCGACTCTTCGAAAAGACACCGATGAGTCCATCCGATAGTCTAGACGAGATAGCGTTACAAATACCCAGGTAATCTTAAAGACATATCTTAACCTTACTTTCCAATTAGATTCATTATGGAGAGTGGTGGCAAAGTTCCTTTTCTTTTCAAAATTTTAAACTGCAATTTGTGTCCAATTACAACTGCCTAATGTTGACATTTCTCTTCTTCTTTCTCCATTACAGGTATGTCCCGACATATAAATATTAGCTCATTACATGTGTTGGCATGTAAATGGTTTGTTTCACAGCTACAAGAGAAATCGTAAGTATGGAAATGATTATTGTTATTAGATCAATTTATGGAAATCACTGGCCTTTCTGCTGCTGCATTTTATGGGGCCCATAAAACGTTATGTCTGCGTAAAGTATTGTCGTTTATACAAATGTTAATTGCAATATTTTGGTATTCAGTTTTATTGGTTTATTCTGTAGATAACCAACGAACGCAATTATTGATTTTTGCCCATATTGCAATAACGAGGTGGGGAAGAAAAGTTTCGTTCAGAGTTGAATCCACAAAGTGTTGCAAGTATTTTCTAAACTAGTTAACAGAAAAATTTGTCTATGCCAATTCGTCGGCTTAATGCTATTTTGGTCCATACGCCATTTTTGCATTTTTTGAGCTAGAAATGTACACCTTTGCAATGTACATTGCAATCAGTTTTTACCTATCTTCCTTAGTTTTCCAGATATTCAGTATCAAATTTGATCCACATCCACTTTATGCCATAAAAATAACTAAAAGTGCGTTTTTCCCCAATCATTAAAAATGGCGTATGGACAAAAATAAAATTAAGCCGACGAATTATAATTAATTTTTTGTTTGTCAATGTTCTTGTCTGAATAAAATTCGTAATTAAACCAGATCAACATTGTTAGTCGGGTAAATCATCGCTTTATACTAGGCATGAACGATCCGTCTTGGAATTGCGATCAAGTTTCCTGTTATTTTATGTAGTTCGATACCATACCTTTGAAGGGTTTAACTTGGTTCGCCCTTGCACTTGAGTTTCCATATTTAAATTTTACTGGTAACTCTGGACACCTATTTCAACTTGTCACTGTTAATTCACCATATTACACTAACGCGATCTACTGCAATCGGTCATCTTGGATCCCAAATTTTGTATTACGCAACATCTGGGTAACATCGAGCATAAAGACATCCTCAAGGCTACTTGGCTATGCCCTGATTAAAGAACGAAGAACCAAATTGGTTGGTTGGTTGGTTGAAAAGGCTGCAAGACAGCATGCTGTCTAGCACACTTAGGCTAAAGAAGCCCATTGTGATACCTGCAGTTTCCTCTATAGCAACTATTGACTACTCGTCTAGCCAATTTGCCCTTTCAACGAATTTTGTCTATAAGACCTACAGGAATATCCTGTAGGGCTACGGTTCCGAATATCCTACTTCTCAGTCCTGCCAGAGCAGGGCAATCCAAGAGAAGGTGTTTTGTCGCTTCCTAGTCCTCTTCCATGCAGCATGTACAGAGAGTGGAGTTTCTATGTCCCAATATTAGGGCGTGTTTTCCTACAAGACAATGTCCCGTAAGTGTCCCTGTCATTGTGGATAACCTGCCTCTCGGCAAGTTAAGTAGTTGCCTAGTCCTCTTCCTGTCCACCTGCGGCCAGAGGACCCTGGTTTGTTTGCAAGTTGAGGTAAGTCTCCACTGCCTGATCTGCAAACGGCAGGTAGAGATTAGCATACTAACACCTTATTTTGCCGGAAGAACCTGTGCCGTAGTACCCTGTCTAGCTAACGCATCCGCTACGCAATTGCCTGGAATGTCGCTGTGTCCCGGTACCCAGATCAGCCTGATGCCGATGCCATCACCCTAAGTGATGAGTGGCATTCTTTCACCGTCAGGGACGGCTTCCAGGGATTTTATATCAGCCTGGCTGCCTGTGTAAATACATATTCTCCGGAGTGTTGTGACACTACTTTTCAGTAGTTCAGCAACCTCCAGTATGGCGGTAATTTCAGCCTGAAATACACTACAGATCAGATACAGCCCTTGAAGGAGACATTTACATTTATGTCCGTTGAATGGATCTGATACTACTGCTATCCCCTCCCAGTGACTTTTCCCAGGTATTCCTGTTCGGAATAGAAGTCCTTAGATTTGTCGGTGGTAGAAGGTAGGGGATACAGTAGTCAGTTTTTGCGGGAATAGAGTTGATCCGGTGTAGTAATTTAGTGTGTCCGGAATGCCCCGATATCAAAACGCCACAATCTCTGATTCCCACCAGAGATGTAGCGGCTGCCGATTCGGCCATGATATCAGGAGTACAGATGTTCAGGATAGCACTAAGTGCAGTATCTGACGTCGTGCCCATTTCCCCACTAACGCTAATCAGTGCTGATCTTTGAATTTTCATCAAGGACTGCAGAATATATTTCTTTCAGAGGGACCTCCACCAAACTAAAATGCCATAGAGAAGTATTCGTCTGACTATTGCCGTATAAATCCACATGGTGATCTTAGGAGACAGTCCCCGGCGCTTTCCTATCGCCCCTTTACAGCAGTAAAGAGCAACAGACGCCTTTTTCGCCCTCTCCACACATGCGGTTTCCAAGACAGTTTTCTGTCGAGAATTATCCCCAGATTCTTGACCTTTTCCGTCAACTGTAATTGCACCCCATTAACTGACGGCAGTTCAAATGCGGGTATTTTATATTTCCGAGAGAACAAGATAAGCTGGGTTTTAAGTGGGTTAAGTGATAGTCCGTTGTTAGCGGTCCAGTTCGAAATCAGACTAAGTAGTCTGGTTGTACGAATGCTAAGTAAATTGAGGTTTCTACCCGTACAGATGATAGCAATATCATCGGCATAGGCAAAGACCTGGCATTTGGATCTGTCCAATTCAAGAAGCAGTTCATTGACAGAAGTTAACCATAATAGTAGAGACAGAACTCCCCCTGCGGTGTCGCCCTGTTAACGTTCCTAGCAATTGTAACACCACCCCATTCATCTTTGACGAATCTATCCACCAGAAGCTTCCCAATTAGGCGTGTCACCAAGCTATCGACTCCTAGATTCTGTAACGACCTAAGAATCGACGTAGCTTGAATGTTATTGAAGGCTCCCTCGATATCCAGGAAGGTCCCTAGGGCGAAGACCTTATTCTCAAGAGAGTTTTCTATTATGCTGACTATAGAGTGGAGAGCCATCTCAGTTGACCTGCCCTTGATACCAAATTGATCACGAGGTAATTGGTGGAAGGCACTCATCCAGTATAATGGACGTACGACTGATCAAAGGAGCTAACATTGATTCTGATAACTACACGCTGAAAATTTTATATCTTTGTTGTTGTTTGGATGCAAATATAACGTGTTCGTAGCTTATCACAAATTTAGTATACTTGTGTCCCAACACATTATGTTTGCTATTCTATATAACATGTTTGGGACACAATGATTAACAGGTTATACTATATGTATTTGTGATCCAAATGTGGCTTTGTTGGTTAAAAATTGCTAAAAACAGAAACGTAAAAGAAAATAAAGACATAAATAACAGCAGATCTTCAATTCACAAAAATTATGCTCGCAAACATGTACATGGTTCCTGCAATATGTTGCTTGCTTTTTCAGCATGTAACTGGTACATGTACTGCAGGAAACGTGTACATGTTTGCAAGCATTGTTTTCATGAATTGAAGATCTGCTGCCTTGTTCTCTATTTGTTATCTACCTCCTTTTTGATTTTAGCAGTTTTCAGCAAAAAATCCACATTTGGGTTTCAAAGGCATAAATTATAGCCTATTAATCATCGTGTCTCAAACATATTATATTGAGTAGCAAACACAATGTGTTTGCGCACAAGTATAGTATATTTGCGACAAGTCACAAACACATTATATTTGCATCCAAATAACAAAAAATATCGGATTTTTCAGCGTGTAGCAGCAAAGGTTCGCAGAAGACTAACTAGAGCCAAAATTCTACAAAACCAGATACAGAGAAAACTAGACATCGGAAAGGTGCAATTTCCAAACGTAGCGACAGCCTACTCAAGGGAGCTCTCGCAACTTTTGGCACAGAACCCACCCCCTCCCGATGACGATCCTGAAGCTTAGTGGAAACCCATTTCAAACTCTATAAAAACTGCCGCAACAACCGTACTTGGTTTTGAAAAACCGCTTCGCAATAAACCATGGTACGATGAAGAGTGTCGCATTGCAAATGACGAAAAGAACGCTGCACGCATGGCAGTGCTTCAGGAAATTGCAACGCGAGCTGCAACTGAGCAGTATAGGGAGAAAAGAAAGAAAGTAAGAAACGGCAATGGAGAGAGCGCGAGCGAGAGTGAGAAAATTGAGACATACAAAAGGAAGAACGAAGCCCGAAAATACTACAAAATATTTAAAAACGGAACTAATGGACGTGGCGCAGGGTTCCCTTCTATAAATACAAGGATGAAAGTATCATCGCAGATGTACAGAGCATGTTGGGAATATGGAGAGATAATTTCTCCGCGATACTGGTACCTGATGTATCCAATGACGAGGAGACAATCGCTTACAATTTGGACAACGACATCGATTGCCCCCTCCTAACAAAGACGAGGTCATAAAAGCTATTGTCCGGCTTAAGAACAACAAACCCGCAAGAGCCGATGGATTACCGGCGGAACTGCTTACGGCTGGCGAAATTTGGTTAGATGAGTGCATGCCCTGCGATTGGAGTCGCAGTGTACTATGCCCCATATTTAAAAAAGGTGACCCAAGTCTCTGTGCCAACTACCGTGGAATAAGCCTTTTATCCATACCATATAAGGTTCTATCAAGTATAATGTGCGAAAGTCTAAAACCAATTATCGCTGACCTGATTGGACCATACCAGTGTGGCTTTAGGCCTGGAAAATCGACAACTGACCAGATTTTCACGCTATGCCAAATCCTGGAGAAGACACACGAAAAACAAATCGACACCTATCATCTATTTATCGATTATGAAGCGGCATTCGATAGTCCGATACGGGAGAAACTCTATGAAGCGATGTCTGAGCTCAAATTCATACGCCTTTGCAGGATGACCCTGACGAACACCAAATCCGTAGTGAAAGTTGGTAATGATCTTACCGAACCTTTTGAAACTAAGCGAGGCCTCAGATAAGGCGACACCCTATCGTGCGACCTCTTTAACATCTTAAAGGAGATCATTGTAAGAAAAGTGCAGCAAATATGAATAAAACCATCAGCAGCAATTAAATTCAAAATTAAAAAAAATCAGTTTTGTTAACTCAATTTCCCATATGCATGCTTGTATTTACTCAGGAATGCTGTGGACGTTTTTATTCCTAATTAAATGCTAGATCTGCATGATGATGAAGTTGATCGAAATATTGGAAACTAAATATATCGTGATAAAAGGAAAATTATACACCTTCGTTTTCTTTTTTCATTCCTATGACCTCAAGTCGATACTAAAATCGAAAATCATAATAACAAAAAAGGTCAACTAACAATACAAATTAATTGTTACGAATTTTCTAATCGTTCGTTTTTAAATTACTATTAGTAAAACAGTTATGGTTCTTTTTATTTTAGTTATACAGTTTTAAAGTCAAGACTATACAATATGTTTATATTTCATCCCTGTTACTATTACTTCGCGTTGCTTAATTTTCAGCGTTTAACCACAGACTAACT
This sequence comes from Phaonia tiefii, assembly GCA_963931995.1. Classification (NCBI taxonomy): domain Eukaryota; kingdom Metazoa; phylum Arthropoda; class Insecta; order Diptera; family Muscidae; genus Phaonia; species Phaonia tiefii. Next base: position 211,782,261 of record OZ008371.1, read on the forward strand.
CCAAATGTGAAGCACATCAGTTATTTGTATGAGTTTTACTACTTGCCACCACGAGGGTCACTACCAGTTTCTACATTGTTCTACCAGATTCCAGAACCTTCTGCTTCTCGATCTTTACGTTTCAGTGGTATATATGGATTACTCATTTTCAGAACCAGTAATGTAGTTGTAATTGCAGTTTTGAAACCTCAGCGCATTCGCAGCAGATTCGTCAACTGGTTTGTTGTAAAGGTATACTTTCAGGCGCAGCATTAATCGCCATTTTATTTATATTATGTTAATTTGGTCATGAAGGTTAGTGACAAACAAGTGTGAATACACACCGCAGTGGTTTAACGGGCTAGACGCTGCTGAAGATGATGCTTCACAAACATCGAAACGAATGTGAGTTCGAATCCCACCCGCGGCATTTAAATTTTTTTTCACTAACCAGAGAAAACTGGGAGTACTGAAGCTACGTTTCCATGTATAAGAAACGCATATTAACCACATACAAATATTGCTTGAAACGTTTAGACTAATTAACTTTTATGCCACAATAACATTAGACTGTTTACAAACAATTTCCATTTATTCAGGCAGTGCAGATGCAGGTTGTGGAATCGGATGACAATTGTAAGGAAATATCTGTGGTCACAAGGCATAACAGCACATGTCTATTTTTGCAACTGTTTAGGAGAGCGTTTTAAGGGTTCAAATTTCATTTGTAATATAGTGATTGATCGAGAGTTGCTAAAAAAATCTTTTCCAATATCTTGGGAACTTCAAATTGGATTATATAGTGTGCAATTTGATTTTCGAAAAATTTGATTTGAACTAGAGTTATGCTTTTATGCCTTGTCACCACAGATATGGGTATGTGTTTGATATCTTGAATTTATTTGGCTGGTGGCAATTCTGTTTTTAAAGTATTTTAACGTGGGGGTTTGTTACTTCGATTGGTGTTGCCTCGCAGTACTTTCGAATTCATAAGCCTGTATAGTGTCAGATATGGAGGAAATGCTTTCAAAATAAGTACAATTGTCATTGGTATTTAAGTTTTTTTCTATTTGCATTTGTAGAGGTGGTACAAATTAAACTACAAATAATAATTCTTACATAATTAATCTGTCACATGTATGTCACGAATGAATAGTCTTAGACAATCGGGAAACGACGATATTACCACTAATCCCTAAGTCGATATAGACACTTCAGAAAGTTCGAGAAGAACTGTGTTACCACAAGAGGGTTCGACAATCTGCTGATATCGCGGATTGAGAGGTGAATAAATAGCTGATCTGTTGTGAAATTCAGATCAGTCTCAGTTAGATGGCTAAAGGTAAACATTGTGGTTAATAGTGTTACTAAGAGAAGATTTATTGTAAAGTGTTAAATTGCACTGTAAGAGTAAAATAAAATAAAGTTTTGTTCGTATCGTAGATTGAAAAGGACCTTGTTTCTAATCTAAAACAACGCTAAAAAGGTCAATTAAAAAATTCGAAACAACAAGAAAACGTATTCTATATCTGAAATTAGTATGTGGATACATGGACTCATAAAATTATCTTTTAATTAAAAGTAACAATTAGGTTATTCCTAGTATTTCCCTTTCAATTCAAATGTAGACATTATAAAACCAGAGCCTTTAAAACACATCATAATCCACATTTATAATGTTTGGTTAATGTCTTATTAGTTTTAAGCGCTTCAGTTTTTAGTGTCAAAAACAAACAGTGATACCTTTACTTTAAAGGAACAGACATTTATGTCGGTGACAAACCGCATGAAGTTTTGTATCATTTAAGGAAACCAAACACACACCCGCACTCACATATGCAGTTGAATATGAATGACACTCCTGCACCGACCTTTGTTTGTATGGGTGTATATTACACACAATGTGGGTAAGTTTTCCTCTTAAAATGTTTCAAATCAAATTCAAAGTATTTTTTCTGACACATTAAACTGTGGCCACAGAACAGGTATGGATGTAACGTTTTCAATATTTTTTGGTTTGAAACGAGTTTCTGTTGTAACCAGGAATAAACGTAAAGAATTCCAGCACAACCTATACGAATGTGATTTTATTTTCACTGTTTACATCAGTGTTTCTTAATCTTTTATACACTGTCAAAGAAATCGGTGTCAATTAACCGAAATCGCTAAACATTTTTACTAATTTATCTATTACAAATCAAACTTAACATTTTAGTAGTTAATTTCGGAAAAATTTCGTTCTGGAAATTTTCGCCCCCCACTTTAAGAAACAATGCATTCAAACAAACAACCACATGTATATTTCACATAACTTTTTGTGGCAATATCGGTAACATAACGTTGCTCCTACACAAATGTCATCTGTCAGTCACAAACTTGGAACGATACTTTCTATTCGAGGTACATCGCTGCATACATATGTATGTACATTAGACCGACTCACAAAAAAAAAATTGTTGCCTGTAAAGTCGGTTTTACGGGCGAAGATTTTACGTGACAACGTCTTTTTCTCGGTAGAATATTTATTGATATGAATATAATTAAATTGCACAATAGGAGTGCAATGAACTCACTTCCCCAATGAGTGTTAGAACTCACGGGCGATGTTTTAACATTTATTGAAACTTATGGTTTAGGAAAATAGAAGTAATTTCAACACCATCTAGGTACCTGTGCGATTTCTATGAACACATTATCAAATGTGACATTATAAACAATAAACATATCCTTTATTATAAAATATAAACATTTCTTTTATTATAAAAAATAAACATTTCTTTTATTAAAAACAAAAGAAAATAATTTACTAACCAAAAAGTATTTCAATTCATCATATTCGCATATCGTTTTTAAAGCCGACCGCAGCTCTCTGTTTCGTTTTGGCTACCTAATTCATATGAAAATTTCTACACACAAACATACACTACACATATCATAAAGCCAAAAAACAAAAAACAAAAAAAAACAAAAAATAATACCTTATCCAATGCAGACTGATCTAAATCAATATTCATACACACGCACATATATACGCACATACATACTTGCTCAGTCGTCATATATATGATGTGCCAAAAAACAAAAACACTCACACCACCGACCAACAGCCACTAGAAGCCAGCAAAGCAAATCGTTTCTGGCACACAAGTAAACACATTGCGGTATATAAAAAATGTCAAAACATGTCCTGACACATCCTTTTTTCAGGGATATTCTGCAAAAAAACGTACTTGTAAGTATTTAGTTCCAAGATTTTTGTGGTTTACATGTCAGACTGGTGTAATTCTAAATATACAAAATTTGGTCCTGAGCACCTCGAAAAATGTACTAAAAAAAATGTAGTATATAGATTTGATACCCATTTCCCCTGTTTAGAACGTAATGTTCGCAACGTTTTGATTTTTTGGTAGAAGGAAACTAGAGCGAATTTCAAAGAAAGATGAAACCCGTATGTACTTAATTTTACTAAAGATTAAAGTATGTCAATCTGACATTTAAATCAGAATTCAGAATTTTAAATATTTGTTTTTTTCCCAATATCCCTGAAAAAAGGATGTGTCAGGACATGGTTTAACATGTATGCCTAAAAAAAATGCTTTTCATGTGATACTAATAATGTATATACCGTCTTTAGTTGAAGTACAAATTTTTTTGAAAAACTAAAAGAAAAATACCTTTTTGAAACTGGTCCAGCTCACGGGATCTTATTTGGGATCTTATTTCAATATTTTGGGAATCATCAAAAAACTAACCCAGCTACATTTTGAGGGGTGGACAAAAGGAACTATTTTTCGTGAGTCGGCCTAATGTACATACTACGTGTGTCGCGTAGAAGCCAAAATGAAAGTTTGTAAAAAATATTTCTGTTTTTTTTGTTGATTCCGACAAACGAGATATGTACAAAAATGTCCAATATTTTTTAGATCGTGTGCTCGATTTGCTAGTCCTGTGGCAATTTTTGAAGGGTATTAACGATTATTTTACTCTTCACAATGTTTGGACAATTCTCATGAATTTGAAAGGTTTTGAAGAGAAATGCCACTTTGGAAAATGAATTGAAAAGATAAAATAGAAAAATATTAAAAAATTCCATTAGCAAATTAATGTGTAGATATTGAAATTCATATCCTTTAAAAAACAAAATTTTTAAATTTTGGGAATTTCTTGTTTCGAAGGATTCCTTAACATATTTGACGGCATTTTCTGAGACGATAAGGTAAAGTTAGGGCATACAAAATCCGTTCGCATGGATCGATTTCCTCAAGGAGGGCCCAAGTTACAGCTGTTCAAAGTTAAAAACTTAACACAAAAAAACTGAAAATAGAGGTTTTGTTGGAACTAAGAATAACTTGCAAAGAGGATGTACAAGAAGAGAAGAAAATACCGGTGCAACTTGGCAATCCTCGCAGAAAAAAACCAAAAAGTCGACGCGATTCACTAAAACGCATTTCTCTCTCGCGTTATAACTTCATTATTTCCTTCTTTTTTACGAGGGTTGCCCAGTTGCGACGAATTTTTTTCTCTACATGTACTAACTTATATGCGCTCATAGTTTTTACGTCTTTACATAAAGCAACTATTGTATAGAGAAGAAAATTTTCTCATGGAGTGAAATGCCAACAAAGAAAACGAGTGAAGCCTGTCGTTTCTCTACTCGCTCTCTTACTCTCTTCGTGGAATATTTCAATACACGAGCACTTTTCTGATGGTATTATTCTATCTAAGTATAGAAATTCCAACCGTATTTAAATAAAATTCCATAAAGTATGTAAAAAGTATGAAATAATCAAGTTATGACGCGGGAAAGAAATGCGTTTGAGTGTATAGCGTCGACTTGTTTCGTTCTCTTCTACAAGGGTTGCCAAATTACGGTGGTTTATTTCTTCTCTACTTGTACATCCTTTTTGATTCGGATTGGAAAAACCATAGACCAATCCATACATACTACATACTCTTATTCTCCCATCTGACGTTTCATTTCACACTCTCATCGTAGGTTTGTGGAAATGAGAGCAATTAAATTTAAAATTATCTTACACCAGGTGGAGTTACAAAATATGTTCACTTAACTTTTTCCTGTCGTTTTGGTGTAGAACTGAAAAATTTAAATATATTTTGCACTTTTTTGTTGACTTTTATCGTTGGTATTCATTTGTATTGTATTTAACACAACTAGTTTGCCACAAAAACACGAAATTCGGTTGTTGTTCCTTTGTTGATGGCTGTATACTATTGCCACAATCTGGTATTATTGAACCCATATTTCTACCATCCAATGTTTACTTTCCATCGTACCTATGACGTTTAATTTATTGAGCGAATAAAACCTTCTATGGTATGTGTTATTCTATGGTATGTACAGGTACACGTAGAAAGTAAGAGAGCGAGCAGAGAAACAACACGCTTCACTCGTTTTCTTTGTTGGCATTCCACTGCACGAGTAAATTTTCTTCTCTATACAATAGTTGCTTTATGGTCTTTAATAACATTGATATACACTGAACGAAATATATGTTAAGATATATTTTTCCGGTTTTTTCAGGTTTCCGCTAATTAATCTTTTAATTTTCACTCGAAGGCACACTCCAAACCAAGGCGGCTGCCGTGCAGAAATCTTGTCGGAACAAGATTTGTTGTAATAATAGCAAACTGTATTGCGATTTGGTAGCTCACGTCCGGTGCATTGGTTTGGGTCGAGCCTAATGAAAAAATAAATTAATTTAAAAACTATGGAAAAAAATCGAACTCAGTTTTCAAAATCTTTTGGTGATTACCGATCAGTGTTGGGACTGTTTAATACGCATTGGAGTTTAATTTGCATTGCTTTATCTAATGCAAATGGAAAAGAATTACAATCGTCCGCAATGACCATAAAACAAATGTTGATTTCCATTTGCTCACGCAAAGCAAATGCAGGTTGTGGAATCAGATAGTACCAATTGTACTGAAATGTTTTTGATATTTTCAATTTGACTGCTGGGAATTCTGTTTTTAAAGTATTGTATGCATAGAATAATGTCATATGGAGCTGTCATTGTTCTCATCTGACATTTCCTTTCGCACTATTCGTGGTGCGCATGCACCAACAATGCATTCATTCCAATTGCCAAGTAGACTGGAAATAACGCTTGATTTGGAGTGTTTTAACACTGCTTGAAAGCTTGAATTACAACGAAGTTTCTGGCTTGAATTCCGACGCATCGACTTATTTATTTCGAGGTCAATTAAAATATATTTTAAGGCTTGAATTCGACTGTACTTAAACTTTAATGTTCGTCGTGAATTCAAGGGTTAATATTGCTGAAGATTGCTATTGTATTAAAATGTAATTCAAGTTGAATTCAACACAACACATTGCTGGAATTCCAGTTGAATTTAATTTGAATTCCAACAAAAGGTTGTTGTAGGCAATTGGAAACATTCCAACTCACAAAACCAAACGCCACGAAAAGGTCATTCGTGAATATTGAGTAATCAAAATGTTGATTAATCAGGTTGCTTGATCGATCAATTAACCCCACATACCTACAACAAACAGTATGCGGTGTAGGTTGCAGTTTTGATTGTCTCCTTACGTTATTTACGCCTAACAATATGCCGTGGCTACGATCATAAGCCATGTCGCCACTAAAGATTAATTCGATGCAGTGGTAACAATAGAGAACAGATAGGGTTACTACGAAATGATTTTGGAAATAGCTAAACTAAAATAAATAACCGATTAGGAGCAAACCTAAGGCAGTCTGCTTCCAAACGGGTAAAGTGCTAAATTTGTACTGTTCAACTAAAGTAAAGAGATTTACTTTACTTTTTGCAATTTAAAAAGAACCTTTACCGAAATTCTGTATATTTTTAACAATTAAAATCGGTACAAAACCAAAACCTTTCAATACAAAATTTCCGAAGTTTGTGAATTTAATTACCGATTTTTAATTGCAGTGGCTGTTTTATTTACTTGAAATAAAACAGCGCTGAAAAGGACTTGTAGAAAATTCGTAGCACTATTTATATCTTTGAAAACTGAGGACTTTAGTGCCTCAATTTGGACTTAGTCACTGTAATTCTTTCTTGTCGGCCGCAACACATGTATGTATATGCGGTCTGTATTAAAGCAAACCACAGACTTGTCATTCGTGAGCATGAACATCAGCTATCGTTGGTGTTTTTTGTCGGTTTACCGCCCTTCTTGATGCCAAATAAGAATATAATCGAAGTTGTTCTTGATACCAAATAAGAATGTAATCGAAGTTGTTCGAATCACTAGCAATTGGTAAATTGTTTTTCAAATTAATCAGTTAGATAACAAGTTATTGACCAACAACATGCTCATGAATAACAAGTCTGTGGTTCGCTTAAAGCATCAAATAAATAGAGACATTAGCGCCTGAAATAACCCAGCCAAGAATTTCCTGTGCGATAAGAGTCGGAAACAGGTGCGGTTTCATATCGCTCATAATTCAGAGTCATAAAGGTCGAATTTCTAAACCTATTTTATGAGCTTTTCAGATTGTATGCTCTGAAAATTCAATGCTTTCTGACTCTTATTGGAGCCTTTATAAATGCTCAAAAATGTGTCAGAGAAGATCAGAAAAGAGGAAAATTCTTTAAAATCAATCTTTTTAGTTTTGGTCGATTCGTTCGTTCATTCAAATTCGATTTATGAATATAGGCCATACAGGCATTCCCATGTGTCATTACAATTAGCATCCGATTCCACAACCTGGATTGCACTGCCTGAGCAAATGGAAATTTAACGATTTTTAACTGTCATTGCGAACAATGGTACTTCTAATGCATAAAGTAATGCAAGTAAGAATCCAATCCAAATTAAAAAAACCCAACACTGCCACTAATGATTAAGTCGATGCTGTGAAAACAATCGGGAACAGATAGAGGTACTATGAGATGGTTCTCGAAACGGTGTCCGGCATCCGATGCCACAACCTGCAAATGGAAATGGTACTTCTTATGCATAAAGTAATGCAAATTAGAAACCAATTTAAATTAAAAACTCCCAACACTGCCTCTAATGATTAAGTCGATGCTGTTGTAGTAATCGGGAACAGATAAAGGTACTACAAGATGGTTCTCGAAACGGCTAAACCAAAATAAAAAAATTCAAAAATACCCTTTTATATGAATAATTTCTAAACGTTCTGGAAAATAATCAATATTAATTAATTCCCAGGATCATATTTATGAGTCTTCCCTGTGTCTTGAAATGACGCTCTGAATGTGGGGACTCTTTCAAACGCAAAATACTATTATTAATGTTCTGACCCTTGTCGGACTCGAAAAGTTTGCTGGGATGATGCACGCACTTTAACATATTTTGATTTACGTCAATATCTTTCAATGTCAACATGTTTAATTTTGATTTAATGAAAAAACAATTGTAATTTTGAAATATTTCAATTTGTTATTAAAATTTGATTTAAATTCTTGTGAAATATTTTGGAAAATACAAAGAAAATTCAATCTAATATGAGACATGTAGTAGCAGTAGTCACAGGAGCGGTGATGGTTGTAGCTGTTTATAGAACATACAAAGGATATTAGAAGTTGCTTTCATAGTAGAGCTGCAACAATGGAAAGGAGAAACAAAGTGAATCTAGGAAATAAAATGTTCAAATTTAAATAAAAATCCTGACTGAGAGGGCCAATTACATTGAGCACTTGGGTCAATTGAGGATAAGGCGTCTAAATACTTTTACTTGTCCTTTCTTCTAATTTAGAAATTTCCAACATTCGTTGGAAATCGTATTTTCGTATTTTGGTTTGGGGCCTAGTTTTTTCAAATGCATGAAGGCCGATTATTTAGGCACTTGTGTCAGTTCGTCTCTTCTGTGCGTGTTCGCCCTTTCTGTCTTCAGAACTGTCAAAGTTAATTGCATGCGGATTATTTTAGGAACTTTGTACTACACTCATACACCTGTTAGTCTGGAATTACTCGGCGACTATTTCAATCCTCGGCTTATACCTACTTTAGCTCCCATTGGGCTGGCAAAAAATCTCGCTGTTTTAAGGTAGAGCGTATTCATTGAAACAAAAAATGTAAAATACGAAATTTGGTGCCGGCTCATATTTACGGAGTTTTGGGTTCCCAGTGTTCGGATATACGGGATGTTATTATGTTTAACCCTTTAACGACCAGAGACCATTATGTTTGCCATGTGATCAGATCATGGATCGAGCTCACGAACAAGTGCCTCGCACTCTAACCATTGCATCCCCGACGGCGATAGAGCAAATGTATGCACAATAACACAAATAGTTTAGTAGGCGTCAATTCTCTAACTGATGCGATTTGATGTCTATGAGCCATCAAATGGCGTAAAAGAGTGTCCTTATTTCAAAGGAATGCTACGGGACGAATAAAAGGAGCGCACGCGGGGAAACTTTAGGTACGGTTTGAGTCCATAGCTTACCTTTTAAAAAATAGAGAGTGGAATATCAACGTTCCTACATGCGCCGAACAAATATTTGCCAAGTATGTTCGGCAAAAAATTTACCAAAAAAATTGTTGGTCCCATTGTTTTTGGTCATAGATCACGAAAACTATCAAACAAATTAAATCGTTTTAATCGAGAATTTATGGTCGCCAAAGGCTTAAAGAATGGACTTAAGCGATTGACCTGGCTGCTAATATGTTGTTGTTGTAAATCAAGTCAAAATAAAGGAGAAAAATTAAATGATAATTTTCGATAACTCACTCAGTTATCGCGCTATTTGTTAAAATAATTTTTTGCAAAAACGAATAAAAAAGAATATCGATAATTTTTCAAAATGTCAACACACGATATCTCGATAACTAAGTGAGTTATCGAAAATTATCATTTAATTTTTCCCCTTTATTTTGCCATGTATTTATCATATATATATCGCTTAAGACGCTTCCAGTCGGGAGCCACCGACTTGTCATTCATGAGCATGAACATCAGCTATCGTTGATGTTTATTGTCGGTTTATCGCCCTTCTTGATAACAAGCGAGAATGTAATCGAAGTTCTTCGCATCACTATCACGTTCACAAAATTGTTTGGTAATACCTTTTCAAATTCATCAGTCAGATAAAAAGTTAACGACCAAGCTCATGCTCATGAGTGGCAAGTCTGTGGTTCGCTTTATAAAAATGCCCTCCCGCGTGTCCGACCTTTGGGGGTCCATAAGTCCGAAAATAGCGGTCGCCATTAAGTTTTCTATTTCATATTTTCTGATTAAAATAGTCAGTTCTACTCTATTCATCAAACCGTTTTTTTCCTAGGTTAATTTGAGTTCCAATGCTCCAAGTCGTCACCTGAAATGCAAAAGGCCGTAACTAACATTTTCAAAATTGTTCAGGAGAAGCAAAAAACAAAATAAATTTATTCACATTTGTTCGTAAATCTTTTAAGAATTTCGTTAATAATGTCGGTGTTTTTAGTGGGAGAAGGCTAACGAGGACGTGTAGTTTGGTATTATGTACCAATTTCAATCAAAAAGTCAATTTTGAAAATGTTGTTAGCTACGGCCGTTTGCATTTCAGGTGACGAAGTGCTCTTTTAGAGCTGCTGCTTAAAGTTGTGTGCATTTCCGCGTATCCTTGCAACTACACTGAACGTTCACCCCATAGCACTTTCCCTTCAGTTGAATAAAAACTGATGTATTAGGGCTTAAAAGGAATTTATTACAAAAAGTATTGAGTCCTGTTTCTTTTTAAGAACATGTCACTGCAATTACAAACCCTTTATCTCTTAACTCACCATTACATCCAATGAATCATTTGGCCAAATTTCTGAGTAACAGTCAACGGTAGATTATCTATCTATAAATGCAATGAAAGGTAGCTACAGTTTTTAACCGAATCCAAAAGGATATGCTTTGAACTTTTCCATGGTTAAATTCTCAATAGTAGTGCCATCTCTAACCTGGTTGATACGCGCGGTAAATGACCGGTGTTTGGAGTAGGGTTAGAACCTAAGACAGTCCCCTTCGATATAAAAAAAAACACATTTTTAATTCCTTGTATTTCACTTCAATTTCATTCAGATCATGAAAATTTAACATTTTAAATCATTTAGAAATATTTTCCTTGCATGCCAAATTTGAGCTGTTCGTTTGCTAAAAATTGATAATCCAGGATGAATTCTGTCGCCGTTTGATCCACTTTAATTTTCCTTTTTTACAAACTTCCAGGCGAAAGTGCCCGCAATGAAAACGATACCAAATGCAAGGGATGCTGACATTATTTGCAAATCCGTCATTGTCCTTTTCTGAAAAAAAGAAGGCATTTAGATTTATTCGACAATTGCGTATATGAATTCCTTGCTCTTTTTACTTTTGTATAAATTTTAACTAAATTACTGCTGGCGGTGGATTGAAATTAACAACTAAAACTCGAACTATCACTGCAACTGCTATAAAGGCCAACACTCCAGGATATTCCATAACAAAAGTTTTTTTTTCCCTCAAAATCGGAATATGACAAATATTGTAATCAATATTTATTTCAAACTTTCAATTGAAATTCTACGAAAATACTTGATGTGTGTGTGGAATGAAAAAAATGAACAAGTGATTGGATTTTCAGGATGGTAACAATAGTACAACAAGTCAACAATAAAAGGCAGTTTGTTGCTGTTTCATTTCGCTGCTGTTGCCAAACTCAACACAAATGTAAAACTGCACACTCTTTATATCTTTCTCTAAGTTGAAAACCAACATAAAAGTGAAAAAAAGTTGAAAAACAAAATATATACGAGTTTGACATTAAAGAATCACACAGCAAGAACAAAGTTGCAATCAGCTGTTCTAACGAAACTACCATGACTCTTGTAGCCATAGAGGAAAGTAGCTTAGAGTAACCACTTCTCTCAGTAAATTTACGAGATTATGCTTGGCTGCATATGGCCGTTACATGTTGAAAACGTTTGCTTTAATAATATCAGATGGAGGCAATGGTTCAAATAATTGACCTGGAAAAAACAACGGCATTTCCTTTTGTGTGTTGAAATTATTGTACAAATACAACACAAGTGTCCAAAATACGTTTAAATATCACAGTTCTCAACCAAAACGACATGACAGTTCTTGTAACACCATCTGTAACACCACCTGGTGTAAGTCAATTTACTTCTAACACCTTTCTATTGCACCGACTTCACCACGAAGACTGTGAAATGAAACGTCAGATGAGATAGATGGCACCTCTAGGTATAGATCATAGAATAACACATACCATAGAAGCTTTTATTCGCTCAATAAATTAAACGTCATAGGTACGATGGAAAGTAAACATTGGATGGTGGAAAATATGGGTTCAATAATACCAGATAGTGGCAAAGTATACAGCGATCAACAAAGGAACAACAACTGAATTTCGTGTTTTTGTGGCAAACTAGTTGTGTTAAATACAATACAAATATATACCAACGATATAAGTCAACAAAAAAGTGCAAAATATATTTAAATTTTTCAGTTCTACACCAAAACGACAGGAAAAAGTTAAGTGAACATATTTTGTAACTCCACCTGGTGTATGGTAATTTTAAATTTAATTGCTCTCATTTCCACAAACCCACGATGAGAGTGTGAAATGAAACGTCAGATGAGAGAATAAGTTTATCTATGTTTGTATTATTCTATGGTATAGATAAAGTAAACAAATAGATGGAGCACAAGTGTTGGGAAAATTTTAGTGTAATGGGTAATTTTCTAGATTTCGTTGAAAGCAATAAATGGGATTTTTTTGTTCCCAAAAAAAAAGTCAAAAAATATGACAACAAAAATCTAAAATTTCGATTCAAAATATAAAATAATTTTCAACAAAGATATCAAGAATACAACATGTTACTTAAAGAAGAATATCTGATGGCCATAGAATTGCAAAGCCATGTCACCACCGTCTATGTCCTAATAAATTGGTTCTTCCTACGGTTCAGCTACCATTCCTTGTAGAGAGTCCTCAGACACTCTAACGGTTTTGGCATCTGCGACCAAAGAAGTTGATACAGTTTATGGGCGGCGAAGTTTTTAGATTAAAAAGGCGTTCCGGGATGTTAATTTTTGGGCGGTATTACGGGTTTTCTCCTATTGATATCCCAACACCTGCGTCATGGCTGTGATATAGTTTTTTATATAAGAAACAAATGCTATTATGTAAAATCACATAAATTTTGTCACATTTTTCATTGTTTCATTACTTTCACAAAAATTTCCGACAATTTTGAATAAAAGTCAATGAGAATTATGAAAAACTTCAGTGAAAGTGACACTAGTACAGGACACCACCTAGTGAACAAAGTTGACAATGGTCGCGCTATATCTATTATTTCCTTTATCTATGCCTCAAGGTATAGAAATACCACAGAGTAATGATATATAGAGACGCCATTTCTCTGAGTATTTTGATGACATTTAGTGTGTTGCATATGGCCGGTTGCATGTTGTAAAGTATTGCTTTAATAATACTGGATAGAAGCAAGGGCTCAACCCATCGAACAATAATTCAGCAACGGCATTTCGATTTGTGCGTTAACATTTTTTGTGTAAACACACCACAAACATATACTAACAATAAAATATAACAAAAAAGTCCAAAACGATATGAAACATTTATGTCAACAATTTTTGTAATTCCACCTGGTGTAAGTCAATATACGTCAAATAACTCTCTGTCGCACAGACCGCACCACGAATAGTGTGAAAGGAAATGTCAGATGAGAACAATGGCGTCTCTATACATCATTACTCTATGCTCTAATAGCTCTGTTCCCATACCTCATACAACTTCCAAAGTTTACCACTTTTACAACCTTTGCTCCATAAATGGTTAACGTACTCAAGAAAATTGTAAAAGTTGAACGAACATTTAAGAGAGAACAGAAAATATAACGTTCCCTTTTACAACATTTTACTAGTTTTTAATCGAAGAACTTTGCCGAGTAAACCAGGAAAGGAAACCAATTCTCTCATCTGATGTTTCATTTCACACCCTTCGTCATAGGTTTGTGCAAATGAGAGATGTTCGACGAAAATTGACTTACAGAGGTGGAGTTACAAAAACTGTTGACTTAACATTTCATGGTGCTTTGGTAGTGTTCATCCAGCATAAAGACATCCACAAGTCTACTTGGGTATCCCCTGAATAAAGAACTAAGAACCAAATTGATCACGTGGTAATTGATCGGTAATTGACGTCCAGTGTAATGGACGTACGAGTGATCAGAGGAGCTAACATCGATTCTGATCACTACCTGGTAGCAGCAAAGGTTCGCACAAGATTAAGTAGAGCGAAAATCGTACGAAACCAGACGCAGAGGAAGCTGGACATCGGAAAGCTGCAATTACCAGAGGTAGCCACAGCCTACTCAAGGAAGCTCTCGCAACTTTTGGCACAGAACCCACCCCCTCCCGATGACGATCCTGATGCGCAGTGGAAACCCATTTCCGACTCTATAAAAACTGCCGCAACAACCGTACTTGGTTTCGAAAAACCGCTTCGCAATAAACCGTGGTACGATGAAGAGTGTCGCATAGCAAATGACGAAAAGAACGCTGCACGTATGGTAATGCTTCAGTCAATTGCAACGCGAGCTGCAACTGAGCGCTATAGGGAGAAGAGAAAGGAGGTAAACCGTCTCTCTAGGCGTAAGAAACGGCAGTGGAGAAAGCGCGAGAGTGAGAAAATTGAGACATACAGAAGGAAGAACGAAGCCCAAAAATTCTACCAAAAAGTTAAAAACGGAACTACTGGGCATGGTTCAGGGCCCCCCTAAAGACAAGGACGGAAATCTCGTCGCAGATGTGCAGAGCATGTTGGGAATATGGAGAGAGCATTTCTCCGCGCTACTAGTACCTGAGATATCCGATGACGATGGGACAATCGATCACAATATGGACGACGACGTCGATTTCCCCCCTCCTAACCAAGACGAGGTCAGAACAGCTATTGCCCGGCTTAAGAACAACAAAGCCGCAGGAGCCGATGGATTACCGGCGGAGCTGTTTAAGGCTGGCGGCGATGAGCTGATAAGGTGCATGCATCAGCTCATTAGCAAAATTTGGTTAGATGAATGCATGCCCGGCGATTGGAGTCTCAGTGTACTATGTCCCATATTTAAAAAAGGTGACCCAAGTCTCTGTGCCAACTACCGTGGAATAAGCCTTTTATCCATAGCATATAAGGTTCTATCAAGCATAATGTGCGAACGACTAAAACCAATTATCGCTGACCTGATTGGACCATACCAGTGTGGCTTTAGGCCTGGAAAATCGACAACTGACCAGATTTTCACGCTACGCCAAATCCTGGAGAAGACACACGAAAAACAAATCGACACCTATCATCTATTTATCGATTATAAAGCAGCCTTCGATAGTCCGATACGGGAGAAACTCTATGAAGCAATGCCTGAGCTTAGTATTCCTGCAAAACTCATACGCCTTTGCAGGATGACCTTGACGAACACCAAATCCGCAGTGAAAGTTGGTAAGGATCTTACCGAACCTTTCGAAACTAAGCGAGGCCTCAGGCAAGGCGACACCCTATCGTGCGATCTCTTTAACATCTTAATGGAGATCATTATGAGAAAAGCTGCAGTCAATATGAATAAAACCATCAGCAGCAAAAGTCACATGCTGCTCGCGTATGCTGATGATATAGATATCATTGGGCGCACAATTAGAGAAGTTACTGCGTTTTTTTCGAGAATTGAGAAGGAGTCAGCAAAAGTGGGTCTGACGGTAAATGAGGACAGGACAAAATTAATGATTTCAACGAACAGGGCCTCCACGCGATTAGACCAAAGCGTGAACGTTGATAACCGTTATAACTTCGAGGTAGTGGACGAATTTATATACCTCGGATCTGCCGTGGACGAAAACGACAACGTCAGCCTTGAGATCAAGCGGAGAATTGTGCTTGCGAATAGATGTTATTTTGGGCTAAGCAAGCACTTTAGAGATAAAACCCTCTCTCGAGTAACAAAAGTCCAGCTGTAACAGACTCTCATTCAACCTGTCTTGCTTTATGGCGCAGAATCCTGGGTCCTATCGCAAGCAGACGAAACATCTGTAGGAGTCTTCGATAGAAAAATACTCCGGAAAATTTATGGCCCTATAGTGCACGACGGCGAGTATCGGCGGCGCATGAATCATGAGCTGTATGAGCTTTATCCTGACATTGACATAGCTAAGCGGATCAAGATAACGCGATTGCGCTGGCTAGGCCATGTCAGTAGAATGGATGAAGATGAACCAGCGCGAAGGGTTTTCGAAACCGAACTCGAAGGAAGACGAAAAATAGGAAGACCAAGACTCCGCTGGAGGGATCAGGTTGACGAATCCCTGCGTACTGGAGAGATAAAGCAAAAGATCGAACTGGTTGGCGAAATATGTTATCTTCGTTTTGTAAGGTCCCTGACCCCCCGGGGTTGTCCGAGACCGGATAAGTAAGTAAGAAGTGTTAAATGTAATTGTATTTTGTACCTTTTTACTAACTTTTATGGTTGCTACACATTTGTGTTGTATTTAACACAACTATTTTACCACACCAACACTAAAATCCGTTGGTGTTGCCTTGTTGGATGTTTTGTGCGAATGACTCTATCTGGCATTATAAAACCCATGCATTCCAACATCCACCATTTACATGCAACCATACCTACGAAGTTAAATTTATTGAGATAATATACTTCTCTAAACGTAGTAAACTGTCCAAATGTAGTTGTCCTAGATCTCCGTTATATTTAAAGTTGTAATTTCCTTTAAGGCTAAGAGATCATGTTTTCTCCGGTTACTCTCATTCTTTATTGAATTGTCAAAAAAAATTTAAAAATAATTTAATATTGACAAAATAAATTGCTTTAATCCTTGAACACATACACTGCAGTCGGAATGTCGAGTTTGGAGATTTCGTTTAACCAAACCTCTGTTTTTCATTTCAATAAAAGAATAAATGGTTTCCCATTACATTCCATGAAGGATTTTGGGAGAGCTTCTCACAACCAGTGAGCCGTGCGCTTTCTAGTTTTAAACCAAAACCACACCGGTAACCAAGTTTTTGAAAATTGTTGTAATCAGGACACCCTAAAATTAAATGTCAGTATTCAATATTAATTTTTGTTTTGTCAACATCTTATTTCATATTGGGAGTCAAGTTTTTGCAGAAACTTGATCGAATTACAATACTTCTTATGGATTTGCTCGACACCGTGTTGGATACGTCCTTGGTAAGGAAAATAATATCGGAAAACAATATTTTTGCAATAGCTTTGGGCACAATTCAATGAGTCCCTGATAAAATTGCGACATTGTTTTCCTTGGAGTAAAGTAATAATTGAAATCTTTCAAACATTTCAGTTCATCTGTTCCGTGGCCTATGTGATCATTATAATTATAATGTTATTCAACAAGTTCAAATCCTAAGAAAAATCTTAAGAAGTCAAAATTATTTGCAAAATAAAAAACATGTACTAGATAATTGAGAGTTTTTGTTAAATAAAGTAAAGGATTTGAACGGAATTAAAACTGAGAGTTATAATGTTGAGAATGTTGTTCTGAGAATAAATCCGGTAGGATTTCAAATTATTGTTCTCCATATAGAGTGCATATTCCTCTATATCCAACGAAAGCTTTCGTTCATCTTCTGGATGATATAAATATGATTTGTGTTCTACAATCTTGAAATTTAAAGTTGAATAAAAACGTAAAATGTGTCGATTTGGGATGTCCTGTCACTTGCGATCAAAGACTAAGTCAGTCGAACGGAACCTTTAGACTTAGAGGACCCTAATTTCAGTCGAACTTGAGTGGCTGGCATTCGTTAGAGATCGAGGTAAAAGCATTTTATATGAAGCACAACAATTTCAAAACCTACCGAATGGCTAAGTCATTGCTTGTGAGAGAATAGTTACCTTTCTGCCATTTTGGAACTAATTGTGTACCAGTTCCAGGCAGGTTTTTACCATAGAGTATTGTCATGTAGAGCTGCCATCTTTCTCATCTGACGTTTCGTTTCACACTCTTCGTGGTGCGATAGAGAGTTTAATTTTAATTTAATTTCGTCTAATGGAAATACACATTCCTTACAGACTATTTCTTAATAGTAAACTAATTCTAGCATCTTTTTAAATTCACTTATATTGAAAGAAAAATCAATATCATGCAATGAGCAGATTGAGTTAAATTCTCTTGGGCATCGTAAAATAGGTTCATTCATGCAAAAATTCGTTCTACTGCAGGGTATATGGAAGAATTCAAATTGGCGCAATCTTCTCGAAGGAACAGAAAGGATATGTGTTAAGAAACTTATAGTAGAATTTTATGAGGAATATTTGTGCAGTACATTTTAACCCCTGTTTTAGTGGTGCTTTTACCATTTTCCTCAAAAACAACAAACAAGATCCATATATTGTGGCGCTAGGGGGTTAATGTATTGCACAAAAATGTTTCTCGTAAATTTTTACATAAAATTGCTGAACACATTCTATACCTAAAATGTAAGGATAACAAGGTTTCCTATGACAATTCATCATAGGAATATGCAAAAGCGGGAAAAATTCACTTTTTACCCCCTCTACCAGAATCCGTTGTCAGGACCTTGTTATTGTTTTTTTTTTATTAATGTTGATCTGTAGATCAGATCAAATTGAGTGAAGTATACCAACATAAGGAAGATACTTAAGGCCCTCAATCCAATAACTTTGTTTGCACAATACCTCAAAATTATCCGAAGAAATTAGTAGCCTGTTTATCTATCTCGAACGAAAGCCTTCGTTCGTGTTCTAGACGAAAGAAAGTTGATGTGGGTTCCACAATCTTGTCGTTTCAATTCGAATGAAAGCATAAATTTTTTCAAAACCTTTTTGGTACAAATTTTGGATTCTCTATTTCGAATGTGCTGTCATTTGGAAACAAACATGGAGTCAGCCGAACTAAAATTTCGACTTAGAGGCATCCAATTTTAGTCGAATGTGAGTGACTGATTTTCGTTGGTTTAACTTTTCGTTGGAGACGGAGAAACAGGCTGTAAAAAAAATGTATCTATAACTCGCATAGTTATCGAGATATGTAACGTCGAAGTTTACAAAAAAAATACGATAACTTTTTACCATTTTACTCGACAAAATATGTACCAGTTTTCCAGGCATGTCATTCATGAGCATGAACATCAGCTATCGTTGATGTTTATTACCGGTTTACCGCCCTTGTTTATACCAAATAAAAATTTAATCGAAGTTGTTCGCATCACTGTTTGCAAAATTCGTTGGTAATTTTTTTCAAATTCATCAGGTACACGCAAAGAAAAAACTCGTTCCTCCCAAACGAAATCTCAGATAACTAAAGTTCGTTTGGGGACTGTAGTTGGGAGAAACAAAATTCTGTTAATGAATACATGTCATTTCGTTTGCGAGAACCCAAAATGTTTGCAGCAAATGAGTTATGAAAACTATAAGCTGGAAACAACGTTTGCGAGAAACGAAAATAGGTTCCGGCAACTGTTGTTTCGGTTACAGCAAGCGAGTTGTAGTTGCTCTCAACTAAAAAAACTTTTGCGAGAACTGAAAAAAGTTTTCAGTAAACGAGTTATGAAAAATTAGAGCTGAAAGCCCGTTTGCGAGAAACGAAAAGCGGTTACACCAACTGTTCATTCGGTTACAGCTACCGAGTTCTAATTACAACTTTTATTTATGGCTTCCATAAGGTTTTTTTGTTGAAATTTCCAACTTTTATTATGATTTTGGGTTTACCCATAAAGTTTGTTTGTCATTCATCAGCATGAGCTTGGTCGATAACTTTTTATCTGACTGAAGAATTTAAAAAAATATTAACAATAAATTTTGTGAACATGATAGTGATGCGAACAACTTCGATTACATTTATATTTGGCATCAAGAAGGGCGGTAAAACGACAATAATTATCAACGATAGCTGATGTTCATGCTCATGAATGACAAGTGTGTGGTTCGCTTAAAGCTTTCTGTATTACAGGCCTTCAACGGGGCTTAGCAATTTTCACCTCTGGGCTGCTGGGCCTAACACCGGCTTAGGCATAGTTTTACGTTTCTGTAAATCTACGAATTTATTAAAAACATTGATTTATGCATATTTCAGCCCAGATATTTCGATAACTAAACCAGTTATCGGTAATTGTTTTTAGTTCTTGCATCTTATTTTGCATCGGCCCTTAGATATCGTACTCTTTTCGAAGTATTTCTTCCATCTCATGGAAAACATAGATACGTGAATGTTTTTAGCCCGACACTGCTACTGTTGTTCAAAGTCGAAAGGAGATCGCTCTGCATACTCATGTCCAGAATAACAACAGCGTCTGAAATCAGTGAGTATACAACTTGAATGCGCACAGCTCACTGGTTGCGAGAAGCTCTCCCCAATCTCTTCATGGGCTGTAATAGGAAACCATCCATTTTTCGATGCCACTCGGAAATAAAACCATTCTCGCTGTTGAGTAATCGCTTCAATTTCTGGTATGCATTATAAAAGCGCTGTCGTAGTTTCATCTCTTTGTTGGTGTTTTATGAAAACAGTTCAAGCAATTTAACAGCAACAATAAAATTACACAATTAATATTACACACAGACATTAACTACGCCTGGCATTAAAAGCTTATACACAAATACATATATATATTTATTATTTTCGCTTACAAAAAATTAAATAAAAATATAATTATTCGTTTTCATGAATAGAAGTATAATCATCAGTTATTATTGTCAGATAGCAGATACATTCCCATACCCATTTGCAGAGATTTATAAATCAGGATTCCATCATCCGTCTCATTTGAGAAATCTCTTTACCAAGTACAACACGAGCAACAGGATCAAACCCAGTATGACAGTCATCTGAAATTTAAATTGAATTCAAATCATTGGAATTTTATTGTTTATGCCAAAGATGAATGGAATTGTTGTTAAGACTCTTAATCTGCCAGGTGTGGAAGATAGAAGCGCTGCTGTATTCATTTGGAGACCAGGATGTATTTTTGTTGATCACATTTCATTGTTTCGATACTGACCAGTAGGCAATTCAGTAGCTCCCTAATAGTTGAGTCCGTCATTTAGTTGATTGCACTGATTGTTGTTGTGCAAGACCGTAAGTGATGGATTATCGAGGTTTTGTATTTAGAAAAATTATTATATTCGAATGTCATTTGAATAAATGTTTTTCTTTTGTGTGAAAGAAATACAAACAAATTTGAAGTGATAAGGGAAGGTTTCCCAATGATTTTAATTTCAAAAAGTTATACAGATTTCTAAAATTATTCAAAGTTTTCATACAAAGGTCAAAAGCTCCGTATGCAATTCCGCAATGTTAAAATTCACATATTACTAAGGGAAACTAATAATGAGATGGATATTATTAAAGATAATTTAGGGAGATAATTTTCAGAAGAAGAAATTAGAGAATTTTTAGAATACGAGGATAGATAACGGCAGAACATATACTAAAATTGGAACGATACAGAGAAGATTAGCATGGCCCCTGCGCAAGGATGACACGCAAAATCGTGAAGCGTTCCACATTTTTTATATAATAGGACAAATTTACAGGAAAAGAATTTAGGATTTAAATTGAATGAAAAGTGGTTTGTTAATAAAACTGACGAAGACATTCCTAAGGAGGTGCAGTGGATTCTTTATCTTGGTCAGAAACATGCACTACCAGTAGAGAGGAAAGATTTCCCAATTTTGAAAATGATCGCAGAGGGAGAGGATCTTGTACACACCTTAGGGGAAAATGAAGAACAGGAAACAGCACGGACTAAATTAACGCTAATGTTAGATAGTCAAATGAACAAAATGAAACTAACGAGTACAGATAAATTCATTTTAGATAAAGTGGATAAGGCAGAGAAATTCCTAAAAAGTAATAAGGATATTTTGATTGTTAATGCTGATAAGGGAAATGCAACAGTAGCTATAAAGAAATGTGGCTCGAGACATAGTCACATAGGCAACATTGTTGGAAATACATAAGAATTCAAGATAGTTAGCAAAGATCCTACGAGAACACTAGAAAGGAAGAATAATAACGTCGTTAAGGAACTTCGAAAAGTAGGAATTTTTAATCAAACACAGGAGAATAAACTTAAGACAACAATATCCACAGCACCGAGATTATATGGAGTTCCAAAAATACACAAAGAAGATTTTCCATTAAGACCAATTTGCTCTCTTGTTAACTCTCCATCATATGAACTGTGTAAATACATTACAAACATCCTTAAAAAGATAACGGAAAATTCGAAATATAATGTAAAAGATTCAATACAATTTAAGGACAGAATAAAGAACTAGAAGATTAATAGTAATGAAATTCTAGTCTTGTTTGATGTAGTATCACTGTACCCGAGTGTTCCCGTAGACTTAGCTATCAGTATCATAGAGGAAAAATGGAGCTCATTAAAGCAACATACAGACATTAATAAATCTATATTTTTAGATATATTTAGATTTTGCATAGTGGATAACCGATATTTTCAACATGATGGGAGGATATATTTGCAACAAAAGGTACTCCCAATGGGCTCAATAGTTTCTCCAATTGTTGCTGACATCGTTATGGGAAATTTACTGGGCTCTTGTATCGAAAAATTGGCTATAAAACCAAAAATTTTAACAAAATATGTAGACGATTTAGTTTGTGTCGTTTTAGAGGGTGAAATAAATACAATTTTTAGTATCAAATTTACAATGGAAAAAAAGAGTCAAATTCAAAACATCCCTATTTGAGCACATTGGTGGTCGGGAGAGTGTAAAATTTATCAATTAATTGGTATCAGAAACCAACGTCTTCAGGAAGAATAATCAACTTCCACTCGAAACATCAAAATCGTACGATTATAAAAACAGTGCAAAATTTAATAGAACGCGTTTTGACTATAAGTGGTGCAGAATTCCACAAGGTCAATATGGAAATGATAAGAAATATTCTCAAGGACAACAACTTCCCGAACTATCTTACCATCAAACTGATAAGGCAATTTGAGGATAAAGGACAACCGAACAGGGTTACTACACATAAGGTGAAAATTTACAAGTCAATAACAGATAGGTTAGCAACAGATAGGTGGGCGAATTCAAAAATATTTGACGACAAGAATTATAGGATAGCACACAAAACATACAACACAATAGGTAGAATATTTAGTAAAACAAAGGATAGTTTTGGACAAATTTGATATGTGTAATATGGTATATAAAATACCTTGTAAGGGAAATGACAACGAGGTTTGTAACAAAGTATATGTAGGGACTGCAAAAAATATACTAAAGACACGAATTGCAGGACACAAATCAGATCAGAAATACAGGCACATTTCCACACAGAAAACATTGTTCTAGTTTAAATCCATACCCAAACGTTCAGGATACAGCAGTTTTAAATAAAGAAAACAATTATAAACATCGTTATATGTTAGAAATGCTACAAATAATTAAAACACCAACATTGAAAATAATTAACTATAAAACAGATACAGATAATTTAGCCAAAATTAACTAGTAAGAAGTAGAACTTTTTAGATACAAATTGTTTATCGATCTAATATTTTTCTTTGGGTTAATTTATATGAACTTTTTACGAACATTATTTTTGTTTGTGTAACTTCAGAAAATTTTGAAAAAGGCGGGAAAATTTTTTCGAACACTCTTATATTGACATAATTTTTCACAATTGTTATTTGATTTTAATTGTTAAATATTGTTTATATTTCCAGATGATGCTACACAATGGAGTAGCGAAATATCGAGGAAAATAAATACAAGAACAGCAAATCTGATCTCAAGCTCGAAGAATATTGATTATTTATTCCCATTGAATTTAAAATAGCTTCCCACAAATGTGCGTTTCGTTATCTTTTGAGACACATTAAACGAAAGCTGGCCCTTTTTCCCACCCAAAACATAAATGGTCCGAAGGATTCTAAACTTCACGTAACTCAGCTATAAGAAGTTAGAATTCCTAGATATTTGAAAGTCAGTATTCTACGATCTAAAAATAGCGCCAAATTATTGTACATGGAAAAAGACGCGTATAGGAAGATCATTCCAGATAAATATACCTAGTAAACTGGTACTAATTAAAACAAATTCCCATTAGTAAAATTTCTGCACAAATTGAAGCCTCTGGTGGAAGAAGGTGTTAAATCACTTTCTTCCAAAAACAATATTTTTCTTCTTCTAGTGCTTCCATGGGATCTGATTAAAAACCAAAATTTAATTTAATTTTAATAACTGAAATATCAGACGTTGACTTTTTTCTAATCTAAAATAAAATCAGATACCATGTAAACATTAAAAGAAGCAAAATATTGTTTTTGAAAAGCCAGGGGCTTCAATTGTCTGCGATATCACTAGAACTAGAACAATACAGTGGAAGGCTTATATTCAAAAATAGAGGGGCTCAAATAATTGGGATTGCATTTTCCAAATTTTATTGCATTATAGTGAAATCTATTGGCAATATAACTAAACCAATAACGCTTATCATATCATAATACTAATTAGCTCGGAAAAATTTAAATCTATCAGACTAAAGTAAACATATCAAAATAATTTTCGCTACCGAGCCATAATCACTTTATTAACGTGATCTCCCATCGCTGGCAAAAAATTGCATTGAGTAAAGTCAGGAGTTCACGCAATCCAATGTCCCCGACTATAGTGACATTAAAAATGGCAGACAATTGGCCTCATCGAGGTAGCATTACGAGTATGTTCATTTTTTTTTGTTTTTTGTAAACCTATTCCAGAATTATCCTGTTTCGATCTGTTATTTTAAGGTTTCCTTTAAAACTTCCAAAATTTGACGCCCTTTGTCAGAGAAACCCATTTTCAAAATTTAACTGTTGCAGCAAAATATCTTCTGTTCGAAACTTTAGCTTTAAACTTTAGTACCGTGAATCTGATGCTGTTACATAAATCGCCCTAAATCACGTCTCTACAAAGTCAAATTTTATAAGAATTCCTTGAAATTGCGTTGCTATTTATGACAATGGAACTCTTAACCACTCCCCACCATCACAACAGCCAGCCCATTTGAATTAAATTTCAGGCTATGTGGTGAAATGCTAGGGACAGGACACAAAAAAAAACAAACACTTGAAATAAACAGCAATAATTATCATCGTCAACAATAACATGAACTCCTTGAATTTCTTTATCCTTAGGCAAATATCAATTGTAGACCACACCGAGCCACTTGCCACGAGAGCACCAGAGCAAGCATCACCCCAACAACTTTGTAGTGGCTGGCTGCTGCATTCACTTACGGTTGTGTTGATTTATATTGGCCAAGTTGGCGGCCACTCTCAGTTAACTGGGCCACATGGCAAAAATAATTCAAAGGATCCATTCGTTCAACATAATTTTGTGTTAATCCATTGACTACTGCCAACTGCTGTTTAGCCGCCCATCCCTTGGAGCGGGACAAGGAAATGGAGGAAACAACTTGTTAAGAATGAATCAAAAAAAGTTTTCGTTTTGTTTGCTGGTTTATAACACTTGAACAGGCTAAAAAGGAAGAATAACAACAACAGCACTAATAAATACTTGAGAAATTTGTTATTATCCATAAGAGTTTGCGGCAAATCCGGCAATATGTTTTGCCATAACTTAAGGAAAATCTAAGGACGGGAGAGGTAGGACGGTTTGTGTATTAACTTTTTTGAATTTGACATCAAGATTTGATGCTAGGACAATTGCAAATTATTCCTTCTTCTAAAAACCATGGTTTCATACAATTTGTTTATAAAAATATTGAAATCAACAGTGGACAATTTGTGTTTTTGTAAAGGAATGATAACGTCTTTATTTTCATAGTTGTTTCAAGGGCATAACTCATTCATTTACCAACTAAGGCGGGGCAACAATTCAAAATTTAACAGCTAATTCGGTTTCAATTCCAAATTGAACCGATTGCGGTCCTTTTCCCTAATAAGTAATTCCAGTATGGTTGGGCAGAATGTCTGTCTAATCCAACGCAGATTTACACCTCATACTCCGCGTCGTCCTTTGGCGACGCGTTTAAATCTTATGGCATTTTCGATTCTAAAAAATAATGTTGCCCTTGTACCGTATAAGGCAACAATTAAAATAGTTTAGCCTTTTATTTCATACATGGGGCAAATTAATTATATGACAATTATAATTTGTTGTTTAATTTGAATTTCCTGCCCAAATGCAAATTCAAAAAACTTTCAATACCATTGGCAATTGTACTTATTGTACTCCATGGGATGTAATAGGAACGTTTTTGTATTTTTTTTGTAACTAAAATATTCGACCAGTTAAGTGACTGTTCATAAAAATGGTCGACCTTGTGCCAATACTAAGCGTGTTTTATTTCCCCCTAAACTAATTTTTCGACGAATTTGTACGAGGAGCCGCTTAAAATCTCCTAGATCCCCATTCAAAGTAGTCAAATAATTAGTTTAGCTGGGAGTTGAAAACAGGCCTACTTTGTTTTTTTTTTTTGTTATTCCCTCTAAATTAATATTTCGAACAC
Organism: Phaonia tiefii; assembly: GCA_963931995.1. NCBI lineage: Eukaryota > Metazoa > Arthropoda > Insecta > Diptera > Muscidae > Phaonia > Phaonia tiefii. The sequence continues at coordinate 211,808,750 of OZ008371.1, forward strand.
TTCGTTTTAGAAGTTGAGCGGTTTTAACTGAAGCCACTTAAAATAGGTTAGCACTTCAGAAAAAGGTAGAAAAATCCGCTTAGCGAGGACAAAGAAAACACACCAAATAACTAATGGTGATTTCGTTTCTGAAAAATAATGTTGCCCATGTATTAGGCGACATTTAGAAAAATGTTGCCATCAACCCTTCAAAGTTGTGCCTTTTTTAGGGTGAGAAGCGAACATAGAAATAAAGCATTTGCTCACAACTCTATGCTCCCTTTTGGTTTTTTAGCATGTAGTTATTACCTCGCTTAACTAAGATATTCGACCAGTATATATGGAAACTTAAGCTAAATTAAGCAATTTTAAGCGACTCTTCGTACAAACTGGTCGAAAATGTACCACTACAATTGGTATTTTTTTTTATTTCCGCGAAACTAAAAGTAAAAGTAAGTGAATTTAATTGAGACGCGTACGTTCACACAAAAGGTAGAAAAATTAGCCTAGCGAGGACAAATAATGCAAAAAATTACAGATAGTTTCCAATTTAATGTGACTGAGAGGACTGTTTGTGTAACTTCAGAAAATTTTGAAAATGGCGGGAAAATTTTTTCGAACACTACTATATTGACATAATTTTTCTCAATTGTTATTTGATTTTAATTATTAAATATTGCTTATATCTCCTGATGATGCTACACAATGTAGTACCGAAATATAGAGGAAAATAAATACAAGAACAGCAAATCTGACTTCAAGCTCGAAGAATATTGATTATTTATTGATAAAGAAAAGGTCGAACAACAGAATAAAAATAAAAAATTTTATAAATAAATGTTTCAAACTTAATAAGATTTTCATACATGAAAATGTCCTTCAAATTTGAATATGATTTTCAAATTGAAATTAGTTCTGAAGTTGATTAAAACTTTAAAATTATATATAAACACGGATTCCAATTTAGAATCTAATAAAAGAAATTTACTTAAAATTAAAATGTAATTGTCATATTTTAATAGAGTTGTGAAATTTTGAGTTTTAAATACGAATAAGTGAAGTGAAATGGTCGCTAAACAAATGTATTGTATGTGCTACATGTGTAATAAAAAAAACGAAAATAACCGGTTCCACCGGTTTTTGCCAAAATTAAAAACCGAAAACCGGTTTTTGACAAATTGATTTTTCGCTCAAACCGAAAACCGTTTTCTTGAAAAATCGATTTTTCGAACAAACCGAAAACCGGTTTTTATAAAATGACACTTTTTTGGACACTAGTTCCAACATACTGTTACCTATGTATACACGGTGTTGAAAATAAAAATCCCATAAATGCTACAGGTCATATTGTTGCAAATGTTCGTATTATACTTCCTACTGATTGTATATTTCCCGTTAGTAAAATAATATCCTGCTTTAAATTTCGATTAGTATACCAGTATACCACAATTTATAAGGAATTCCACCAAAAATATTATAAATAGTATTACTTTTCACAATTTGTCAAAAATTTTAATTTTAATTTGTATTGATGTTTGTCTGTTATTATTAATATTAAAAACTTTCCTGAAGAAGATTTCCAAAGGAAATCGAAATATCGAGAAGAAAAAAAACAAAAAGTTTTATGAAATCGGAAGTGACCTTAAGCTTGAATAATTAGTCAAGAATAATTATACCAGTTTCCTTTATTTCGCTTATACAGTACAAACGTATCACTGTACAATAAGATGGTTCTGGAAACGGCTGAAGTAGATGTATATAAAGCATACATGGGTTTTTTTAATTTGCATTAGATTTTAATTTGCATTACTTTATGTAATGCAAATGCAAAAGAATTACCATTGTTCGCAATGGCAATTGAAAAGTTTTGAATTTGCAGAATTGAAATTGGCAATTCTGTTTTTAAAGTATTTTATGTTTAGAGGTTTGAGGTTTCGATAGGTATTGCGTCGTCGTACTTTAAAATTCATAAACCTATACAGTATAAAAGATATATGAAAACCAAAACTGCCAGATATGAGGGAGATTGCCAATGGTATTGAAAGTTTTTTGAATTTCCATTTCGACAGGTAATTCAAATTAAACAACAAATTATAATTGTCATGTAATTAATTTGCCCCATGTATGATATAAAGTAGTCGATTGGTAGCCAAACTAAAGTCAGTTCCATTTCAAACGGGTAAAGGTACAAATCGTTGGCAATAATGTTTTTGAGTAAATACACTATTACCGACGAATTATACCTTTATCCACGGGGTTTCGATGAAATAGCTGTTCGATATGGTAGTTAAAGTATTAGTAGTAATTAGAGCATTTAGACCGCAGTTAGTCGCGGCCATGTTAGCATTAACCTTGTTCTCTAAGCTTTGCCTTTTATACCACCCATTTTGATCATAAATTGACATTTCATGTGACAACTTTGTGCTTAGACCAATTTAGAGGAACTCCGTGGCGAAGCAAAATGATCGAAGACGGCGGCACATCAGAAAATTTAAATTGGTGGCTCTTAGTTTTGACAGTTTGGCACAAATTTGGGATGTTTTTGAAATAACTGAACCTTTAAAGTTGGATTCAAATCGGACCTGTCGATCAAATCGGCTCACATTTTAAACCAATAGGAGCCAATAATATCAGCGGCGGCATGAGCTTCAAAAATTGTTGGTAGCGGTGCGGCGTCGGAAATTGTTCGATCGGCTTCCGCCTTGTCAAACAGTTGATTTGTTGTGTATGTTTTTATTATGATGAGACGATATCTGTTCTCGATATCATGATAATATGGTGTGAGGTAGCTTTCTAAACCTTTGCTCGTTTGAAATGGAACTGACTTCAGTTTTGCTGCCAACTGGCCGCCAACTCAGCCGTTTCCAGAACCATCTCGTGGCAACAGTGATTGATCTCCAAACTTAATTATCGACTTAATGCTTAGTGGTGAGATGACATCCATTCTCGATTGCCTCACACTGTTCCCGCAATATAAGCAAACATGTCTGGTGAACTTGTATAAGGTAGCTTTTCAACTTATAACGATGGCATGAATGAATGAATGAATGGTTTCCCATTACATCCCATGAAGGGACCGGGGAGAACTTCTCACAATCACTGAGCTGTGCGCTTTCCAGTTTTCACTCACTGATTGGGACCTACAGTTTTACACCGATTCCGAACGGTATTTTGAGAAGCTTTTTCATGGCTATATACTCGATAGTGTCGCCGTCACTAAGCGAGGTGACCGTCGTCGAAAGAAATTTTAAGGTGGTTGGAGCAGGGATCGAACCCAGGATCTCCTGTACAAGAGGCGCGCACACTACCCATTGCACCACCGACGGTCACGATGGCATACTTTACAAAAAATGGTTTTCCATGAACTGATTGATTTCTTGTTTCCATGAATCTTGTGAATCTTGTTTCCATGAATCTTGTTCTACACTCACTGATTGGAACCCACAGTTTTTCACCGGTTCTGAACGGTAATTTTGAGAAGCTTTTTCATGGCTAAATACTTGATAGTGGCGCCGTCACTAAGCGAGGTGACCGGCATCGAAAGAAATGTTAGGTGGTCTGAGCATTGATCAAAACCACGAACTCATGTAAAATTGCATCATCGACGTCCACGACTTTTAGGCGTAATTAATTTAGTCAATCAAGTTGCCAAACACACCACAAACTTTTTCGACATACAAATTTTAGTTTGGCATACATGTAAGTTCAGCAGAACTGGTAAACAGTTTAATGTAACAGTATCTTATAAAAACTATCCTATCTGTTGTGGCCGTCGGTGGTGCAATGGTTAGTGTGCGCGGCTCTTGTACATGAGATCCTGGGTTCGAACCCGGCTCTGACCACCTTCAAATTTTCTTTCGGCGGCGGTCACCTCGCATAGTGACGGCGACACTATCGAGTATCTAGCCATGAAAAAGCTTCTCAAATTACCGTACGGAATCGGTGTAAAACTATAGGTTCCAATCAGTGAGTAAAAACTGGAAAGTGCACAGCTCAGTGATTGTGAGAAGTTCTCCCCAGTCCCTTCATGGGATGTAATGGGAAACCATTTATTTTTTTTATCTGTTTCACTGCCTTTGTTGCATCCAGTTGCAGCGTCATCAGGGCAGCAGTGTTTTTCAGTTCAGTTACTGTGTATTGCAGCGTCACCACCAGAAGAAAGTCAAATATATCGCTGCGAAGTTGTTCCCAAGTGTCGCAGGTCTTCATTGGAATACAGGGGATTTGTTACCGTTTTTATTGGTTGCCTTTCGTAGACTGATTCAATTAATTCCCATGTAGCACAAAATTCGCGTGACAATATATTAAATCATTCATCAAAAATGTTGTTCATGTCATGATTTACTAAAATCTCTATTTGGCAGCTCTTAAGTGTCATTAATCTCCTAATGAAAAATGTTCTATCTGTTGTATTATCGTGAATTTCCCAAGTTATTAATGCCTTAATGTTGGCACTGCCATTAAAGTCAACTTGCTACACGTACTTCTAATTGATTTTCCTTGTCCACTGTTTTTGAATCCTGGAATTATTGTCTTTTGTCAATGGAACCATTAAAATATGGAGCCAACACAAACGGACAACAAACAGACATTAATTTGCTCTTGAAGCGAAAACAATTGAGGACGAACTCAATAATCTAATTCCAAATCCAACAACAATCGTAGTCGTTTCTCTCCTAAATGCTTTGCTGGAATACGTTGCGTCAGTAGTCGATTCGATTGAATTGGGAATTGTAATGGGTTTGGTTGTTTAGCATAAAGTAGTCTCGGTGGGGTTGGGGAGAAGGGGATCGGATAGGATAACAAATCATTAGCACACAAGTACAAAAATCCTGCCAGTTCCATTCGCCTGCATTACTCCTGTCCAAGTAAATTTAGCACACGCACGTGTTTTATGCTAAATAGTTTAAAACGTGCTGAGAATTGTCTAGTGTTGTTTAGGAGGAAACAGTTTATCTGGTTTCAAGCAACAATTGCAGTTAATAAAATTACATTGAAATTGAAAGTGAAGGATTTTCAGGACCCTGAATTGCATTCAATGGTGGATGAAAATAAACACATTGCATGGCTTTTTTCCTGGTTTCATGCAACAATTGCATTTAATAAAATTGCATAGAAATTGAAATCAAAGGAATTTCAGGACTCTGAATTGCATTCAATGAATGACGAAAATAAACACAGTTTATGATTTTTTTTCCTGGTTGCATGCAAGAATTGCATTTAATAAAATTACATTGAAATTTAAACTACAGGATTTACAGGACTCTGAATTGCATTACAAGGATGACGAAACTAAAACCATTACACGGCTTTCCCTTTTGGCAGTGCCATCTTTTATTTGTACAATTTGTATGCTGAGAATTCCTTGTAGCAAAGTTGTACTACAAATTGAATGGTCATAAAACTTTTCCTGCGGTTTTATTCGTTTTACCATCGAAAAGCAATTATAAATATTGAACATCACGTCGATGTATCTCGGCATTCAAGCCAAGTGCCATAGTATATACTGCCGAGCAAGTTGTCCATTGTATTTCGAGTGCAGAGTAGTACCAAGTACCAGATGCTGAAGCAACTTGCATTGACCATATTGCCATTGTATGTTAAAGTTGACGCTGCTTTTTTGCCTTAATACGAATTTAAATTCCAGTTTTATTCATTAACTATTTGTTTATTCATTGCATTTTTGAGTAAACCAGAGAGAAAGGACAAAGGACTTCAATTTCTTCCTGAAAGTCATTTGTACTTTTAATGAATTTATAATGTTCATTTGTGAAATTTGTACAATTGAGTTGTATCGATATCTGTAGTTACATTTCGTAAACTCGAGTTAATTATTTGTGTTTAATGTGTGTGTGTGTATAAGTGCATATGTTATTTATTAAGGAAAAATCGTTTAGTTACTTTGACAGCGGTAGGGGGAAAATTATCCTGATACGCAGCAAAGCTATAAATGCCTGTTCTAACCTGCCTATAGTCAAGGGAACAATATCCTGTAGTAAGACCTGTAAGTCACAGCATTAACGCGAACATTTGTTACATAAACCTCCTGCTCTCATGTCTCCCAAACATTTTTCTAGTTGCTGTCATATTTGATTAGCAATCATCTTTTACGTGTTAATGCGATTTTATTAGTCAATTAATAATCCAAAAATGTGCACAATTTAATTACCTTGCAGACATTTTATTATGAAACACATGAACCATTAAACTTAATGACATCAAACGAACAGTTGGGCCACTTCGAATTTGAATTAAAGTTGCAGAAACTTAATTTTCAAAACTTTTATTCCCCTATGTCGGATGCGGATGAGTGATAAAGATTAAGAAATCATAACAAACGCATAATATTGCGTATACGTACTGTAGCTTAGCTGATAACTTTTTTACACACCACTACTGTTAAGCAAAATGTTAGTTAACAGTTAAGACTTTTTTTGCTAACAGTAACAAAAGCTTTTGTGCCAACTAAGCTTTTTGCTTATACCTAAGAAGATACTTTAAGCTGTTATAGCTTTTAAAAAGTTGTTTCAGTTAAGAGCAATTTAACATTTAAAAGCTGTTTGCGATAACATTAAAAGAGATTATGAAAGAGACAAAATGTTTAACAGTTCTCTTTTTTGCGACTTATAAAATAGCACATGCTCTGTTAACTGTTATATATTTGCCGGTAAACAGAAATCAGCTGTTTTTTGTTATTCTATTGCTTTTGGGGAACACACGAAAATACTTTATCGCCGATGTGGTATAACAGTTAACGCTGGTGCTTTTTTCAGTGTGCAAGGATGTCAATACGGGAACTATAATAAATTCGGTTTTATCGTCAGTCGTTAGTGAAATGCCGAAGCGTAGAAGTCAATTGTCCAATGAAACGCGCATGCAATAAATAAAACGAAGATCCTTATTTGAATAACAAAAGTAACGGTTACACTAAAAAGAATTCAAAAGTCACTTAAATTTAAAAGCAATAAATCCCTCCAAGTTGTGTTTAAAAGAAATCCTGAAATAAAATGTTCCTTAAAATGCAAAAGACGGGTATATTATAAAGTCCAACCTCGGGGATATTTACAATTTAGAATTGATTGATTGATTGTTCGAATTGATTGATTGATTGTTCGAAAATTACAGTCAGTGAAAGATAATACTTGTGTCTACGTAACAAACAAACTCGTTAATATTTTTGCAGACAACACAGAAAGCAAAGAAATTAAATGAAATGCGATAAAATTGTACTTAATTCCTTTGTGATCCTTTACAAAAACAAAAAAGATGCCAGAGTTTTGTGATTTACGGCGCAAAAATGTATTAAACATCGTGAATTGTGCGTTGAAATCCATGAAATGAATGCATTAAAATATAAATGAATACATGTTAATGCTATTACCGTTATGTGTTTACACATACAGCTGCGGAAATGAAATACAAATACAAATAAAAAAAACACACACGTATATGCCACTGTCTATCAGTGTTCACTTATGTGAATGTGTTAATGAAATTTCTCATAAATCAAGGAAACATAACAAATGATCTCCCTTATAAATCAAAAGTTAAAAAAAAGTAAAATTTTATAATAATATTAAATTTATTATGCAAATTGCTTTTAAATAATTTGGATTCGAAAAAATATTCTTCTTAGGAGAGTGAAAAGAGTGAAAAGTTGTTATTTCTATTTGAATTTAAACTTTACTTCCTTGTACTGCAGTTGCAGAAAATCATTAAATATTCATCCCAACGTCATAATATGTCGGGCAGGTCAAGTGCAAAAGTTTGGAAAAAAATTCGGAAAATCATTACATTTTTATAAATTAAATTAACATTAGGGGAATCATCAGGACTAGTTTTTAAACTAGTTTTCACACCATCAGGATTACTTTTTAAACTAGTTTTTAAAAAAAAAGTTATTTCTATCTACAGAGATATAGAACGGTCTTAAGCTTGAATAAAAAATTAAAAATTATCAGTTTTACTTCAAAAATGTTCAGGATATAAATAGTTTGTTTTTGCTCGCCTGGAGAAAGGTTATTTTTTTCTGAATTAAGTTCATTGATTTTATTCTACACAAGTATTTATTGTAGTGAAGATATAAAAAATCCAAATTTCTCACGCTTGAGCTCAGTATTGCTTTTATTATTTTCGATATTTTTGGGTAGTATCCTGATGCTGCGAAATATCGAAAATAAAAGAAGCAATTCTGACCTCAAGCTCGAGAGATTTGGATTATTTATTGATCAAATAGAGATCGAATAACAAAATACAATCAGTGGTGAAGATATTATTAGATTTTATAAATTCTTAACAACTAAAACAAAGTTTTGATCAAAAAGCTATTCTGATTGTATCAACTGGCTCTCAACTGACGTTTCAATCAATAATTCAACCAATTATTTATTCCTTTCAACCAACATTTCTTTCGTTTCTTGTCATCTAATGCCCGATTTCACCATCTATAGGTAGGAATTTAAAATGTTTAACTGTCAGTTAGCTCAAACGATTTTTGGTGAAATTGGGTGTAAAATGTCTTACACAGCCTGCTCCTCGATCTCGAACGAACGCTTTTGTCCGTGTTCTAGTCGAAAGAAAGTCGATTTGGGTTCCAAAATCTCGTCATTTCAAGTCGAGTGAGAACATGAAATTTTTAAAACTTTTCAGTACAAATTTTAGAGGAACCCAGCTTCAGTCGAATGCGAGTGACTGTCTTCGCTCGAGTTCCGGGAACGTGAAAAAAACAAATAAAAAACCCCTGATCTGTGCTAGAAAAATTATCTTAAATAGAAAAAAAAGTCACATGAGGTGTCAGGGGACACCCGATTGGAACGAAGCTCCTTTCGTTATATATTATGTACTAGTTGGTTCCAACACGCCTAAGGCGCCCTTTGAAAAATACGATAATTTAAATGGATCTTTAAGAAAATATACTTTATTTAAAATGATAAACTTTTTAAGAAAAATTTTATTTTTATTCATCAGGGATGAGTTTTATTTATGGAATAAAATAGAATTATAGAATGTATTCTTCTTCTTTAAAACATATATTTTGGATCCATTTTGTAAGAATATGTATTATATTTTCCCGAAAATGTCCTTTTTTAAAGAGAGGTACTTCTTTTATAAAAATATGAAGTAGTTTTTAAAGAACAGGTACTTTTTAAACAAGTGACAACACGCAAAGAAAAAACTTGTTCCTCCCAAACAATATCTCAGATAACTGAAGTTCGTTTGGGGACTATAGTTGGGAGAAACGAACTTCTGTTAAGCCATACATGTCATTTCGTTTGGGAGAACCGGAAAATGTTTGCAGATAACGAGCTATGAAAACATAAGCTTAAAAAACGTTTGCGAGAAACGAAAAACGGTTCCAGCAACTGTTTTCTCGGTTACTGCAACCGAGTTGTAGTTGATCCTACTTAAAAAACGTGTGCGAGAACTGAAAAACGTTTGCAGTAAACGAGTT